>JAWZYU010000004.1:61695200-62895200 GCA_038380435.1 Ryuthela nishihirai
TGAGGGAACAATAGATCGAGGTTTCACTGTAATATGTCCCATTTCTGGCAGTTTCAGAATAAGGTAGTAAACATAAGATTAAATAATTGATAAAAGAAAGATTTAAAAAAAGACCTTATTAAAAAACAAATTGATTAAAATTTTGCTCAAATTTCAGCTATTATGAAATTCCATAAAATTGCCAGTAATAATTTGCAATAAAGTAATACTCTGCCTGAATTAATAGAATTCCAGCCTTTTAAATATTTTATTTACTATCCCAATTTTTGTTACTTGTCACCTTTCTGTTTTGGCAGCTAATCTTTTTTTTTTGGTAACCCCCTTGAGATGCCATGTTATCAACAATACCTTTAAAATAGCACTATATGATTAAGATAAATATTACAAGAATAATATGAGCAGGTGAAGGAAAAATCATCCAGTCATGTGTGAAATTGCACCACCTTTTGGCACCTTCATTCATCTTGTTATTTATATTCAAGCTAATGTTGTTTCATCTATTCTAAAAAATTGAACATATACTGGAGGCAGTTTATTGATCCTCTCAAAAAAGAAACTAGTTTCCTCATTTCATAGCATTTTTTTTCACTCCATATTTTCATCTATCTGCAGTTAGGTCTTGCAAAATGATGAATATTCTCAGATGTATATTAATATTTTAAATTGTCTTAAATATGTTACTGTTTTTGTAATAAAGCACAGCAGCTTTTTTTGTTACAAGCTATTCAGTTGCAAAATATAATTAGTCATAATATGCATTTGCAGCTGAAGATAATAGCACTTAAATAAAAATATAAAAAATAAATACCCCCCTCATGCAACTGCTTACCACAGAGGTGTGACAGGAGCCCGTCAATTAAATATGCCATAGTAGAAGATCTGTGAGAATGGAGGGACTACAGCAGAAAGACAACACAAACGTCCATGCCTTACCCGGGGCTTGAACCCAGGTCCCTTAAATCAGTAGCCAAGCACACTAACCACTCAGCCATGGGACTGTTTAATAGCACTTACAGATTAAAAATGAAAATTAAAATATTCTCTCGGATAGCTTTTTGCTGTGGAAGTCTGACAAGCTTGCTGCTATAAAATATAATGAAAACTGTTGTATATTGTATTTTTAATTTTATTTTTTTGTCTTTGTTAATAAATGTTCAGTGTTTAAAATATGTTGAAATTGAAATGCTAATAATTGCAAATTTATTTATTATTTCTTAAGCTAAGAAATTACCAAAGAATGACCAGACATCAGGCAGTGGAGTAAGCAATCCTGGTAGACGAGGTGTAGATTTAACGGAAAATTCATCATCTAGTGGTGGATGTTGCAAGTGAACTCTCCATTAAAAATATGAATCATATCAATATGGGACACTAATGAGCATGTTGAATTGTACATTGCAAAATATGTATATATGTTGCTGGTGGTCTGTATGGTAGATCACTGGATTAAAAGATCACTTTCTGCTTTGGAATCTTTGAAGAGGTCAGTGCACTTTATATCTGTGAAAAGAATTCTTTTTCTTTCTCATCTAATTGGAGCTGTTCAAGCATTAGTAGCAGAATTGATCCATATATAGTTTTTTCCTTTTTTTTTCTCTCTCTCTTTTTATTTTAGAACTTTATACATCAAAATTAATACTTAGGCTCTCAGGATACTGGCAGTTTTGTAGACTATTTCCAGAAGCTATCCTGCCACGTATCTTTCTCCCATCATGTGCATTATGCAGGTGAAGAACTGGTAGACAGTTAACTTTTCACTTGTTACGTATTATATACTGTTTTGCTGATTGTAAACTGCAAAGGCTTTTATCTTACAATGTTATGTATCATGTAGAAATAAGTAATTGTTGTAGTATTCTATGTGTGTTCTGTATATACACATTTGATATTGGACTCAGAAATAAAAGCCTTTTGAAATGTTACCATGATAATGTGGCCATTTGTAAAATTGGAGTATAATTCGAAGCTTTGTAGTTCATTATAAGAAGAGTGTGTGATGAATGTTTCAGCATTGTATGTAATGGATATATTCACCATTCCAAATAACTGAATTTGAGAAACTTGTATAAACATGGGAAGTTAATATATAGGAAAGTATTTCAGGGCTTCATATATTTACACTGAATATTCTGTGGTATATAAAAGTGTAAATATAGTACTAAATGTTGGGGTATTATTTATTAAAACAAATTAATTATATATTTCAGATATATGTAGTGTCTTGAAAATATATACTTTAGATATTGCGTAAGTCATCAGAAAGTTTTTTATATATACATTTTTTAACTCGGAGAGCATTTTTAGTCTCTGAATGGGCAGTTCCCATTTGAATTAAAAAATTTTATTGACTTCATCATAAACACTTAAATTTTGTATAAACATTTCATATAATTCTAATGTTTAATTTGAAATCAGGTTATATAAAAGGAATTTAATATTCAAAGATTTTAATGAAAGCCATTATTATTATTGGCAATATTACTCAGATTTGTCAGCTGTGAATATCAGCCATCATAATTTTCAAATACATTATTCATTCCTGAGGTGTGACATTGATTTTTTTTTTGTTTATTCATAGTTGAAAGCTTTCATGTTATTTCCCAAAAATTAAAAAAAAAAGACTGAATATAGCAAATAATAAACATATACTAAAGAGAGTATTTCAAATATCAGTATTTTAATTGAATATCTACAAACCCTTCTTAAAGCAGAGCAGGGTGTAGAACATCTGAGATAATTTTTTTTAAGTGCCACAAGGAGATAGAAACTGCTCCTAGCTTGTGAGGTTTTTGATGTTAAGGTTAAGTCCAATGAAACAGTAATCAAATTCTGTGACTGCTATATCAATTGGGCAAACACACAAGGTTTGCATGTTGGAACAGTAGCTATCTGCCATTACTTAAATAAGGGTTCAATAGCTTAATAAGGGTTTCAATACTTCAGGTATTGAAACCCTTATTAACTATTTGCATAGTTTTCATTATTGCATTACATACACTAGGAAAACAAATAAACCTTTTTGCAGTATTGAAAAGAGATTAATCTTAATCAGATTGCAACATGGGTAAAAGTGTGGCACAAATTCGTTTACATGTTTTTGTGTATGGGTTCAGTTTATGCATTCTTTATGCAAATAATCTCAGACATACAGTACTCAATAGCTATCCCCAACATGTCCCAAATATTCTACTAACATTCTCAGAACTATATGTGCACAATTCCATGGTATCAGTTACATTATTTCCGTAGTAAACATTGCATTTGAAGTAAAAACGCAACAGTGTAGGATGTTCACGTTCCATGATGGCACTCACCGTTTTAGTAGTATAAGCTAACCTTCCATGTCACCATACATTCCTTACATTACTACACTGTCTTGTGTGATGACCATGATACATGATTGATAGGACAGGACATCGTGGAGTTCATTTGTGGTTGAATAGCATACTGATATTTTTTCTTAAGAATGAAAATCGGTTGCAAAATCAACTCGGTTATAGTAATAAACAATTTATGACAAAAACATACAGTATATGGTGAGAAGGAAAGGCAAATCATGAGACCTTTAGTGAAGCTTGAACTATATACTACATTAACAATAAATCTAAAAGTAAAACCATAAGTGAGACCATATTCAGCTTAATTGGAGGTTCTATCTTTTTCTAATACAAGTTAGAACAAACTCTATACTTAAAATAAATACCCCCTCAAGCGGCTGCTTGCCACAGAGGTCTGACAGGAGCCTGTCAGTTTATATGCCATAGTAGAAGGTCTGTGAGGATGGCAGGACCTCAGCAGAAAAACAACACACATCCATGCCTTACCCAGGGCTCGAACCCAGATCCCTTAGATCAGTAGCCAAGTGCGCTAACCACTCGGCCACATGACGGCTCTATACTTAGAGGTATAAATAAATTATTTCTTAGCATAATAAACTTGATGGAATTGGGTTTCCATCATTAATAATGGAATATGATTCCAACAACTGTTTTAAGAAAGCTCTCCTGCGAGTTTAAAAAGATTCATAAAAAAATTCAACAGAGTATTTGAAATATTAAGTTGCATTTCTCAAAGAAATTTAACAAGGCAGGAAAACAGCTTTAATTTATTATTAGGTTTAAAAATCAATGCTATATACAGAAATTGCTGTTATTAACACCTAACAAGTGATTCGACCATTAGGGGATGAAAATTTGTTTTAATAAATGATGGTAATACATTTTGAAAATTTACAGGTATGTAATTTTATTATTCAAACTCCTGTAGAATATACAAATATCCAACATTTTCATTCCAGACATATCATGAATTATTTTGTACCCTAAATATCAATGTTTATCCACTTGAACAAGTCGTCGTCTAAGCTTGCTTAAATATCTATGTATTGTTAAAACGGTGTTCGTTTCAATTAGCCATTGAGTATGAAATTACAATGAACAATTTATATGCAATAGTTTATGCATATATAAATATAACATTAATTCAAGCATAAAAAAGAATCTGGTAGTATTACAATAACAATTGTCAAACACATGAATAAGAATATTATTGCAAAATAAATTTCTGATGTAATGCTATACTTCAATGAATTATTAGTTCAAACTAAAGCATGAATGCATTAATTTGTATTCTACATTACCCTAACACGTTTCAACAAGTTGAAGATATATTACAAGAAAAACCCTATGCTCACTCAAGATGTCAAACTTTGCATCCACTACTTTTGTTTGAAAGATATGCCCATCATCCTCAAGCAGCCATGGGCTACAAAGCTTCAACCAGACCGTGCAATTTAGTTCTTCAAGCATATCTGTCCTGAGCTACATCTGCTGCATCTGGCCACTGCACACCGATTATAACAAGGTCATTTTTGACTTTGTCTGCCCACAGCATCCTAGGTCTCCCTCTTTCTGAAGCCTTTGGGCACACTGTTCATAACCCTATTCACCAATATATAAGTATCCAAACGGGCAACATGGCCAAACCAACGGACTATCTCTCTGCACAATATGCTGCTTAAAGGAGGTCTCCTTTGCCTATTTCATCATTAGTTACAAAGCTGAACAATCTAATGCCCAAGATAATGCATATGCAAAGGGAATCAAATGATCAAGTTTCCTATTATCCTGTTTACAAAGGGTCCAAGTTTCATTACCATAATTAACTCTAGGAAGAACCAAACTATTATGCAGTCTAATTTTAAACTTTAGGTGTATACACCTATTTCTCCACACTATCCATAGATTCTTAAAAGTTCCAACTTCTATACTTCTATTTATCTCATGCTGCACATCACCAATATCTGTTACATAGCTCCCAAGATAATTAAACAGACATTTGCTCAAGAGAGCAAGATAATTAAACAGACATTTGCTCAAGAGAGCAGCCATTCAAAGCAACTGAAGTACCCTCTTCCTCACCAATTTTCATCACTAGTTTTTTTTCTCTGTTTATCACCAAATCTACTCTATCAGTCTCATCAACAGCTCTAATGAAAGAGTTCATCAGCATTATTTACCAAAAGGGACAAATCATGAGCATAATCTAAATCAGAAATTTTCAGATCTCTAGACCATTTCAGCCCAAGATCTTGCAGTGAATTTCACATAACATAATCAATAACCAAATTAAAGAAAAAAGGAGACAAAATGCTAAACCAATTGCTACAAGTCTTACCACCTCTTGCACACGACTCTGTTATTATAGAGAGCTTTCGTTATGTTAACTAACTTGTCTGGTATACCATATGATCTCACAATCAATCACAAATTATGATAATCAACAAAGCTAGAAACCAAAGGTTTCTGAAATTCTAAACATTTCTCAAGAATCTGCTTAAGTGAAAATATCTGATCCACACATCCCCTACCACTTCTGAATCCACATTGTTCATCACGCAATTGACTGTCAACCAGATTCTTAATTCTATTAAGAGCAATCATGGGAAGAACTTTACCTGGAACAGAGAGTAGGCTGATACCCCTATAGTTATCACAAGAACTGCGATCACCTTTTTTGAAAATAGGGATAACAATAGCTCTGGTAAAATCCTTAGGAACCATGCCTTTATCATAAAAGATATTCAAAATTTCAGTCATCCAAGTGGTAACTGAAATATTCCAAGCTCTAAGCATTTCCGTAGTAATTTCGTATACCAATGGGGATTTATGAAGTTTAAGTTTAGAAATAGCCAAAATAACTTCAGATTGTGTTATAGGGCCAACATTAAAGCCACGAATCGCCATTACAAAAATTGGGAGTACAACTAACCACATTGTTTAGAACATCAATTAAATGCTCAGCCCACCTAGCCATGACAGAATCCTCGCCTATAATTTTACCTTGCTTATCCATCAATCCCTGTATACCTGTCTGTTTTTTACCACACAAAACATTACCTATCTGATACACCTCTCTGCTGTTGTGCTGTCTAACTGCTTCCTCGGCTTTGTCAGCCAAACCAATCACGCCAAAGATTCTTAGCAGCAGCTAACTGATCCTTTACACGTTTATTAAGTTCTCTGTAATGTTTTCTATTGGGACTAGTAGCGTATTGATTAAGGACATTCCTGCAGTTCTTTCTTTCCGAAATAAGCTCAAGTGCCTTATCACTCAGATAATTCTGTCTCTTCTGCTCCTTTTTTCCTAAAAGAGTACTGTTAGTGTCCAAAAAAGCCTGTTTAAAATGATCCCATTCTTCCTCAACTTCAGTAGTAAGCATACCATGACTGTCATAATGACTAAGTAACCTATCATGGTAAGCTTTAGCTATAACTGGATCTTTCAGAGCTTCAGTATTAAAAGCAAATTTTTTAACCCTGGCACAACACTTTTTAACTTTAAGTTGCAAGACACTTTTAACAAGGTAATGGTCAGATCCAATTTCAGCTCCTCTATATTCCCTGGTATTCCTAACAGAACTAGCCCATATGCTGTCAATATATAATCAATCATATTCTTATGCAGCCCATCAGGTGAAACCCATGTGTACTTATGTATGTCGCGGTGTTTCTAATAAGTGTTAGTTATTCTGAAACCATTGAGTTTACCTACCTGTAGGAGACATTGCCATTGCAGCTACCAATACCAAAAGGGCCTATTACTCCTTCCCAAAGGTCAGAGTCAGTACCAACTTTGGCATTGAAGTCACCAAGAACAAGGGTAATATCTCCTTTCTTGACAGAATTCAAAATATTCTGAAGTTGTCCATAAAACCTATCCTTCTCATCCTCATCTTCAGTGGGGGCATAACAGCAGATAACATTCAAGTCTTTAACGCTTGTCTGAAATTTTGCTGTAAGAAACCTTTCATTAATGCACTCATATCCTAGAAGAGCATCACTAGCGTGTCTGCTGAGAAGCAGACACGCTAGTGATGCTCTTCTAGGTTTATTGTCGTCCCTCCCTGAAAAGAGAAATTTAAGATTATTTTTAAGAGTCTGACCTTTATTTGTCCTCCTGGTCTCTTGCAAGCCGAGAATATGTAAATTATAATTGTGGAATTCTTGTGTGAGGACATCAAGAGAATAATCTATGTGCAGAGTCCTCACATTCCAACTACCTATGGAGAGAAAATGGTTAGTGGGATGTTTAAGGAAACTATGTTTATTGTGAGAGGGAATGCCGACAATATCAAACAGCTCACTAATTGCAGGCACGGACAAAAACCCGTTCCCCACCACTAAAGGCTGAAGTCATCTACACTGGAAGACTTCCTCCAATGAAGAATTTGACGATGCCAGTAGAAGCAAAGAATTCAGGTGCCTGCGATGACCTCTGCTCAGGATTATCCACCAGCTGATAAAACATATCCTATGAATATATTCACTTGGCGCTATCAACCCACAAACAAATAGAAACACAGCGGAAGATTTTTCCTCCACAGAAGCCCACCAGTGCTGCAAAATCAGGATCCATAATCAAGCTCAGAGCCTTAATCCAGTCCATTAAGTTTATAAGGTCAGGACCTTGTGTAGTTGACCACTCCTCAGCAGGGTAGGAAAAAAAAACAGCCGTAGTTGTCCAGATCAGTAGGCCACACTAATCTGGTAGCCCTCCACTTCCGTTCACTTCCACAAGAGAGTCTCTTTTGAAAGGTACTATAGCCGTCCCATGGCCGAGTGGTTAGTGCGCTTGGCTACTGATCGAAGAGACCTGGGTAAGGAATGGATGTATGTGTCGTTTTTCTGCTGAGTTCCTGCCATCCTCACAGACCTGCTATGGCATATAAAGTGACAGGTTCCTTGTCAGTCCTCTGTGGCAAGCACCTGCTTGACGGTGTATTTTTTTTTTAACGTCCTGCACCACAAGGAGGCGGGGTCGGACATTAGGTGCTAGGCCTGGCCGGTTCTATGCATCATCACAGGAGATTGGTGCGTATCTTTCCTTCCAGTGATTACCTAGCTACCAATTAGTATATAAAAAAACAATTATTGTCAAAGATATTCCGCTACGAATTGTCTGAACAACTATAAGAACAATTGCACAACGTTTAAATTTCAGGCTGATCCAATTAAATGGACAAAAAGTGGGTTGATAACAATTACAGCGTTCTGTGATATACAGGGTGATTGTAAACTCTTTCAACAAAAAAAGAGGGTGATAGTACACATCAGAACGATCAATTTTTGCAATGGACCCTAGGGTCGCATTCCCCACCTTCCGCCAGAAAATAGTACTTTCGAAAAACGCCAGGCATGCACAAGTATTTACAATCGGTGAATGAAAATCACAATACGACGATTCGGAAAACTCCCACGGTACAATCTTTGTGCTTCACGTCCATTACCACCTGCTTGGCCGTACATCAGATGCATATCTGCCCATCCCTCGTATGTGTAGTCTTCCACGTCCTTCACGAATACGTCACTTATGTGACGTTATCACAGTAATGTCGATGAACGGGTTCGGCTGCGCTTTTAAATGTTTTTTCTTAATCGCCACGCATTTGTTCAGCACACCTGATTTGCATCTTGTGATTTTCATGTACCGGTTGTAAATACTTTTGCATCCATGGCGTTTTTCGAAAGTACTCTTTTCTGGCGGAAGGAGTGAAATGCGACCCTTGGTTGATTGCAAAAATTGGTCGTCTTGATGTGTATTATAACCACTCTTTTTTTGTTGAAAGAGTTTACAATCACCCTGTATATATTTCTGACTATTGTTTCGGCATTTTAATGTTAATTTATGTGAGATATCGAGTGTAATAGATGAATGATGGCTAAGAAAAAATTTTTAGTCATTCATTAAATGCAATTAAGTTTAGTTTTGTTAATATAAAATATGCATGCGGCAAACATCGATCGTGACTGCCGTAAGCCTCCGGTTCCCGTGCGGGCATACCGAGTTCGGCGACTACCTGTAGTCACCACAAGGGGGCAAGAGGTTGTTGTAATGTCTTAAAAGTGTATGAATGTTTCAGAATATTATCAAGATTTATCTTAATCGCTAATAAGTAATAACTATGCATCGCAGCATTCCTTAAAGCAATAAAGTGGCAGAATAAGCACTATAAAAGAATATTGTTTGAAAGCGAAACGTGTCAAACTTATTTTGTCTCGCCTGAAAAATATGAAAAATGACACTTTGTATAGAAGTCGGCAATTTCTGAACATTAGTCTTTGGTAATGAATTACAGATTTCTGCAATCATATGTTGTTTGTGAAATATTTTCCTATCGCCACATTCTGCTACGCATGTAGTTAACTGTATAACTAAGCATAAATGAATCCAAAATTGGCCTCCCCTTCCCCAGCAAACGATCGGCGTTTAGTGACTACCAGTAGCCGTCGATATATGTATACCAGCGCGGGAAGCCAAGAGTTACGGTAGTCACTAACAAAGTTTGCCACATGCATACTTTATGATATTATCAAAATTAAACTTAATCATAATCGATGAGTAACAGCACCAGACCCTGTGTGGTTCACCATTTTCTGCGCCACAAACGCATTGTGACGTCACTCAGCTGCACTCGCTAATAACCTACATATAGCCAACATTCATAAATTATTAATCGTTATATCATTCATAAATTAATTATTATTCATAAATTATTAATCGTTATATATAATCATTATATATCGTAAATGAACATTAAAATACTGAGGCAATAGTCAGAAGTATATGTCATAGAACGCTGGAAGCCTAATGCCTGTTTTTTGGTGGATCAGCCTGGAATTTAAACGCTGTGTAATTGTTCCTACAGTTTTTGAGACAATTCGAAGCCGAATAACTGCACACACGGCGGCTCCATTGACTTAACACTAAGTCAGGTGACCAGTGGGAACAAATATGGCAGATAGGTCGGCCTCACGGAGGTATGGGTGACTTACCTCTCGCTGCGCCACAAACGCATCGTGACATCACTCAGCTAGATCTACTGTGCATTCTGACATTTCTTTCACTCTATTGTAAACATGTCTAGAAAAATAAGTTGCTCTTTCATAAATGGTTGATATTACTTGCCTTGGCTAATCATAGGCGTAGTATTAAAAAATTATCGCACTAAGTCGATCACGAGATTTTTAATGATAAAAAAAGATTAGGTGATTTTCACAATTTAATCCCAAATATTCACACTGTATCGTAAAAAATTTTTTTTATGACAACTGCCGAATTTAAAGAGATTTTGGATATTGTTTATCTAAAGAGTTTTGGCTATTTAGAACAAATGACACGAAATTGTGTAAATCGATTTCTGCAGCTGAAAGATTGGCGCTAACAATAAGACAAGGTACATTTAGAATTGTTCTTAAATTGTTTTCCAAAATAGCTGACGTTTTCACTTTGTGGTCTGTCTATAGATATTCAAATTTTTCGTTTTGTAAAGGTAAATTAAAAATTCCTTTTGGGTTTCATAAGATAGATAAACTAGTATGATGATTCGCATTTTTCAAATCTCCCAAAAGTTTTAATGGTGCTCTCTAATAGATGATGGAAAATATTAAAAACTGCAAAATTTTAAACGAATATAGATATAAGATGGAAATTTTGGTGGTGGAATACGAATGCCACGAGGTTTGCATTGATAACAATGAGTTGATTATTGATTATCTGAATTATCTTTGGTGAGCGGAGGGGGAGGGGAACAAATTTTTTTTGCTTTAAAAGATTATTGGGAAAAATTGTTCGATAATTGCTGATAAAATGTGATTCATATTTTCAAATCCTCAAGTAGTTTTTCCAATGTTTAGAAATATTAAATCTGCAAGATACGACAGTTTAAAGGAATATATTTCAAGCGACCAATTTATGTAACTAGCAGCGGTAGTCAAGAGATATTACACTAATAGCAACGACTAGCAATTTCTTTTGAAAAAACTAATCCATCAGATTATTTGAAAAAAATAATTGAAGGATAAAGTTCAAACAAGAACACTGCTCCATTTACATAAAATTATTCTCTAGCACTTTCTCTATATTATTTTTTAATGGGATTTTAAATAGGACTATTGTAATATAATGTAGGTAAGTTCCTTTTTAAAAATTGTTTAAGGTCCACATCAACTGCCTAATGAATTGCATATTATTTGTTCCACTAAATATTAATGTCTTGACATGATGGGAATCATAGGCATGTATATGTTACCGCTAAAGCTCGAAAGCCATTAATGTGCACATTACCTAGCTAATCTGCAGATTAACTGATTTGCTCCGTTAACATGCGGAATCAAGAGTTTTCCGCATTTTACCTAGGTAATGTGCACATTAACGGCTTCCGTATCGTTAAAGTTCAAAAGTTTGTTTCTCTCATAGTGGTGAAGCTCTTGAATATGAATTTTCGTGTCACTCGATTCACTCGTCCGCATTATAAAAAACGCCCCGGATGAGCGGAGGCCAAGTGAGAACGAATCGGTAAAGTGATTCATTCTTGATAACGAATCACTAAAATGATTCGTTCTCACGTGGCCTGCTCATTTTGGGGGCGTTTTTTATAATTCAGACGACTGATTCATGTTGACAGAGGGATGACCCTGGTTTCAACTCTACTCTCGGACACTAGATAAATAACATTATGTTAATTTAAGCGTACAAAAGCGTTCCTGTTGTTCCAGCAAAGATCTTATTTTTACTTTAACGAGTGCCTAGTAGGTAATGTGCAGATTATCCTGGTAATTTGCAGATTACCTAGGTAATTTGAGAAATGAAACAATTTTCCGCACGTTAACGGATCACCCTAGTTAATCTTCACAATACCTAGATAATCTGTAGTTGTAATTTGAAAAAAATAATTGAAGGAATAACTGATTTCTGCACTTTAGCGGTAACATATACATGTAATGCAGAACAGCATTATTTGGACCATCTCAACTTTACAATTGCATAAATATTTATAAATTTTTTCAAGTTTCAGATATTCAGCATAGTAATCAGAAAAACACTGCTTACATTAGGGTAAGCAGTAATTAAATAATGCATGATAATACATTAAAATCAGCATACCAAAACATTAATCATATACGATATTATGGAATGCATTGTCTTTTGTTTCATTTCTTTGTGTAAATAATCAATCTCATCATCAATTGGAACAGCTAAAGTTAAAAATTTCGGCTTTGGTTAAAAAGGGAGCCCAGAAATCCCCCAAAACATATATGTTTCAAATTTTATGTGCATTTTTGTCCTACTCTCAAACAAATTTCCAAAATTTTATGTGTGGTTGCAAAAGGAATCCTTGCTTAAGGTAAATATTTATATACACAGATATTCCGTTAGTGTAATATCTCGAAATACTCACTATCTATGTCGCGGGGGTGGCTCGGTAGTGTGCCAGACTCGTAATTTGCAGTTCCCAGGTTCGAGTCCCAACTGGGTTAGCGTTGAGACATCACAAAACTCCCCGCCCTGCCCACGGTCAGTAGGGGACACCGATGGACTTGGAAAAGCCGCCATCCATCGGATGGGATGTTAAGCTGTGGTCTCGTGTGCAGGAGAGCCATACCCTGTGCACGTTAAAGAACACGATTGATGCGAGGGTACCATCTGTCTCCCAGCAGCTGTTCCAGTGGGTCCCCTCCCCCAACCTCTGAGCCTTTGGGATCCTTGTGACCTGGCCATTTAGCCCATGGTGTGCAAAAAAAGTGCCACTCAGAGGTAAAACAACCCAACTCTAGCCCGGCTGTTCTAGCAATTTCATTCGTCAGCGAGCATTTGATTGGCTCTTGCTTGTGTACTGTGCAGCGAGAATAGAAATACCTATTCCAGCTGCGGTTGTGCGGTAGCTAGCACAGCAGAAGTGACACTCAACTATTGACTCCAGAAGATACAGAGTCTGAAAACTCGTCCTTGCAAAGCAGTAAGTGGAAAGGCACCCTAAGAATGAAAGGAGATGCCCTAATGCGCTTTCCCTGTCCAATGTTCAAGTTCAAGCAGTTGTAAGAACATGGTGAAATTAACATCCAATGAGGGGCTCCCTACACCAGAATTGTCCCTACACTACTATTTGTCACTTGCTATAATAGAGACGTAATCAATACATACCCTGAAAAAGAAGTGAACAGCTCTTGATGTCACAGTAATGTTGACCGTGGCCACTAAAAGGGGACTGACACACTGAGGTAACAATGAGAGGAGATACCCTAATGCGCTTTCTCTGTGGAAGGCAATGATGCCACTGCAGAAAGGGGGTGACCTTGTTGATGCTTCAAAAAAAAAACATTCTGCTACCTCAATCAAGCCTACTTTTCACACGAATAGCTGTAGCAGAGTATTGAAAACAGTTTCTGCTTTGAACATTAATAAATACACAGTAAATACGTTTTATAAGGGCCGGATCTAGAGGGGGGGAAAGGGCCTATGCCCCCTTCCCTTTGGCAATGCTAGTAAGGGTAAAGGAGCTAAAAAAAGATTGTAAATATTGTGCATATTTCATGAATTTTTAAGACCTTTTAAAGACAAAACAGAGGAGGAAATGTTGTACTACAATGGAATCCAGTCTCTTTCCCCTTTCCTATTTTTTTTATTACGGACCTATACGCTATTACTAGACGGTAATAAATAACGAAATTGAAATAACAAATCACAAATACAACATGTAACTGTTTCCTATGTTAACTAAATTGTTGTTCTACAAAAAAAATTAAATGGAACGAACGCATTTAATGAGATTAAAACAAATAATCTGGAAATTACAACAATAGAAATTTCTAGGAAATTTTACGTAATTTAATTTTTGGTGGGGACAGAATATAAAACGTATCTGCATTTCATACAAAAAAAGTGCTTTCCTCCAAGCCTTCTAATTAAAGGAGAAACAAACTGAAGAAACATATTAATGAACTATAATACTCATTGTTTAAACGTAGCCTCCATAACTACATGCCTACCGCGTTGAAAGAAACTTTGGCAACACCTTGGTTTACTGGATCTACCGCTAGATGTCATTGGCTACGGGTTCATGAGATTGCAAAAGTTGGTCATAGCAGCAGGTATTTTGAAACTTTTTGTTCTTAGTGTTCACAGTCATTACGAGAAATTTTGTATTTAAATTACAGCACATCTTATTTACATTGGTATATTGTGTTGTTCAGATACTCGTAAGGATATAATTACTTTCCATAAAATTCCTAGCGATTGTGATTCGCATCAAAAGTGGCTAAGAGATTTATCTAGACAAGGTAAATTTTTCTGAAGTCTGGTCACATTATTGATGATATTACAGTTTTATTATAACTATGTTACAAATTGTGTAATACTATTGAATAATTTATATCAAATAAATATAAAAATTAAAATGACCACATACAGAAGATCCAGAGACTTTTGAAAATTCAGTTTGAAATCAGTTGCTAATGGTCGCCTACTTTGACAGCTCGCAATTAAAGACTTCTAGATTTCTTACATCAACTATTCAGTCACCTGCATTATGGGACCGGTTGTTTTATTATAGTAGTTGTTGTCATTATTTATTTGCACTTCACAAACTCTGGAACGTTTAGTGCTTCATTTCTGTCTCACAGCAATTTGGCTTTTCTTAACGTCCAATATAAAATTATGAATAGAAACAATAACAGAAAAATGCGAAATACACTAAATAAACTGGAAAAGAGAGCAGAAATTTACATAAAGGTAATTTTGCATCTCAAATTGTCTTGAAAAACGAAATTTGGTTGAAATAGTTGACAAATGAATTTTTGTTAGTAAAAGATCTGCTGATGCCAGTTAATATGTAAAATAAAGTCTAAAAAAAAATTATGGGAACATATTCTCGGCGACGAGATTTACATCCAGGGGCTATCCCTGGATGATGGGGAAAGTCTGGTCACCTTACCTTAAAGTTAAGAATATAGGAACGTTATTTTTACAGTGACCTTAGTTTAGGTTTTGTACATAGTTTAATAAAATCTAATTGTTGCAAAAAAAAAGCCCTACTTACAGACAAAATGGGACAAAAATCTATATATTTTTTGCGTCAGATTTAACATTGGTTTATTTTTATTTAATATTAAACTTTCAAAAATATTAAAACATTAAATTGTAAGATTTTTGAAAGTATTGTAAGAATTCAGTATAAATGCTTGTCTGAAATCAAATTATTTATTTGTGGTTTCATTCAGGTAATACAGTACTTTTGCCTGGTGTGGAATTAATAAATTATTAACTTATGCCTTTATGCTATAGAAAATAATAAAATTATCCTCATTATAATATAATGTAATATAACCCTTGCTGTCATCCCATGGCCGAGTGGTTAGCGCACTTGGCTACTGATCTAAGGGACCTGGGTTCGAGTCCCGGGTAAGGCATGGATGTATGTGTCGTTTATCTACTGTGGTCCTGCCATCCTCACAGACCTTTTACTGTGGCATATAAACTGACAGGCTCCTGTCAGACCTCTGTGGCAAGCAGCTGCTTGAGGGGGTATTTATTTATTATTTATTTATGTCCAGCTTCAGTAACTCAAAAATGTGACCTTTTTCATACCTTTCTGCACATATTTCATAAAGAGCAGTAATCAATAATTTTGCTCGAACAACTGATATTTTCATTTATGCATTTTGCAGAAGACATTTAGTCAAACATGACATTAAAATGTTTTAGATCATAAATTAATTATTAAACATAATTTGAAACCAAAAAATATAGTGAATTATTCCTTAGGCAGCTGGCTGCCACAGTGATCTGGAAAGAGCTTGTCAGTGTATATGCAAAAGATATACTGTTTGAAGAAATCATGACCCCAGCAGAAAGACAACACATGAAACAGCTATGATTTTTCCAGGCATTTCATATTATTAAAGTTTACAAAGAAATGAACATGATTTCGTATTATTTTGGCCAGGGTAGGATTGGGTATCGCATGTAGGGACAGGAAGGGATGTGCATATAGCCCATCCCACTTTGAGAATACCAGCAATGATAATAGAGGCAAAAGTTTATTAAACTCGTAAAGAAATCTAAAACAGAAGGCAAAGGTCATACTGGAATGAAAATCCAGTCTCTTGGCCTCTTTAATTTTTTCCCACATGACTGAGCTTCTCGCCTCTGCTTTCTCCTTTTTTTTTAATACATCTGGGCTTTATTTTGATTAATATGTATATTTCAATTGCGCTATAGGTCTGGAGTAATTGAAGACTTTTGCTTTTACTATCGTACCAGTATTAATTCATTAATATAGAGTGCAAATCTTAAGTGCTTTTTTATTGCAGCAGTGCTGCAAAATTATTGGTCTATTTTAAAAAGTAATGTAATTAAAAAATGTCCCTGAAAAGGAAATGACAATCACTCAATTCTTATTAACAATTAATAGAAATTTCCATTACATTTTATGTATATCTTTCACATTTCATGGAACTGTCAAAAGTTCGTTTTTTTTGTTGTTGTTGTTTCCAGTTTATACATCTGTTCTTGCGCTCTACTAATAAAAATAATGTCTATTTTCTATTCTCTAGTTTGCAGAAGAAAAATATAACGTACTAAAATTCCCTTTTTCTTTTCAGGAAAAAAGGGAGAGAACGTAATTTGAGTAAATTTCAGGTATCCCCACGTATCAGGATTTTAGTAAATATCTTATTACGATGGGCTATCAGATTACATATGGTAAAACAACAGTTTTGCCGTTCGTAACGAGGATACGAAATAATGAGATATTTTTATGCGTTGCTGAAGTTCCTGAAGTTTCATTTAAAGTTTCAATTTATAGTCACAAATAATCCTAAAATCTATTAATGAATGTAGATTTCCTATTAATAGGTCGATATGTAACCATCCAATTATTAGGTCGATGACAAATAAATATGAAACGTGTGCAGAAAGGAAATAAAAGTTGTGGATGTCGACAAAACACAGTTAAAATAACTAGCGCCATTTTCAAACTCGAGTGCTGTATTAGGTGAGATTAATCGATAACAGTGCGTACCTTGATTAATAGAAATTGCGAGAAGTTAATGCATACTCTTTCTTGCAAATGCAGAATATAGTGGTAATTTACAATGTTCAATTGATGTTATACACAAGAAAGTGCTTTCTTTGTGTTTTTTAAACTTTCTTTTAACCGAGCAAACACAACTTTTTGAGCTTCTCTCTCTACAGAGCTATACCAGTTTCTTATGAAATTCGCATGTTATCTCAAAGGCCAAACTAATTTCGAAACTTTATAACCTTTAAATTACGCTTTGTATGAAAAAAATATTGCTGAAGATGAATTAAAGATCTCAATTAAATCTACCTAAATCTCTGCTTTCAAAAATATTCTTTCAAAATTTATGGATATAATTTTAGTGGAACCGCTTAGAAATAACCAGATAATTCTTTAAATGTTTTAACGAATATTGTTTGAATTGAGATTTTTATAGATTTGATTGAGATCTTTAATTTATCTTCAACAACAATATTCGATACATAGCATATTTTAGACAAAGAGTCCGAAATTATTCCAGTGATGTAACATTGACATGTGATTAAAATTCCCTAGTTAATTGATAGGGTCGCGAAGAGAGCATGTAAGGGGTTTAGCTTAGAGCTAAAAATGGTAATCCTTTTATTTGGCGTCTCTATTTGTTTACTGTAAATAAGGCACTTCTGACAAGTGGAGGGAAAAGGACAAGGGCTGAAGTCTTCTGTCCAGCTGTGGTAATGAATTTATTAATATATTCAATATCTTATTTTCCTGTTTAGGATTTTCTAATGGAGGCCTTTCCATCCATGCATTTTTTGGAACCTTAATGTACAATATGTCTTCCACTTGTTTTGGAATAAATTGTCAAATGTGTGGGCACTGATGGACATAATGATGGATTTAATTCTACATTATGTATAATTTCCAATTCCAGTTACAATGAATCCATCCAAGGTTTTATATCCTACAACTAAACGTTGTTAACAAACTCCAAATAGCTGGGATGTCACGCAAAAATGCAATTACTTTCGTGTGTAGAAGTTTCGTAGGAAAGAGGTAAATTTTAGACAAAGATTCATTGTAATCATCGATGATTGTAACATGAGATGTTGTGGGCAACCCCGCAGAATGCAAACTACGATATTGCTTAACTGATTCCTACATTAGAAGAGGTCCTGCCATCCTCTCAGACCTTCTACTATGGCATATAAACTGACAGGCTCCTGTCAGACCTCTGTGGCAAGCAGCTGCTTGAGGGGGTATTTATTTTTTATTTATTTATGGCAATTTACTATATTCTTCGGTGAAATCAGCTTTGATTTTATTTATTTACATGAATATGTAACCATTTGCGCCCTAATTTGCCAATTTTTGGTTCATATCTATCTTTTTGGGCCTTCTGGATGATGAGTTGGGATGGGTTGTTTCACCTCTGAGCAGCACTTTTTTGCATACCATGGCTAAATGTCCAGGTAACAAGGACCCCAAAGGCACAGAAGGTTGGGGGAAGGAACCCACTGGAATGGCTGTTGGGAGACAGATGGTTGTCTCCCGTCAAGGCCATCCAGAGTGTTATTTAAAGTGTGCAAGGTATGGCTCTCTCCCACAAACGGGGCCACTGCTTTACGTCCCATCCAATGGATGGCAGCCTTTCCAAACCCATCAGTGTCCCCTACTGACCGCGGGCAGGGTGGGAAGTTTTGCAGAGATAAATCTCAATGCTGACCCAGCTGGTACTCGAACCTAGGAACTGCAGATTTACGAGCCTGGCATGCTAAAGACTGAGCCACTCCCACCTGCACTTGGATGATGAGTGTTCCATATGGTATCTTTTAAGTTTACATATATTTAGCTTTTTCTGATTACATAGTTATCAGAAATAATTTATATATAATTTTGTTATATATAATTATAAATAAGTTTCTGATTACATAGTTATCAGATGTTTCCTGTACTATCACCCATAGCGGTCAGTTTCTTTAAAATCGACCATTTGGGGGGGAAGCCGGAAAAGGGAGATTTGGTATGCAATATCACTTCTAAGTTTATAGTTTTCAAATGTAAGTACTTTGTATTGTGACACATTTTATAGTTTTTGTTTGTTTATACTGTTAATTGGATTTGAATTACAAATTGGTGGAGTGGCATATTTAGGTGTTTTTTATATCTTCTAAATTCTATGCAGCAAATTGACTTTTTCTAGGAATTTTAAGACATCATTCTAGAAGCCAGTCTGTTTTTATTTATTACGGTTTGCCACCAGGGTTGAGAGAGTGTGCCCTTGCAGATTTTATTTGCTATGTCCCAAAAGAACGTTTCTTTGATTTTTGGTATTTTTACAGTTTAAGACAATGTGAGAGACTATTTCAGGGGTACAGGAATGGAAAAAATTGGGGGATGTGACAGTATTAAATAAATACAGTTTATTATTTAATAAATAGTGACCTGTGTTTAGTCTTGTTAATTTAATTTGTTCCTTTCTGTGAATTCCTCTATGATTGGTGATAACTAAATTTCTTCAACTTTTTGTTTCTGTAGTCATCTTTTATTTTATTTTTCCAGTAGTCAGGGTGTTTTTGAATGTCTATTGTTTTCCTGTAGTTTTGGTGGTCATTTGCCACTCTATTTGCTTCATTATTACCTTAAATAACTTGGAATCTACAGTAATACGATTTCATTTTTAGAGTAAATGAAGTTTAAGTGTATATTTTCATGACAGGTAATTTTGTTTGAAAAGTGAGACCAACACTGCCCCTGCCCAGACTGCGCGAGCCGATTGTTAAATTTTCAAGAATTTCTCCAGCCGTTGTTAAATCTAAAATAGCTATAAACTGTAGAGTGGCATGCACTTCAATCCACAATGACTAGCGGCATTTGGGTGACAAGATTGTGTATAGTGCCATAGAAAATCCAACTGGGGTGCGTTTATTTCGTCACTCTTTGTGCACCCCTTGTTTAAAGACAGATATTCTTGAAGAATTTTCATTACTCTCAACTGCACTTCAGTCAGATCAACTAACATTCACAAAGTGCAAAAATTAATCAAATGCAAAATAAGAGCTTCCGAAAATTTAAACATTGGTCATGAAAAACATGAATCTAAAGTTGAATATTTGATTAAATCAGATAACTTTAATGATATTCCATTTAATAAAAATGATATATTCATTACTCTTCTTAGGAATAAGTTACTAGCAAATATAATTCAACATATAAATTTATGTCTTTTATCAGATAGAAATAATGATGAAAACATTTAAAATTATTTCGATTTTTTAGACCATCTACTTGGCCTTTTGAAGAACTAACTTCACCATGATAGCTGGTGAAAAGCATTGTACCATTTAGGTTAAATATTACAATGTGAAATTGATTTGAATGATTTTTGGTATTTTGTAGATATTAACGTAGAATCAAAATATTGTTACGACAGAAGGAATCTGGCAACCGAAAGCAAAAAGTTTCAGCCAACGAATAAGAACGTTGGGAGAATTTGGAGAAGAAGGGTGGAGCGTTAACGGTCGTTTTGTATTGTAACGGTCGTTGTATTGTAACGGTCGGTGAGTTCGAAAATGGACGGTGAGCTGTTCTGAGACAGTGCGCGTAAGTATCAAGAAGTAACTTGATGTGTTGTGTATACGCGGAAGGATAAAAGTGGGATCTTTTATCGTTAAGTATCAAGAAGTAACTTGATGTGTTGTGTATACGCGGAAGTATAAAAGTGGGAACTTTTATGGCTAACTTCGAATGTCTACACGGACTGTCTTTTTGTTCGGCTAGTGTGTGAAAAGTTATTAGCACAGGACGAGAATTGGTTTACGAGTGAAGATCTTCGGGTGACCTGGTAAATCAAGTAAAAGGTAGTATTTAGTAAAATACACAGAGCTGATGTTGTGTGCTCTACGCAGGAAGATTGATGATTTGTGCATGTTAATAGTTGATTTGTTAATAAGATACTTCATCCATATTTCCTTTGTAACAATTTACCTTGTATTGAATTTGGTTTTGAAATATAGCTTTTAATACTCACGCTCAGTGGCTATCCATTTTTGTAATCCGCAACATTTGGTGTCAGAAGTGGGATTATAATTATTTAATTGAATGCCTTTAACTAGAAGTATGGATGAATTAGTAAAGTTGATAAATAGCTTCAAAGCCGATATGACTACGCTGATGACTGACTTGAAAGCAGATATGGCTAACAAAATAGGTGACCTGGCCGCACAAAAAACTGAGATTAAAGGTGATATAGCTGCCCAAAGCGATAAAATAGATGACTTGAAAGCCGAAATGGCCGCGCAAAATACTGAGATTAAAGGTGATATAGCTGCCCAAAGCGATAAAATAGATGATTTGAAAGCCGAAATGGCCGCGCAAAATACTGAGATTAAAGGTGATATAGCTGCCCAAAGCGATAAAATAGATGATTTGAAAGCCGAAATGGCCGCACAAAATACTGAGATGAGAGCTGAAGTGGCTTCTCAAGTTGGTAAGATTATTGATCACTTCAAGGATCATAAAACCGAACTCAATAGACAATGCAATAGTTTAAATGTTGAATTTGTCAGTGAAAAAGATGATCTTGATAGTGTTAAGTTAGATTGTAAACATGGAAAAGAAAAAGAGAAAGGCAACGCATATAAAAATGTGGATCTGCTACTGGAAATCAAGAATCGTAGAGATAGCGCAGATAATGCCTTTGACCACGCAACTACTGGCAATGCATGGCAGAGTGTCTATATCGCTGGTGACATGTCTAGGAACTGTGAAGAACAATCACACAGATCAGAGAGCTGCGAGACTATACAGTACGCTTTGCACTTCAAAATACCTAGGTATACAAGTCTGGCACGATCTGAAGAGAGATCCACACGAAAGGTATTCTATTCCTCGCTCTCAGCAAAATGCGTCATGGACAATTATCGCAAAGGCAGAGTAACGAGTGGTAATGAAGGGGAACGAAACAGAGTTTACGTTTCGCAGAGTGGTCCGAGTAAAGAAGAGGCGTCCATTCATCATAGATACAAAGTGCCATTCGACTTTACCGCGGAAGTCGGAGAGATTTTTCCGAAGCATATAGCCACACTCGAATCGTTTATAGAAGATGGGAGAATCCCACTGGACGACTGATCCGTTGGCAGATAATCCTTCCTCGATCCCGAGTGGAACTTGTGATGAAAGATGTACATGATAGTGCCACTGGAGGACACTTCGGTGTTAATAAGACATTAGCCAAAGCCAGGGAACGATTTCATTGGTTGAAAAGTAGGGCAGACGTTGAGAGATGGTGTAGGCAATGTGAAGCCTGTGCAGCAAAGAAAGGCCCTAAGACTAGGAGTCGGGGTAAGCTGCAGACGTATAACGTTGGTGCCCCTTTTGAGAGAATAGCCATTGATGTAATGGGTCCGTTTCCTAGAACTGATGATGGAAATCGATATTTATTAGTGGTAATGGATTATTTCACAAAGTGGCCTGAGGTATATCCCATCCAAGACCAGGAAGCAACAACAGTGGCTGAGATGATAGTTAATAACTTCATTAGTAGGTATGGAGTACCTTTACAACTCCACTCTGATCAAGGACGGAATTTTGAATCCAATGTGTTTAATGGCATCTGTCAACTATTAGGCATTCAGAAAACCAGAACAACTCCCTTACACCCTCAGTCGGATGGTATGGTTGAAAGGTTCAATAGAACAATTGCTCAGCATTTAGCATTATTTGTGAACGACCACCAACGTGACTGGGATCGCCATGTACCACTCCTTTTGCTGGCATATAGAACGGCAGTGCATGAGACAACTGGACAGACACCTTCCATGATGATTTTTGGAAGAGAGTTACGTCTTCCCTGTGACCTTTTATATGGTCGGCCCGAAGCAATGCCTGTGTCCACTCCACAATACGTACAAGAATTGCAACAACGACTAGAAGAAATCCATCACTCCGTTAGACATAACATCGACATAACAAGTGACAGAACCAAAACAAGATATGACAGTAAAATAAATGGAACTATTTTCAATCAAGGAGATCTTGTCTGGCTATACAGTCCACATAGAAAGAAAGGACTATCTCCAAAACTTCAGAAACCTTGGGAAGGTCCATATACAATAGTTAACAGGATTAATGACGTGGTATATCGCATTCGTCGACGTCCAGCTACAAAGTGCAAGGTGGTTCACGTGGATCGTTTGGCTCCGTTTCATCGAAGAACTGAAGAAACTTTGGAATCCAGAATTGTTCGGGACGAACAAGACCTAGGAAGGGGGCAGTGTTACGACAGAAGGAATCTGGCAACCGAAAGCAAAAAGTTTCAGCCAACGAATAAGAACGTTGGGAGAATTTGGAGAAGAAGGGTGGAGCGTTAACGGTCGTTTTGTATTGTAACGGTCGTTGTATTGTAACGGTCGGTGAGTTCGAAAATGGACGGTGAGCTGTTCTGAGACAGTGCGCGTAAGTATCAAGAAGTAACTTGATGTGTTGTGTATACGCGGAAGGATAAAAGTGGGATCTTTTATCGTTAAGTATCAAGAAGTAACTTGATGTGTTGTGTATACGCGGAAGTATAAAAGTGGGAACTTTTATGGCTAACTTCGAATGTCTACACGGACTGTCTTTTTGTTCGGCTAGTGTGTGAAAAGTTATTAGCACAGGACGAGAATTGGTTTACGAGTGAAGATCTTCGGGTGACCTGGTAAATCAAGTAAAAGGTAGTATTTAGTAAAATACACAGAGCTGATGTTGTGTGCTCTACGCAGGAAGATTGATGATTTGTGCATGTTAATAGTTGATTTGTTAATAAGATACTTCATCCATATTTCCTTTGTAACAATTTACCTTGTATTGAATTTGGTTTTGAAATATAGCTTTTAATACTCACGCTCAGTGGCTATCCATTTTTGTAATCCGCAACAATATGTTTCAATCCCTGCAAGAATTCAAAAAGCTAAAACGATAGCACTATTGCAATCAGTAGTGATGAAGCTGAAAGAGGTTTCAGTTTAATGACCATAATTTTTACAAGGGTGAAAAATAGTTTAACAATAGATCACATATCGGATTTAATGACAATAAATTTAAGGGAAGAGAATTAGCTAATTGGGATGCAACTCAATTTGTTAAATCATGGTTGAATCGCAACCATAAATTGGCTATGGATAGAAGAGCTCGGCAAAAATAAAAAAAAATATTCTTGAAAATCAGTTGCTTATATGAAAATTACAATTAAAAAAAATGAATATTTTATTATTGTCCAAAATTTTTGTATTCCAAATTGCTGTAAATCAGTAAAACTTACATTAAATATATACACAAATAATCTTGTTCTTGTTTTTTTTAACAAGCCGGTTGCTAAAAATTTACCAGCACACCACTGATCAGGATGCTCTTTTTTTTCATGGTGCATCATTTAAGAGCTACTGTATAGACTTTGGGAGCTGATAAAGGATAATGATACTTAATATCTTATGGCAATACCAACAACATATGTTTTTATTTGACATAACTATTTCCGCGTATAAAAGACGTAAAATTAATAAAAGGTTTTGGGGGAAGGCAGGAGAGAATATGAAAATTTTTATATGAATTGTTACTCTTCACCTCATAAAGTTTAATTTAATGCAGAACGGTTATGATCGATTCCTACGTTAGGTAGCTGATCAAAACGTTTGCTTCGGCAAACGCAGTGATAAATGGCATACAAAAGCAGTAGGAATACTTTCCTTTTTTAAGTGAACGATTTTCAACTGTAAAATATTGTTCTATAGATAAAGTATCTACATACTATTTTCCTTGATACTTTGAGCTTTATTTACGAAAAACAATCCTATAATACCTTCATAACTTGTATAAATACCTGAGTTGAAGCACTAGGTCCTTACTAATTCATGACGCCCAATGGCATATCCATATGAGTTCTATTTCTATATACATGTCGAGCTCTGTGATTAAAGCAGGTTTTTCATTGCATTTCAGTATGACGAATGTATTTTGGTGACCTACTCGATTTCGTTTCACTGGCATTTCACTATATTTCACCCTTGTGCCCAATATTGGTAAGTTAACTACTTTCTCTAGAAATTTAGCAACTTTTGAAAAAACCCAGCCACTTGTGTTTCATAACAGCTGTTGCATAAGTTTTTGCTTCTCTTTTGTATATTTAGCTATTTTTTTCCAATTGTGAGAAGATGAATGACGGACACTGCACATATATCCGACTGCTGATATGTTTCAAAGCATTTATATAATATGCGATGCAGAGAACTTCAAAATTAGCAATAAAACCTTAAGTTCATGCTCAGATTTTGGATGATGTACATAGTGTGTCGTTTTTCTGCTGAGGTCCTGCCATCCTCTCAGATCTCCTACTGTGGCATATAAACTGACAGGTTCCTGTCAGACCTCTGTGGCAAGCAGCTGCTTGAGGGGGTATTTATTTTTATTTTACATACTATGTGCGATACTAGATGTAGCCAATGCATAATTTTCTATTCAAAATGCAAGAACTTAATATAAACATTTGCACTCACTTACCGTTTTTTTTTATGAGAAAGTGATGAAGAAACACACTGTCGTAATCCGCGTAATGCAGCTCTCAGGTTCGAGTCCCGTCTGGAACAGCGTTGAGATTCATCTCCGCAAAACTCCTCGCCTTGCCCTCGGTCAGTAGGGGATACCGATGGGATTGGAAAGGCCGCCGTTCGTCGGATGGGATGTTAAGCTGTGGCTCCGTTTGTGAGAGAGCCATATCCTTGATGGGAGGCTACCATCTGTCTCCCAACAGCTGTTCCAGTGAGTCCCTTCCAACCATCTCTGAGCCTTCGGGGTCCTTGTGACCTGGCCATTTAGCCCGTTGCATGCAAAAAAACGCCGCTCAGAGGAAAAAAAACAAACTACTGTTAAAGGATGTAAAAATCGGAAAGTAAACATCTTCGTTCTTTTTGAAAACGGGCATCCCATATTCTCCAGAGGAGATATGTGCTTTTCTAGAATGCATTTCTAGGTCAACTATATGAGGGGTCTTGGGGGGGCGGTAATACAAGAGGTTAGAAAAGTGTACGAATAACACCTAAATTAATTTAAACGTTATAAGATATGAATGGTTCGAAAGGGGTGGGAGAAATGCCTCCTTGGGAGTATTCTTTTCTTTTTCTAAAGAAAGGAATACTCCCAAGGAGGCATTCTTGTATCTATGGTATCTATGTGAACACTGGCATAGGCATTCAAAAGGGACTAAAATGAAAAAAATTATTCTTCCAAAAAAGAGAAGTAAACAATATTTCCTGTAACGGTAAATTACGAATGCTTCAGGGTAAAGAGAAGAAAACAAATTGAGTGAAACTAAGTTGCTGTGATGTTGAATCAAGTGATTTGATGTAATTGGCGAAATTGATGTTATAGTGTGTGTTTTTTAATATGTTGATATATATATGGATGGAAAATAAATCAGTGTAAATGTAGGCAAAGGTAAGTGATTTCACATAATAAATTATTTGACTGTTTCCATTGATTCGAAAGCAAATATAAAAATTTCCTTAGATTTGCATGTTTTGACGTGATATATGACTATGCAAATTTAAAATGTTAAATTAATTGCTTTTCAAGCTTTATTGCTTTTCAAGCTTGCCACAGAGGTGTGACAGGAGCCTGTCAGTTATACGCCATAGAGAAGATCTGGGAGGAAGGCGAGACAGCAGAAAGAACACAAACATCATGCCTTACCGAGGGCTCGAACCTTCTTATCCTTTGATCAGTAGCTAAGCACGCTAACCATTCGACCAAAACAATTCAATCAATATTGCACTCTGGATAAATTTTGTAATTGCTGAATGCCAGCGAATTTCTCATTCGTCTTGAACTTTTCCTTTTCAGCTTTGATAGAGAATAATGAACAGATAATCTTAATGAGTATGGTTCAATTGCTGGATAATTGTCCCACCATGAATAATCACAAGAAATAATAAGCAGAAATGAAAATATTTGTTGTATTATTAAAAAATACCAGTTTTATATTTGTTTTGTGATCATTTTCAGTGTTGCATAGACAATCACAGCATTCACTTTGTGAATCAGTGCTACATCAGCTGCTCCAATTTATACATATGAAGTTACCCATTATACTACCAGCTGGAATCTTAACATAATGCATATTTGTGCATTATGACAATTGCACAAATATGCATTCACCAAAATACAATAGCAATGAACTTCAGGAGATAGGTAGGGCTGGTATTAGCTATTTTGCTACCCAAAGAGCTTGGACTCTGTTGCCTCTCTCTCTCTCTAGGTCTGCTCTTAGCTGTAATGATTAATTTAGCCAAAGTTAATGTCAGTTTAAAAGTGAAAAAACATTGTGTTTAAAAATGGCTCATACCCCAATCAACCTTCCACCAGCTATGGTCATGAGCTTATTTGCAGGCCCTAAAAATGCCACCAGGTGCTGTCATACTGGTTGCAAGTGCCATAGTGCCGGTCTTGGAGGCAGGTCACCAGTTGTGCATGTGCCATCAGACATGATTGGCATGATAAAACCAAAAGTCAAACCTTATTAATTAATGAATATTTTTATTTGACTGTGGGCCTAAACTTTCCTGGCAGGATGTGTCCAAATATGAATTGTGTTACCAACTTTTTATTTTTTCATAGGAAGGACATTATGGGTGTGAATAGTTTAGATCTTAAAGTATAACATTGTCTTGAGCATTTGATTTATAACAGAATCCTAATAAGATATTTTAATAAAATATTTCATCAGCAGTTCTTAGCTCAGTGCAATGTCTTGACTTATAACACAAAGGGCTCTTGTTGGCACAATTGGCAACTTTCATTATAGTTTTCTATTATAATTCGTAATATTAGCATATTAATTTCTTATAATTCATTGTATAATAATATATGTAATTAAATATATACATAATAAATTAATTATATATATATTAAATATAACCAAAAAAAGATAACTTTCAAGTAATAATTTTCAAAAAAATTCAGTTCAAAATAATAAATATAAATTTATAATTGGACCAGATGAAAAAAAACACCTATAAGATATATTTTTTATAATTTTTTTTTAATACCACTCGAAAGGAAAAATACAATACATATAGGCAATTATTATAGGGAAGGGTTAAAATGCTGAATTGAACTAGAAACAACCAGAATTCCTTTCAGAGTCATTTAGTTATGAATACCCATATCAACAGGTAATCTGTATATTGTTGATTGATTTTTGCATTAATAATGCTTTAGTATGCATGACTTCCTTATTTGCTTGGTGTTTAGCATGCTTGGCTACTGGATTTGAGCCCTGGGTAAAGCATGGATATTTGTGTTGTCTTTCTCCTGAGGTCTCTCCTTCCTCGCAGATCTATGGTGATTTAAACTTTAATAGTTTATATATATGGTGTATTAAACTGACAAGCTCCTGTCAGACCTCTGTGACAAGCAGCTGCATGAGGGGGTATTTATTTGTTATTTTAATATTAGATAAGTTCTTTCCCGGCAATAAATGGCACCATAAGTGACAAGATCAGGAAGATTCAAAAGTTACAATTGGTGGATAAATGACAGAGCTGATGATAACTTAGTGGCTAGAGCACCTGGCATATAACTGGGAGGTGTGGGTTCGAATACCATTCATTGGCAAAGCTAATTTTTTCCACAGAAATATTCCTCTAAGAATTATTTTTTATGTATATCAAAATTTTTACTAAATAATGCATTTTGAACATACTTGGAGGAAAAAAAATTATGCATTATGAAACATCTTTTCAATCTGATTCAGTTCAATATTAGGCACTCATCAAAAAATTTTCCTACATGCATGCTCTGTTGATGCTAGTCAATGTGTACCACCAAATACTTTAAAATAATTTATTTTAAAATAATTTAAAAATTCTCTGTCATTGAGCAATAAAATTTCAGAGTTTATCCTTCAAACTATTTGGATGTTCACTGAAGACGGAGCGCTGTCTTTGCTCCGAAAAGCTTCTGAGAGTTTTTCTCCTAAGAACTTTCAACATCCAAATAGTTTGAAGGATAAACTCTGAAATTTTATTGCTCAATGACAGAGAATTTTTAAATTATTTTAAATTAATTTTTGAGCAAGAAGGTCTTTTAATTGTATACAAATACTTTAGTTGTGAGCCTCCACTGCAACTGATACTTTAGTTGAAAAGGTTTTCATTGTTTTGAATAGTCTAAGACCAAATAATGAGGCTTCCCAGGGCAAAACAAAAAAGGTATACAACCAATTGATACTGAGAAGTATTTTCTGACTCCGATTCTCTCACAGATTCTAAAAGAGTATCCATAATGTACATTATTTAAAAAACATCACTGAACTGACTAAGTTAGATTGATAAAATTTATTTCATTTCCAACTCTTTTTTTTTTAACTCTAAAATATCTGTAACTTGAAATTTTCATCATTAAAAAGATTTACAGTCATTGACCTTGAATATCTCAAAACTAATGCCCATTTGATTGTGTTGAATGTACAGTTACCAACAATACCTCAGAAAAGTTTTTCCTTGGGTCAAGCACAGAATATAGTTGCAAGAAATTTTATTTCTCAAAGTTTCTCAAAATCATTGAATTACTTACTAAGGATCATTCCACATTGATTAAATACAGATTACAACTTCACTTTCTCTTATATCAATGAAATTTGATATACTTGTAGTACATACAAATAAGAGAAAGAACTAATTTATTTTGTATTTCTACTGGATAATTATCAGTTATAGTCATTATTCTGTATCAAGAAAACTTATAATTCTGAACAATTAAGCCAATTTTAAATGCTTATAGTCAAATTCTATATATGTTATAATGTTAAAAATGGTCTCCTCTTGAAGATTTTGAAGTAATCTTTTAAATGCATATTTCATGTTTGAGTAATACTGAATTAAAATTTAAGACTATTGATTGAAAATTTTAGCTATTGATATGTATGTATATGCATAAATTATTCTATCTGCTTACCTAACTATTGACCAGGCCTTGGTATACTGACCCTTCACTGATATGACCTAAAAATAAAGTTTTAGGTACAATTTTTCAATTATCATTTTTTATAAATTTACAAGGATGCTTGAATATCTATAAGCACATTTATATGAACAGAAAATGTTCATTTCACCCTTAGCTATAATTGTTTGCTTGAGCAGGGCATGGTATTGGAATAAAAGGTAAGCAGTAGGTTAAAGTTACTGCTTATAAATAGAACACTTCTTTGATTATAATGAGTTACATGTGAATCAATTATCCTTTGCCAATCTTAGTGGCATTTGGAATAACTAGAGATGCAGAAAATGTGCATGATATATTCATGGCCAAATAAAGTATAGCTGTTAGTTTTGAATATTGGCTCTTGGAATTAAAAGTAGATGGGATTTATCCTTGGCATTAAGAATACCAGCCTGAATAAAGAAGGAAAAAAATGTCTCCGAATAAAGAATTGAGCTAAGGAGTAGTGTTTGAAAAAAAAAAAATTGTATCAATCTCAAATGTAGGCATGAAACGGAGTTGAGGTTGTTTCTCCTCTAAGTGGCACTTTTTTTTTAATGCAAACAATGGGCTCAATGGGCAGATCACAAGGGCTTGGAGAAGTTTGGGGATCCACTGGACAGCTTTGATGCCAGCCACTGGACAGCTTTGATAGGAGAGATGGAAGACTTGCATCAAGGCCATTCAGTGTGTTCTTTAACATGAATGTGGTATTACTCTTGCACATGAGGCATAGCTTAATGTTCCATCCAGTGGACAGAAGCTTTTCCAAGCTCATTGTTGTGTCCTTTCTCACTGAGGGAAGAATGGGAGTTAGTGGAGATAAATCTCAACACAGGCACAGTTGGAACTCAAATCTGGGAACTACAGATTATGAAATTGGCTCACTACCTACTATGAGACAACCCTCACCCTAGTATGAAAATGAGGTATAATATTATTCATAATGGAATTTTTTTTACTGCACCACCAAATCTACATATATTTAGCTTTTCTTTGGTAATGAGTAACAAGGTGTCTTTCATCAATTCTTACTGTCAAATTACCTCAAAAACTGCATATTTTCAGAATTTTAAAATACATTTATTTGAAGATTGTAAGCTAATTTATTTGTTAAAATAAAGATATTTTCAATGGGAAATTATTCAGAAGTTGTTTACAAAGAGTTATTACGTAAATTTTTTTTGGTGTGGAGTTAATCAGTTTAGCTTCTTACAAGCCCTTATAGAGGCCACCTGATTTTGTAAATAAAAGTAAATGTTTAGTAACTTTAATGTTTTATTAGCTGTCCAAGAAGTTATTCTGCTGAGAAATTTAGTTTTGCTGTGAGTGAGGCTCGAACCCATGTCTCCCAGTTACTTGCTGGGTATTCTCACTACAAAACTATCAATGGTTAATTTATTCTATCAGCTAATCATGACTTTAAATATTGCAGATTAGTTGCCCATGGTGCCATCTATAATTGAGAATGGCAACCTTTGAATATTGTTCAGAATTAGATGTAAATTGAAAGTCACTCACACTAAGCATTATTAATGAAATAATCAATCAATAGTAAATACACAGATTACCTGTTAACATAAAAAAGTATTTCTATTATTTATTCTATTGTAAGATATGGGTTTGAGTCCCACTCACAGCAAAGTAATTTTTAGAGCAAAATTATTTCTTGAATTCTATGTCAACAAAGTAATCTATATATTTATAAATGATTGTTCATTAGCTGTTTAATTAAGTAATTCTAATATTATTTCTGTGATATAGTGTCTTAAAAATCATAAAGAGTGCAAGCTTGAATGGCTTGCTTTGAAATTTGAATATGAGTTGCTGTCACTTAAAGCTAAAAGTACTTTGGATTGATCTTTTTATGTACCAAGAAATGCACTCTTTTACACATAGAAAACAAATTTGTTTAGCAACCTATGTTATGAACTGACTCTTACAGTATTGTTAGAGTTAATCTTTGTTAATGTTTTACAAAAGATTAAAACAGAAATAATCATTATATAGTATGTGTCATAAGTTGGCAGTGAACCCAAGTTAACGAGATTGGATAAAAAAAATTAGCCCTCAAGCAGCTACTTGCCACAGAGGTCTAATAGGAACTTTTCAGTTTAATATGCCATAGAGATCTGTGAGGAAGGTAATATCTCAGCAGAAAGATAACACAAACATCAATACCTTACCTGGGGCTCAAACCCAAATCCCTTTGATCATTAAGCAAGCATGCTAGCCACTCAGCCACTGGAACAGTGAGAATGGAGACATAATTTCATCTGCAGAACATAAACACCTATGGTAGCTATGCAAACTACTACACTTGAAAAACAATGCAATTTTATGCAAATTAGTCATTCGAAACTCATTTGAGTGGCAGCTAATTTGAGTTATGCCAGTATGTAGATACCATATGGTCAGGTGCAGGTACATCTTAGCAGCTGCATGGGCAGGCTGCTTACAGGGAATATTGTACGTAACCACCCAATCAGCAAGGGTTCCTCGTATACAGTTTAATGATAGCCCAGCACTTCCAACTAATTGTAAGTTGTTCTATTTGGAGTTTCAAATGGCTCAAAGATAAGTACAGGGTGGACTGAATTCAGAATCCATTGTTTATTTTTCATCCTTTTACTATTGAAAAGCGCGGGTTCAAATCCCGTATATCAGCGAAAATTTTTTCCGCAAAATATTTATTGATTTATCAATGCCAAAAGAGCAGCAGGTAACATTGTAATAATAAATACCCCCTAAAGCAGCTGCTTGCCAAAGAGGTCTGACAGGAGTCTGTCAGTTTATATGCCATAGTAGAAGGTCTGAGAGGATAGCAGGACCTCAGCAGAAAAATGACACACACATCCATGCCTTACCCAGGGCTCAAACTCAGGTCCCTTAGATCAGTAGTGAAGCGTGCTAACCACTCGGTCACGGGCCAGTGATTATCATACATGATTAAAAATAGAAAAAAAAATATTGCTGCATTTTGCTCAAAGTTTTATATTAACTTTTTAATTTAATACAGAAAGTAAGTAAATTTGCTTCGTTCTTCTCCAATATCAGCAAAGCTGGTTAATGCTGGTTTGATTAACCCTTTGAGCTCGAGAGGCGAACCTCAGTCGCCACTTGGTTTGATACAACAACTCGAATGGCAACTGAGAGGTGACAATAACTGGTTTATAAACAGATATCTTTCCTTTTTACATTTTAGATGTGTAAATCTATTGTCTGTATTGTGTACAGCATTGTGTTTAATTAAAATTAATTAAAACTTTTATTATAGTACAGCATTGTGTTTAATTAAAATTAATTTAAAAAACTTTATCTGTTTTTACCCACACAACCCTAGGGGCGGGGGTGGCTCAGTTGGTAGTGCGCTAGGCTCATAATCTGAAGTTCCCAGGTTCAAGTCCCAGCTAGGTCAGCGTTGAGATTTATCTCTGCAGAATTCCCTGCCCTGCCCACAGTCAGTAGGGGACACCGATGGGGTTGGAAAGGCCGTCGTCCATCGGATGGGGCATTAAGCCGTGGTCTTCGTGTGTGGGATAGCCATACCCTGTGCACGTTAAAGAACACGCTGGATGGCCTTGACGGGAGGCTTCCATCTGTCTCCCAACAGCTGTTCCAGCTGGTCCCCTCCCCCAACCTTTTCTGAGTCTTCGGGGTCCATGTGACCTGGCCATTTAGCCCATGGTGTGCAAAACAGTGCCACTCAGAGGTAAAACAACCCACACAACCACAATCTCCACATAATATCCATAAGACATAAGATGACATTAGATGTCCATGGGTCATTTTATATATCTTATGGATATTTTGTGGAGGTTCTGTGGGTAGTGGTTATAAAAAGGGAGCCAAATGATGAAATTTGTAGCAGTGAAGATGAGTTTGATTTTACATTATATATGTATGATTTATTTTTATGTTAGTTGTAAAAAATTTTATCAACTTTTTAGCAAAAACACTTCAAGTTGCTACTTCCCTATAGCGAAAAAACCTTCGAGTGCAAAGGGTTAATTTTGTTTTGAGATCAGTCAAAAGTGGACAGTGATTTTGAAATATTTTAATGAGTATTAAAAGGCTAATGAAACATTTGCTTATATCCTTTCATTAATGTATATTCAAAGTCTGTAGTAAACGAAATCTTTAGATTCCCTAGACCATAGGTATCAAACTCAAATCATGTAAGTGCCAAATCAGTTACTTCTTAATATATAACAATCCACATTTTATTTTAAACAATAATAAGCAAAGCATAATTACTTGTCATCATCATCATCCTTAAGTAGTCATGGGTTATGGAGGCCTAACCAGATTGTGCAATTAAGTTCTCCAAGCATATCTGTCCTGAGCTACATCTGCTGCATCTGGCCACTGCACACACCAATTCTAACATGATCTTGTTTGACATTGTGTGCCCGTCACATCATATCTCTCTTTCATTATCCTCTCTTTTTACATCATTATCCTCTCTTTCTGAGGTCTTTTGGCATGTTGTTCCTAACCTTATCTACAGTTATGCATATGGGCAGCGTGGCCAAACCAGCAGAGTCGCTCTCTACATAATATGCTGCTTAAAGGAGGTTCCCGACTCCTTTGCTTAACCTCTTCATTACTTACAAAGTTGAACCACCTAATACCCAAGATACTATGTAAGCATCTCAAATCAAAAGCATCAAGTTTCCTGTTATCTTGTTTACAAATCATCCAAGTTTCGCTACCATAACCAACCCTAGAAAAAACCAAACTATTATACAGTTTAATTTTAATCTTTAGGTATATATGCCTATTTCTCCACACTCTCCAAAGATTCTTAAAAGTCCCAGCAGCAATCCCTATTCGTCTGTTAATCTCATCATCAGTATCTATTGCATAACTCCTAAGATAATTAAACTGTGATGCCTGCTCAGAGTAGAACTATTCAGTTACCAGAATCACAGCCTGCCTGACCAATTTTCATCACTAGTTTTCTAAACCTACTACCAGTCTCATCAACAGCTCTACTCTATTACCAAGTACTCTACTACCAGTCTCATCAACAGCTCTAATGAAAGAGTTCATCTCATCTTTGCCAAAAGGAACATCAGTGTAGTCTAAATCAAATATTTTTAGATCTCCTAACCATTTAAGACCAAAATATTTCTTTTGCAATGAATTTCCCATAACATATTCAATAACCAAACTAAATAGGAAAGGAGACAAAATGCACCCTTGTCAAACACCAGAAGCAATGCTAAACTAATTGCTACAAGCCTTACAACTCACACACAACTCAGTGTTGTTATAGAGAGCCCAACCGAACTAGCCCATTTTTGCTGTTAATCAATATAGAATCAATTATATTCTTATGCAGCCCATCCGGTGAAACTTACGTGTACTTATCATCATCATCAAGCAGCCATGGGCTACGGAGGTCCAACCAGACCGTGCAATTTAGTTCTCCAAGCAAGTCTATCCTGAGCTACATCTACTGCATCTGGCCAATGCACACCAATTCTAACAAGGTCCTGTTTGACATTGTCAGCCCACCGCATCCTGGGTCTCCCCTTCTTTCTGAGGCCTTTAGGCACACTGTTCATAACCCTATTCGCCAATCTATAATTATCCATACGGGCAACATGGCCAAACCAACAGAGTCTCTCTCTGCACAATATGCTGCTTAAAGGAGGTTGCTGACTCCTTTGCCTAACCTCATCATTAGTTACAAAGTTGAACCACCTAATGCCCAAGATACTGTGTAAGCATCTGGAATCAAAAGCATCTAGTTTCCTGTTATCTTGTGTACAAAGTGTCCAAGTTTCACTACCATAACTAACCTTAGAAAGAACCCAACTATTATACAGTCAAATTTTAGTCTTTAGGTGTATATGCCTATTTCTCCACACTCTCCATAGATTCTTAAAAGTCACGGCAGCAATCCCTATTCATCTGTTAATCTCATGCCGCACATCACCATTATCTGTTACATAGCTCCCAAGATAATTAAACTGTGACACCTGCTCAAGACTGCAACCATTCAGATTAACTGAATCACAGCCTGCTTGACCAATTTTCATCACTTTAGTTTTCTCTCTGTTTATAACCAAACCTACTCTACTACCAGTTTCATCAACAGCTCGAATGAAAGAGTTCATCTCATCAATATCATTTGCCAAAAGGGCTAAATCATCAGCATAATCTAAATCAGAAATTTTTGTATCTCCAGTCCATTTAAGGCCAAAATCTTTCCCTTGAAGTGAATTTCGCATAACATAATCAATAACCAAGCTAAAGAGGAAAAGAAAAGGAGACAAAATGCACCCTTGTCGAACACCTGAAGTAATGTTAAACCAATTGCTACAAACCTTACCAACTCTCACACACGACTCAGTGTTATTATAGAGAGCTTTCATTATGTTAACTAACTTGTCTGGTATACCATATGATCTCACAATCAACCACAAATTATGGCGATCAACAGAGTCGAAAGCCTTTTTGATATCAACAAAGCTAGCAACCAAAGGTTTTTGAAACTCTAAACATTTCTCAAGAATTTGCCTAAGTGAAAATATCTGATCCACACATCCCCTACCACTTCTGAATCCATATTGCTCATCACACAATTGACTGTCAACCAGATTCTTAATTCTATTAAACACAATCATGTAAAGAACTTTACCTGGAACAGAGAGTAGGCTGATACCCCTATAGTTATCACAAGAACTGCGATAACCTTTTTTGAAAATAGGGATAATAATAGCTCTGGTAAAATCCTTAGGAACCATGCCTTTATCATAAAAGATATTCAGAATTTCAGTCATCCAAGTGGTAACCGAAACATTCCCAGCTCTAAGCATTTTGGTAGTAATTTCATCTACCGCTGGGGATTTATGTAGTTTAAGTTTAGAAACAGCCAAAATAACTTCAGATTGTGTTATAGGGCCAACATTAAAGCCACCAATGCAGCTATCATCATTGCAAACAATGGGAATAGAACTAACCACATTGTTTAGAATATCATTGAAATGCTCAGCCCACCTAGCCATGACAGAATCCTCACCTTCTATAACCTTACGTTGTTTATCCTTCAATCCCTGTATACCTGTCCGTTTTCTACCACATAAAACATTAACTATCTGGTACAGCTCTCTGCTGTTGTGCTGCCTAACTGCTTCCTCGGCTTTGTTAGCCAAACCATCAAGCCAAAGATTCGTATCAGCAGCTAACTGATCTTTTACACATTTATTAAGTTCTCTGTAATGCTTTCTATTAGGACTAGTAGGGTATTGATTAAGGACATAACTGCAGTTCTTTCTTTCCGAAATAAGCTCAAGTGCCTTATCACTCAGATAATTCTGTCTCTTCTGCTCCTTTTTTCCTAAAAGAGTACTGTTAGTGTCCAAAAAAGCCTGTTTAAAATGATCCCATTCTTCCTCAACTTCAGTAGTAAGCATACTGTTGCGGATCACAAAAATGGATAGCCGCTGAGCGTGAGTATTAAAAGCTATATTTCAAAACCAAATTCAATACAAGGTAAATTGTTACAAAGGAAATATGGATGAAGTATCTTATTAACAAATCAACTATTAACATGCACAAGTCATCAATCTTCCTGCGTAGAACACACAATATCAGCTCTGTGTATTTTACTAAATACTACCTTTTACTTGATTTACCAGGTCACCCGAAGATCTTCACTCGTAAACCAATTCTCGTCCTGTGCTAATAACTTTTCACACACTAGCCGAACAAAAAGACAGTCCGTGTAGACATTCGAAGTTAGCCATAAAAGTTCCCACTTTTATACTTCCGTGTATACACAACACATCAAGTTACTTCTTGATACTTAACGATAAAAGATCCCACTTTTATCCTTCCGCGTATACACAACACATCAAGTTACTTCTTGATACTTACGCGCACTGTCTCAGAACAGCTCACCGTCCATTTTCGAACTCACCGACCGTTACAACACACAACGACCGTTACAATACAAAACGACCGTTAACGCTCCACTCTTCTTCTCCAAATTCTCCCAAAGTTCTTATTCGTTGGCTGAAACTTTTTGCTTTCGGTTGCCAGATTCCTTCTGTCGTAACACTGCCCCCTTCCTAGGTCTTGTTCGTCCCGAACAATTCTGGATTCCAAAGTTTCTTCAGTTCTTCGATGAAACGGGGCCAAACGATCCACGTGAACCATCTTGCACTTTGTAGCTGGACATCGACGAATGCGATATACCACGTCTGTGTCAAAATGAAAGCGAATCTCATTATGACGTAGATTTCTTTTCTGACTGAAGCCTCGTCCACAAACATAATACGTGTAAGGCCTATAGCCCTTGTGAACACGTTTATGTCTCTGCAGGGAGAAGAATCGACTAAGAGTTTTCGTGCAAAACCTGTAAAAAGTTTTCTTCTTTGTCGAAAGTTTTCTTCTTTGGATTTTTACTTCTATCAACAGTAACAAGGAATGAAAGTCATTAGTGACATAAAATCTAGGGAGGAGTTTCATCCTCCAGTCTGACCCTTTTGTCAGTTGACTTTCACTTAATTCAGAACTGTCGTGATGAACCTTCAGCCATATTTCACATGATTCAATTTGATCCCCAAGGTGCTTCACAATTATATCAGCTCCATAATTCTTTTTAGCGCTTCGGTCCATCTCCTCCTCCCATACTCTTGCTAGAACTGCAGCTTCTAATCCGACAACCTTACCTGTTTCTCCTGTATAAGTGAAATCAGTGATGTGTCGGGCTGCTAGCAATATTTTTTCTGTTTTATCTTCACATAGCCAGCTTGCAACATCTTCAGATACTCCTTGTTCTATTAACATGTTACGAAACTTGTTCAAAGCATTGCCGTTATGCAGAACCTTACGGACACGTGATGCTTCATCTACCCTATTATCCACAATGTTCACAAAACGCAGAAGTTCTCCTAACTCTTCGACGAGCTCTTGCAGTTCTAAGGATCCGTTACCAAGGAAACACTGAACAGCTTCCATCACTTCCAGAGAGTTGTCAACAGAGTTTTCAAGAGGTGAATCCATGTTGCTGATAACAGCTGAACAACTCAAACTCTTCATTCCACGAGCTTGTGATGCTGCAACCACTTTCTTAACTAAATCAACAGCAACATCTTCTGTACTGATGAGATCAATAGCTCCTTTTCCGAATTCAACATCATAAACTAAAGCACACACTCCTTCAGCCAGCTTTTTGGACACAATTGAGCATATCATTAGAGGAACGCTATCTATGGTAGCCATCAGATCCTTGCAGCGGTAAATCTCCTTATCTGTTGGCACCAGCTCCTCTGTCTGTCCTACGATGCAGCATCCGACGTCTTCCATCATCTGCTCGATTTTATCTTTAGTGCAGTCGACTGTGAAGCCAGGGATGGATTCCAATTTGTACAGAGTATCTCCCGTCAATTGGAGAGCACGACCGGAGATCATAGGGACCTTGAGACCTAAAGCAGCAAGTGCAGGAGCCAAGACAAGACTCACTTTGTTGCCGACACCTCCTGTGCTGTTTTCATCTACCATCCGATGGCGCCACTCGGGTCTCCAGCAAAACACATGACCCGAGGAGGTCATAGTTGCTGTTTCTTCGGAATTCACTTTCTTGGAGCTCTCATTGTAATCGTGATAAAACTTTTCTATATCCTTATAATCTAAATGGTTATAATGTCCAAATCTGCACATTGACTGTTCAGAAAAGAAATTCAGCGTGGCTACGTTGAAATTATCTGAGGGATTCACTTCTCTCTGATCGTAACTCTGAGGCTTAGTTTCATCCAGAAAGTTAGTCTTTGAAGTACTGTCTCTGCCTGAAGCTCTTTTACTAGCATCACCTGTTATGCTTCTAAGCCATTCTTCGGAATTCCTCTTCCTTAAATCCCCACTTTCTATAAACGATTCAAGTGTGGCTATATGCTTCGGAAAAATCTCTCCGACTTCCCCGGTAACGACGAAGGGCACTTTGTATCTATGATGAATGGACGCCTCTTCTTTACTCGGACCACTCTGCGAAACGTAAACTCTGTTTCGTTCCCCCTCATTACCACTCGTTACTCTGCCTTTGCGATAATTGTCCATGACACATTTTGCTGACGGCGAGGAATAGAATACCTTTCGTGTGGATCTCTCTTCAGATCGTGCCAGACTTGTATACCTAGGTATTTTGAAGTGCAAAGCGTACTGTATGGTCTCACAGCTCTCTGATCTGTGTGATTGTTCTTCACAGTTCCTAGACATGTCACCAGCGACATAGACACTCTGCCATGCATCACCAGTAGTTGCGTGGTCAAAGGCATTATCTGCGCTATCTCTACGATTCTTGATTTCCAGTAGCAGATCCACATTTTTATATGCGTTGCCTTTCTCTTTTTCTTTTCCATGTTTACAATCTAACTTAACACTATCAAGATCATCTTTTTCACTGACAAATTCAACATTTAAACTATTGCATTGTCTATTGAGTTCGGTTTTATTATCCTTGAACTGATCAATAATCTTACCAACTTGAGAAGCCACTTCAGCTCTCATCTCACTATTTTGTGCGGCCAGGTCACCTCTTTTATTTCTCAACTCATTATTTTGTGCGGCCATTTGGGCTTTCAAATCATCTTTTTGAGAAACTATCTCAGTCCTCAACTCATTATTTCGTGCGGTCATTTCGGCTTTCAAATCAGTCATCAGCGTAGTCATATCGGCTTTCATATCAGTCATCAGCGTAGTCATATCGGCTTTCATATCAGTCATCAGCGTAGTCATATCGGCTTTGAAGCTATATATCAACTTTACTAATTCATCCATACTTCTAGTTAACGGCATTCAATTAATTAATCCCACTTCTGACACCAAATGTTGCGGATCACAAAAATGGATAGCCGCTGAGCGTGAGTATTAAAAGCTATATTTCAAAACCAAATTCAATACAAGGTAAATTGTTACAAAGGAAATATGGATGAAGTATCTTATTAACAAATCAACTATTAACATGCACAAGTCATCAATCTTCCTGCGTAGAGCACACAATATCAGCTCTGTGTATTTTACTAAATACTACCTTTTACTTGATTTACCAGGTCACCCGAAGATCTTCACTCGTAAACCAATTCTCGTCCTGTGCTAATAACTTTTCACACACTAGCCGAACAAAAAGACAGTCCGTGTAGACATTCGAAGTTAGCCATAAAAGTTCCCACTTTTATACTTCCGTGTATACACAACACATCAAGTTACTTCTTGATACTTAACGATAAAAGATCCCACTTTTATCCTTCCGCGTATACACAACACATCAAGTTACTTCTTGATACTTACGCGCACTGTCTCAGAACAGCTCACCGTCCATTTTCGAACTCACCGACCGTTACAACACACAACGACCGTTACAATACAAAACGACCGTTAACGCTCCACTCTTCTTCTCCAAATTCTCCCAAAGTTCTTATTCGTTGGCTGAAACTTTTTGCTTTCGGTTGCCAGATTCCTTCTGTCGTAACAATACCATGACTGTCATAATGACTAAGTAACCTATCATGGTAAGCTTTAGCTATAACTGGATCTTTCAGAGCTTCAGTATTAAAAGTAAATTTTTTAACCCTAGCACAACACTTGTTAAGTTTAAGTTGCAAGACACTTTTAACCAGGTAATGGTCAGATCCAATTTCAGCTCTCCTGTATGATCTGGTATTCCTAACAGAACTTGCCCATTTGCTGTTAATTAATATGTAATCAATCATATTCTTATGCCACCCATCAGGTGAAACCCATGAGTACTTATGTATGTTGCGGTGTTTGTAATAAGTGTTAGTTATTCTGAATCCATTGAGTTTACTTACCTGTAGGAGAGTTGCCCATTGCCATTGCAGCTACCAATACCAAAAGGCCTGTTACTCCCTCCCAAAGGTCAGAGTCAGTACCAACTTTGGCATGGAAGTCACCAAGAACAAGGTAATATCTCCTTTCTTGACAGAATTAAAAATATCCTGAAGTTGTCCATAAAACCTATCCTTCTCATCCTCATTGGCATCCTCAGTGGGGGCATAACAGCAGATAACATTCAAGTCTTTAATGCTTTTCTGAAATTTTGCTGTAAGAAACCTTTCATTAATTCATTCATATCCTAGAAGAGCATCACTAGCGTGTCTGCTGAGAAGCAGACCCACACCTTGGTGATGCTTATTGTCATCCCTCCCTGAAAAGAGAGGGGCGGGGGTGGCTCAATCGGTAGCGCGCCAGGCTCGTAATCTGTAGTTCCCAGGTTCGAATCCCAGCTGGGTCAGCGTTGAGATTTATCTCTGCAAAATTCCCTGCCCGGCCCACCGTCAGTAGGGGACACCAATGGGCTTGAAAAGGCTGCCATCCGTTGGATGGGACATTAAGCCGTGGCCCCGTGTGCGGGAGAGCCATACCCTGTGCACATTAAAGAACACGCTGGATGGCCTTGACGGGAGGCTACCATCTGTCTCCCAACAGCTGTTCCAGTGGGTCCCCTCCCCCAACCTTCTCTGAACCTTCGGGGTCCTTGTGACCTGGCCATTTAGCCCATGGTGTGCAAAAAAGTGCCACTCAGAGGTAAAACAACCCAACTTAACCCTGAAACGAGAAATTTAAGATTATTTTTAAGAATCTGACCTTTATCTGTCCATCTGGTCTCTTGCAAGCCGAGAATATCTAAATTATAATGGTGGAATTCTTGTGTGAGGACATCAAGAGAAAAAGCTCTGTGCAGAGTCCTCACATTCCAACTACCTATGGAGAGAAAATGGTTAGTGGGATGTTTAAAGAAACTATGCTTATTGAGAGAGGGAATGCCGACAATATCAAACAGCCCCCTAATCGCAGACATGGGGCAAAGACCCATTCCCCCACCACTAAAGGCTGAAGCCATCTACACTGGAAGACTTCCTCCATTGTAGAATTTGATGATGCCAATAGAAGCAAAGAGTTCAGGTGCCTGCGATGACCTCTGCTCAGGATTATCCACCAGCTGATAAACATATCCTGTGAATCTATTCACTTGGGGCTGTCAACCCACAAACAAACAGAAAACACAGCGGAAGATTTTCCCTCCACAGAAGCCCACCAGTGCATCAAAATCAGGATCCATAATCAAGCTCAGAGCCATATATCAGTCCAGTCCAGTGGGTTTATATGGTCAGCACCAGGATCCTGTGTGGTTGACCACTCCTCAGCAGGGTAGAAAAAAAAAGAAAGGTAGCCATAGTTGTCCAGATCAGTTGGCCACACGAATCTGGCAGCCCTCCCCTTCCGTTCACTTCCAAAAGAGAGTATCTCTTTTGAAAGGTATGTCCTCACACAAGAATTCCACCTTATAATTTACATATTCTCGGCTTGCAAGAGACCAGGTGGACAAATAAAGATCAGTTTCTTAAAAATAATCTTACATTTCTCTTTTCAGTGAGGGAAAATAAAAAGCATCTCCAAGGTGTAGGTTTGCTTGTCAGCAGACATGCTAGTGCTGTTCTTCTAGGACATGACTGCATTAATGAAAGGTTTCTTACATATAAATTTCAGACTAACATTACAGACTTGAATGTTATCTGCTGTTATGTCCCTACTGAGGACACTGATGAGAAGGATAAGTTTTATGGACTACTTCAGGATATTTTCAATTTGGTCAAGAAAGGAGATATTACCCATGTTCTAGGTGACTTCAATGCTAAAGTCGGTACTGACTCTGAACTTTGGGAAGGAGTAGTCACCTAGAACATGGGTAATATCTCCTTTCTTGACCAAATTGAAAATATCCTGAAGTTGTCCATAAAACTTATCCTTCTCATCGGTGTCCTCAGTAGGGACATAACAGCAGATAACATTCAAGTCCGTAATGCTTGTCTGAAACTGATATGTAAGAAACCTTTCATTAATGCATTCATGTCCTAGAAGAACATCACTAGCATGTCTGCTGACAAGCAAACCTACACCTTGGAGATGCTTTTTATCTTCCCTCCCTGAAAAGAGAAATTGTAAGATTATTTTTAAGAATCTGACCTTTATTTGTCCACCTGGTCTCTTGCAAGCCGAGAATATATAAATTATAAGGTGGAATTCTTGTGTGAGGACATCAAGAGAATAATCAATGTGCAGAGTCCTCACATTCCAATTTCCTATGGAGAGAAAATGGTTAGTGGGATGTTTAAAGAAACTATGTTTATTGAGAGAATGAATGCCAATGATATCAAACAGCTCACTAATCACATACATGGGGCAAAGACCTATTCTGGCACTAATAAAGGCTGAAGCCCATTACACAGGAAGACTTCCTCCAATATAGAATTTGATGATACCCATAGAAGCAAGAGTTCAGGTGCCTGTGATGACCTCTGCTCAGGATTGTCCACCAGCTGATAAAACACATCCTGTGAATCTATTCATTTGTGGCTATCAACCCACAAACAAACAGAAAACACAGTGGAAGATTTTTCCCTCCACAGAAGCCACTAATACATTAAAATCAGTATCTGTAATCAAGCTCAGAATTTTATTCCTGTCTGGTTAGTGTATATGGTCAGTACCAAGACCCTGTATGGTTGACCACTCCTCAGCAGGGTAGAAAAAAAAGAAAAGTAGCCATAGTTGTCCAGATCAGTAGGCCACACTGATCTGGCAACACTCCACTTCCTTTCACTTCCACAAGAGAGTATCTCTTTTGAAAGGTACTAACAGCTTGTACCACAAAGAAGCCTGTACCGCAAAGAAGGTGGGGTCGGACATTAGGTTCTAGGCCTGGCCGGTTCTATGCATCGTCACAGGGGAATTGGTGCATAGCTCTCCTTCAAGTGACTGCCTAGCTACCATTTACAGATTGTTGTTTTTTTATTTAAATGTTACACACTTTTAACAAAAATACAGTAGAGCTGCACAGTGCAGTAATTAAAATTAAATTAAAATCTTTAATTCTCTATGACACTGTTATATGATTTTAAGCACTTCAACAAATGTTCTATGCTATCAAGTCTAAAAGTTATTAAAGAGATTTTACATACATAAAGGAGGAGTAGTGAGAGGAGCTTCTGGAATGCTAGCAAGTGACAAGTTTATTTTTTGATGTTCTTGCTGGCATGTGGAGAGTTAGTAGAATTTCAGAAGTGGATGCTGATAATTTATTTGATCGAGGTTTCGTGACTGCAGTAGTGTCAGAAGTAACTAATAATACTTTTGGTGGTATAGAGTGCTTAAAAAATTTGAAGTCTGCAACATAGGTTCACATCCTTACTTTGGGCACATTATCAGGTAACAAGTGAGTAGCTTTAGGCATTGCATGAGAGGCAGTTGGTTGTTGAGCATTTGAGAGGGGTGGGGTGCCATAAATTGTATTGTCAGTGGCTCAGCTCCAAGGTTCGGAGCGGCCAGCATATGTGCGGGTGGCTGTAATGTGATCTGCATGAGGAGGTTGGTAAGAGTGTGTAGAGTTATGGGAACTCTCCAAGATTAGTGAGTTTCGAGGGAAGCTTCATTTTGTGAATAGATTAAAAATTCCTTTGTTTTATTGTCCATTGGGATTATAATGTATGGGGTAATTGTATTAACTTTATAAACTTCGTAAATTAAACCATGGGATTAATAATAAAGCAAGTTAATGAGTACATTAATAGTGGTTATTGGGAAGTGTGTGTGTGTGAGATGGGTATTTTAATTGCTGATTCTTAGTATGCATTATGGTAGTTTTGTAAAGGGGTCTGAGGGTATGTGTGTTAATGCAGGTGGGATCAGTGTTTAGAGGTGAGTATGGGGAACATGTTTAGGGGGCGTGGTATTTAAGGGGTAGTTTATATCCCCTAAGGATCAGATGCTATGCTAGGGGGAAGGGGACAATGTCTGTGTTGCAAAGTTCAGATAATTTTATGTTAATAAGGCTGTATTCTGTGATGGCTAGTTGGACTTTGATGGGTGGGGATATTATAATTTTAGCTGAGTGACAATTGGTGGGTGGATTGTTTTCGGTGATTACTTGAGATAGTGCTTTTTTGTAGTTTATTTAAGATGCCATATTTTTGTTCTTTAAATTGGGCGTTAAATGGGCGTGAGGTTTTTCCCTATGTATTTATCTTTGGGGAATATTTTACCTGTGACGTCTTTGAGTTGGATATGACAAACTCTACCAGAGCTAGGTATATGGTTGCAATCATTTCGACAAGTTGAGCTATTGTGTGTAACATTATGATTGGGTCTTTATAATGGAAAGTTTTTTAGGGTATTTTTAACAGAGTATGTGAAGTTACTATTGATATATGATAGAGCTATTGTATATTTTTCCATTTCTTTATTTATATGTGTTGGAGGATTTTGAGATTGTTTGCATTTGATTTGTTTATGAAGTTTGTTGATGGTATGTGAGGTATATCCAGCCTGCTCAGTAAGTATTGTTTTGTAGACTATTTGTGAACTCGCTGAGCAGCACACATTATTGAGGTTTTCTGTCTTGTTTATGAAATGGGGGAACACTTTTTTGGCTGCTTTCTTTATTAAACGTTATTAATTTTTTTTGTGGGTGGGAAATTTTGGGATCTTGTTAAGTGCTGAAAGTTAATGCACCAAAGCAAAACAAAAATTGATGTTGTGAGTCATACAGTCAAGATACTGGAGTGTGGGGGATGCTTTTAAAACCATTCAATGTAAACTTAAAAGCTTGTATTTTTTAAAAAATGAAATTTTTTCAATGGGGGTGGGGGGGGGGGGTAAAACATTTTTAGTGAGTGTATGTGCGGTGGTGGGGGAGGAGTAAAAGCCCTTGCTGAAATTGCCCTCTCACATGAGGTGTGATTTCTGTGTGAAGGAAGACCTTTTTGCTTCCATATCCAAGACCTCATTCATTTTCAGAGCACCAAGATCAAAGTTTTTTTTTACTGGAAAACGAAGAAATAAAAAAAAATATTATATAACTTGATGCGATGTTAAATGAAAAATTGCAACAACAATTTAAGGAAAAATTTGTTGATAATAGTTCAAATAAAACTTGTGAACTTAAATCAGGTTTCTTCAGCAAAGAGTAACATTAACAACCAATCGGCAATACCATATAGTACTTCTGAGAAATGGCAATCAGATGGCTTTAACAAATTATTTATATTTTAGTTTAATGAAATATACATCAAATAAAAAAAGAAAATATTATTTTTCAAATGGCAATTTTTTAAAATAAAATTTTTTTGTTGTACTAAAAATGAACATAGACATCGTGGACATATCTTTTCAGGTTCTGTCAATGTTTATGTTCATCTTGGACCCTGGAAGTGTTAATACTCTTGTAGTTCATCATATGATTGACAAAAATTGCTAAATTTAGACAATGGCTACAGATCTATTTGCTTTTGAAATTACATTAGAATCAGTAATTTAGGCTGAAATTCGAATCCAGTTATAGTACTAATATAGCAGCATGATCATTTGGTAGTGTTACAACATAAAGTAATGAAAAAAGGCCCATAAAATTCTATTAAGTGGTTTAGATTCAAACTTTTGCAGAACATGACCTATCTGCATCCATCGCAGGCAGAAGAATTTATATTTTGATAAATAAATTTTTTTAAAATGAGTTAAGAAAATATTTTTATGTTTGAATCCTTTGTTGGGATGTTAACTAAAAGAAAACTAAGTACTATCATTGTCTGTCACTATATTCCACTACTTTAAAATAAGAAAGTTAAGTCATTATAAAGCACTTTATAACAGTTGGACTTGAGGGTTGGGTTATTTTACCTCTTGAGTGCTTCAACATCAGGATATTTATGCATGACCAGAATGCATAAAACCTTAGGTTATAATTATAATGTAGTTTTTTTTTATCCCATTAATTTTTCCTTCACACCTTCTTGATAAATAAACCCAAACATTTTGCTCTTTTTAGCTTATGAACATTTTTATTCTCATAAATAATATATTCCAATTTTGCTCTTATATCAAACAAGAAATTTATATTGCCATTTACTAAGCACAAATTTATTTCTTTAATGTTGGCTCATATCATTATTGCTCAATTTTTTTTCAGAATCTAATGACATTTCATTTAACCTGCTAAACTTGAATCTATTTTTATTCAGTTTTATGTGTTATATATATGTGTTGTTTTCAGTGCATTCATATTTAATACAGCACTGATGTTTTCAGTTTTGTATTGTTTCACTGTACTTAAAATTGGCTATTTATTTATTTTCTAAAATTATACTTTGCATAAAAATTGTAATATACATAAAATGTTGGTATTGCTGATGAATGGTGAAATATTATGTATTTTCTAAGATACATATATTAATGTTTACAACCAGAAATGAGTACTTTGCTTAAAAATTGAGAAATATATATATGTATAGGTAAGAAAAAGATTGGTATTGCTATTATTGGTTAAGTATGAAATATTTTCTAAGATGTTTGCATAAATGTTTACAGCCACAAATGACGATTGGCTCAAGGGAAGATATTTAAATAAAGTATATTGCTATACATTATTTTCAAAAACTTATAAATGATAGCATTTTATAATACTGGGAACAAGCAAATGTTGATATGAATATAAATGTACATATGTGAAATATTAAATAAACTTGTTTTTTTTTTCAGAAAATGGCAGAAATGGGAATATCACAACTTTCTGATATATCTACTGGAAATGTAAGGACTACTGTACTGACTGATGCAGGGTCTATTCGAGCTGGAGTTTTATCAGAACAAGGAAATGCTGAAACGTGCAATCATATTAAAATGACAAAAGACTCTGCAAATGACAGAATAAATGGCGAGGAAAAGATAAATGATTTAGACAAAAATACCTTAATTGCAGTTTTGCAGTTTCTGAAAAAGCACAATCTACAGGTAAAACAGAAGTTAAATAATTGTATATTTCCAATTCTGTAATATTATCTACATTAATTTTAAATGCACCATTATTTGCATTAATTTTTTTATCAAAAAATAATGGAAAATAGTTTTAAGTGATTTACAAAGTAAATTTGAGTATACATGTGACATACTTCCACTTTAACATCATCTTCAAGAGGTTGGAAACAGAGCAGATACTGCTTTCAAGGGATAAAGATATTTAAGTTGCGAGTGCAAGTTGAAAAGTTCGTAAAAATAAATAGAGGAGATCTTAATCAGCAGTGGATAGCTCAATGGTCACCATACCTAATATCAGAAAATAATGGGTTTTCAATCCATCCAGTTCAAGACAATATTTCTTCTAATTTGATATTGGTGTTCAGTGATTTTTTACCTTTCAATAGAAAAACTATAAAAATATATAAAGGATCATGTCTGGTACAAGATAGTTGTCCAAGTGCTACCTAGATTTGAGTTCCATGATTCCCCAGGCAAGATGAAATCATGACCAGAGCTGTATTAAATCATTTGCACATTTAAAATTATAAAAAAAATATTTTCACTTGAAAATTGACATGTGTTTATATATATATATACATAATCCTCAGGTAGCAGTGTTGTTTTGGAGGTCTGACCAGACTGTAATAGTCTTCCATGTATATCTAGAGTTACATCTGTTGCATTAGGACACTGCAGGCCAATTCTAACAGGGTTCTGTTTGACATTATCTGGCCACTACATCCTATGTCCCCTTTTCTCTGAGGCCTTTGGACACAATGTTCATAACATTTTGCTAATTTGTAGTTATACATATAGGTAACATAGCCAAACCAACAGTTCTCTCTGTTAAATGACAAAGATGCTGAAAAAGACAAGAAGTGAAAGTGTGTATTATTTTGTATTTATTGAATATAATTACCTTAAGTTGTGTATCACACAGGCTAATGTTCTGTTTGTTTCCATTGTCCTGTTATTATGCATAAATGTCACAAAGTAAATGATATTCTCTCTCATAAAGATTTACATGTTAAAATGAATCTGGCAATACGGGTAGTTATTGTAAACCACTTTGAGTAGCTGAATTAATGTAAGCCTTTTGTTTTCTTTTTGTGATATATTCCTAGCTATTTATATTTTATATATGCTAAATGGTAACTATGCAACAAGGCAAAATCAAGTGCCCCTCTCTATTTTGGCGATTTTTTCATTTCAGCTGAACTGTAAGTTAACATTAAGTTAGAAATTGTAAAATGTTTATGGATACGAATGATGAGAATGAAAGAGAATATAGTATACAGTGATTAAATATTTTGAGGTGTATTTTGTATTTTTAAATAAATTTTTGCATGCAAAGCCTGCCATCCTCACAGACCTTCTACTATGGCATATAAACTGACAGGCTCCTGTCAGACCTCTGTGGCAAGCAGCTGCTTGAGGGGGTATTTATTTATTTTGCTGTCCCATGGCCGAGTGGTTTGTGCACTTGACTGCTGATCTGGGTTCGAGCCCCGGGTAAGGCATGGATGTGTGAATCGTTTTTTTGCTGAGGTCCTGCCATCCTCTCAGACCTTCTACTATGGCATATAAACTGACAGGCTCCTGTCAGACCTCTGTGGCAAGCAGCTGCTTGAGGGGGTATTTATTTATTTTTTAAAGTGTATTTTCATGTAAAAAGTGAATGGAATTGTATTGGATAAAATGCTAGCATCGTATATTATAAATTATTGATACAGTTTTTCTTTACTCTTAGATACGATGTGACTTTTATTGCATGTGAATTTTTTTATGTCAATATCACAAGCTCCACGTAACTAATCTATTATATGTCTAAAAGTGCAATACAAAGTATATGTTCAAGTTAACCCTCATCTCCATTGCTAATCATCTGAAACTAGGGTTGCCAACTGCCCCTGTTCTTTTTAACCACAGAGGATGGCTGCATGTTCGATCATTAACCTGTTAATGCTCTGAACACTTGAAATTTCAAATGAGCTAGTCTGAATCGTGCTGTTCCTTTGTCTCTATTACCCTATACCCCTTTTTGAAGGTGCCTGCTTAGTTGTTAAAAGGTTACATTGGTCTACTAAGAGGCCTCGTTATAAATATATTTAAAAAAATTAAAATCAAATTCAGATTTTTAGTGTAAAATATTATTTTGTTGAATTTGGATTTGCAGGTCAGCTTTTATAAATGTGTGTAGCACTGAATGAAGTGAACATAGCATTGTGCCTGTGGCTGTCTCATTCCCTGCAAAGTATAATGCAATGGGATTTTTATTTGTATGTGTGATTAATTGATAGGTTAGGCTATGTGAACACAATTAGTTACTTTCTTGATTCATTTGTTTTAGTTATGTTAAAAATATTTAATTTCTACAATTTTGCTGTACATGCTGTTTTTGAAAACACTGCATGAAGCTGGAAACTCTATCTAGTGTCAGTATTTTGTAAGCACTCCTTTGCACTTGGCAATGAACTTGAGTTTCTCTCCCAAGGAGTGATGCAGGATGTGACATCATCTCTGTGAGAGCATATCATTGGTCAGAGTATATGCTGATATTTGGCTGACACACACTCTAATTTCCTAAAGTGGCTTGGGTGTTTCACTTGTAAACTAAAAAAGAGAGGAGAAAAAACGCACCCTTCTCGAACTCTAGTACCAATTCTAAACAAATTTCTGCAAGCCCTACCAACTCTCACTCATGTCTCGTATGTTATTATACAGAACTTTTATTATACTAACTTGTCTGGTATGCCATACATTTCTGGAACTCTAAAAATTTCTCAAGAATCTGCCTAAGTTAAAACGTTGATTTATACATCCCCTATCACTTCTGAATCTGCACTATTCACACACAGTTGTCCATAAATCAAATTCTTAGTTAAGCACAATAATGAAAGGAGCTTTACCTTGAACAGAAAATAGACTGATTTCCCCTATAGTTATCACAAGAATTGAAATCACCTTTTTTAAAAACAGGAGTAATAATAGCTCTGGTAAAATCCTTAGGAACAGCAACTTTATCATAAAAAAAATTCAAAATTTCAGCCAGCCATGTGACAATAAAAACATTTCTAGCTCTGCATTGAGAAATTTCTCAGCTAACCCCTGTTTTACCCTATTGAAAAAGGGAATGCTGATAGGGTTAAAGAGCATTCCTTATCAGGATATTGGATGTGATATTAAGTCATGACCTCATGTGCAGGAGAGCCATACTTTGTGCATGTTAATGATGAAGTTGGATGTCCCTGATAAGAAACTTTCTACCTTTTCTTGAATATATCTGGTGGACCCCCCCCCCCCCACTTTCTCTGAGTCCTTGGATTCCTTTTGACCTGTCTGTTTAGCCTATTGTGCACAAAAAAGTGTTGCTCAGAGGTAAAATAACCCAACACAACATTTTCATCTCTAAGCATTTCATTAGTAATTTCATCTACCCCTAGATAGTTATGAAATTTTAATATAGAGATAGCCATAGTAATTTCAGATTATGATATAGAGCAAACATTAAAGCCAGTAGTGCCTCTATCCTCATTGCAAACAATGGGAGTAGAACTAACCAAATTGTTTAGAACATCTCTGAAATGCTCAGCCCACCATGACAATGTCCTCATCTTGAATCACCTTATCATGTTTATCCCCAAATCCCTGAATGCCAGTTTGTTTTGTTTCACACAAAACATTTAATATATGGTGCAACTCCCTGCTATTACACTGTCTAGCTGCTACTTCTGCTTTTTCAACCAACCTATCAAGCCAAAGATTCCTGTCAGCATTCAAATGATCTTTTACATGTTTTTTAAGCTTCCTATAATGCACATATTAGGACTAGTAGAGTGTTATTCAGATTTTTCTTGCAAATCTTTCTTTCAGAAATAAACTTCGTAGCCTTATCACTCAAATGACTTTATCTACTCTTCTTGCCAAAAAGAGTATTGTTAGTTTCAAGAAGCCTATTTTAAATGGTCCCATTCTTCTTCAACTTCGGTAGTAAGCAAACCATGATTGTCATGATAACTAAGCAGTCTATTGTGCTGGATTTTGGCAATATCTCGATTTTTCAGTGTTAAAGATAGTTCTTTTAACCTTAGCTCAACGTTTCTTAAGCTTTAGTTGCAAGGCGCTTGTAACAAAGTAATGATCAGACCTAATTTTGACTCCCATATATGACCTGGTACTCCTAACAGAACTAGTCCATATGCTGTTAATTGATAATCAGTTATATTCCTATGAAAGGTGAAATCTAAATGTATTAATAAATGTCCCAGTGTTTGCAGTGAGTGTTATTTATTCTCAAACCATTAAGTTTATTTACCTGTAGGAGATATTCCACATTGCAACTACCAATGCCAAAATGATTCATCACCCAGCCCAAAAGTTAGAATCAGTACAGACTTTTAGATTGAAGTCACCTAGGATAAGAGTAATATCACTTTTTATTTTATAAATATAAAATATTATGACAGAATTCAAAATATCCTGACCATAAAGCCTATATTTCTTGTTCCCATTAGTTTTTGTTATGAGTATAACAACAGATAACATTCAAGTCTTTAATCCTAGTTTTAAATTTAGCTCTAAAAAACCTTTCATTAATGCAGTCATATCCTAGAAGAGCATCACTGACATGTATGCTAAAATGCAAGCCTGTGCCTTTTTCCTCCTCCCACCCTGAAAAGAAAAATTTTAAATTATTTTTAGTATCTGATTACCTGTCCATCTGGTCTCTTTCAAGCCCAGAATATTTAGGTTATAAATGCTGAAATTACTATGTGAGGACCTCAAGAAAATAATCTCTATGCAGTGTTCTCAAATTCCACATACATGTAAAAAGGAAATGGTTAGTGGAATTTGTAAAGAAAACTTTTTGAGAGAGTGCTGACAATATCAAACAGCCACCTAATCACAGACATGGGTATAGACCTGTTCCCCCACTACTAACATCAAGCCACCCATGCTGGAGGAACTTCCTCCAGTGTAGATTTGGCAATGCCCATAGAAGTAGCTGTTCAGGTACCTGTGATAGCCTCTGATCGGGATCATCCACCAGCTGATGTAATGTCTTGTTCATCTGCTCATTTGGGGCTGTCAGCACACAAGCAGAAAAACACAGCAATAGATTTTTCCCTAGTAGAAGACCACCAGTGCAGCAAGTTCAGGATCTCTAATCAGGCTCAAAGCCATTATCCAGAGTGGTAAGTAAAAATGGTCAACACCAAGACTGTGTGAAATTTACCATTCCTCATCAAGATAAGAGAAAAAAAATTAAAGAAACAGTGCCCATAGAAGTCCAGATCAATAAGTCACACTATTCTGTCAGCCCTTTACTGCCTTTCCCTTTTGCAAGAGAATATCTCTTTTGAAAGGTACTAACAATTATTGACCATGAGAAGGCAAGATCAGAGTTTAGGTGATAAGCCTAGCCAGTTCTTATCACTGGAGATTGGTATACAGCTCTCCCTTCAGTGTATGACTAGCTACCATTTACAGACCAATATGGTAGCTCTTTCAGTCCAAATGAAATGCCAGTGCTTTAAGAATTCATTTCTGTAATATACTATTAACCAATTTCTCCCTCACTTTCCCACTCACCTCTCTTCACCTACAGCTTTTCAAACTGTAAATTTTTGTTTTGTTATATCAATTCTAAACCAATGTTAAATGTATTATAATCTAATATTACCTAAAATGTTTAATGTTTGATAATTTTGCACAACCAATTTTAGGAAACAGAATTAGTTTTGCGAAAGGAAGCAAAAGTTGTTGATGATGGAAAATTAGCTGAATCATCGCAAAATGGATCAGATGTAAGCAGTGTACTTTCAACATATAAAAGGTATGAGGAATAGAAAATATACTTCTGATAAATTCAAATGCTATATTTTAAAATTTAATTGCTGGCATTCAGATGTGTAACTTATTATTTTGAAGGATAGTAATACTCTTAAAAGTTGAGATTGCTTATATATAGGACATGATTTTTTGGATTTTACCTGATTCTCTCTCCGCCCCCCCCCCCCCCAAACAACAGATTAAATATTTGCTTAAACATGAAAACTAATATACGTTTCACATGTTTGTTGTTTTCTTTGCTACAAAAAAGAAAATATTAAATCAGTGCACTGTCACTTAGTTTGAGTTTGTTATTTGGTACATTTGCAACTGTTATGAGAACACTAGCTAGGACCACTACAGTTATTTCAGTTATGAAAGAATTTTCTGAAGTTCTATCTTCCATATGGATAATACAATTAATTAAAACCTCTGTACATCTGTAACAGACTTCTGGAGAAAGGCATCAATTCTAGAATCATTTATTAAATCTATGAATAATCCAAATGCTTCTGATTAAGGAGAACTATTCAGACAATACATCAATGTGGATAATGACATAATTACTTCAAAATTTGCTGATTATTTCAAAAACTGCCTATTAGAGCATTCACCTAAAAACAAGCAATCTCTTTGTTTCACAGAAAACTGCTTTTTGCACTTTTGCCAGGCTTTTATCTAAACCCCGAGCTGTGATTAGGGGTTACGACCATTCCAGTTGTGGCAAAGACCAAGTTCCTCACTCATCTTCAATCTGAAATTTATCTTTTAACCACACATCTGTCATCTTAGGTCCAAGTACACACAAGCATTGAACATCCTCAAGGTGCTCTCCTCCCTCTCTTGAAGAGTGGACCAATTTTCTTTGCTTTGTGTCTACCGTGCATTTGTCTGATTGAAACTGGACTGCAGATCCCATGTGTACAACGCCACCCAGGACTCAGTGGTGAAGGTACTGGATACTCTCCATTATCAAGCCTTTCATGTTTTCACAGGGGTCTACACTTCATCAGTCCAGAGACTTTATGTTCAGATCGATGAACCATCTTTATCTATTTGCCGTCAACAGTTGTTACTTTAGTACCATCAAAATTGCAATCCCTTCTGGGCCATCCCACGTGGGATGGCTCACTCTGTCCTCTTCCTGCGACATTTCTCTTTGTAGGACAGGGAAGGCTTTAACACCTGACTGCATGTACCAGCTATTCTTTGCCAGCCACTGTTCTGAGTGCCTGGACTTCTTGCCCATCTTCACTGATGGCTCAAGTTACAGTACATCAGTGGGATCAGCCATGGTCTGCTGTGATATTATCATTACAGACCAGATTCCACAGCAGTGTTCCATCTTCATTGCAGAGTTGCATGCTATCAGCCTTGTCTTGGACCATGTGACAGCTAAACGTCATCGTTGGTGTGTGCTTTACACAGACTTGCTTAGCTTGCTATAGGCTTTGATCTTGGTGATCGGGGCATTGAGCCTCACCCTGTTCTCTCCAAGATCAGCCAGCAGCTCAAAACTCTGGTGCAAAATGGTCGTGGTGTATGATAGCCACCACCACCATTCTCTTCTGTTGGGTGCCCTGTCACATTGGCATCAGGGGCAATGACTTGGCAGACACTGCTGATACCTTATCTGGACTTCTGGCAGTGTTTTACCATCAAGCTCCAAGTACAGTATCAGAGATCTCAGTCTGAACAGTTTGGTAATAAATTTTTCGGGATCAAACCTATTGTCAAACCATGGCAGTCATGTTTTAACAGGCATTGCACGGAGAAAGTTGTACTTGCTCAGCTCCGCTTAGGTCATTCATTTATCATGCATTCATTTCTTCTGTGGGTAGACAATGAAAGTGTGAGTTTTAGGACACCATTTTAACCATTAAGCATATTTTAATCGATTGTACTACTTTTAGGCTTGAATGCCATTTTTAATTTAGCTTTCACAATTTTACATCCAAGCCCCCTACACTCAAACACCTTTTATTTGATAAGTCGCTTTTAAACTATTTTCTAATTTTATATTTAACTGGTTATTTTACATGTATTTAATGTTTTTTATCTTTTGACTTGTATTTATTTTATGGATCCTTTTGTACACCCATTGTTAATATTTTGTTTTATACTTGTTAAATCTTTTTTACCATGATTTTATACATTGTTTTACACTTTACTTTATTGTTCAGTCTTTTCTATTTGCATTGCTTTCCTCTTCTTTGTGTGTTGTTTTTTTGTTGTGGGTTTTTGATATCTTTTACCTTTTTATTTACCCTTGCTAGGTGCAACATAGCCTTCATTGCTCTTGTTGCCACAAAACCCCAAACCAATCAACCAGTTCCCACTTCTAACATCAAGTTCTTTTGGTGCCCAAGACATGCATCATCAGGAACAATGACTTGGCAGATGCTAATCCCAGAATGGCCACATTCCTGTTTGGCTTTCCAGTGCCAGTTTCTTACACGAATGTCCAGTGGTGTATTTTTCATTGTGCTCTGGACACAGTGACAAAGATCTTGGTCAGAATAGATTAACAGAAGATTATATCAGATTAAGCCTTTTGTCAAACCATGGCAGTCTTCTTTTCCCATTGAGGCGGGGGTGGCTCAGTCGGTAGCGCGCCAGGCTCGTAATCTGTAGTTCCCAGGTTCGAGTCCCAGCTGGGTCAGCATTGAGATTTATCTCCGCAAAATTCTCTGCCCTGCCCACGGTCAGTAGGGGACACCGATGGGCTTGGAAAGGCCGCCGTCCGTCGGATGGGACATTAAGCTGTGGCCCCTTGTGCGGGAGAGCCATACCCTGTGCATGTTAAAGAACACGCTGGATGACCTTGACGGGAGGCTACCATCTGTCTCCCAACAGCTGTTCCAGTGGATCCCCTCCCCCAACCTTCTCTGAGCCTACGGGATCCATGTGACCTGGCCATTTAGCCCATGGTGTGCAAAAAGGTGCCGCTCAGAGGTAAAACAACCCAAATCTTTTCCCATTAATTACAAGGAGGAAGTTGTAGTTCTCAGCTTCTCATAGGTCATGGTTTTATAATGTATTCTTTTCTTTGGGTGGACAACAAACCTATGTGCAAATTTTTTGACATCATTTTAACTGTTCATAGCATTTTAATTGATTTACTTCTAGCACCTAAAAGTTTTAGTTTTCTGTCTAGATGAACACAGAAAGAAAAATAATCTGTATAGAAAAATGAAATCACTTATATATATATATTTGCCACTGTTGTTTACCTTTCTGTTAATGCAAATTCAACTATCATTGAAGATGTTTAAGATTGTATATATTATATGTTAAAATATGTTGTCATTACTTTATTACTGTGTTAAATATTACAATAACCTTGATGAGCATATGCTCTTGGGTTATTTACATTGTAATAATATATATTTATATCAAAACAAAACCAAAAAGTTAAAATAAAAGTTATACTGAAGAATGTCACATTTATTTTATGACACTTGAATTTCAGGCAGTTTTGCTGAAACATGTTAGTTATTTTAACAGGACCTGTACAAAAACAAATTACCATATATTTCCGCAGATAAGACGAGGAATAAATTTTCGTCAAAGTTTTATAGTTTTAGCATATATCTGTCCTATAAGCCGACCCCAAACCACCAACTGCCTATGAATTTAGTTTTGGTCGGCGATCATCATCTGGATAATAATACTGTATAGCGTATACGGAATTATGTCCTATTTGCAAACATTTGCACGGATTCGGGTAATGACCTTGACTATTAACAAAAGCGTCGTATGGGCTATTCTATTTTGTGGACATACCCTACTCTGTACTAGTAAATAATTACGATTTGTCCGTTTTTTCTGCAGTAGCTCAATAAACATAACTTTTAATATTTATTTTGTTTTAGTATTGTTTTACTATTACAATGTAATGTATTATTTACTATTACAATGTAATATATTATCATATAGCGTATTTAAATGATATGATAGATTTTTCGATAAGTTGTAGTAATTTTCAAGATCAGTCGCCGTCGGTGGTTGCACGCATAAAGGAAAAGCCTCCTTTAGCATTATGTTTTTTTTTGTATCTGTCCTATAAGACGACCCGGATTTTGGGAGCTTTTTTATGATTCAACTATCGTCTTATCTGCGGAAATATACGGTATATTAGAAACTTCTAACGAAAAATCTCCTAAATAATGTTAGAACATAAATGTAAAGAAGTAGAACTATTTAGTTTATTGAAAATATGGTTTGCAAAAAGATGTTAGCGTCTGATGCATGGTTTAATGGTAGAGCACTCTGGCATGTATCTACAGAGTTGCAGGTTCGATTTCTGCTGCATGAGTGATAATTTTTTTCAGATATTTTTAATTGATAGAATGTGTAGTTTGAGATTTATGAAATTTTAAGGTTAATCTTTTTGGTCTGTTTTATATTTTCTTGTTACATATTGATTTTTACACTGGTTCTATACATCCATTGTTATTAACTTTATACATTTGTTTTATTATTGTTGTTGTTTGTACTTTTTCTGTATTTTGTTTTTTAACTAAAGGATTTAGTGACTTTTATCAGTGCCTTTTAAGGATTAAGTGACTTTTATAATTTCCTTTTTATCTTGGTTGATGTATTATAGCTTTAGTGGTTCTTGTACCAGAAAATCCCTTGCAACCAAAAACCATTCCTTAATGTGTATATTTTTTATCATGTTTTTTTTTAATTTATTTATTTCCTATCTTGTTTGCTGACCAATCAATGGTAATGGGTATTCTTGTACCTACCAAATGACCTTTTGATCAAAAAAGAATTATTTTTGAAGGCTTAAATATTTAATATGCCTGCAGGCTTCAAGCTCGATCCATGTCTTTCCCAGCACTGTGGTTTCCTTCACTTATCTCTGCTTTTTTCTCAATGATACAAGAGATATTTGTATGAGAGTGATACAGGCCTACAAAGTTTACCACTTGTTGATTGGGATAGTAACCTCTGATTCTGTATGCAGATAATTATATTCTGTATGAAAGAGAATGTTCTTGAATGGCTTGGTTAAAATTTCTTATATGTCCCTATTAGTTGTCCAGAATGTTTTTCAACCCATCCTACTGTGCCCACAGTTGCTATCTTAAATCTTAAAATCCTTATTATATAGCCATTTAGTTAACTGTATAATAAAAAAGGATTTCTTCTCATTTCAAAAGCACAACTTCACATCCTAATTTGCTCTCAGTAAGGAAGGAAATTCTATAAGAGACAAAAAGTATGAGTAACTTGTCAGTTATACAAAATGTAGTTCACAGAATTCTTGATCAATTCAACATAAATATTTTTTCTGTTTCCTGTGCCTCCTTGAGTAAAATGATACCAGAGGATTTGGAAATACTGCTATTCATTAAATGGCACATTAACCCCCTTTTCCTTGTAGTGTTGATACCATAATAATAATGAGTTATATCCTGTGCACATTAAGAACATACTGAATGTATTTAATGGGACTCCCAACAAATGCTACTTAGGTATAAGTGAGATTCATGCAGTTTCATTGATTTGTTCATTTGGGATGCTTATGAACTGAGTATGTTTCGTTTAATGTATTCAGTGGTATAGCAAAAGATTGTTTTAACCGTTAACCCTAGAAGAGACAGCTGTCAAATATTTAGTACTAGTTGAACTCTGCAAAAAGTTTGGTGCGAAATGTATGTGCATTGATAACTTTTCCCATCATTGACTTCATTAACAACTTTTCACCATTAACATACTACTCCATTCACAAGGTGGGTGACAGCAGTAACCTCCAGATATTTTGGACACTTTCAGAGATTTTCCTGGACCACAGTAGTTAGGAATGCAATCTCTTAACCCAACATGACTATAACTAAGTGGCACCACCATACCAAATTTGGGACCAATTGTTCAAGTACTTGCAGAACCACAAGGGGCCGAGAATTTCTGCCACCTGATATCACATGTTTACCCATTCACCCTTTCATTTGCCTGGAATTATGGGCTATAAAATAGCCTGGATAGATGTCAAAAATTTGGTAGCAGCCACTTCTAGGATTAAAGTGCCAAAAGATATACAGTTCCCAAATAATGGAGGTCAATTTTTTTATTTTTTTTCATAACAGAAATCATCCTTTTTAAAGCTTTTTAAAATTAACCATGAAAATAATCAAATTACATTTAATATAATGACAAGACCTTATTCTGTTAATTACTTACTTCAGGATAAGGTTCTACAATTCTTTTAGTTTCCTTGTTGAAAACACTTCAAAATTAACTTGGCACTTTTTAAGGGTTAAAGGTTAATCTGTACTATCCTAATTGTGAAATATTTTAAATTTTTTTTATCTTTTTCAAAGTTAGTGCTTGAATGTATTTTTAAGAAGCTAATAAAATATTTTTTCTCATCAGTGAAGGTGATCCAGCCATATATGAAGAGACATATTTGAATTTGAAAAAATTTGTGGAAATATCTCTAGATACATATCGGGTAAGTTTACTAAATTTGGTATATATTGTCTTCAGTGCTTGTACTCTAGAAAAAAAAAATCTTGTCTCTTGAACAACAAAAAATTAAGCTTTTCAGAAAAAAAAAATAGTATAATTGAAGCCAGTGGAATTTATTATAATTGCTGAAGTCAGTAGTATCATGTATTTTCACAGCTTAGCTAACTGATTTTAAGGTATTTTTAATATCCTAATTGAACTTCATACTGAAGGTGTAAAATTGTCTTTTGAGCAACATAATGCATAATGCATATAATATGGGCAAGTAATGTATGTTTTATTTTTGGGTTGCATATGTGTGTTTTCAGTTTATATTGAATCACATTCTGTAGTAAGATTGGTTGAGTTAGTGTGCCATTAACTTTTATCCCTTCTAGTGACCAGCCTGAAAAGCTGGAATGCAGACCAAACTATTTTTTTCACTGTGCTCATCTGAAATAATTTACTTTTTTTACCAAACAACTAATGAAGAAATGTGTCATGTTATATACCAAATTAAACAACATTTAATTCTCAATTAAATATTTAACAAAGGTGAGAAGTGTATTAATTTAGTAAGATCTTGTCAGAGTGATGTAGTTAAAAAAAAGAATCTGGCAAGGAAATGAAAATTTGTTTTAAAAGAACTAGCACCAAAATAGTTATAATGCATGTGAACAGAAACAAAATTTTGTTATGAATAATAAAAAAATAAATTTTTACTTAAAAACTTTTTTTTTTCTGAGTAATATACTTCAATAAAAGGGTCAGACTTTTTTTCTTTTCAACTTTGCTCAGTCAAAAAAAAGTAAAATTAAGAATTGTTTTATCAAATAATCAATCAGCAGGATAGGTTTATATACCAAATTAAACAAGATTTTGATTCAAATTATATTAAACTCAAATATTTAAACAGTTTCAAAAATAATAATTTTATTAAGGCATTTTCAGAGCAATATGGAAAAAAAAAAGAATCTTGAAGGCTTAATTTTGGAAAATCAAATGAGCAAAAATTATTATATTACAGCCTGGTGTAAAGGTAGTAGTTAAATGTAAATTGTAAAATATCCTTCAAACAACTACTTGTCACAGAGGTTTTGACAGGAGCCTGTTGAATATGCTACAGAGAAGAATCTGTAAGGAAGATGAGACCTCAGCAGAAAAACAATGCAAACATCCATTCCTTACCTGGCACTCAAATCCAGGTTCCTTGATCAGTAACCAATCATGCTAACCACTTGGTCACATGTTTAATTTTTTAAATATGTATGCTATTGAAGTACAATGTATGTGCATAAAATATATATGAAAAACTTAAAAGCCTAACAATTAAGTGCTAAAAAAATTTTTTTTCAAAATATGATTATATATTTATTTTAAAAATTTATTTGATTATTTGATTATTGATTATTATTTATTTGAAATATATATCTAAAAATATCAGAGAACTGAAGAAAAAAATTGTAAACACCTGTACAAATATTCTACAGTATAAGAAGTTTAACTGAAATTGTGGTCAAAATCACTTCCCGATCAAGTGTGTATTACTGTTAAAAAAACTTTTCACTAGAAAAATAATGCATCATCTCTGGTGAATATGAGATGTTCATTTTAAAGCAAATGAAATTTATTTTCTGCCTTTAGCACCCTATAACAGTGGAAATTTGAATTAGTAGATGAGTGGGGAAATACAAATAGTAATATTTTATTACTTCCTATGTATAAAACATATAAAGAATTTCTCATTTATCTCTTGAAAAGGTTATATTTCTCCTACCACCTGGGGATAAGGGAGAAAATCATTGCTGCCAATGTAAATCTCTTGACCATCATACTCAACCACCAATTTCCATCATAAAAGGTCGTTTATAGTTTTCTTTTAAAATTTTGACATTTTCCAATTTGTTTCACCATTAGAGGACATTATTGGAATTTTTTATTTTCTACCTTTAGCGCTATCTAACAGTGTAAATTCAAACTAATTGATGATTGGGAAAATGTTAATAATATTTTATTAGTACTTATACAACACACAAAAAAAAATTCTCATTTATCTCTTAAAATCAAAGTTATGTTTTTCCACCACTCATTGGTGTATGGTAGGAAATTGTTGCTGCCAATGTAATTTGGCACTTGGTTAGAAAGGGGACACTAACAGGCTTGGAAAGGCTGCTGTCTATCAGATGGGATGTACAGCTGTAGCTCAACATGCAGTAGAGCCATACCCTGTGCATGTTAAAGAACATGTTGAATGGCCTTGACCACCACCATATACCATCAAAATTTCAAATTTCTGCTGTAAACAGATAAATTTTGCTAAAGTTCTGGCATTTTACATCATTAAGAATGTTATAGCTATTGGGAAATTCTGAAAAGGTAAATCATAATATTTCATCAATACTTATCAACGCAAAAAGAATTTTTAATTAATGTCTAAAAGTGAAATAGTTGAATGTCTACAGATGGACAGCCAGACAATAAAATAAAGCTATTATCTGTTTCTTTTTTAAATGAGCTGAAAATTATGATAAAAGTGTTATTGAAAAATCAACATTTTTCAGGAACTGGAATTAAATATTGTGTAAGGGAAATGAAAACAGGTGCAGTTCTGATTTGCTTAACAATTAAGTACAAAATGTTTTCTGATGGACATAGAAAGGCTATTATCAAATACTAATGAAACTAAAACAATATATATATAGTAGTAATTGACATAATATAATAACAATAATATTAATATTTAGTAAACAATAACATAACAATAATATTTAGTAGTATTGAACTACTATCAATACTACTAAATAAAAATAATCATGTACAGCTGTAGCTCAACATGCAGTAGAACCATACCCTGTGCATGTTAAAGAACATGTTGAATGGCCTTGACCACCACCATATACCACCAAAATTTCAAATTTCTGCTGTAAATAGATAAATTTTGCTAAAGCTCTGGCATTTTACATCATTAAGAATGTTATAGCTATTGGGAAATTCTGAAAAGGTAAATCATAATATTTCATCAATACTTATCAATGCAAAAAGAATTTTTAATTAATGTCTAAAAGTGAAATAGTTGAATGTCTACAGATGGACAGCCAGACAATAAAATAAAGCTATTATCTGTTTCTTTTTTAAATGAGCTGAAAATTATGATAAAAGTGTTATTGAAAAATCAACATTTTTCAGGAACTGGAATTAAATATTGTGTAAGAGAAATGAAAACAGGTGCAGTTCTGATTTGCTTAACAATTAAGTACAAAATGTTTTCTGATGGACATAGAAAGGCTGTTATCAGATGCTACTGTCTATCAGATGGGATGTACTGCTGTAGCTCAACATTCAGTAGAGGCATACCCTGTGCATGTTAAAGAACATGTTGAATGGCCTTGACAAACTGCTATCTATCACCTAACAGCTGCCAATGGGTCCTCTTCCCCCAGCTTTCTCTGAGCTTTTGGAGTCCTTATGACTTGTCCATTTAGGCCATTGTGTGTAAAACAAAGTGCTGCTCAGAGGTAAAACAACAAAGGGCATTAAGCCTCGGTCCTGTGTACAAAAGATCCATATCCTGTGCATATTAAAAACATGCTGCATCTTCATGATAAGAGGTTTCCATCTGTTCAGTTAGTCCTATTGTCTAACTCAGCTCTGAGTCTTGTGGTTGTGTGACTTCCATTTAGTGTGTTATATACACAGAAGTTCCAATCAGAAGTAAACCCAAGAACAACTTGTGTTTCATTTTTTTTAAACATATTGTACAGGGTGTCATAAATAATATGGGGTTTCAGGAAGCACTGTCATCACATTGAATGTTATACCTGTACATCCCCACACTCACTTTCATGGGCAGACAACAAGGCACCCACCACATTTCTAAAGAGATGTTATGGAAGTTCTTAGTGAAACGTTTCCTGACAGGTGAATTGTCAGGGTGATCCAGTTCTATGGCCACCAAAGAGCCCTGATTTGATACTCCTTGATTTTTTTCCCTGTAGGGCTTTGAAAAGAATTATGTTTAAATTGACAAAATTCAATATCTGAATCATTTGAAAGCCAGAATAAGAGAAGCAACTAAGCAAATAACAAAGAGATATACCTCAGTGCATATGGCAAGAGGTGGAATACCAATTGGATATATGCAGGGGCATATGTGGAAATTGACTAATTATGTTCAAAGCTATTTGAGCTATATTTTTAATTAAAATATTACTTTCTCAAATATGTATATTATTTTCCTATGTATTGGTTCTCAAAATCCCACCATTATTTTTCAGACACCCTGCATATTGACATTTAGGAAATTAAGTGTTAAAATATCAGTACCAGAATTAGTATGTTTTCCTTTACTACACAGTTAAAATATTCAACATGCAAAAGACAAAAAGTTTTGGGACTGAAAATTATGCATAGCTGACAAGAAAAGTATTCTGGTTTGTAAGAATCTGACTGCTAGGAAGCTTGTTGCATAAGAGCTCCATATTCCTACAAACAAACTTAGTGTCTATATTGGTTAGTGGAATAGGAATAGTTGCCCACGAAAGGGTAACCATTGTTTAGCACAAGGTCTTAGTTTTTTCCTTCTAACAGAAATGGGCATTTTTAAACTTTTTAATTTCAATGTAAAAAGTTTTATTAAAAACTAGCAGATTTACCCAGCTTTGCTTGGGTCTGGAACTTTCTAAATTGTAGAATAGATGGCACTCCCCACATCGCAAGCTTTTATTTGGCATAAATATCATTAGACTCTACAGGCAATTGGTACTGTGCCAGACACGTAATCTGTAGTTTCCAGATTCAAGTCCCAAGCTGGGTCAGTGTTGAGATTTATCTCTGCAAAACTCCCTTCCCTGCCCATGGTCATTAGGGGACACCAACGGGCTTGGAAAGGCCACTGTTCATTGGACAGGACATTAAGCAGTGGCGCCAAGTGCATGAGAGCCATACCTTGTGCACTTTAAAGAACACACTGGATGGCCTTGACGGGAGACTACCATCTGTCTCCCAACAGCTGTTCCAATGGGTCCCCTCCCCCAACCTTCTCTGAGCCTTTGGGGTCCTTATGACTTGGCCATTTAGCCCATTGTGTGCAAAAAAGTGCCACTCAAAGGTCAAACAATCCATCCTCCCCCCTCCAGTTAAAAACTTCTCCCTCTCTTTTTAGGGAGGAAAGAAATGGGCATAGTTCGATGTACCCATTATCCTCCCCACATCAGAAGTTTCTAAGCCAAAAACCAGAATTCCCTCCCTCAGATAATCGAACTTTTCAAATCACTTGGTACCCACCAGAGTTCCTCAGATACAATTTGAAAGGCATATGTAACTTTATAACAAAGAAAATTAACTATATTCTGGAGTGCATAAAAAATGTAAAGGTACAAAAAATTTATTATTAAACAAAATTATTTATTACTAAAACATAATATTTAAAACATTTATTAATTATTTGTATGTACTTGTATTAGCTTTTGCATATTTTTAAAATTAAGTTAATGATTTTAACTTCTGATGCATAATGATTTTAACTTCTGATGCAAATTTATTTTTTGAAGCTTTCATTTCAACAAGATGCTTTTTTGAAATCAACTCATGCTTAATTAGAATGACTTCACTATCCATGGACGCTTGTGTTCTTGACCCAACAAACTGAACAATGAATTTATCGTGTGAAATCAGAAAGAAATTAGTTTGATGTTTGATTATTTCAAATTTAAAGGTGGAAACAGTTATTTTGAATGACTCAACTGTTAATGTTTAATCATGCGAAATCAGATATTAGTTTAGTTTGATGTATTCCATTTTTCAAGTTTATTAGTGGCAACAGTTATTTTGAATAAATTTCAAGCATTAATGTTAAATCTATAGGGATTTTGAGAAATTGAAACCCACCACCACAATTTAGGTTGAGGCCAGCGGGTTCACAAATAGCTTATATTCTTCCCTTGGGTGAAGGGAACGTTCATGCAAAGTTTGGGGTCTCTAACTTTTCTGAGGGCTGAGTGCATAAGTGGACAGACACACAAACAAACTTTCTTCTTTATATATTATTGATTATTTTTTATCTATTGATTCCACTTAAAAAGCTGATACTAAACATAAAAATATATTTCTTTTGGGACTCTGTTGATCACCCTTAAGCACTTGTACTATAAAATCATCAGCTTTAGTCAATTGTGTTTTTAACTCAGTGCAACTAGATATTTTGCAATTAGATTATTGATTCCTTAAGTTTTGGAATTACATTTGTTCTCTTCCTTCAACCAAACTTGTATTGCTTTTGGAACATTGAGCACAATAAAACCAATTTTTGTCATTAGCAAAAGTTTCATTATCCAGCAATTACATATATCACTTTCATTCCTTATTGTAGCAGACTTTCAGTTTTAAGATTTTTTTTTATTTTGCTACTTCTGGAATTATTTTTATTGCTTGTCATATATATATTCTAGTATTAAAAATAATGAGATTAATTTTAAAATTTTAAATCTAATCAGTAGTATTTATTACATTTTTGCCAGCTTTGCATCAGATCACAGGAAAATTTGGTTTCTAAAGATAGGACTTATGTTTAGGGGTATTTTTACCTTTTTAACTGTATATTTTAGAAATTTTTAATGAATTTTTGCCATTAATTTTAAATTTCTTAAAGTGGTAATTCAAACTTAATCTGAAGCAATTGAGATTCAAATTTCAGTGCTTCAGTTGAGCCTTAGATGTTATGGAATTTTTTTGCAATTTTTGTAGTTCTTTACAGATATATTTTTCAATTTTTAGTTGAAAAATCATGTGATCATGCCCAAAAGGGTTGTATCTTCGACTCATTCTGACTTTGCTATTTCTCTGTTATAGTCCAATATTGGATTGAGTCTGACAGACTAAAAGGGTAACATTAATGACCTGAGGGGTGGACAGGGACTAAAAATTGGACACAAAGAGTTAATTAAATTAAAAAAAAAACATTATATATATATGTTTTTGTCACTACTTTCTTAGTTTTAGAGATTGCTAACACCATAAAATTGAAACATATATATATATCATGTCCTATTTGCATAAAAGATTAAAAATTTCAGAAAAACTAAGTGAGGCAAATTTTTTTGAAAAAATAGGGGGAAAAAACTAAATAAGTGATAATAGAATATGAACTATTTACACCAAAGAGCCAAAACATTATGATCGCCTGCCTAATATGATGTTGGTTCACCACGTGCCACCAAAACAGCTCTTACCTGGCAAGGCATGGACGCTACAAGATTTCTGAAGATGTTTTGTGGTATCTAGTACTAACACATTACCAGCAGATCCTTTAATTCTTGTAAGTTACGTGGTTGACCCGACGCAGATCAAATATGCTGTTCCAACACAAACTACAGTTTGCTCGATTGGATTATGTCTGGGGAATTTGGAGGCCAGGGCAATACCTTGAAGTCTTCCTCATATTCTATGAACCATTCTCAAACAATTTGGGCAGTGTGGCATGACTCATTATCCTGTTGAAAGAAGGCATTACTAGAGGGGAAAGAGGCATTACTACCATTGCCATGAAAGGATGTACCTGGTTTGCAATGATGTTTATGTAGGTGGTAGATGTTATAGTTTCCTGCACATGAATGACTGGACCCAGGGTTTCAAAGCAGAACATTGCCCAAGCATTACACTTTCTCCACCAGCTTGTTTTTGTCCCACTGTGCATCATGGTGCCAACACTTCCCCAGGTAAACGATGCACACATACCCAGCAGTCCACATGGTGCAACAAGAAACGAGATTCATCGAATTAGATAACCTACTTCCAATCATTCAAGGTCCAGTTTTGATGCTTGCATGCCCAATGTAGGCAGGCGCGTATCAAAACTCTCACCTCGGTTCACTTTCGACAGTGAACTGAGGTGAGCATGGACACTCAGAGCAGTCTGCAGCTACGCAGCACCACCATTTTCAGCATGGTTCGATGTACTGCGTGTTGTGACACATTGCTCCCATTGCCATTATTCAAATTATGGGCAAGTTGCACCACAGTATCCCTTCTGTTGGCTCTTACCATACAGGATAACCTTTGCTCACCTCTAGCATTGCCATGGTTGGTTCACACCTTGCTGGCAGTTCGTGGTTTTTCTCTCCTTGGACCACTTTTTGACCTCCACAAACCATGGCTGACCGTGAGCACCCCACAAATCTTGCCATCTCAGAAATGGTCTGACCCAGTCGTCTGGCCATTATAATTTGGCCTTTGTCAAACTCGTTTAAATCCACTTTCCCCTCTGAAGAACAAGAATAACACTGATTAACAGAGCTCAGTATCAGGTGTTATTTATGCCATTTCATGACCTTCACATGCGACGTCATTTACCTGCAGTTGCTTCGATTTGCATAAAGATGCGCTGGTCATAATATTTTGGCTCTTCAGTGTATATTGGGATAATGAAATAATACCATCCTTGTGGCCAAGTGGTTAGTATGCTTGGCTACTGATCAAAGGGACTTGGATTCAAGCCCTGGTAAGGTATGATGTTTCTTTTCTGCGTTGTCTTTCTGTTGAGATCTTGCCTTCTTCACAATCTTCACTATGTCATATTAAACTAACAAACTCCTATCAGATCTCTGTGTTAAGCAGATGCTTGAGGGGAAATTTATTATTTTTTTAAATGTTATTTTTTCTTTTTGCTGAAGTTAAAATTAAAAATATAACAAAATATTTTTCTTTGAATTTTTGCTATTTTATTAATTAAAATTCTCTTTTATATATAATATGGCATATTTCTATTGGTTACTTAAGGATAAGATACCAAAGTTCTTTTTCATTTTCTGAAAAGACTTCAAAATTTTCTTGACTATCAAAGTGAGTATTGACACTTTAAATGTTAAAAATTAATCAGTTATTCCTTTGACAAGTATGATCATACTTTTACATTTTCTCGTGTTCCTTTTCTTGTGTACATAAATGTAATTCATGTTTTACATAATGGCATTGATGCTACTGTTTCTTGGGCAACTATCCAACATAATGGTTTTTAATAATTTTACATAATATAGAATTCTACACATTATGATAAAAAAGAATAGCTTATCAAAGTGCAAGTGAAAACAAACCAAACTTTACATACTTGGTAATCAACTCACTACTTTTGTTTCTGCAGAGTTATATCTGCATATGATAATTTTTTCGTGTCTTTCAAGTGTCCAATAAACTAGCCACAGATTTCCATGCATGATTTAATATTGGTTATCTACGCAAATGCATTTTCAGTTTTTGCCTTTGAATCATTCAAATCTGTGAGCCACTGAACATAATTAATTCCTTTAACAACCCCTCATATGACATTTCAGTAAATGAGATTAGGCAAAAATTGGTAACCAGAGCATCAAAGAGGATTATTAATGCTCTGGTTACCAATTGTACTGGCTGTGGAAGGTCTAATGTAATTTGTATGCAGTATAATTGCAGTTGGTATTGTATTACAAAGAGGATTATTAAACTGCCATTATACTGTATACAAGTTACATTAGACTTTCCACAGCCAGTGGAGGGGAGCACCATTTTGTTGAATAGTGCATATTTCATATCATTGCTTCCCATTTGGTATCACAGTTGTTGTAGTGTGTCTATATACAGATTCCACCAAATGATCTCTGCAAAGAAGCATTGTCCATAAACATGGTCATGCATAACTTGATGCTTGAAGTTGACCTTGAATTCAATGTTAAGTTCTGAGTAGGGGATTAACTGCTCTTTAAATGATCATAGCTTGCATGTTGACATACCCACTAACATGTCACCTCATCAATAAACTTCAGGCAATGAGTTACAGAGCTGTTTGGACTTTTATGTTATGATCTAGATCATAACATAAAAGCCTCAGGTGTGCTGCAAGATTTGCCAGGTTGGCTGCAAAAGTCTGAATGATATTACAGATAAAAGTAAATTTATAAACCATTTTGTTGTTATTTTCTGTTGCTGATTCTTTATTTAGCTTTTTCCATTTAATTAAAAACTTACCCATATTTAAATCTTAATATTAAAACCAAAATTAACACAGAACAGGCTCAAAACACATATAGTGTACCCACTAACCTCAAAAAAATAACCACTCAGCCTTAACTGGCACAGTGGTTAAGCAGCTAGCGACTGTTCCATCAAGGCAAACTTTGTGTGTTGTGTTAGCTTTAACTAAGGCAGTGGTCAGCAGTGACTTCGGTCTTAGTAGGGCATGTCCTTGTATGAGAAAGCCTGTAAAAGCTAGGAGTAGCTTCTAGGATACTTCTCTGTCCTATATGTCACAAATGACGGGGCGGGGATGGCTCAGTCGGTAGCGTGCCAGGCTCGTAATCTGTAGTTCCCAGGTTCGAGTCCCAGCTGGGTCAGCGTTGAGATTTATCTCCGCAAAATTCTCCGCCCTGCCCACGGTCAGTAGGGGACACCGATGGGCTTGGAAAGGCCGCCGTCCGTCAGATGGGACTTTAAGCCGTGGCCCCATGTGCGGGAGAGACATACCCTGTTCACGTTAAAGAACACGCTGGATGGCCTTGACGGGAGGCTACCATCTGTCTCCCAACAGCTGTTCCAGTGGGTCCCCTCCCCCAACCTTCTCTGAGCCTTCAGGATCCATGTGACCTGGCCATTTAGCCCATGGTGTGTAAAAAAGTGCCGCTCAGAGGTAAAACAACCCAACCGAAATGTCACAAATGAAATCAAATCAATCAATCAAACATCAGAACTTGAATAGAATAGCTTTGTGTTTACGAACAACTCCATAGAAATGGCTGTTATTGAAGGCAAACTCTGCATGCGTGAGTCTCTGATAGGGTTGCCAACTTAAAGTTTTAGAATTCTGTGAGTATTCATGGAGGAAAAATGGTGTTCAGTGAGGAAAAAACGTTTGAGCGAAAAAACACTGATCTAGGCGGAGGTGCAATAGGCATTTCATTTGGAGCATTATTTGCTGGTGCCTTACACCAAAGAGTCAAAACATTATGACCAGCGTGTCTTTATGCAAATTGAAGCAACTGGAGGTAAATGATGTTGCATATGAAGGTCATGAAACAGGATAAGTAACACCTGATACTGAAATCTGTTAATCAGTGTTATTCTTATTCTTCAGATGGGAAAGGCAGTGGATTTAAGTGAGTTTGACAAAGGCCAAATTGTGGCCAGATGACTGGGTCAGACCATTTCTGAGATGGCAAGGCTTGTGGGGTGCTCACAGTCAGCCATGGTTTGTGGAGATCAAAAACTGGTCTGAGGAGGGAAAAACCACGAACTGCCGGCATGGTTGGGCTGACCATGGCTCATCGATGCTAGAGGTGAGCAAAGGTTATCCCGTATAGTACGAGCCAACAGAAGGGATACTGTGGCGCAACTCTCCCATAATTTGAATGCTGGCGATGGGAGTAATGTGTCACAACACCCAGTACATTGAAACCTGCTGAAAATGATGCTGTATAGCCACAGGCCGCTCTGAGTGCCCATGCTCACCTTTGTTCACTGTCGAAAGTACCTACAATGGGCACGCGAGCATCAAAACTGGACCTTGAATGATTGAAAGTATGTCGTCTGGTCCGATGAATCTCATTTCTTGTTGTATCATGTGGACTGCTGGATATGTGTGCATCATTTGCATGGGGTTGTGTTGCCACCAGGATGCAGCATGGGATGAAAACAAGCTGGTGGAGAAAGTGTAATGCTTTGAGCAATGTTCTGCTGGGAAATCCTGGGTCCAGTCATTCATGTGTAGGAAACTATAACGTCTACCACCTACGTAAACATCATTGCAAAGCAGGAACATTCTTTCATGGCAATGGTATACCCCTCTAGTAGTGCCTTCTTTCAGCAGGATAATGTGCCATGCCACACTGTCCAGATTGTTCGAGAATGGTTCACGGAACATGAGGAAGACTTCAAAATATTGCCCTGGCTTCCAAATTCCCCAGACATCAATCCAATCGAGCATCTGTAGTTTGTGTTGGAACAGCATATCTGATCTGCATCGGGTCAACCACATAACTAATAAGAGTTAAAGGATCTGCTGGTAATGCATTGGTACCAGATACCACAAGATATCTTTAGAAATCTTGTAGCATCCATGCCTTGCCGAGTAAGAGCTGTTTTGGTGTCACGTTGAGGACCAACATCATATTAGGCAGGTGGTCATAATGTTTTGTCTCTTCAGTGTATATGCTGATGTTTCATTAAACCCCGGATTACCAGCAGCAGCTTAAATTGAAATGTTTTTGCATTTATATGGGTGTTTCAGTTGATTGATTACCATTTTAATCTGGTGACAACATAGGTGGATATAGCGGTGCAAATGAACTTGTTGTAAAGATCAGAGTTTGAAATTTAATTGGTTATCATTTTAATGAAGAACAGGTTCATGTGTGAACCTTGTGCATCCCAAACCACACATCTAAGTGTAAACAAATTTTGAAAAACTCCACTGATCATGTCTATCCACAAGTCTGCAAGTATTTATGACACTCTACCTCAATGATTGTGGTTGGGGAATGATTGCAAGGATCTTGGCCTTCAGAATACCCCATAAAAAATATTGATACAGGTTCATATTTGGGCTTATAGCAGTTCATGGAAAATCTCAATCAAATATGTCTGCAAACTGATGTAATTTCACATACTCCTTAAATTTTAATGCTGGAAGGTGAGCACTCGGTGTATGTAAATGAGCCCAGTCCTGCTTAAACTATTGCATCCATAGAAGTAAATATTTTCATTGCATTCATGGGATTAATAATATTTCCAGTATGTTCCATTAATTCTTAACCATCGTGTATTTTCTGAAAAAAAAACAATGGTCCAATAATCCCTTGTGTGAAATTGCATGCCACACCAACAATTTGTCAGGATGAAAACCAGTTTCCTAAGAAAGTACCATTCCCCAAAAAGAACTTTTGTCTATTCACATCTCCTAAGAGATGGAATTATGCTTCATCTATGCACCACAACCTGCTGTATAAAGCAGAGATGAGTTTCAAACTCAAAATAGCACAGACAACTTTGGGTGGCTCAGTCATAATTTAAATTTCTAATTTTTCTTGTAATTGGAAAAACAAAAGTAAAAAAAAAATAATTTCTTTTAACTATAATTGCAACTTTTTAACCAGTTTTAGTAATTAAAAATAATAAACATTATCAGCTTCTGATTGAATTCAGGCATTCTCTCACTTTCATTGCTGAATGTCTTTTAGCATTTATAATAATGTTACTCAAACATTTTCAGTTTCTACAAATAATTTCTAGTAGTTTTTGCTCCAAATAAAATTAAATTTTAATTTTGATTAATAAAAATTAGCATTTTTAAAAGTTGTAGTAGTCTATATTATGAAAAATCAAAAAATGGTTTAGCAGCATTCATTTTTGTATATAAAATTTTTATTCTCTAATCTGGCTTGTATTCAATTATTAAAATGGTTCAATCCTGGGCTCAGTAATTTTGCCTTAGGCTTGAAAATTTGATCCCTAACTATCTTTAATATAAATAATAAATAAAAATAAATACCTCCTCAAGCAGCTGCTTGCCACAGAGGTCTGACAGGAGTCTGTCAGTTTATATGCCATAGTAGAAGGTCTGAGAGGATGGCAGGACCTCTGCAGAAAAACGACACATACAACCATGCCTTACCTGGGGCTCAAACTCAGGTCCGGAAACCATGTATCCCAAGCACTGTTAGTTTCTGTAACACTTGAACCTTTTAGAGGAACACATTATGTTTTTCTCAGTATAAGCTGCATGGCCAAATTATTATGAACACCAATCTAATATTGCATCATAAAGTATTATGGTACAGTTCCCAAATTTCAAAGTTTTATTCCACTGTTATGTTGAATAGTTTTAATTGAAATGGGGGTTCAAAATACTGCTAACAGTCATCTCCCTCAACTGATAAACTGTAGCAGCTCTGTTTTGCCATTTAATTTTTGCCAACAACTTCTGTCGCTGTCTGTCATTCTTTTTTTCTCTCACATTTGCCATGATTAGTGGAAGTTTTTTGAGACTGTTGCTCCACAACTTGGGATATTGTACCCCATGATTCTCTGCAGAGTTCTACCACATCTGTTATGGAGGTTCCTGCTATTGTGCTCAAAAATGAACTCCCTATCTAAGTCAGTCAAGATCACCCTTTTTACCCATGTTGCTTTCCTGGGAAGTGGCTCAGTTGGTAGCAAACCAGGCTCATAATCTGCAGTTCCCAGGTTTGAGTCCCACCTGGGCTAGCATTGAGATTTATCTCGTCAAAACTTCCTACTCTGCCTTCTATTAGTAGGGACAGAAGGGCTTGGAAAGGCCACCATCCATCAGATGGTACACTATTCCATGGTCTTGTGTACTGGAGAGCCATACCCTGTGCACATTAAAGAACATGCTGGATGGTCTTGATGGGAGGCTACCATCTGTGTCCTAACAGCTGTCCAGTGGGTCCTTCCCCAAACCTCTGGGGTCCTTGTGACCTGGCCATTTAGCCCATTGTATGCAGAAAAAGGACCTCTCAGAGGTAAAAGAACCATCCAACTTTGCTTTCCACCATTCTTCTATGGCTTTTATAGGACTTTGCAGTGACATAGAATACTTAGGTCAGTAGGAATTTTTGCATACATTGGCATGTTTCATAGTACTTTGTGCATGATGCAGTCAGTATTCATAATAATTTTACCAGGCATTGTATGTCATATGGTTGCCATGTATAGCCAGCTTCTACATGCAGATGCCATACTGATTTCTCCATTGGGTTGTTTTACCTCTGAGTGGCACTTTTTTTACACACAGTGAGCTAAATGGCCAAGTCACAAAGACTCCAAGGGCTCGAAGGAGATTGGTAGAAGGGACTAACTAGATAGCTATTAGGAGACAAATGGAAGACTCCCACTAAGCCTTCAGCATGTTCCTTAATGTGCACAGGTCACTGGTTTTATATATCCATCAGATGAGACATGGTTTTATGTCCCATCTGATAAATGACAACCTTTCCAAGCCCAATGGTGCCCCCTTTCTGACTGAGGGAATAGTGAGGGTTTAATGGAGATAAATCTCAATGCTGGGACAGATGTTCACTATTGGGGAGTTTACAACACTTACCCAATTATCACCAGCAACTTTCTGCATATAAATATAAGGCTTACCTGTCACATATCTAATGCTATAGAATTGATTCATATATTGCATTATTGACTTTCTTGCTGGTGCACATGCATATCTTTACTCCTTTTGAAACTTGCTGTGCACTGTTATGTTTGGGTTGGGTTGTTTTACCTCTGAGCGGCACTTTTTTTGCACACCATGGGCTAAATGACCAGGTCACATGGACCCCGAAGGCTCAGAGAAGGTTGGGGGAGGGGACCCACTGGAACAGCTGTTGGGAGACAGATGGTAGCCTCCCGTAAAGGCCATCCAGCATGTTCTTTAACATGCACAGGGCATGGCTCTCCCGCACACGGGGCCACGGCTTAATGTCCCATCCGATGGAAGGCGGCCTTTCCAAGCCCATCGGTGTCCCCTACTGACTGTGGGCAGGGCGGGGAATTTTGCGAAGATAAATCTCAACGCTGACCCAGCTGGGACTCGAACCTGGGAACTACAGATTACGAGCCTGGCGCGCTACTGACTGAGCCACCCCCGCCCCGCACTGTTTGTTGATATGTCTCCAGATACCACTCAACTGGCTGTTTCCTACATTGTTGTGAGATGTGCCATTTTCATACATAGAGCTGTTTCTCAGTTTTCCTAATATGAAATGAAACTTTGAATTAAGCTTTTTGCAGTGTGCCTACCAGCATCATTTTATGTATGTTTGTTTGTCCTTAGTGTCATATTAAAATTATGGTAAATTGACTGAAACACCTGTATATGTGGGGCATTTAATGCAGACTAACTCTTTGGTGAACAAATATATTTTTGCTATATACAAATATGCATTTAGTAATACTATTAAAAACTGTTGAACACTAATTTTATAGTTTCTCAAGGAATGGACAAACATCCACACTACTCTGTAAAAAATAGTAGAAGTACAAGGTGCAATCATCTACCATGTAGCCCATTATGTGAAATGTGTTGGTGCATTTGTATTTGTCAAAGGGTTGAAGTATGTTAAAGTGAGAATATGTGTATATTATGTGTTTCACTATTTGCATGTAAATAAATTATTTTAAATATTCATACCATTAAAATAAAGTTAATATTTATAACATTTTTTAATTTAAAAACTGTGTAGAATTTAGTGATAAATTTGTGACATTTCTATACATATTTTTAGCATGAACTGGCTATGATTTTGTATCCTGTTTTCGTTCATATGTATTTGGAATTGGTGTACAATGAACATGAATTGCAAGGTAAGTTTTAGTTTATTCAAATTAATAAAGTATAAATATCAATCATTTTTTTTCTTGCAACTTATTTAAACTTTTATCTGGGAATGTTATCTTTTATCTGGGAAATTATCTGGAATCTACTTGCACTTTATCAGAGCCTATAAATAATATAAATACTGCAATACCCAAGAAGCACTAAACAATGAAATAAAATACATTTTTGAACTTGCTGAACAGGCTGGATATACATCACACACTATCAACAAAGTTCACAATTGAATCAAATGCAAACAGTCACAAAACTTTCCAACAGCTATAAATGAAGAAATGGAAAAATATACTACCATACATTAATAATAATAGCCCTACCATACATTAATAATAATTTCACATACTCTGTTAAAAATACCCTGAAACCTTTCCATTATAAAGTCCCAATTAAAATGTCACACACTATATCCCAACTAATTCGAAACGATCATGACCATATACCCAGCTCTGAAGGAGTTTATTGCATCCAACTCAAAGACCCCATAGGTAAAATCTTCCCCAAAGACAAATACATAGGGAAAACCTCATGCCCATTTAACACCCGACTTAAAGAGCATAAATACATCTTAAATAAACTGCAAAAAAACACACTATCGCAAGTAATCATGGAAAACAAACTACCCATCGATTTTCACTCAGCTAAAATTATATTATCCCCACCTACCAAATTCCAACTTGCTGTCGCAGAAAATATTCTCATTAACATAAAATTAATCGAATTCTGCAATACAGACAATGTCCCCCATCTCCCGGCATGGTGTCTAATCCTTAGGGGATATAACCTGCATCTCAGAAATACCCCTCTAAACACTCCTTTTTTTCACTGATCCCTGTTTCCAACCTGCATTAACACACATATCCCCAAACCCTTAGAAATCTTCCATACTGCATCCTAAAAATCAGCAATTAAAATATCCCCCCCCCCACACACACACACACACAGACACAATTCCCAATATCCATACCGATACGAAAACCATTATTCAGGTCCTCACTAACATATTTATTATAACCCCAAAATTTAGTTTACAAAATTTATAAACATAAAAGTATCCCACACATTACACTCCCAACGCAACACACAAGAAACCAAAGAAAAAGATTTTTAATATATTCACGAAATGAAGCTTCCCTTGAGACTCACTGATCTTGGAGAGTTTCCATAATCCCACACCCTCTTTCCAACCTCTGTCACATGCAGATTGCATTATAGGCATCCACACATCCGTCGATCACTCAGAATCTCGGAGCTGCGCCACTGACAATTCAATTTATGGCACCCCATCCCTCCCCCATCTTCAACAACCAACTGCCTCTCACACATTAGCTTAACTTTATCACTTCCCATCTGATGATGCACCCAAAGTAACAGTGCAAAATGCATGTCTTGGAATTCAAAGTTTTTTAAGCACTCTATGCTACAAAAAGTATTATAGGTCATTTCCTTCACTAAAGAAAATAAATTATCAGCATCCCTCATCATTTTCTCAAACTCTACTGAGGTGTCACTTGCTGGCAAGAGCGTCAAAGATTAAACCTGTCACTCGCAAACATCCTGAAAGTTACTCTTACTACCCAACCTCTGCAGTACGATATGTAAATCTCTCCTTATGAACCTCTGATACTTGATAGCATAGAACATTAGTTGAAGTGCTTAAAAACATTTTACAGTGTCATAGAGAATTAAAGATTTCGATTTAATTTTAGTGGAGATTACTACCCACAGCTCTGCTGGACAGTCTTATTAACAGCATGAGACAACACTGTGAGGCTTGGATAGTGGTAAGAGATGACTACACTCAGAGCTGCCAACTACTTACAATTTTTTCTGATTTTCTCCAAATTTTGGCTTAAAATCTAAAAAACTGAATTGGTCATTGAAAATTCCATTTTGGATTTTTCACCTTTTCCCCCCTTTTTTTAAAGAAAATCTTTTCCCAAATTTTACAGTATTTTCTTCTCTTTCCAAAAAGAAATGGTAATAAAAGGGGAGAATTATTTTCAATTATTTCTTTACACAAAAGGTGTGCCTCTTCACCCACTTCCTAATATGTGCTTGAATGTGGGCTCACCTACACACTAATACCCTGCAGGTCAGATGAGACTCAGCCATTGCTTCAAGCTTCATTTCATTTTTACCAGACTGAAGGCTGCAAATTTGTGTCTAAATGGGTATATACAATTTGAACCTATCCTACACCTTCAGTACCCTTGACAACTAATCCCAAATCAGATTGTTTAGAACTCCCATGCCTTGAAGCTTCAGGGTAAGCAAGGTCACACTTACTGTTTAGAAGCTCCCCTAATCAATGAGTCATGATTGACATGGTAGCCTTTTTAGAATTATTTCATTATTTAATTATAAATAGTTTATATTTCTATATTACTTAAATTCATCCTTGAGTTCTAAACTTTTTACTCATGCAAATAACTCATAATTCGTATCAAGTTTGACTGTCATGGGCCCATTATTGTATTTAAAGCAGTATAAAAAAACTTGAACAAGGTAAAAGTAATAGGTTTCTTCATGCTTTATGTTCTATTAAAATTTTTAAATAAAATGCATCATGGTTTATTACCATTATTTTATCTGAACCTTCTCTGAGCCCTTGGGGTCTTTGTGACCTGGCCATTTATCCCCATTGTGTGGGGAAAAGTGTTCCTTTGGATAAAAAGAAACAACACAGCCTTCTCTTAATTGCTTAATATTTGCTTGGACACTGTCCAGAAATATTTTCTGACTACCTGTGTGGTAATTTTATTAACATATATCAAAAGTCAATAATTTATTTTGTTTTTGAAATGTTAGTTCTGTTTATTTATTGCAAACCAGTTGTTTGTAAATAATATGTCTGATAAAAATGCACCTTTACAGCTAAAAAATATTCTGATGGTTCCCTTCAGACCTCCTGTGACAGACAACTGCTTTGAGGATCAATTTTTTTTTTGCACTTTTTTTAACACCATGCAAATTAGATGCAACTGAAGGTGTTAATATGATCTATACTCTGATATTTTATTGATTGACAATATGAAACTAAATTTATAGCTGTTAAAAACTTCTGAAAAAGATTTTTGCTGATGCAGCAGTAATTGAACTCTCTGGATACATGCCAGAGCACTCTAACCATTAAACCATGCATCAGGCAACAAAGAATACCAGAATAAGACCTATAAATCTTTCACTGAATTGTGACGGAGCTTGCACCATTTATACTTCAGGAGAGGCAACTTTTCCAAGTGTTGCTAATGATTTACATGTTAATGAGTAGGTCAATCACGCTTAAGCATTTATTATTAAAAATCCATCTATAGTAAGTTCGCAGATTACCTGTAGAAATAGACTTCAACAATTGTTAAATACTTATGAAAAATATTATTGCTGATGCAGCGGGAATTGATCCCACAACTCTCTAGATACATGTAGAGTGCTCTAACCATTAAACCATGTGTCAGGCAACAAAATCAGTGAATTTGATTTTATATGATAATGAATTACTAAAAATAGCAAAAAGTATGCTGTTTAAATCATTGGTTCAATCCATAATGTAATGTTGCAAAAATGCCTTATTTCTATAATGAAGGTGTGACTGTTTAAAATATTTCAACTTATATCTAAACAAATCATTATTTTCAATTAAAAACTTTCTCTGAGATGGCTTTAACTAATGTTTAAAAGTTTCTTAAAAAAACCACTAAAAATTGTTATTTTGAAAGTGAAAACAAATCTACACAATCTAATTACATGTTACCTTTCAGCAGTTGTTTGCTTGATGAGCACTAACATGGTGACCAGAAGTACATATGGCCACTCTCTTCTAATATGGGCTCTCTAGTTGCAATGAGTATGACAAAATATGTTTATCACAACATTTATTTTCTGCCTGTAATAATGGATATGAATATTATATGCATCATATATACTTTTTATTAGTTTCTTCTGTCAGTTAGTAATGTCAGTTCTATTCAGATATGACCATCTTGAGAGAAGTCAAAAATTGATCCACATAAGATGTTAAAATGTAACTGTTAACTTACTGAATAAGTATGAAAATAATTATTGCATAATTTATTATGAAATTAGTAACACTCAGCACTCTTTATCTAGCTATGTTTTTCATGGAAAAATTTGGCCACGAGCAGGAAGGATATTACTTGGACGATGTAAAGAAACTTGCTTGTTTGACAAAAAAAGACCACATGAAAGGAAATGAATTTATGGATAGTTTTAGGTAAGTGTTTAGAGAATGTGTATTTTAAATAGGCTCTAATATTGGTAAGTTTACTCTATTAATAGGATCATTAAAATGCTTAAATTAAATCTGTTATGTATTGGTCATTTTATCTTCACATTCTCCAGTGGGTACTTTACAGTTTTACATAATTTTCTTTTACTCAACTTGCCTAGCATGTGATGTGAACATTTGCTTAATGTAAAATGAAAGTTTATATCTGTTTTTATGTCATCATAATTGCATGAAATTCAGTGTTCCTTTAATGGTAAGAGCCAATCAGCAAGAAACTCATCGAATTTCAATAAAATTAGTTGAATTACGGCATTTTGCAAATAAGATAAAGTTTCAATTTTTTTCTTCTGAATCTCACTGCAGTTGCATATTATATTTCCTACATTTGATATTTTTTGACAGAAATTTTAGCCTTTCATGCCTACAGAGGGCAAGTAACAGTGTAGGTATAGTATTGTAAGTTTCCATGCAGTGTAAATAAAATACCTGAATATACTTAGAAGAAATAATTTTTAAAATATCTAAATATTAAGAAACATTTCTCACTCATTGACCATGGTAAATGCATTAACATAATTTTAAATGTCCATTGTGTAGATACTCAGTTTTTTATTTCATGTAATCATTAGAGAACATAATCTATACTGAGCCTTCATCAACCACAGATAGTTTAAATTTTTAAAGTAACTTTAAGCTGTTGCAACTAATGGATTATATCAGGGAGAAAAAAAAATGGTATGCAAACTTCTTTCAATAACATCACTAAGACTCCACAATCAATTAAAACTAAATATAAATGTGTTTTACACCCAAAGTATTCTTTATTGTTTTTTTTTTAATGTTGGTATGATAGAAGTTCTGTAGTGAATTCTGTAGACAGGTGTGTTCTCGACCTGTCAGGGCTGGGTTGTTTTTCAACCGATGTATCTGAGAGTTTGTGCAGAAGGGTACTTATCTCTGTATTTGTCAGGATGCTACAATCTAGGTGGCCAATATACACACAAATTCAGATGTACTCTCTATATACATTTATTTACACAATATTACAATTTATATCATATATACAAACAGTGACTGCCCATCTGGTACAGTCACTCGCTATGCTAAGCACAGGCTACCTCAGCAGTGGAGCCTGTGCTTAGCATAGTATGTGCACACACTAGATTAAAGAACAAAAACAGCCTCGGCAGTCCCACTACTAGATGAAGTCCTAGTCTAGATTCAAGTCCTGTTCTCCCAACTGTCCTCCAGTTCCAACGACCTGCCAGATCTGGCCACGTGATGTTTCTATTTTATTCCCTGAGAGACATTATGGTCTCTTGGTCAATGGGACATGGACACAATTCCCCATGCCACATGTACTCTTGTTCCCGTGTAAGGAGGCACTGGGGCTATAACCAAATATACACAATGGCATTTCTTCACCTAGCCCCCCAAACCAGATCCACTGCTGGCACTCTTTTGCTAGGCAGAAAGAGCCTTACTGCAAAAATGGCAATTTTGGTTCTCACTATTTCTGCCCTATCTGACCAAGCTACATGCCCCCTTTATTTGAGAAATTCGAAGCAGATGTCTCCTGCCTCAATTTCTAATCCAGTCACTCAGGGACTCAAACCCATCCCTCCTGAATGTCAGTCACTGTTCATTGAACTGTAGAGTCCATATAAATGTTTGCACAATGAAAGTTTATAGTGCAGAAACAGCTGAAGGCATAAATTATTTCACAAAGTCACAGATGATTATGGAAGCCCTTTTTTTTTTAACATAGGCCCAGAAGAATCAAGAATTTGCATCAATCTGGTTGCCACATAGTTCACAAATTATTCACACACAACACAGACATACAGATGTAGCCAAACCAGTAAGTGTTCACACCAAATTGTTGGAAAAGCGATGACACAAGTTTATGATGAAGTCCACACTTGGGTGCCACGCCCATCACTAACATTGAGCTACGTGATCTTCATTGCATACTAGGAGTATTTTGTTGCCTTGAGGCTGCTACTCAATCCAAGCCCATCGAGTCGTCAAAGTCCCATCATCACCCTGCACAGTGTACTCCCCCCATGTCTTCCCCATTACTCTACCTCAGCGACTAGTTCCAACCTGGAAAGCACATCAGCATCCTGATGAACAGTGCTTTTCCTAGCTATTGTAGATGTGTGGCGCAGCCAATTATTGCCAACACCAAGAGTCCCGATCTGAAAACCATTCAACCATGTTGAGGACTTTTCTGCAAGCTACCCACAAGTTCATGCCTTGCTGACCTTGGGCCGCTGTCAAAACTTGCAGTCACATTTCTGAGTGTCCTGAAGTGCTGCTTCGGATCTTGTGGTTCAGGTTCATGCACTGCTGCATCACTTCCCCTTCGCTTTCTGTCGCTTGTAACGTTGTTTCTTGATGTTGGTAGCAAGATCCGCATCTTGACTAAACCTTTTTTTTTTGTTGTATGCTGTACTACCAGCACCCTGGATGCCTACTCAAACTTTCACCTAGCTGCCACCCCCTTGCAGAACCCAGTTCCACCAGTCTATCAGGTGGGGCACAATCCATTTTCATACGCTATGGAATGCCACCTCTCCTAAGAATTGAGCCAATAAATTGCTCCTCCACACCATGATTCTTTGCAAGAATCATCTTCATTTGGGACAACTGCACCAGGGACCTTTTTAGCATACTGGCATGGCCTCTCCCATCCAGTCTTGCTTCTTTCCCCTTCATTGTGGGTGGAAGATAAAGTTCAGAGCCTCTGCACCCAATGGCTCAAATCACAGGCACCATCCTCTCATCAGGCCTCCCTGTCGCCTCATCATCAGATTCGCCCCTCCCCTGTGACGCATTCCGTGCAAGAGTCGCAAAATTCAGTTACATTGATCTCAATTGTGGGCCACCAATCAAAAAGCAGGAGATTGCTTATTGTGTCCGAAGCACTAAGATGATTCCTTGGGGTCGGCGAATGCTCTCTGTGCATTGCAGTAATCTTATCATCCTTCGGGACTACATATCTATGAAAAACCCTATCTCCTACTCGACCCACCTGTGTGCAGGACCCTGTCCGATACAACATACAGAGGGGTGCAGAAGTAGGTATACAGTTTAAATAATATTTTATTCAATAATGAAACAATTAAGTACAATCTCTTATATGCTCAAATTGGCGGCCCTCACTATTTACACATTGCTGTAATCTAGTTTTTACACTCAAGCACACTTTGGCACAAAGTTCATTATTGGCATTATTTCTTGGCATACTTCTTTTATGAGTCAAATCATGTTATCAAATATGCGTGGTTTTCTTGAATATACCTTATCTTTTATAACTTCCCAAAAGAAAAAGTCCATTTGGGGTAAGGTCTGGTGACTGTGGTGGCCATTCAACCAGACCTCGTCTACCTATCCATCTATTGGGTAATTTTTCGTCAAGAAAATTACGCACTGCTAAAGCATAGTGAGGATTGGCTCCATTGTGCTGAAAATAGAAGTCTTCATTTTCATGCACCAACTGCAATTGTGGTATGACTTTTTCTTGGAGCTTGTTAAGGTACAGGTCTGAGGTAACCGTTGTATGGAAAAAGATAAGTCCAATTACCCCTTTACATGAAAGGGCTGCCCAAACTGTAACTAGGTTGATTCAACTGTTCTTCAATTGTTGTATGGGGGTTTTCTGTTGAGTAATAGACACAGTTGTGCCTATTAACAGCACCTGAAAATTTGTAGTTGGCTTTGTCAGACTAAGTTATTTTTCTAATCATGCCATCTTGTGTTTCTTCATTCAAAATTGCCTCACATAATTGTAAGCGCCAATCTTCCCTGAAAGAATACATACACCTTCAATAACCTAGTCATTTTATTTCTTCTGATTTTACCCACACAAAATACTCATTCTTTGCTATAACTCCCTGTTGTGCTACCTATTAATTAAAAGCTGGTAAGATTAGCTTCATAGCCTTGATGGCAGTGGAAGGAGCTGTCCTTCCACTGCCATCAAGGCTATGAAGCTAATCTTACCAGCTTTTAATTAATCCTTTATTCATTTATTAGGTTTCCTGTAGTTCTATTTGTTGAGATTGATTTATTATCCTCCTTCCTATCAGAAATAGGCTTCATTCCCTTGTCACTCAAATGACTCTCCTCCTCTTTACCCAGAACATCACCTCTACATTCAAGAATAGCCTGTCTGAAATGATCCCATCATTCTTCAATCTCAGATATGAGGAGCATCTCCAGTATTTGAAAATATCAGTGACATAGCATTTATGGCAACTGGGGAGACTACGAGACTGCACTGTTTACGCCTCGATAGTTCATATTATATATCTTAGGTAGACTAGCAGGTAAACGATAAGTTTCTGTCCTGTTATCTATAAAAGTGCCTAATGCACAGTCTTTTAGTCTCCCATTTACCTGCATGTGAGCATTAAGTTATAATCTCTAGGAAGCAGGAGGGTAATGAAAGATCTTAATATTTATTACTAAATCTTTTATTCAGTACATTGGAACTAAAATAAATTGGTTTTTGATATTGTGATCTAAGGGACCTGGGTTTGAGCCCCGGGTAAGGCATGGATGTGTGTGTTGTTTTTCTGCTGAGGTCCTGCCATCCTCACAGACCTACTACTATGGCATATAAACTGACAGGTTCCTGTCAGACCTCTGTGGCAAGCAGCTGCTTGAGGGGGTATTTATTTATTTTTTTTATTTAAAAGATATCTTCTGCAGATAAAAATTCCATATAGCATGAAAAAAAAACATTTTTTTTTCTTATTTATAAACTTGCATATAAAAAGTCATGAACTCTACCAGAAACTTAACTTTCTAATCATTTTAGATCAGCATATTAATTTATAAAGTTATGTGATTTAACACTGATAAATCTACACATGTGAAGCTCTTGGTTCCAATTATCATGATGCCCCACCATGACTTTCACATAACTAACAATAAAGCAGTCCCTTTCTCTGATGTTATAGCTGTTTTGACAGATTTCTTTTCTCCAGAGGTACATGTTAAGAATTGATGTTGTAACTGAAATTGGAAGTAACTCATATGAAGACCACAGTTTACCACTCATATCATCCTCTAATAATCCATGGATTAATCTTGGCCGATATATTTTCAGCCTTAAGCGTTGCATTAGATGACCCAAAGCACTACGGGAAATGTTCAACTCTTTAGAAGCTCTCTTTCTTGATTTTTTTGGGCTTTGAGTAAATGCCAGTGCCACTAACATTTCATTTTCATCAGTAGTAACACTCACTGGTCGACCACAAATGGATCCAGTTCTGTCAAATTTGTCACGTATTCAGCATATTGTTAGCCTAGTTGGTGGGGTGTTGCAAATTCTTCTCATTTCTGCTGAACCTTTTTAGCATTCTCTGTCTTCCAATATTGTTTGATTATCCACTTCCATTGTTCATCTAATAAATTACCAGCCATACTTAATTATCTGAAAAAATAATAAAAAAATCAATATACGATAATAGAATAGAAACTGTATACCTACTTATGCACACGATTGAACTGTATACCTACTTCTGCACCCTTCTGTATATCTGCCAATTTAACTTAGAGTCACTCCATGATGACTAAACTGGGGTGATTCTCTGTCACTTCTTAAAATTATCCCAAAAGACCCTCTCCTCAATTTTGGTGAATTATTTTGCCTAAGCTGTCTGCTGTCATACTCATTCACAGTTAGCTCACTATGCACTAATTCACCAACACTGCCAATCTTTAGCTCCTCTTCTACCTGTGATCCAAGAGTTCTCTTCTGCCATAGATCTAAGACTTCCAGTAGTTGGCTGACAATCACAGGCAATAAATCATCACCTCTAACCACGGTAACAGTAGGTCTTTGTGCATGTGCTTTGGGCTGGCTGTTGCCATAGCAACCTCTGCAGCAGAAGCAGGCAGCCTTTTGCATGTCTCAGAAGGTGACATCACAAAAGGCATGTTGCTACCGAGACCCTTCACTGCCAAAATCGCTCGCTTTCGGTTGGCATGTTTGGAGGAAAGAATTAAAAGTCAAACTGACCTGTTTCGTCTGTCATACTGACAGCTTCTTCAGCGATGACTGCTCTAGTGCTGTGGCTGCTTTTATAGTATTTGCCCTCTGGTGGTGTTGCTGCAATTCTACTTCTTTTTGAAGTAGTAGGAGTTCCATGGCGATGGAAGGGGGGCTATGTTGGATGAAGGGGTACCATTATTTGAGAGCAAATGTATTTATACAATGAAAATTGTGAAGTAAACTTTTAATTGAGATTTGCACTGTGTCATTGAAAATTGATAAACTCTATGCAGAATTTTCAAATTATTAGAAAATTTCCATATTAACCATTGGAAAAATCTAATTACTAAATCTTTTATTGGAAAATCAAATTTTATGCTCGTAAATGTATAAAATAATCTTTTTAATGGAAAAGCGAGAAAAATATTTAAATCTAGATTTTTTTAAACTATATTCATTTGGAGCTTAAAGAGTTGTGGAAGTTGAAATATTTAAGAGCAGCCTTCATTATCCTATAACTTTATGCATAATTGAATCAATGTACAAACATTTCAAAGTAACTTATTTAGTAAACAGTTTCATATAGCATTTTTGTTAATTTGTGAGGTAAATGACTATCAATACTGATGTTACATACACCAAAGAGCCAAAACATTATGACCACCTGCCTAATATGATGTTGGTCCTCCACGGGCTGCCAAAACTGCTGCCATGGGCTGCCTCTTACCCAGTGAGGCATGGATGCTATAAGGTTTTTAAAGGTGTCTTGTGGTATCTGGTACCAACCACGTTACCAGCAGATCCTTTAACTCTTGTAAGTTATGTGGTTGAGCTGCTGCAGATCAGTTATGCTGTTCCAATACCAACCACAGATGCTCTATTGGATTGATGTCTGGGGAATTTGGAGGCCACGGCAATACTTGGAAGTGTTCCTCATGTTGCGTGAACCATACTCGAACAATCCAGGCAGTGGGGCATGGCACATTATCCTGGTGAAAGAAGACTCTACTAGGGGATATACCATTGCCATGAAAGAATGTACCTGGTCTGCAATGATGTTTAGGTAGGTGGAGGACGTCATAATTTCCTGCACATGAATGACTGGACCCATGTTTCCCAGCAGAACATTGCCCAAAGCATTACACTTCCTCCACTGGCTTGTTTTCTTTCCACAGTGCATCCTGGTGCCAACACTTCTCCAGGTAAGTGATACACACATACCCAGCTGTCCACATGGTGCAACAGGAAATGAGATTCATCGGACCAGATGACCTTCTTCTAATTACTCAAGGTCCAGTTTTGATGCTCACATGCCTGTTGTAGCACTTTTGTTAGTGAACAGAGGTCAGCATGGGCACTCGGAGCAGCCTGTGGCTACACAGCACCATTTTCAACAGGGTTCAAAGTACTGTGTGTTGTGACACATTACTCCCATCACCAGCATTCAAATCACAAGTGAGTTGTGCCACAGTATACCTTCTGTTGGCTCATACCATACAGGATAGCCTTCGCTCACCTCTAGCATCGATGAGCCGTGGTTGGCCCACACCTTGCTGACAGTTTTTCCCTCCTCAGACCACTTTTTGAAGGTACTAACCACGACTGACCATGAGCACCCCACAAGCCTTACTGTCTTGGAAATGCTCTGACCCAGTCATCTGACCATTACAATTTGGCCTTTGTGAAACTCACTTAAGTTCACTGCCTTTCCCGCCTGAAGAACAAGAATAGCACTGATTAACAGAGTTCAGTATCAGGTGCTATTTATACCATTTCATAACCTTCACATGCACCATCTTGTTATATTAACTGGCAGTCTGCTTTGATTATAAGACTCACTGGTCATAATATTTTGGCTATTTGGTGTATTTCAGCTTTCATAATTCTTTATATACTGAATGAAACAAAAATTGATATAATTGATGTTGATCTGTGATTTAGCGTCAGGCTGGTTTTTACAGAAAAGGGTTACATTAAATGTTATGAAGCTTCAGGTTTGAATTTCCAGTGCTAATAATTTTGTAGAGCGTTATATGTTCTGGAAAATTTGCAGTATAGTTTTGAAATCTAGGGTTTATAGATGAAACATAATTGATTATTTTAATTTCAATTTTATTAAGGAGGGTTTTTGTAAAACACAATTAGTCGTCATTTGATCATAATTCCATTCTTCATGATCATTAGAAGTGCACAAAATTAGGTTTTAATTTTGAACATTTCTATTTTAGAAATCACAGAGCATTTTTTGCATATTTCCCTTATCATTAATAAAAATCTTTATTGCTTAATAACCATAAGTTTGCAATGGATAAAAAGCCATTTCTGTAGTTAAATACACTATCAGCATTTTCTGATAGTGTAGTAGTTTTTTTTATAACTACTACACTATCAGAAAAAAAAATAAAAAAAAAATATTTTCAGTAATGAAATTTTTCCGAAATAATACCTTTTAGATATTCATTATTGTCTTTAAGGCTAATAAAAGGACACAGCTCTTGTTTTTTAATAACTGTAAAGAATACTAAAGAGCTATAAGAAATCAAATGCTGAAATGCCACAAAAATGAACGTTTTTCTACTAACCACTACCTACAATTGCTCCTAACTAAAGAAGTATTGAATAAGATCTAATAGTCAGTGGCTTTCATTGGCATATATAGCTGTCATTGTGTGGTTGGTTAATTCAAGTCATCATTCCATAATAACCATCTTATTTTAACTGGCAGTCTCACTGATATTAGACATATTTTCACCCTGGTTATTGGCTGTGTTTAATGTTTAACAGCAGAGTTGTGCTAGTACACATGGCCAATTTAGTTGTGGCTATTGTGGTTTGGCCTAGACATTAGACAGACAGTACTTGCTTAATCTGATGTTGTTGAAAAGATTTTTGCTTGAAGCAGGGATGTAGTTGTAGAAAATAGATAGTCATACACTAATTCTAAACTAGAATTAACAAGAAATAGTTCACTCTCCAATTTTTATTAACTGCACAATTTTGATGCTGAATTTCTTTATGATATCCACCTCTTCTATATCACTTCTTGTCTGTGTTTTGAATTATTTTTATCCAGATATGTGAAAAGAGTAAAATATGGGCCCATTTATGAACAAAATAACAGGAAGCTTGATGGTTCACCTCCAGATATTTAAATAGCAAATTTCATTACATAGTTTGATAAATGCAAATAATGAGGTTAGGCAATGGAAGGGAAAAAAATATATAAAAGTAGCATCTTATATAGAGAGAAACTGCATTGGTTTGGTCATATTGCCAACATGTAGAACTACAGATTAGCAACTGTATGGTGTTTCTAAAAGTTTGAAGGGTCCAAATTCGGCAAAGGTTTTGCCCTCCAAATAATATTTGCTGTGCCACCTTGATGATATATACATTTTTTTTTATCCTTGGTGCACAAACTGTTTTGGCACTTAGCCAGAATTACTAAACTTCATCACCCAAAGGAAAAAATTCATAATGTTTAGTAAAAAAGGCATCCAAGAAAGTGTTTTTCCATTTTGTAAGCTGGACAGAAAATCCCACATTATTGCGAGCAATCCAAGTAACCTTGTATAATGTTGGCTGATGTTTTAAAATATATTACAGTGAAAAGAATCATTAAAAGAAATAAAAAAGTCATGTTTCAGGCAAATTTTATATTATTTGGGAAGAAATTTACTTTCAATTAATATATAATTTAAGTATTTTTATTCTTCAGGTTTTCCACAATTAAGCCTTAATTGTATATTCTTTTTCTAAAATATTAACATCTTTTTTTTATATCACTATAAAAACATTTTATTAAAATTAATATGTTTGTAAATTTGTTTATTTTTTTATCTTTATGAAATTTTTAATTAAATTCTCTTTAATTTGGTATATAACATGACCTATTTCAGTTGATTTGTTGTTTTTTAAAAAAAATTCCAAAATTGACTTTTTGATATGACCCAGCACAGTTAGCAAAAAGCCTGGACTTTTCTCAAAGTATGGTACCGAGAAAAAAAATTATAAAAAGAGTAATTTTTCTTGTTTCAAGTAAATATTTTTTTTTTATTCAGAAATAGTCTTTTTATTAATGTTCATTATAATCATTTCTGTATATTAGTCTTTTTTAAATAATTTTTTTTGCAGTACCAGATGCAGTTTTTTACTGTGTGCCTTTATAAAAGCCCTATTTAAAAATAAAACTAGTCATCTTTATTGTAAAATATTCCATTTTACAGAAAATCTGGAATTGAATGCTGATTAATTTGTCATACAGCATGCTGTAATTTCCTAATTGATTGTTTGGCAAAAAGTTCTAAAATAATTTCTTTCCCTCTGATCATAGTGAAAAAATAGCTGGATGAAAATTAGTTTTTCAGGCAGAACCCTGGAAGGTTTAAGCCACATTTCCACATGTAAGAAAGCCATACCCTCTGCACAATAAAGAACACACTGGATGGCCTTAACAGGAGGTTTCCATCTGACTCCTAACAGCTGTTCAATGAGTCCCCTTCCCCCAACAGGGATCCTTGTGACCTGTCCATTTAGTCCTTTGTGTTTAAAAAAAAAAAAGTGGTCCTCGAAGATAAAATAACCAGCCTATAGTCTTGGGATAATTTTGAATTTTATGAATTGTTTGAGTTTGTCTATAACACAAAGTATCATTCCCATGTATGATTTTTTTTTTCTCATTCTTCTTGTTCAAGGAATTTTTCTCCGCCCTAAATATATCAAAATCATCTTTCTCACAAGACATAATTAGTATTATTAAGTATATTTCAAGTTAAAGAGTGGTGTTTTACAATCTTTTTCTCTTTCCACATACTTCTGAAACAGTCTAATTTACTGCTAGACATTGTAGTAAAAAGTCATTTTTTTTTATTATAATAACTCTAAATTTATTTGAACAAAAATGTTTATTAAACTCAATATTTGGCAGAAACAAAATCATAATAAAAATTTTTAAAAGTATCAAAGTACAAATTATTATGTAGTATTTTTTTCCCTAAAGTTTTGTGAACCAGGACCTGACCATGACACAGTAATTGTGAATCACTGAGTTAGAGCAACTATGGAAGGTTTTCAAAAAGTTCTTGGCACTTTTCTGTAGATTTGCCCTCATTCCTTCAAAGTTAATAAGCTATCACTTGTTTGCAAGCTTATCTAAACTTTCCATTAAGTGTTAAAAACAAAGGCTGTAGCATTATTTCCCTCTTTGCTGGTGGCATGTAAAGTTCAGTCTGCAAAATCTGTGCATTGTTGCTAAAGAGTCTACTAAAGACAGGCAAATTTTTACATTTTCTGAAGTATGCAGCTTGGGGACAGCATGAAATAAATCCATGCCAATTTATCACAAGTATATGGGAATCATGCTTGTTTATATGGCACTGTTAAGGGGTGGATGCACAAATTCAGAGAAAGATGGAGAGTTTTAAACACCTCCCTCGTACAGGAGACCAAAGGTGGCCATGAACAAGAGAACCATCCCTGCTGTTTATGAACTCATTAAGGAAAACTTGCACATCATTGTTCAGATAATAAGTTCAGATGTCAGTGTATTGATTGGTAGTGTGAAAACTATTACTCAAAGTTTTGAAAGATCTGCGCCAAGCATGTACCCCACAAACTGACAGAGCAGCAAAAAAGGGCTAGAGCTGGCTCATGCAAGTAGATGCTGGCAATGTTTGAACCTAATGTTCCCAAATGGTTAACAAACATTGTCACAGGTGATGAGATGTGGTTTTATTATTATACAACTCCCAGAAAGATCAACAACTGTGTTTGTGTTGCGTAAGATGAATCACATGCCCAAATCCTCTGACAAGACTTTTGTTCAAAGAAGAGGATATTCTTTTTTTTTTTCAATTCCCAAAGAGTGATAGTGCTGGGCACCTTACCTGAAAAAAAATGACTATAAATGGCCAATTCTACACCAACATTTTCTGCTCAAAATGATTAAGGAGATGAAAGAGCAGCTTCCAACAACAGGCATGTCAAAGGTTCTCCTTTTTCATGACAATGCCAGCACTCACAAAACATGTGAAGTTACAGCCTATCTGGATCAGAAAATAATCATGCAGCTATCCCATGCTTCGTCTTCACCTAATCTCGTACCTTGCAATTTTTGGTTGTTTCCAAAAATTAAAAAGGATATTGCTAGAAGCCTTTTTCAAGGGTGCAAGACCTAGCAAAATGTGTTCATTGAGAGTTGTGGAGTATTCCTCAACAGGAGTGCCATCAGGCATTCCAGAATTGGCATAGATGTCTACAACTTTACGTAGATACTGGAGGAGAGTACTTTAGAAGACAGTAAAAGTTTTGTTGAAGTAAGCACAATGGTTTTTGTTCTGCAGATGCATGTCAAGAATGTTTTGAATGCCCCTCATAACTAGATGGCAAGATATATAAATTCTCAATAATGAAGAACAAATGTATTTTTCTTATTCACATTAATTCTATTTCAGATTTTTTTAAGCAATTAATTTTAAAATTGAATTGTATGGTTTCTACATCACTTTCAATTTTAATGTTGTAAACAGCACAACATATAATTGTGTACATGTAAACACTTGCTATGTAACAAATCACCAGTGTACATGCATCACGACATATCACCTTTTCAGGTAATGTTTTGCACCTTCATTGCAACAGCTTTCAAAAGTTTGAAGTCACCATGGTGACTGATGAAAGTTCTGTTCATTTTTCTGTTGAGTATAATGGCTTTTAGTACTTTTACAAGAGATATCCCTTAAATGAAATATAATCATTTTTAAATATGTATATTAATCATGGAATTTTTTAAGTTAATATAACTTTATATATCTTTTTCAGATCTGGACAGTTCACAGTACGAATGTCAAGGGATACATATAACTTCTTAAAACGTTACCTTCAAGACAAAAAAACTAGTGTACTCCAAAACATAATTCAAGAACATCTTTATCTAGATGGTAAGCACATTTTGCAAAATTTTCAGTCAAGTCTCTTATGTAGCATATTAAAACATAAATTTTTTTTATAACAAATAAAAAGAATTTATTTTTTAATGTTGGCATACTTTCTAAAAGGACTAAAATCAAGATGAACTGGATGGATATACTGAAGTGCTTTTGAAAGTTTATGGCATCAGCCATTCTTGTTCATGGACATAATGATCCACTTGGAGATTCTTGTTTTACTAGCTATTTGTATTTGCAATATAAATACAGATCTTGCAATATAAGTTATATATATATACCACTACTTTCTTTTCTAAATAAATTTTTTGCTGAAAACTTCCTACATCAGTTAAACCCTTGAAAGCATCTGGAATCTAAATAGGAATTGTTGCAGCCAGTCAGTTAAAAATAGTACAAAACATCAGGGTTTTTTTTTTTGCATATGCATTTTAAATTTGCTTTAAATTTTTAACTTTGCTGCCTTCATGATGCAGTGGTATCATCTTGTTTGTGGTGACGCTGCAACTACTGGGGTCAGGGTTTGAGTCCTAGGAGGCAGATATGCTGATAGCTTTATGGGTCTGTTCACAAATTAAATATATATATAATAATTCCACATCCTTGATATTGTAGGTGAAATAGTTTATTAATAATAAACAGTACTAAATACTTTTTCATAGAGTAAAATCTAAGTCTTTCAACACAGATTTTAACCCATGTAATATTGTCTTTTAAATGTTATTCATTTTTATAACTGCTATGTGCTGATTGGGTAGAGGTTGGCTCAGTTTATAGCATATCAATCTCATAATCTATAGTTCCCATGTTTGAGTCCAAAATGTACCAGCATTGAGATAGGTTCAGTTCCTAATAGGTATATATATATAGTTATAAAGCTGTAACTTTTTGTGAATTTCAATAAATCAATAAATCAAATTTCTGCTAACTTCCACCCTGCCCTTGGTAAGACATTGATGGACTTAGAAAGGTGCCACCCTTCAGAGGGAATGTTAAGTCATGGCCCCATGTATAAGGGAACACCTGCACACTCTTGATGAAAGCTTCCATCTGTGTCTTAACAGCTGCTAAATATGATCCCCTTCCCCAATCATATCTGAGCCCTTGGGATTCTTGTGACCATCTATTTCGCCCAGTGTGCAAAATAGTGCTAGTCAGAGGTGAAACAATCCAAAGCTATTTTCCTAATTATTTGTAATTCAACTAAAATTTATCGCTCTTGTTAAAAACTCAGCTTTTGACTCATTAATATCTTTGATATTTCATTCTCTTGGTGACCAAATGAAGTATCTGATTTTGATCTTTTGGCATTTCCTTTTATTAGTGGTTGTGCCCCCCCCCCCCCTTCCAATCATTCAGTAATTCAAACAGTTGCCTTGTTCAGTTTCATTTATGTTACATAGATTCTTTGCATGAAAGCACATCTCAAGTTTGAAGAACAGAAAAATACAATTGAAAAAAATGTCATTAATAATTTTCTTAGAAACAAATAACAACTAGGAAAAAAATTTTTTAGTTCTAACTATTCTTATAAACTAACAGGTCTCTGTGGCAAGCAGCTGTTTAAAGAGGTATTAATTTTTTTGAATGTGACAGCCATAATAAATATAATTCAATATCCTAAGCTAATAGAAACCTATAGGACACATTCACCATTTTTATTGCAATTAACAATAACAAGGGCCTATCATTCAGCCCAACGGTCAAATTTCTTTCTTAAGAGTTATTCATAATAACCAGAAGTTATGAAGTGTGCCTTTATCACTGTCATCAGAACTCTTAGAGGAAGCATAGTAGCAGATAACATTCAAGTCTTTAATCCTTGTTTCCAGAATAATTAAATTAGCTGTAAGAAACTTTGAATAGTGCAATCATAGCCTTAACCCTTATAATGCTGGAAAACACTACAGTGCCCAAAGAATTTTGCAGCAAGATTTGATTTTTCCCCAACTAAATCACCTTCTTAAAAGATTTTTTTTTAACCATGAAAATTAATGAAATACATTATTTTGTAATAGCATAATCAAGTTCTATTAGTTACTTCAGGATAAGGTTCTACATTATTTTTTCTGGTCTGTGCAAGAGTTATATCCAATATGTAAAATAAAACATTTTTTAAGAAAATATTTATTGATATAATCAATTTCATAATCTCCATTGTTTTCTATTACCTTTTCCCATTTTCCCATAAACTTGTAGATTCCACTGCAATAGAAACTTTCTAGTGTGGAGTAAAAAAACTCCAAAAGTAGCTGGGATCCTCAGAGTTGGAAAATGATTTTTTATATAAAAAAATCTTCAGACTCCAGAATAAATGAAAGTCTTATGGTTCAATATCTGGGGAATGGTGTGTGAATGATGAAGTTTTGCAGGGTCATCATTATCATTCTGAAAGATGACACCTTTTTGGCTAGACCTGGACTTTTTTGATGATTGCTTGACTTAATTTATGCAATTGCTTTCTGTACCATTCTATGTTAATAGTTGGGATATATTAGAGTTACACATTAAAGAGCACATAAAAACTTTAACTGGCATAGTGGTTATGGAGCTAGCAACTTCCAGCAAGGCAAACTTTGTGTGTTTTGTTAGCTCTAACTGAGGGTAGTCAGCAGTAATGTCAATCTTAGTAGGCCATGTCCTTGTATGAGAAGGCCTGTAAAAGCTTAGAATAATTTCTAGGATTCTTCTCTATCCTATATGTTGCAAATAATAATAATAATATGATGATACCCTCTGCATTTCACTAAACACATAATCTTCTTTTGGTGTAATTCTGGCTTTGGAACTGAAACAGAATATTTTTGGCCTCTTTTACTCTTTTACAGTATTGTTTTTTGGACTTCAAATTACTGTGGAGTATCCATTTTTTATCATTAGTAACAAGTCGAACTAAAAAAAGTACCCTGCAATGTGTTGGGCATGATGAGACAGTTGATGAGGTACCCAAATGTTGCTCTTAAAATCTATCCAAATCATTAATGTGCCTAGATGCAATTGACTGATTAAATTCCAGCTTTTCTGCAATATCATCTTTTGTTTGACATGAATCCTCATTAATTATGGCCACTAACTGATCTGTATCAACTATTGAAAGTAATCCTTAACTTGACTCTTCTTAGTTGAAGTTGCTTAAATGAAATTTGAAGTTTCCAATATGTGCATTCATCTAATGCATCAGTGCCAAAGACTTTACAAATGCTTCTAACTATGGCTGATGCACTTTCAGGTTTTTGGAACTTGTAGTCTCACATGTCTTAAATCACTTCCTCAGCTTCCATTTTGAACCCATTGAAAGTATTTTACAAAGCACATGAATGTGTCAGTTGAATCAGTTGGACAAAACTTTTTCATAGACCTAATAGTCAACACTTCGATATTAATATGGAACTTTAAAAGTTTTAAAGAGCATCACTGACATTGCTGCCAAGTAGTGATGCTGCACCTTAACTCTACTTAATATCATAACAACCTGAAAAGACAATCTGAAAAAAAAAAAAGATTTCCCTTGTATTTGTCTATCAGACAGCATGCAAGTCCAAGAATGCTCAGGTTTTGTTGCTGAAATTCATGTGTGAAGATATCAAGAAACTATTCTGTTTTTTAGAGTCCTTCCATTCCATGTTCCTCTGAAACAGTAAATTGTTAGGATATTTAAAAAAAAAATTGGTAAATCAATCTGAAAGGTAAGACCAGCAAAATCAAACAGCTTTCTAATCACAATTATGAGGCAAAAACTGGATCCCCATCTTGAGACACATAAGCCATTAAACTAGTAAAAACACCAAATACCCACTTGTGCCCTTTTGAGCACCAGGAAAGATACTTCCTGCCTGAGATAGCTTGCTCCAGTTTATGGTTGGCGATATCCTTAGGAGCAAGAGTTCAAATATCTGTGATGGCTTCTGATCAGGATTAGCCACTAGCAGATACAAGGTATCCTGTGCATATTTTCACTTGGAGCTGGCAACTCACAAATGAATAGAAAATAGTTTTAGATTTACCCTCAACAGAGACCTCTAGTGCAACCTGTCTGGGAATCACACTCATGTCAAGGAGAGAATATCTTCTTTGAAAGGTGCTAAAGATCTTCACCAAAAGAAAGCAAGGTCAAACATGAGGTGCTGTTCCTAGCTAGTTCTTGAAATCACAGAGAAATAATCTCATTCTAGTTCAGGCATATATGAATATTCATTCAGGCATACATGAATAGCAAGTTTGAATAAATAGGAATAAATAAATATCCCACTTAGGGAAAAATAGCCAAACACTCCTTTTTTTTTATTTGCGACATATAGGACACAGGAGAATCCTAGAAGCTACTCCTAGCTTTTACAGGCTTTCTCATACAAGGACATTCCATACTAAGGCCGAAGGTCACTGCTGACAACTGTCTCAATTAAGAGCTAACACAGCACACAAAATTTGCCTTATTGGAACAGTCGCTAGCTGCTTAACCATTATGCCAGTTAAGGCTAGTGGTTAGTCTTAGACTAAGTCTTAGTTAGTTGCTAAGATTAGTCCATCACCTGTGCTACTTACAGCAGTCAAAGTGTCTGCTATCAAATTAGATTTGCTATTGATCATATGATCAGTGAACTGGGGAAAGCAAATCAAAAGAAGGAAGAAAGGATGATCCCAATTTGAATGAAATTACTCAGTTTTAGAGGTAAATGTTGATTGAGCAATTTTCAGATTTCTCCATCTTTTTCCTAAAAATAAATGGCAATAATTTTTTACAAATTTTAAAGAAACAAAAATAGGAGAAGAAAGAGCTGCTTTAAACGAAGTTGGAAATCAGTTCCAGCAACAATCATTGAAAAATTAAAAATTAATAAAAAAAATACCCCTTAAACAGCTGCTTGCCACAAAGGTCTGACAGAAGACTGTCAGTTTATATGCCATAGTAGAAGGTCTAGGACGATGGCGGGACTTCAGCAGAAAAACAACACAAACATCCTTGCCTTACCTGGGGCTCGAACTCAGATCCTTTTGATTTGGTTTGGTTTACCTCTGAGCTGCACTTTTTTGCACACCATGGGCTAAATGGCCAGGTCACATGGACCCCGAAGGCTCAGAGAAGGTTGGGGGAGGGGACCCACTGGAACAGCTGTTGGGAGACAGATGGTAGCCTCCCGTCAAGGCCATCCAGCGTGTTCTTTAACGTGCACAGGGTATGGCTCTCCCGCACACGGGGCCACGGCTTAACGTCCCATCCGACGGACGGCGGCCTTTCCAAGCCCATCGGTGTCCCCTACTGACCGTGGGCAGGGGCGGGGAATTTTGCGGAGATAAATCTCAACGCTGACCCAGCTGGGACTCGAACCTGGGAACTACAGATTACGAGCCTAGCGCGCTACCGACTGAGCCACCCCCGCCCCACCTTTTGATTAGTAACCAAGCACACTCCACTCAGCCAAAAAACAGCTTTAAAAAAAATTTCCTCTGATTTTTTTTTTGTATAATTTTATTGAATAAAATGATGGCATATTCTTAACTGGTTTCTAAAAAAGAGTATAAGAAAAAAGTGTAAATAAATATCAAAATCATTTGTCTATATTATCAAAAATCTTTTTCTTTTTGACTTGTTGTTTATTATCTGTTTCTCTCTTTCATTCAAATTGCTCTGATAATAACTAATTTTGCATAATTATCTGAAGTGCATATGTAATTGGAAAAGCATAGATTCACTTAGCATAAACTTAATCTCATCATCAACCAGTTTCTTCTTATCAACCACATTCAAGATAATCTTAAAAAGGAAACCAGCTGTGATACTAAAGGAACACCTTAGCTCCGTATACAGATGCCTTTGTTTACCTAAAACATTATGGATGCTATCAATATGATATGGTACTGTCTGAAGGACAATTGAGAGATTGGAAGGTAAAAAGAAAATTCATTTAATAAATCGTTGCAATCAGATTAAAGTTTATTGTGTCTTCAGGACCCAGGTAGTTTGAGTTCAGGATTAAAATAACATAAGCTTAAGGAAGGAGCAAGTACAGAGTAATAAGAATATTTAGCATATTTGATTAAAATGTTTCCAATGAATTTAGAAGCTTGAAATTGCTAACTTACTGCAGGAATTTTAATTGTGTGTAATATTTTATTGTAATATAATATGGCTATACTGAGTTTTGTTTCACTAAAATCACTTAAATTATGTTACCATTATGTTTTTACTCATCTAGTAAAAATACTGTATTAATTTGGAATCAATTTAACTACCTAGTGTCACATTAAATGACATCTTTGGAGTTTATAAATTTATGAAACTTGCAAGAATGTGGTTCATAATTTATGAAAAATACTGACAGAAGTATATGGCTAAAATATTTTTCAATTTGATATTTGAGAAGTTTAATTTCCTCTTAGGGTTTTAATTTTATGTGTATTAATTGACAAAGTTATTGAGCTGTTCAGATTCAAAAACATTTCAGTGTGCTTAAAGTATTCTTATATACCATTGGTTTTCTTTAGCTACTCTAAAGTTCTAGAAACAGAAAAACTTAAAAAGTTCTAGCTTCAAAGTAAATATTTAGTTTAGGTTTTAATTAAAACTTGCATTTCTTCTCATCTGCAGTATATGAGGGAATTTCCAGAACCAAGCAACAAGTAGACAACACTGCTGGAGCACTAGTTGGTGAAGCTGCTAGACAAGGTAAATTTTTGAAATGAGAATTTTCTGTAATTTGCATTATATAAAAGAGATCAGACCAATAACCATCATATTCCTTTAACAGCCGATGCTCCCATTATTAATTGTTAAAACTAATATTGGGAGCATTAACTATTTAACCCTTCCAGGGTCTAACCCTGACAAATCTGATTTACATTCAGAGGTCCAACTATTTTTTTCTCTATGATCAGCCAAAGAAATTAACTAGAAATTTTTTTGCAAAAAGCTAATGAAAGGAATTATGGCATGCTATATGCCAAATTAATCAGTATTTAATTCTGGATTTTCTGAAAATAAAACATTTAACAAAAAATATTACTAGTTTTATTTTAATAGGACTTTTTTAGTCATGTAGTAAAAAAATGCATCTGGCAACAGAAATAAAAATTTATTTAAAAAACTCTAATAGAAATGATTATGATGCATATGAATAGAAATACTATTTATTTCTGAATAACAAAAAAAAAAAATAATTTTCCTGTTTAAAGTAAACATTTCTCCCATTTTACAATTTTTTTCTCTGTACCATACGTTGAGAAAAGTCCAGGCTTATTGCAGAGTCCAATAAAAAAGTCAACTTTAGCATATTTTTAATAAATAATAATCAGCAGAAATAGGCATGTTGTGTACCAAATTAAAGAGGATTTAATTCTGAATTTTATGAAACTAAAATAGTTTTCAAAAATGAGAAGTGTTTTAATTTTAATAACATTTTTTTAGATTGATGTAGTAGAAAAAAGAGTTTGATGTAACAATTAAGACTTAATTCTAAAAAATCTAAGAAACTAAACTTGTTTTATTAGGTTCGAATAAAAGGAATATTTTATTCCAAGTAATATTTTTTTTTTACCTTGAAGAACAATGCTACTCTGTCTTGTAATTTTTTTCAGTATGATACAACTTAAAGCAGGCTCCATTGCATAAGGGCACCTCACACTGTTCACACTCAAATGACGTGCATTTTCTAAATGGTTGTTTCTTTTGATGCAGTTATGAAATTTTTCTTGAAAAGTGGTGACCAGTTAACCGCATAATTGGGGGTAGAATGCTTGGGATGTGTGCTTTGCCTTGGTCATAGAGAACTGCACCTCCATCAAGTAGTTGATTCACAAAATTAATCCTATATTGATAATGGCTTGCTGATGGATTATTTTCCCTAGATAAAATGTAGGCATTTACAACAGCAGTATTTACTCTATGGGAAAATAATTTTTTCCACCATTTTAAACATTTATGTTTTATTGTGTAATATTGAAGTAACTGGTCTTGCACAGTCCACACATCCTATTTGAGTATAATAATCAATGACACACTTGAGCTTCAAAATAGTCTGACTACCTCCACCTTCTTGCCTCTTTCTCCTTTGCTGAACCTCTGACATTTCAGTATTATGAAAAGCAGAGAGAGAGTATGATAACATCTCTTTTATCATGCCACTTTGTAACTAAAAAGGGACTTTTTTCGAATGAAATTACATCTCCCTTTCTCAACTTCTCTCCTAAATTATACTTAGGTAGGCCACTCCTATCTGGCATTACAGTGCATGTGGCATGAGTTTTTTTGGCATATAGTTCTTTGTACAAGGCTGGAGAAGAATACCAGTGATCCATGTACAAATGCTAGCCCTGGTATAATAAATTATCCATCAGCTTTATAGTGACAGCATGTGCATGACAATGAGGCTGAACAGTTCCTTTGCCAGTATACACTATTACATTCTGGGCATAGGCTGTCTGGCTATCACATAAGACAAAGTTTTATTCCAAATCTCTCTGGCTTTTGAGGATTATATACCCTGAAATAAATTCTGCTTTTATAGCCAATTATTGCCGCATCAATACTTAGTTCCCTCTTCAGAATATAGGTTGTTCTGAATTTATCTATAATATCAGGGAACACCTGACCTAATTTAGCTAGAGGATCATAGCCAGGTTCATCGTTTTTTGGTCTCACAATGCTGTTGTCACTCAAGTGCAAACATTGCAGCAATAGTTGGAACCTATTACAAAGCATGACTTTTGGAAAAAATGGGGTCTGTACAACATTTTGTGTGGACCAGTACTCAGGCAAAGATTGTTTTTGAACAAGGCCTGTTGCTAAGACTAGAGCAAAGAAGGTTTTCATTTCATCAGCTGATGTTGGTTTTTCACAAAACCTCTTTATTCTTGCAATGGTATATTCAAGGCTGGTTTGATATTTTTTAGCAGGCTGTGCCATGCCTATTAGTTTGTCAGAAATTTCTTCAAAAATTTCATCACAGATGAAAATTTTAAAAAATTCTATTTCTGTTTTAGCAGTTTCATTTTTTTCCCCTGGGCTACCAGGGAACACATCTTTTTGGTAAAAATGAGCTTTCTTCAAGCTAGGACCATTGAACAGAAAGTTGCTCACCTTTAGAAGTGTCAGGCTCTTCCTCTGAATCACATCAACTTTCACTGGAGGTGTCATGTAATTCAAATTGATCTTCACCTCCATCTGAATCAAAAAAAGTCTCATCATTTATCCTGCTTTCAGCATTGGGAAAGCCTTCAAAGTCATCAGAGTCTGTTTTCCCAAAATATTGCAAAAAAAAAATTCCGATTATCGGGATGAATTTTCCTCAGTTCATCATCAACAACTTTTGATGATATACCATTCTCGTTAATTAAAATATGTATAATAAATATAAAATTTAACAATATTTACATACCACAAATAAAAATATAAAAGATAAACTTTTAAAATATATATATATACAGTCAACGATTATCCATTGCACATCCAGCAAGAGTGAGCATCAAGCAAGAATGATTCCCTAATTAAAACCACTTTGAACTTCCTGCCATGGAACTTTTGCACTTACAATCACTCAAAAAATATCAATTTTTCTATATCGTGATATATTCAGTAAGGGATAAAAAAGAAGTATAGGAATATTAAAATAAATTTAAAGTAGGAAAAGAGAGTAAAATAAAAAGCAATAGTAAAAGTACATGATGGGTAAACACTTCCAAATTGCTCTGCAAAAAAAAATATTTATGATTTATTTTTGGAAGTTTTTCAAACTTAAAGAAAATGTGATTGGCAACAACTCAAACTGTAACCTAAACCACAAATTGAGTGGCAAGAAAACTTCATTGCAGTGGGAAATGTAAGTGCGACAATACCATGAATTGAGCAATATGAATGGCAACTGGACCTCTCATTTCAGATTTTCTCAATGTCTATGTTCAACGGTGATTCAGGAAGGATTAAAGGGAGCATGATAATCAATTTTTAGCATATGTTTAATCTTTTTTTTTCAGTTTTGAACAGCATATGAATAGAAATATGATAGCTTTGCTTCTTAGATATAAGACTTTTGCTTTATATCAAATAGAAAAATATTTTTTAGCCTTCATTGCATAGGAATTATATAATTAAGCATAAAAACTATATTTTTTTTTCAGCTTAATACCACTATTAGCTTTGATTTTAAGTTAGTAGTAGCAGAGTTTAATTGCACTAAACTTAATTGTTTGCACTGCTGATAGTAAGCCAAATATTAGGGAAAATTGTATCAAATTATGTTAGATTATTATCAGACTGAAGTTAAGAATTATACATGTTAGTCAATACCAAATAAACTTATTAATTTATACATAAAAATAATAGATAACTTTTTGACTACTTGTTTTAACTCCTCGTTTCTATATCGTTCATAAAATAAAATAATAAATACCCCCCTCTCCCCTCAAGCAGCTGCTTGCCACAGAGGTATGACAGGAGCCTGTCAGTTTATATGCCATAGTAGAAGGTCTGTGAGGATGGCGGGACCTCAGCAGAAAGACAACATAAACATCCGTGCTTTACTAGGGGCTCAAACCCAGTTCTCTTTTATTAATAGCCAAGTGTGCTAACCCCTCGGCAATGGGATGGCTTTACCTTTCATGCAAAAAGAAAGTTAGCTGCCTCTGAGATGCAGTGGTATTGCATTGACTCACAATGACATAGCAAGTGTTGGGGTCTATTGTAGAGTCCCAGAATGGCATAGTGATTTGTTATGTCATAAGCTGCAGATAAACTGTTAGCTTTGTGAGTCTGATCACAAATTGAAAACAGGAAAGTTCCATAAATCTAATGTATGTTTTTTATTATCAAGATTAATTGTATCATCCTTCAAGTTAGTCATTTAGATGATTTTAGTACTTTTTTGTTCTTTTAGCCTAAGGGTCATTGAGCAACATCTTCAGACTTAGCAGCCTTTCCATCTGAGAAATGGCAAACAGTTTCACATTTTTTCAGAGAATCTGTTTTCTTGCACTTTTGCCGAAGTGTTATATGACCCAAACTTCAGTTTGAAAAGACTTCCATTTATGACAGAGCAAAGATCATTTATCTTCCGCTGGATATTAATATTTTTGCCATACATTTGCTATCACACATACAAATTCACACAGCATTAAACATGATCAGTACCCTCATTTCTGTTCAATGAGAAAGCTGATATTCTTTGCCATGCCTGTACCTGCTCTTGTCCTGTTAAAAGTAGACTACAGATTTCAAAAGCACACTTCTGCTCAAGATTCCATGGTAAAATTCTTGGATTCTACCATCGTTATCTCCACGTGTGTAGGGGCAGGGGTGCTCAGTGCACCAGGTTCATAATTTGCAGATTTCTAGATTTAACTCCACAAAACTCCATGCCCTACCCTCGGTCAGTAGGGACGATAAGCTTGCAAAGGTTATCATTCATTGATTGGAATGTTAAGCTGTGACCCTGTGTGTGGGAGAGCCATACCCTGTGCACATTAAAGAACACACTCGATGGCCATGATGGAAGACTTCCATCTCTTTCCTAACAGCCATGCAGTGGATCCCCTTCCTCCACCTCTGTCTGAGCCCTTGTGACCTGTCCATTTAGCCCATTGTGCACAAAAAGTGCTGCTTAGGGGTAAAACAACCCAAGTCAGTATGTCTCATAAATTTTATATTCAATTTGCTATTTTAGTTTTTTTACTGAAATTATTCAGTTCACAGGCTGTATGTAGTTCACCCATTAATGCTCTAACATTTGTACCAAAAAATCATACTGGATAGTAAGAGTAACAGTATGTGAGCAGAATGACAAACCAAACAACGTGCTTCAAGAAATTTAAAATTTCTAATAATGCTAATTCATAATTTGTAAAAGGTAGTTTTTCCCTTGCCTAAAAGTAAGGTATTTATAATTTATACCAGCAGCTTAATATTGTATGGTAAAAAGGTAATGGATTTTAATAATTATAGGTGACTTATAAAGCATATTTTTCTGCTGCATAAATAGGGTGACCAGATTTCAGTAGGTAAAAAACCATGACATTTCGTCCCCAATTTATACCACTTTACCAACAATATTCCAATTTCAGAAAGCTGAAATCAGGAGGGTTTAGTAAATGTTCCAATTTCAGTTTACTGAAACTGGGACATTTTTTCTTGGAAATGTAACACCACAGAAAATTTAAAGAAGGTAGTTGTATATGGTGCTATAGGCATGGCAGACAATTTGCATTAGGTGGGGAAAACAATAATTCATACTCTAAAGCTCATCAAGTGCATATTGCATAATTGGATTGTAAGCTAGGTCTCACAGAGATGTGAATTTTACTACTGCCAAGAGCATGCTAAAGAGATGATTCTTGTGACAAGGTTAATTTGAAGCCTGCACCTGTGGTACTTATAGCAAAGTTAATTTCAACTTACCAAATAACACTTAACTGCAATGCTAGTATGTACTGACTGTTTGCTGTTCAGTGCAAATAGCATTATTCTAAAAGTAACTGCATAAAATAAAAAGTAACTACAGTGACCAAAATGTGTTAATTAAATCCATGTAAATCAAGAGCTGACTATATATTATTTTAAAAACCAGGTCATTTAGATATCTTGAAAATTTGTTTTACGGCAAATCCTGAAAATCCAGAGCACGTGGACACCCTATGCATTAAATCAGATTAATGAAGTGTTTCTTTTTGGTATTAAAAATCTTTTTCTGTATTTTACTGATGAGATGCCATTATCTTTGTTGATTTAGAAGCAAAACCATTTCTTTGTACAATGAACACATATATACGCAATGATTAAACCATAGATTTAACCAGTGATGGCTCATGAGCTTCTAAATAGGTGGGACCAGTATATTACAGAGTGAAACCAACTCGCATCTCATATTCTGATGCCCCATCTCATACTCTGATGCCCCATCTCATACTCTGATATTCTCAAGTTCAGGTCTCAACTCTGCCTGCATTGAGATTTTCTCTGCTAACCCCCATTCTGACCTTGGTAAGGAACAGAACATTGATGTGTTTATTAAAGTTCAAATACATTACATAAAATGTGTGAAACAAAATTGTCTTGTTTGGACTAGTTGTCTCTGATTGGGTTATCCCGATATCTCATAATGCAGTTCTGTTCCATGCTATAAAAAAACCACTGAAACTAAATAACCTAATCAAAGATAACTAGTTCCAACAATGCAAATTCCTGAACAAGACACTTCCATTTTGCATTTAAGAAAACAGACTAAATAATCCAATCAGTGAGCCTTATTATTTTTTGGAAAAATAAACTGTTGCAAAAAATAAATTCTCTCATCAGTCACTACACATAACTGATGAAAATTATTAATTATATCCACAGCTCATCAGTTTTTACTGAGTATTTACGCTTTTATGATGTATTTATTCATATGAAGACAAAGGTATAGAGGAAAATTTGTCTCCTGATAATTTGTTAGGTGTATCCATATACCCACACAAACTCAAAATTCCCAGCAACATGCACATCTACAAACATACCATGATAAAATTTGTTACAAAAATTTTCTTAACTCTATGCTAAGAGGTAAATATTAATAAAGTACTTTATCCATGTTTACCTCTCTGAAATACGCATTTTTATCAAAATTCTAACTTATCAAATACCTTGAAAATATCAATAAACTATTTTAAACAATTTCCAAAAATATATGTGCGGGATCAACCAATAATAGATTCTAAAATTGAAAAAAATACTCTATATGAGTTATAAATCTACTTTTACATTTGAACTTTATAATTAATTGTTTGAATTCTTTTAAGAGAAATTTTTTTTGCCCACACTTATATCACATTTAGACAGTTTTTTAATCATTTTTGAAAGTTTTAATTGTATTTCTCTTCCTTTCTTAACAACTGTTCAGAAAACAGCCATATTAACATTTAATGCAGTATGGCATGATTACAGTGAATAAGTATACAAGTTTGCAGTGAATGTGAAGTATTCATTGCATGCAAAGCAAATGAAATTGGAACGTTATCATTAAAATGCATTAACTGGAATACATTAATATATAACTTGCTTATACAGTCCTAGTCTAATTTGGGGCAAGGATAACTCAGTCGGTAGCCTGCCAGGTTTGTAATCTGCAGTTCCCAGGTTCGTGTCCTTCCCGTGTCAGTGTTGAGATTTATCTCCTCCAAACTCCTCACTCTGCCCTCAGTCATTAAGGGGCATCTTGGCTTGCAAAGGTCCATTGGATGAGATGAAGCTGTGGCCCCTTGTGCAGGAGAGCCATATCCTGTGCACATTACAGAACATGTTGGATGACTTTGACAGAAGGCTACAATCTGTCTCCTAACAGCTGTCCACTGGGTCCCCTCCCCACAACCTCCTCTGAGTTCTGAATTCTTGTGACTGGCCATTTAGCCCATTGTGTGCAAAAAATGTGCTGCTCAGAGGTAAAATCAACCCAAAAAATATAGATTACTAATGTCACCAAGATCTTTTATAGTTTCTGAAGCTAGCTAATGCATGCAAAATAAACATGAGTTAATAGTTTTAAAACATAATTTTGCAACCCTAGTCTAAACTGGGTTGCAAAATTATGAATTAGATAATGTGAATGTATATATATATATAATTGAATAATTATAATTTATATAATATAGGATTAAATAAATTGAATTTATAAATTGAAATTATGAATTAGATAGGTTGTAATATATGAATTAGACTATGGTTTAAAACAACCCTAGTCTAATTCATATTTTTAAATTCTTATATGCAATTGCTGCAAGTTATACTATATTAAAATCATGATTCAGGTAAGATCAGTCCGCAAAATTCCCTGCCCTGCCCACGGTCAGTAGGGGACACTGCTGGGCTTGGAAAGGCCGCCGTCTGTCGGATGGGACGTTAAGCCATGGCCCCGTGTGCGAAAGAGCCATACCCTGTGCACGTTAAAGAACACGCTGGATGGCCTTGATGGGAGGCTACCATCTGTCTCCCAACAGCTGTTCCAGTGGGTCCCCTCCCCCAACCTTCTCTGAGCCTTTGGGGTCCATGTGACCTGGCCATTTAGCCTATGGTGTGCAAAAAAGTACCGCTCAGAGGTAAAACAACCCAGGTAAGATCAGAAAATATTAGCTTAAAGTAGGCTACTATTGCTTGAAATGTTATTAGCAGAAAATAATTTTTATGCAATAAAATTGATATTAAGAAATAAACCTTAATGTTTGGAAATCAGTAATTTTCCATATTATGCTAAAATATATTATTTGCAACTTACTTTTTTCTTTCGAGCAGCTCAGCTCAACTAAAGACAGCAGAAAATTTTATTACAAAGCTGCTATAGTTTCATATTCAGAGGTGAAATTTACAAATCTCTAGATTACTATGGGCGGGGGTGGCTCAGTCAGTAGCGCACCAGCCTTGTAATCTGCAATTCACAGGTTCAAGTCCCAGCTGGGTCAGCATTGAGATTTATCTCTGAAAATTCCCTACCCTACCACAGTCAGTAGGGAAAACTGATGGGACATTAGGCCATAGCCCCATGTGCAGGAGGGCCATACCCTGTGCATGTTAAAGAACATGTTGGATAGCCTTGACAGGAGACTACCATCTGTCTAACAAAGCTGTTCCAGTGGGTTCCCTCCCTCAACCTTCTCTGAGCCCTCGGGGTCCTTGTGACCTGGCCATTTACCCATTGTGTGCAAAAAAGTGCCACTCAGAGGTAAAACAACAAAAAAATCTAGATTACTAATGTCACCAAGATCTTTTTTTTTTTGTTTGCATTACCTAGTTTCAGTTTCTGAAACTAGGTAATACATACAAAATAAATATGAGTTAATAGTTTTAAAACATAATTTTATTAATAAATGCATTTCATAGTCAGTTATACTGTTACAGATCATCGCTGTTATATTTTAAATTGATGAATTAAAAAAAAGAAATTGCTATTTCTAGGTAGATCAACTCAGACTTCTTCTCAATTCAAACTTTAAGTGCTATAACAGTTAATATTTCAATAATAATTTATTATCAAACTTTTTAGATTTAATAAAATTCTGTAACGCTATATGATATATAAGTAAAATATAGCAGAGATAGGGCAGTATGATCCAACATTAATGGTAATAATGGCATATCAGGATCTGTAGTAACAAGAGTTTACAAGATTAATGCCAAAATAGCATATATGATGTATTTGTCTGTATTTTAGATATAGATATATCTCCTTAACATAGAATGAAATTCCTTATAAGAGATAATAACAATATATGAAATTTGTAGGTTAAGGTAATTGCTATGCAAGGTGTGTTGTTGCGTATTTGATGTCTTTTACAGTTCAGTGGTTGATTTTAGATGCACAGATATCACTAACCAAAGATGGCAGTAACTTTGATATTATAAAGTCTGCGTGCGCAGAACTATTTTAAGTTGGTGGTTTAATTTACTTGACCACATTACCTTACCTTATCCATTTCCTGACTTGCTCTACCAATTTTTGCAAGACTAGAATAGTGGCTAGTTGTTGGAGCTTATGCAGACTGGTAATGTATTAGATTATACTTTTTGCTTTCTTTTTTACCGAAATTAATGCTTATTGTAGTATTTTAAAGTATTAAAAAAAAGATTTTTTTACATTACTGTTTTGTTGCTGGATGTATCTACTCTGCTGCCATCCAACATGTTTCGTGATCCAATAGTTCAATCACATCTTTGATAGGCCCATTATAAAACTAATTATCATAATATTTTTAGTGTGAAATTCTTAGAGCATTATTTATTTTTATTCATTTGCATGCTTGTTTCTTATGGTTAATGAACTAATGTAATTTTATCACTTTTCCAGCAAACAAGGCAAAAGTTTATTATGGTCTTCTAAAAGAGCCTGAAATTCAGATACCTTTAGATGAAGAAGAAGAAACTCCAGAAGGAGATGATAAGCCAAAAGTGAGTAATTTCAATTAAACCATATAGGTCAGAAAGTAAGGTGAAAGCATATTTAGTTCTATGAGCAATGAATAAAAAAGAAGAAAACATCTTTCTATGAGCAAATCTTTCTTTTTTTCGTTCTATGAGCATTGAATAAAAAAGAACCAAAAAAAAAGTATTTTAGTTCTATGAGCAATGAATAAAAAAATTTTGGCATTGAGAATTTCAAAATTTTGAAAAAATATATTACTTTTCAGATCTGGTATATAGAGGGTCTTCATAAAATAATACCTATATTATATGAAATAATTAAATTAAGTAATAAAAGTAATTGCTACTTAAGTATAAAAAATGAAAATTTTCTCTGAAACAAAACATTTGCATTTCCCACCCACACAGGGGGTAAGGGGTTGACCCATTGCTGCCAATGGAACTTTATGACCACCAAAATTGCACCACCAAAATTACATATTTCTAGCATAAATACATCATTTGCAATATTCATTACAAATTTTGGATTTTTTTATTTTTCTTTTAAATGTTAGAAGAGCAAGTATAGCTTATGGGATATTTTGAACATGCAAATCATAATACTTCATCAATACCTATTCAACACAAAAAAGAATTTTTAATTTCTCTCTAAGAACAAACAGTTATCTCATAAAACATGAAAGTTGCATTTTTCTACTCACCCTGAGGGTAAGAGGTCAAGTCACTATTGCCAATGAAAACTTCATGATCTTCACATTCCACCACGAAATTTCTAGCATAAATACATTGTTTGTAATATTTGTTTGAAATTTTGAATTTTTAACTTTTCCACTTTTAGAGGGCACATTTATAGCTTTTGGGGGATTCAGAAAGTGCATATTGTAATATTTCATCCATACCTCTCTAACCTAAAAATAATTTTTAATTTATCTCTAAAAACAAGCAGTTATCTCTTAAAACAATTGAGTTACATTTTACTACTCAGGCTGGGTGTAAGGGGTCAACTCATTGTTGCCAGTGAAAACTTTGTGACCTTTATATTCCACCACCAAATTTTCAAATTTCTAGCTTAACTGACTCATTTGCAATATTTGTGTGAAATATTTAATTTTCAACTTTTTCCACTTTTTTAAGGCCCAATTAAAGCTTTTGGGAGATTCAGAAAGTGCAAATCATAATATTTCATCAGTACCTATCTAACACATGGAGCATTTTTAAATTATCTCTATAAACAAAAAAGTTCAATGTCTATAGACGGACAGACAGATGACAAGGTGAAGCTATTATCTCAAGATCATGAGAATTAGGGTATACCAGCAAAATATCAGTATTTTGAGAAAATAACTCGAAGAGATTTTTAATGGTGAATGTGTGTTTAAAGTGATACTATACTCATACATGTGATAATACCGTTTGAGGAGCATCTCAGATAGATATGATACAGTAGCTTTTCCATGTCAGTGCTTAAGTAATATATTAGGTTGTTGCATATCAAATGGCCTCTTTTGCATATGCATGAAGTTTTCAATGTTTTGAGTACTGAAAATGTTACTAGATGTCACTTATGATAAGTTATATTAAATCATGAAACCTGCTTATGAAACAGTTGCCATTCGCCAGTAGATTTTGTGGTAAGTGGATTGTAAGTGCTTAAATGGAACAATGGATCAGAATCAAATTTGTGTTCTTTTCTTATGTGAGTTTAAACTGGGATATAACACTGAAGAAGCAATTTGCAACATCAATGCAATATTTGGGGAAGGCACAGCTAGTGAACAGACAACATGATGTTGGTTTGGAAATTTCAATCAGGCAACATCAGTTTTCAACATTAGCCACATGGCCAGCCCAAAGAAGCAATTGATAGTGTCAATAGAAGGCTTTAATTGAATCTGACACATGTCAAACTGTATGAGACATCTCATACATATTAGGCATGTATTATTTAACAGTTTCCCAGCACCTGGAAGCCATTGGGAAAGTGAAGTTGGATAAATGGGTTCTTCTTGAATTAATGGACACTCATAAGGTACGTCAACTTGAAGTGTGTACTTCCCTCCTCATACAAAACAAGGGATCCGTTTTTGAATAGAGTTGTAATGTGTGATGAAAAATGGATCTTATATGACAATCATTGATGTTCTGCTCAATTTTGACATCACACGGAAGGATCCAAATACATGCCCAAGCCTAATCTTTACCCGAAGAAGGTTATAGTACTGTTTGGTGGTCTGCAGCCATTGTTATCCATTATTCGTTCCTGAAACCAGGTGAAAAATGTAGAGAAATATTTTGCAGAATCTTAAAAAACTAAAATTTCACATAATTAAGTATTCAATGACATTGTTTTAAACTATATGTATTTTCATGTAATGTTATTATCCTTATCTTCTGCAGATAAGCAGATGCTTTGTGGGTCATTTGTTTAAACTTTTGTATAACAATCATCATGAATATGAATAAATATTATTAGTATAAATTATTCAGGAAGCAGCCTGTATTGGTGAATATACATGGCGTTCTGCTGCTCTATGATAATGCTCGACCTCACTTCTCACAAATAATGGTCCAGAAACTCCATCTGTTACAGTATGAGATTTTTACTCACCCAGCATATTCACCAGACCTATCGCCAACTAACTGCCATTTCTTCAAGCATCTCGAACACTTCTTAGTGAGGAAAACATTCAACAATGAGACGGCAGTTAAAAATACCTTTGAAGAATTCATCACTTCCAGGAACTCAGATTTTTTTACCAACGTCATGAATGTACTTGTTTCACAGTGGCAGAAGTATATTGAATCTGTTGGTGCTTATTTTGATTATTTTTAATGAAGTTATAGCTGTTGAATGTTTCACTAACAATTCAGCCATTCCATTCGCAACAACCTAATATTAATATGTTTGATATATGTAGGCATTTCTTCATTATGATTTTACTTTAACTTTTCAAGTACCAAATGTAATCACATATTTTTTTTTGCAGAAAAAAAAGCAAAAAAAGGATCCCATCCTCTCAAAGAAATCACGCAACGATCCAAATGCTCCACAAAATAACAGAATTCCACTTCCTGAATTGTGAGTATATTAGATATTTTATGCTACAGAATAAATGTTAAGGTGTTAAATTTTCACACTTTGCAACTTCCTACATTAATAACTAAAGAAATATGTCTGAATGATGAAATTTCTGTGGAATATTTATGTCAGCAAAACATTGAAATAGATATGTCATTATTTTTAAATATCTGGTATCTTATATACACTGCTCACAAAAATTAGAGGATATTTCTTCGCTTCATATTCATTTTGAAATATTCCCTAATTTTTGTGAGCAGTATATATAAAGAAGAAAGTTTGTGTGTCTGTCCACTTATGCACTCTACCCCCAAAAGAGCTAGAGGCACCATACACTGCATAAACTTTCATTTCACCTAGGGGTAGAATATGGGCTATATGTGAACTCACTGGGGATCAACCAGAATTGGGGTGCACCAGTTTGAATTTCTCAAAATATGCATAGACTTAGCAGTAAAATACCAGTGTATCTCGTAGTATTAGCTGTTATTCAAAATGATGTGGGGAGTGCCATCCATCTGCTATATGCTTTAGAGAGTTCGAGACCTACTCTAAAGGAGTGGAATAAAATTTTTTAACAAAATGGTGTGTGTGTGTGTGAGGGGGGGGGGGGGGGGTCACACATGAACTACCTACAAGGTAGAATGGCTGCCAATTGTAACCTTGGCAACGTTTCAACCATAGATAGGCTTTGCACCTACAGTGTGTGCTGCTGCTTGCTCTTCATAAATCAGCAATGCTTAAAGGAATATCTTGTGCAATAGGGAAATTATCCACTGAGAGATTGCAGCCCCCAGCACATATACTCATGTGCTGCAAGAGACATCTTTTCTTTTTCAACCCCACAGAGGATATCTTTTTGTCTCGGTCTTTGAATATTACTTGGATTGCAATGCCTGACTGCAGAAATTGAAAACAGCAAAATAAATAAATTTAAAGTGAAAAAATTGATTTCTATTTTTATTCAGCTTTATTTGGCTGTGATGACAATGTTGTTTTCCATTGCAGCGGAAAGGGTCTTGGTTTGAATCCTTTTGAAGATTTGTTTCAATAGTAGAAAGTTTCTTTTTTTGGTAATCATAGTGAGTTTTATGCCAATGAAAGCTTGTAAAGCAGGGAATGCCATCTAGTATATATTTTAGAACGTTTCAGACCTCTCATAGAAGAGAATAAATTTTTTACCATAAGGGATACACAAAACAATAGTAATAAGTTTTATGTCATATGAATGCATACAATGTGTGTAATGTCATCTATATACTTTATAGAGTTCCAGACCACCCCTAAAAGAGAGGGATAAATTTTTGCCAGGGGGAAAGGGGGATGAAATGATCTGAATGTGTTTCATGCCAATGAAAGCTTGTGACATGGGGAATGTCATCTACTCTATACTTTAAAAATAGTTTCAGACCCAAACAATGATGGGTAAATATTCTGGTTTTTTATAGTTTTATATATATATATACTTTTATGGTTTGTTTATCGTAAAATTGTTATTCCACTTATAAATATTAAATTTTGGTGGCTTTCTTATGGTAGAATGGAACAGTTAGTCTACTTATAGCATATTTTATGCTCTTTAAAAATAATGCATAATTTTTGCCCTTTTATGTTTTTGGATCATCTGCAGATGCATCTAATCACTTGGTCTGTTTTTGTGGTTGTAAGTATTGTATAATACACAGTGACATTTAACCCTTAACCTCTTAAGTGATTATCCCGAGCTGAGTTCTAGCAGCATGCAATTCATATTTTTACATATCCGAGCTGAGCTAGGGTAGGCAAATTTTTTCCGAATTTGTACTGATTATCCTGAATTTTGAGCTTTAGTTTGTATCCTTAACAATGGATGGCAGAAGTGAACATTTGCTGATACATTTGTAGTTAGTAACAATCTTTAGAGTGGGAAAAAATACAGTCACACAAGAAATGATCTGTTGACTATTTGCCATTGTGATGTTTTTGACAGTAATTTAGTTACACTAATTTTTAAATGCTTGCTTTGAAAGATTTATTGTATTTCATATGGAGTCCAGATGATATAGATGATTAGGTGTGATTTCTTGAGACAGTGTAGAAGAGTACATACTCTATTCTTCTGGCTCTGTTTGTGATTCCTGTGATAGTTCTACCAATGATGATGAATCAGATTCCGACATTGTTACAAATGCTCGATAGTGGTGTCCTATAATTACAGTTGGAAATGTAACACATCCTCCACCTAGATGCCCTTTCTGCGGAACTCCAGTAAAGAATTTCTTTGTAAATGACTTATTGGATCACCTGCAATTTGATGAGATTTTTGTGAGTGATGACTTCCTACCAAAACTGATAGAGGAAGCAAATTGGTACACAGAGCAAGTGCTGTCAAAAGCGAACATAAAAAAAATATCCACACTTCAAATTGTGGCATATTGCAGCAGAAAATGAAATGATAATTTTCTATGCATTATCATTTTGAGATGAATAGTTAGCAAACCATGTGATGAACTTTACTGGTTGAAAATGAAATGATTAGCACACTGGTCTATGGAAAGCTGATGACTTACCAAAGATATATCTTATTGGAAAAAATTCTCTTGGATATGTGCAATACATCCCTTTGAAGCATGCTTGATTTGACATAAAATTATTTATGCTATGTGAGGCTTCATCTGGATACATATGGTCATGTATTATCTACACTGTAAAAGGGACCAATTTTGTCCAAGATTTCAAAGGTTTTACTCTGTTGACTCAAGTAGTTTTGACATTGATGAGCCCTCTTTTGGACTTAGAATACTGCCTCATGACCAGTAACTTTTATTCTTCACCACAACTGGCAGACTTTGTTATAAGTTGCAAAACTGACTTTTACAGAACTGTTAGGCTGAATTGCAGAAAGATGAGATGCTTGAGGAGTTAAAATAGAAATATCTAAAGGAAGGAGAAGTTGTTGCAGTGAGGTAAAGTGTTGTGCCTCAAGCAACGCTTATTTTGAAATGATGCTAATTTTAAACTTTTGTTTATATCTTTAATAATAGGTGGCCAAAGCGTTGTGCCTGAAGCAATGCTTATAAGAAGGACAAGAGAGACATTAATTTGATAAGCACTGTTCACAATATTGAAAGGCGACTATAATAGGGAGAAAAGGTGAAGTGAAAACCCAGAGTTGTAAGAGATTATAATAACACGGGGGGGGGGGGGAGAATATCGAACAGATCAGCATTATTAGTAACTCTCCTGTTATGAAGAGGAAAATAATATTAAAAAAATCAGGTTTCACTTACTGGACATAACAGTATGGAACTCTTTATTACTCTACTCAAAATCTAGAGGGATTAAATCTCATCTGGATTATCATTTAGGCATAGTGAAGCAAACAATAGAGCATTATCACTCTTGTGATTTTGCAGCAAGAAAAGGGTGATCTTTACTGCAGCCTTCATCTTTGTACCTAATGGAAAGACATGAAATTCCATCCACTGAGAAGAAAAAAATCCCACAAAACAGTGTGCTGTTTGAAATAATTAGTTGAAAAGAATTGTTGTCCTGAGTTTTTCCTGTGTATTTATTACTGAAGTGTACTGTTTGTTGTGTGCTGTTGTGCTAAAGTGGGATGGCACTAGAAAAAAAATAAGAAAAGAAACATGAATTGCAATGTAGAATTGTGTGATGTAGGATTGTATGCTGTGCCCTGCTTTCACATATATCACACAAAAACAATATTTTAAATTTGACATGATAGAATAAATATTCAAGATGGATTTTTTTTATAAAAGTTTTGGGAAAACTGGTAAGAAGCCACTAACAGGCACAATACATTGGTGTATATATATAGCTTGTAAAGCTAACATTTCAGACAGTTTTAAATTTTTTTCAAGTACTATAACTCTTTAACTACAGCCATTAGATAAATTTTAATTCCATAATTTTGTATCTTGATGTGAAAAAAAAAAAAACTTTTTCTACCTATTTTCGAAAAAAAAAATTGATCATTTAAATGTTCAAGATTGCCTTTTAAGCCTTTAATGCCCAATATTACCTTTTAATTGTTCCAGGACCTAGTCAGAAAAATTGGTTTGTATACAGATGCCAGGCTATTTTTTCACTATGTCCAGCCAAAAAAAAAAATTAACTTTAGAACTTTTTGCAAATAACTAATGAAAGGAATTATGGCATGTTTTACACCAAATTAATCAGCATTTAAATCTGGATTTTTCTGCAAATAAAGTATTTAACGAAAAAAAGACTTAGTTTTATTTTAATAATGGTTTTTTATAGATGTAGTAAAGAATGTATCTGATAATGCAAATAAAAGTTTAAAAAAAAAACTAATAGACAGAAATAATTATCATGCATGTGAATAGAAAGGCTATTTGTTTCTGAATAACAGAATAATAAATTTTCGCTTGAAACAAGAAAATTACTTTTCTAATTTTTTCTCAGTACTATAATTTACAAAAGTTGAGGCATTTTTCCAATTGTGCTGAGAGAAATGAACAAGTTTAGGATTTTTTTTTTTCAAAAATAACTAATCAATATAAATAAGTTGTGTTATATATCAAATTAAACAGCATTTAACCCTTTCTCTACCATACTGGCCGAAAACAGCCCAGACTGCAGGCAGGAGATAGTGAAGAGTAAGGAAGAGCATTGATTGGAAAAGTCCATTTATAACCTTGGCCGTTTTGGGCCAGTATGTAATGAAAGGTTAAGTCTATATTTTATAAAAATTAAAATATTTTACAAAAATTAGAAATGTTTTAATTTTAATGAGACTTTCAGAGTGATGATGTGGAAAAAAGGGTTTGGTATGGCAATTAAGACCTAATTCAGAAAAATCTACACACTGAAAATTTTTTATTATTCAAGTAATAAATTTTTTCTTGGACAACAATATTACTCTGTCTTGTAATTTTTTCAGTATGATATAATTTAGAGCATGTTCCATTGCATAAGGGAACCTCGCACTGTTCACACTCATATGATGTTTCTTTTTTATGTCACGGTCTTAAACACACAATACATTTTGTAGAATAGGGGTTCTCAACGTGGGGTACATGGTAAAATTTTTTGTGGTACGCCGTGAGAGCTCAAAAGTCGATTACCCAGTAAAATGTTGGTAATTTTATAAGATTAGTTAAATTGTTTGTCGTTTTTTGTGTTTATCAATATATGTAACTTATGAATACAAAATTTAATGTGTGTATATATATATAAGTTTTATTTTATTCCCATCTTTATACTATAACTATAGTTTTATCTATCTATACAAGGGGTACGCCAGTTACATACACATTTCCAGGGGGTGTGTGAAGCATAAAAGTTTGAGAACCACTGTTCTAGAGGGTTGATTCTTCTGGTGCAGTTTTGGAATTCTTCAGAAAAGTGGTGTCCAATCAACCCTATAATTGGGGGTTTAGTGCTTTGGGTATGTGCTCTGCTTTGGTTATAGAAATCTTTGCCTTCTTCAAGCAGCTGATTCACAAGAGTAATCCTATACTGGTAATGGCTTACTGTTGGATTACTTTCCCTAAATAAGGTGTATGCATTTTAAATAGCCATAATTATTATATGAAAAAAAAAATAACTTTTTCCACCATTTTAAACATTTATGTTTTATTATGTAATAGTAGCCATCCCGTGGCCGAGTGGTTAGCACGCTTAGCTACTGATCTAAGGGACCTGGGTTTGAACCCTGGGTAAGGCATGGATGTATATGTGTTGTTTTCTTGCTGAGGTCCTGCCATCCTCTCAGACCTCTGTGGCAAGCAGCTGCTTGAAGGGGTATTTATTTATTTTATTTATTATGTAATTTTGAAGTAACTGGTCTTACACAGTCCACACACTTCATTTGAATGTAATAATCAATGACACACTTGAGCTTCAAAATAGTCTGAGTACCTCCACCTTCTTACCACTGTTTTTTTTTTTGCTGTACCTATGATATTTCAGTATTATGAAAGGTAAGAGACAGACGAATTTTTAGGCTTCCCTGAATCAGAAGCCGAATATCAATTTCAAATAGAGCATAATATTAGTGACACATTGTTTTTCCTTTGCTACTTCTAGAATTTTTTGAATGAAATTACATCTCTATTTTGCAATTTCTCTCCTAAATTATACTTAGGTAGGCCACTCCTATTTGGCATTACAGTGGTTCTAAATAAATTATTATTAGTTTATTTTATGATAGATCAAGGCTGGAGAGGAATACCAGTGATCTATATACAAATTATAGTCCTGATATAGCAAAATATCCATCAGCTTTATAGTGATAGCATATGCATAACCTAAATTGCTGGCATGAGGCAAGAACTGGCCCAAAACGGTCAGTTTCTTTGCCAGTATACTTTGTTTCATTCCAGACATAGGTTGTTTGGCTTTCACATAAGACATAAAGTTTTATGCCAAATCTTTCTGGTTTGCGGATAGTATATATACCCTGGAATAAATTTTGCCTTTTTAGCCAATTGTTGCATCATCAATATTTAGTTCCTTATTTGGAATATAGGTTATTTTGAATTTATCTATAATATCAAGGAACACCTGACCTAATTTAGCTAGAGGATCATAGCCAAGTTCATGTTTTTTGGCTTCATAATTCTGTTATCACTCAAATGCAAACATTTGCAGTAATAGTTTGGACCTATTCCTCAGCATGATGTGTGAAAACAAAGGGGTGTGTACAACCATCTCTTTGGACCAGTACTCAACCAAGAATTATTTTTGAACAAGGCCTGTTGTTAGAACTAGAGAAAAAAAAATAATTTCTTCAGCTGATGTTGGTTTTTCATGAAACCAATTTATTGTTGCAGTGAAATATTCAGAACTAGTTTGATGCTCTTCAAGCAAGGTCATGCCTTGTTGATTAGTTTGCTGTTCAATTTCTCCAAACATTTCATCACTGATAAAAGTTTTAAAAATTACAATACTGTTTTAGCAGTTTAATTTTTTTCCCCGGGGCTACCAGGGAACACATGTTTTTTATTTGGTAAAAATGAGCTTCCTTCAAGATTAGCCCATTGGGCAGAAAGTTGCTCAGCTTTGGAAGTGCCTGGGGTGGGGGTGGCTCAGTCGGTAGCGCGCCAGGCTCGTAATCTGTAGTTCCCAGGTTCGAGTCCCAGCTGGGTCAGCGTTGAGATTTATCTCCGCAAAATTTCCCCGCCCTGCTCACGGTCAGTAGGGGACACCGATGGGCTTGAAAAGGCCGCCGTCTGTCGGATGGGACGTTAAGCCGTGGCCCCGTGTGTGGGAGAGCCATACCCTGTGCACGTTAAAGAACACGCTGGATGGCCTTGACGGGAGACTACCATCTGTCTCCCAACAGCTGTTCCAGTGGGTCCCCTCCCCCCAACCTTCTCTGAGCCTTCGGGGTCCTTGTGGCCTGGCCATTTAGCCCATGGTGTGCAAAAAAGTGCCGCTCAGAGGTAAAACAATCCAAACAATCCAATTTGGAAGTGCCAGGCCCTTCCTCTGAATCACTGCAACTTTCATTGGAGGATCATGAATTCAATTTGATATTCACCTGCATCCAAATCGAAAAAATTTCATCGTTTATTCTTTGCAGCATTGGAAAAGCTTTCAAACTCATCTGATTCCCCAAAATATCAAAAAAAGAATCACAATTATCTGGATGAGCTTTGCTCAGCTCTTCATCAGTGACTTTCGGTGATGATGATGCAATCATTTCCAATTTTAAAAATATATATAATAGCTATCAAAATATGTATTTTGAAAACAACTTTCAAAATATAAAAAACATTCAACCATAATCCTATGCACAGCTAGCAGAAATGATTCCTTAACTAAAACCACTTGGAACTGCCTGTCATGGAAATTCTGATGGTTATGATTACACAAAAGATATCAGTTTTCTACATTATAATATATTCAGTAAGTTTTTAAAAAATTAAAGAATTTTGAAATAAATTTAAAGCAGGGAAGAGAGTAAAATATGAACCAATAGTAAAAGTACAGACTTGGTAAATGCTTTGAAATTGCTCTGGAAACAGAAGTCAAATTTTTCTGATTATTTTCAGAAGATTTTCAAAATTTTAAGAATAAAGTAAGTAGCAACAGTTCAGATCATAATCTTAACTTAATTTAGTGGTAGGAAGAAAGAATGCAGTGATTCTGCGATTTGTGCTATCTAAATGGCAGGGCAGAGATATTTTATGCCATTTTATATAAAAATTCATAAATTAAGGTATTTTTTAACATTTCTAAAATATAAGTTTTCCATGTATATGATGAAAAAAATTTAAATCTTATATTTATATTTTTAAAAAAATCGAAGTTTCATGTGTTGCACTAAAAACAGATATTGCCATCCTCAATCTTTCATTTTGGATTCAGTCAACTTGTGTACAAGACATGCCCTGGAAGGGCATGTCTTTGCACTGACTGAATTTGTTGACTGAATTTGTGTACCTTTGCCCATGATTGTCAAAGTCTATATACTACTGAATGACTCACATTAAGTGGGCGGGGGTAGCTCAGTCAGTAACACACCAGGCTCGTAATCTGTAGTTCCCAGGTTCGAGTCCCAGCTGGGTCAGCGTTGAGATTTATCTCCACAAAATAACCCGCCCTGCCCACGGTCAGTAGGGGGACCGATGGGCTTGGAAAGGCCACAGTCCATCAGATGAGACGTTAAGCCATGGTCCCATGTGCAGGAGAGCCATACCCTGTGCACGTTAAAGAACACGCTGGATGGCCTTGATGGGAGGCTACCATCTGTCTCCCAACAGCTATTCCAGTGCGTCCCCTCCCCTAACCTTCTCTGAGCCTTCGGGGTCTTTGTGGCCTGGCCATTTAGCCTGTTGTGTGAAAAAAAGTGCCACTCAGAGGTAAAACAACCCAACTGGCATTAAGCCATCTGGCAACATCTGCTTGACTTTGGCATTCCTTGAGCTAACCTATAATTTATTACACTTCTTCCAATAAATGGTGTCTGGTAGACATACCCCAACAAATATGGCAGATTATAGGTTGACTCTAGGCCAGGCATGGCCAACATACGGCCCGCGGGCCGGATCCGGCCCGCATAATGAATTTATGTGGCCCGCGAACAATTTTTCAATATTAGCATTTAGCTTCTAGTAATTAATCGAATGAATTCTCGATACTTCTATATTGTTTAAAAAACATTCCGTTATAAAGAAAATCTTATTATTATCAAAAATTATTATCAAGATTGAATGATTTACATTTGGAGGCTGTGTTAAGAATAGCTACTACAAGTATAGAACCAGATATTAAAAAAATAATAAGCGATGCAAACCGCCTCACACGTCGCATTAGTTATTATGTTAATTTGTTGTATTGATTTACTTAAAATTATTCATAAACAAATTTCATAATAAAATTTTGTTTACTTAAAGAAATAAGTGTTTTGTTTAACATTTTTCAATTTTAATATTTCGTCCGGTCTGAAAATATTTTTTTTTTCCAATCCGGCCCGCGGGCAAAAACAGTTGGCCATGCCTGCTCTAGGCTGGCCAAATTCAGTCAGAAGTTGCCAGATGTCTTAATGTGAGTTTCATGGAAACCGGTGTTGTATTTTTATAGTGGATGAAAATATATTCCTGATATATTTGCAAAGATATATTTACAAAATATTTTCTGCTATAATTTCTATTTAATATACCTGGAATATTCAAATTAATCCTTGGTTCATTAAAATTCCAAGGAAGCAAACCAGACATAGCATTTTTTCATTCCTCTGTATATGTAATAGTTTATAAAGTAGGTGTATCCTGATGATAGCTTGTATTATTAAACCTTGTACATCATTCCCTATGACCTTTTCAGCAATAATATGAAAATCAGTTTTCACAAGAAGATTCATAAAAATTATAAAAAGGAATTGTAATACCCAATGGTGGAATAGTCATCTTAGCTTGTGAAAAGGCTACTGAAAAGTTGGTTATCCATGAGCAAAGACTGAGAGCCTCATTTTGAATCTCTCAGGCACTTATATTAAAACAGAGTTTTTGACTTACCAGGCAATAATGAGCTGCAGAGAAGTAGGCATGGCATTTCAAATTTGCACATGCTGAAAAATGAAAAATATGCACAATTTTTTTTAAAACTGATATTTTGAGTGCAGACATTTGAACCTGCATAACCTACCCCTCATAGATATGCCCCTGCTCAAACATAACCATTTTATTATGACTGATACCCTGCAAGAGAAAGGTCCACATTCTATCTTATTAATTTTTTATACTATTAATATTGGTCTACAGATGCTCCTGTTTTCCTTATTCCCAAAGCCTTTAAAATATTAAATAGTGGATTGATAGATAATTGCAAAGGAGCAGCTAATGGATATTTCTTCGCACAGTATTGAAGAAGTACTGATGTTTTTCAGTTTTTATTATTATTACAGTTTTTATTAGTTTTTTATTTGATTTTTAAAAACAATAATTTAAAATGTTTTTGAGAAATCTTATGGCTGGTGTTTCAGAAAAGGTTTATTAAGAAATTCTAGATTTTTTTTTTCCTGAAATATTTTTTTGATTCCGATAATGAATTAGACGAATTTTTAGGCTTCCCTGAATCAGAAACCAAATATCAATTTCAAATAGAGCATAATATTAGTGACACATTGTTTTTCCTTTTCTACTTCTAGAATTATTTGTATTGTTCTTCAAATATATATATATTGTAATTAGAATAATTAATTGAAACTTGACCAAAAATTAAATCATTAGGATTCTTTTGCATTGAATCTGTAACAGAACAATTTTTAAATGATAGGGCTTAGTACTATTTTTAATTTAATTGAGGAGGTATTTTTTTTTTGATTTTATGACTAATATTAAGAAATCAGGATTTTCAAATGAAATTTTTGCCATTGCTTTTAAATTCAACTTTTCTCTAGCAGTATCTAATACAAATTGATCTGAAAATAATTCAGTCTAAATTCCAGTGGTTAGTAAATTAAACTTTATTTCTTTGGAAATGTTTTTAATTAATTTTTAACAGCTCTTTTTCTTTAATTATGTATTTTCCATTTTTTATTTAAATTATCTTGTTTTTAGAGCAAAAGAAATTTCTTTAATTATGTATTTTCCATTTTTTATTTAAATTATCTTGTTTTTAGAGCAAAAGAAATTTTTGTGACACTATTTCTAGTTTGCTGATTTCCAAAAATCCAAACATATGCATTGTTTGCATAAATGACTTAAAATTTTAGAAAAAATTAAATAAATGAATGATATAAATAATAGTAAAAATATTATAAATAATATTTATTCAAATGATGAAATACTTTAGAAAAAAAGTCAAAATTTTTTTAAGAGTGCTGAAGCTAATATTTAAAAAATTACAGTAAAACCTTGCAGTTTTTTGAAAAAAATGCTTATAAAATTTCATATACTAGACTAGTATTCCTTTTTCTTTGAATTTTTTGTCTTTTTATTCATCAAAGATAAATCCAGTAATAAATAGGCACTTTTGACATCGATTTCAATTTCAGAGGAAAAATTGTCTGAGCCGAGTGGGATATGAACCCACGAATTCCTGATAACATGTCAGGTGCTCTAAACCACTGAGTTACTGGCCACTGATCAAGATTTTCTCTAATTAACGCTATGAACATTCCCTTTTATGTCACATGTAGGCATTTTTTTAGGCAATTTTTAGCCCTAGCGGCTTTTTATTTGCCAATAGATGGAAAAGCATGCCTTACAAGTATGCTAATGATAATAAATATTGAGATAAACTCAGATAAACTCGACAGTTCAACATCCAGTAATAAATAGGCACTTTTGATGTTGATTTCAATTTTAGAGGAAAAATTGTCTGAGCCGGGCAGGATATGAACCCACGACCTCCTGATAACATGTCAGGTGCTTACACCTGATACCTCCCGATAACATGGGTTCATATCCCACCCAGCTCAGACAATTTTTCCTCTGAAATTGAAATCGACATCAAAAGTGCCTATTTATTACTGGATGTTGAACTGTCAAGTTTATCTGAGTTTATCTCAATATTTATTATCAAAGATAAATGCCTTTGGTGTATAACATTGCCCATTTCTGTTTGATTGGATATTTGGCAAAAAACAACTAAAATTCACTTTTTTCTTCTTAAGTATAGTTGACTAAAAATCAGGACCTTTTACAAAGTATATCACCAAAAAAAAAAAAAAAAAAATTAGGCAGAAGGGTAATTTTCTTTGTTTTAACTAAAAATTTACTTTATTATTATCCATAAAGAAATTTCCTTTCATTTCATATATAATTGAATTCATAATCCTTCCAGTATCCAGCCTAAAAAAACTGGTTTACATCCAGAGGCCAAATTTAACTTTAGAACATTTTTGCCAAATAATTAGTGAAAGGAATTATGTCATGTTATATGCCAAATTAATCAACATATAATTCTGGATTTTCTGAAAATAAAATATTTAACAAAATAGATGACAAGTTTTATTTTAATACGATTGTTTTAGAATCATGTAGTAAAAAAATGCATCTGGCAACACAAAAAAATTTTATTAAAAAAAAGTTAATAGACAGAAATGATTATAATGCACATGAATATAAAGGCTATTTATTTCTAAATAACGAAAAAAATTTCTTGTTTATAGTAAACATTTCTTCCATTTTGAAATTTTTTTCTCCATACTATACTTTGAGAAAAAGTCCAGGCTTGTTGCAGTCCAATAAACAAATCACATTTAGAATATTTTTTAATAAATAACTAATCAACAGAAATAGCTCATGTTATATACCAAATTAAAAAGAATTTAATTCTGAATTTTATTGAAGTAAAAAATTTGAACACTGTAGTAACATATTAATTTTAATAACAATTTTTACAGTGATATACCAAAAAAAAGAAAAAAAAAGTAAAAATTTCATAATTACTTCCAAAATCTTCCATTTTTAAAAAGTACAGTTCTTTGTTAATTATCAGGAGATTTTAAAAACTTTAAGGAAAAATTTGTTGATAATAGTTCAAATCAAACTTCTGAGCTTAAATTAGGGGATTGCTTCAACACAGAGTAATATTAAGAAACAAATTGGCAATACCTTATATAACTTCTAAGAAATGGCAAACAGATGGCTTTAACATATTATTTATCAAGCTTAAATTACATATTTTTATAAGATATCTATTAAAAAACTTTAAAATGGCAATTTTTATTGTTTTTTTAAATTGTTTTCTTTTATTGTACTAAAAACAGATATATACGTTCTGGACACTGGAAGGGTTAAAGCATTGGTTGGGCAATCATTCTGAAGTAGTTGTGACAAAAAAGAAGTAAAATTAAAATACACCATCCCTAATTTACAGAACCAGTTTATTAAATCAAGAAGAATTAAGAGAAAATTCGTAAATTGTGGCCTTAAATACTTTTTTTTTTACTTCTGACTGCTGTAAAATAACAAAACATAGCCCGCTATTCATCATTTTTTTATGCAAAAGTGAGAATGAATTCCGAAAAAATTTACTTCGAATTAAAAGTTTTTCACAAAGAAAGATCAACATACTGTAATTGTAACTAATCCAAAAAAGGTGATGTCTGAAACAGAAGTGTGGTGGTGGTTGGTTTGCAGTTATTATGAAGTGGTGATAGCAGTTGTGATAAAGGAGAAGTTTCCATTGACTCATTATCATAGATTGCAAGACAGAAGTAGTAGTATTGGGAGGAGGAAACACACACACATGAATGTTATCAGCATAATCTTCGACATTGTAACAGCATCCAGGAGCATATTGATGACAAGCAAAGTTTTGTTATAAAAATTATTTTCTGCATAGTGTGACATAATGGAAGATAAGAAATAGTATGTAACGTAGCTAGGGAATACCCAAGCCTTCTTGTTTGGCTCTAAATCATAGATAATTCAGATATGTTAAGGGACAAAGTGTGCTAGGATTGAGTGAAGGTAAACAAGTAGAAGCTTTAGTTTAACTTCACCTTCAAATTTGATGCCAAAAAGAAGGATACTCCTTTGGCACTTTTAAAACCTTTTGCCTTCTTTTCATCTCTGGAAAAATAAAAGTTCACTGTGACATTTTCTTCCTGAGTAAACCAATTTCATCTCTTTGAATGTCTGCTTGGGTGAATATTCTCCTTCTTCCATGAGTTTTAGTAACTCCTGTGAGAAAATGTTTGCTGCTGCATTGACACTAGTTTTTCTTCTGTTATGCAAAGATTATACAAGTTAGCATGGCTTTTGGAACCTCTTGAACCACCCTTGACTTGTGTTAAAGTCAAAACCAGTGTCAAAGGATGCCATCTTCTTCAAAATTCTTAAGGGGTTATAATAATGCAAGTGCCTTTTCTTGGATAACAAGAAAGCTTAAAGAGATACTATTGTTATTGCTGTCGATCCATTGGACTAACAGTCTCTCTAGTTTTTCTGTGATTGGTTCTCTGCTCTTTGTTACTTGATTCAGTTCTATTCTTCTAGCACAGGCTTTAGCTCTCAATTTTATTTTCTCTCTCTGCAAAAACATATGCCCTGATGAAGATGCCATGTCAAGACTCCATTGGCTTCTCAACTTTTTTAACCTGATTCAACACTTTTAATTTCACTGCTAGAAACAAAACTTTGTAGATTTCTTTATTTTAGGCATCACATCACTACTAATACATTTGGGTGGCACTTTGGTGAAATTAAGGATGACGTTAAACGAAACATGAGATCATCCGAATGTTTCACACACCAAAAGAACAATGCTGCTGAGAGCCTGTTATGGGTTTTATTTGTAATTATTAGCAAATTAACTTCATGGCTGTCTTAGAATAGATATTTATTTACATTTCATTGTAGAATGAAACTGGACATTTATTTGTGATTAGAAATTTTTAATATTTCACTTCCTCCTTGGGATCATTTTCAAAGGATAAAGTCCTGTTGGAATGTTGATCTTTGTTACAAAATTACACAAAAAGCAATGTTCCAACAGGACTGCACCCTTTAAAAATGATCCCATGGAAAAATTGAAATATTTGGAGTTTTCAATCACTAGTTAATGACTCTTTGTCTTCAGTCTATTTTACAGTGAAATGTAATTAAATATTTGTGCTTATGTATTCATATTTGGTGCAAAGTTGAAAATTCTAAGCATCCATGAAAAAATTTCTTTGTGATAATGAAAATTTTCTTCATAAATAGAAATTAAATGTAATAAATACGAAAAAATAAATATCAAAGAAACTTCTCGATATATTTATTTTTTTAACTATCAAGGAACAACTCCAACGTCAATATCAGTTTTAGAGGAAGAATTGGCTTGAACCAGGTGGGGTATAAACCCATAGACTCCTGATAACGTGTCAGGTACTCTAACTGCTGAACTACCAATCACCAATCAAGATCTCCTCTAATTGATGTTATGAACTTTCTATCTTACAGTACACAATTCTCTGTGTCTCATGAAAGTCCCCAGCTGCTCACAAACAGCCTCAAGAAGCAGATGAGAAGTATATTATTAGGTATTGCATACCAAATGACCGATTTTACAGATTCATCAAGTTTTCAATGATTTGAGGGCTGAAAATGTTACCAGATGGCACTTGTGATACATTACATTAAATTGTGAAGCCTGCTTACAATAATAATAAAATAAATAAATACCCCCTCAAGCAGCTGCTTGCCACAGAGGTCTGACAGGAGCCTGTCAGTTTATATGCCATAGTAGAAACATAGTAGAAATTTTGCCAATAGATTTTGTAGTAAATGATGATTGTAAGAGCATAAAGGGACCAATGGATCAGAGTCAAATTCATGTTGTTTTCTTATATGAGTTTAAACTTAGACACAAAATTGCAGAGGCGGCTTGCAACATCAGTACAACATTTGGGGAAGGCCAGTAAACGGATATCATGGCGTTTGTTTGAAAAATTTCAGTTGAACAACATCAGCCTTCAAAATCAGCCACATTGCCGACCCAAAGAAGTGATTGATAATGATCAATTGAAGGCTTTAATTGAATCCTACACACACCAAAATGTACAAGACATCATAATAAAATTAGGCGTGCATTATTCAACAATTTCCCAGCACCTGGAAGCCATTAGGAAAGTAAAGAATTTGAGTAAATGGGTTCCTCTTGAATTAATGGACACTCATAAGGTACATCAACTTGAAGTGTGTACTTCCCTTCTCACACAAAACCAAGGGATCCGTTTTTTGAATAGGGTTGTAATGTGTGATGAAAAATGGTCTTATATGACAATCATCGATGTTCTGCTCAATGGCTGGACATCACAGAAGGACCCAAATACATGCCCAAGCCCAATCTTCACCCCAAGAAGGTTATGTGACTGTTTGGTGGTCTGCAGCCAGTGTTATCCATTATTCATTTCTAAAACCAGGTGAAACAATAAATGCAGAGAAATATTGTGCAGAATCTTAAAAAACTCATGACAAATTATGCAAGAAGCAGCCTGCATTGGTGAATAGACACAGTGTCCTACTGCTCTATGATAACACTCAAATCATATGTCACAAATAATGTTCTGGAAACTCCATCAGTTACAGTATGATACTCTTGCTCACCCAATGTATTCACCAGACCTATTGCCAACTAATTACAACTTCTTCAAGCATCTCAACCACTTCATAATGGAGGAAAACATTTGGCAATGAGACAGCAGTTAAAAATGCCTTCAAAGAATTCATCACTTCCAGGAACTCAGATTTTTTTATCAACAGCATAAATTCACTTGTTTCACACTGGCAGAAGTGTATTAAATCAGATTGTGCATATTTTGATAAATAAAGTTATTTTTAACTCTTACAGTGTTGGGTTTTTAAAACTGAACTCATTGTGGTGGCCAGATTTATTTTAAAGTGTTTTCAGAAAAAAAAACAGCTTTTGAACTTCATCCTGAAGTAACTAATGAACAGAAATATGTCATGTTATATATTAAAAGAAAGAGCATTTAATTGTGCTTAATAAAATGACAAAAATTCGAAGAAAAAAATGATAGGTTAAATTTTTTAAGCATTTTTTTAAAACATTGCATAATTTTATTGTATTTTTCCACTTTGTCTTTAGTAAAATTTCAAATTATATATATTTCCCATTTTTTCTATGTATTTTATTATTCTAATGTAAACAGTTCATAAAATTTCTGTCATTGCTTAAATCTTGCATTTATTTTGTTTTTCCTAAATTATTTAGTTATTTATGCATATAATGCATATTCTTAGACTTATGATGATTGACAAACTTTAAGCCTAAGAAAAGTGTGTCGTAAAAAAATAAATTTGCTTTAAAAGCAAGATAATTTAAATAAAAAATGAAAAATATATCAGAAAAATGATAAAGAACTGTGAAAAAAAAAACGTTTTGAAACATTTAAAGTTTAATTGAGCACCGAATTTGAGAATGTGTCGCTTTATTATGAAACTGCTACAAAAAAGTTTAATTCTAAAATTCGGGCAGAAATTTTGGTTAAAAATTGCATATTCTGACCTTAATTAGTTTATTTATAAATGCTTTTAATTACATTTCAACCAAATAAAATCCTATTTTTTGAAAATCTGTCTCTGAGTAATCCTAATGTTTGTTCTGATTGCTGCCAATATATGTCACTAGCAGTGTTGCCTTTCATTGTTTCTAATTGCTATTGTTTATAATCACAGTATTCATTTGAGAAGAAATAAAAATAATTTTAAAAGCATTAAAGTAAATAAAAATTGTCTTTAAAATCAAAAGTCTGCTAAAATATTGATCGAAAGCTGATGTGCACAGCTCCCAAACGATATAATTTCTGCTAGTTAAAAAATACGAAAAAATGTATCATACAAAGATCTTTACGTTAAAAGTTTAGAAACATTACCACTCTAGTAGAGTTCGAAATAGTCCAAAATATGGGGAAATGCAACTGATCGATAATTTAAGTATGGCATAAACTAAATCATCACTACTTGATGCTGTTTACGATGATTGAATATGCTCATACTTTCACTGTAGACTCGAATAGATTTGTTTTTAAACTTTATCATAATTTTTTCAAGCAGAATCAACAGGTAAATATATATATATACAGGGTGTCTCAAAAATATAGGTACAAACTTTAAGGTGGGGGATAGATAACATCTAAAGGAATGAGAATTGCATAGGAACCCATAACTGGAAACGTCACCGTAAGTCATCAGTGCTAGAGGGGAAATTTCGGATTTGCTCATTCGAACAGTAGTCGACTTATGAAAAGCATGCAAAGGTATTCGAACAGGGAGCTGGCAGACATGCACTTAGTGTATGGAATAGCTGAGGGCAATGGACGAGCCACTCAATGAATGTATCAAGAATGCTTCCCACACAGACATGTACCCGGCCACCATTTGTTTGCATGTGTGCATCAAAATTTGTGCGATTATGTGTCATTAATAGGTAGCAGAAGTTAAGGCAGTCCACGATCGACGCATACTCCCGCCGTGGAAGAAAGTGTGTTGGATGCCATGGAGACTAATCCTAGTACCAGCACACATGCCGTTGCCTCTGCTTTAGGAGTGTCTTCGTTGCAGTGTACAACATGTTTTGCACGGCGAGTCTTTACACCCCTTTCATCTCCAAAGGGTTCAGTTACTTCTCCCCGCAGATCATCCTGCACGTGTGTGTTTGCGCAGTGGTATCTCCAAGAAAGTGCCCAAGATATGAATTTCCTAGCTTATGTTTTGTTTACTGATGAGGCCAGTTTCACTTGGGATAGCATATTCAATCAGCACAATGTGCATTTGTGGGCTCACGAGAACCCCCACAGTGTGCACACCCATGCGGCACAACATCGTTTCGCAGTAAATGTGTGGGCAAGTTTGGTCAGTGACTGCTTAGTTGAGTCATACCTTTTACCATCCCGCATGACCTGCGAAGTATCTGATCTTTCTGGAACAGGTTCTACCAGACTTACTTACCCATGTTCCAGAAAGTGTGAGATGCAACATGTAGTTTCAACATGATGGGGCACCTCCCCGTTATGGAAGGTGTGTTCATGCGCATTTGAACATGTCTTTTGGGCAACAATGGATTGGGCATGCTGGACCAGTTGCCTGGCCCCCATGCTCACCTGATTTAACGAGCATTGATTTCTTTCTGTGGGGGGCCCTCAAAGCTACCGTGTATGAATCGCCTGTGAAATTTGACATGGATCTCGTGGCAAGGCTCGTCTGCACTGCTGCTACTATCAAAGAAACTCCAGGTATGTTTGACCGTGTCCGGCAATCAATGCTCCATTGGTGTCACGCATGCATCGCATCTCATGTTGGAGACTTCAAGCATCTGCTGTAACATTATGAAATGTATCATCTAGTACACCATTTGTAATAATTATGTCCAATAAATGTTTTCCCATTAATCACTGTCTTGTGTCCTTTCAGATCTTGTACCTCTGCTACCACTTTCCCATGATGTTTCCGGTTATGGGTTCCTATGCAATTCTCATTCCTTTAGATGTTATCTACCTCCCCTAAAAGTTTGTACCTGTATTTTTGAGACACCCTGTATATCATAGATTTAAATGTTATTTTTGATATTTAAATAGAAACAGCTGAAAAAAATTCGGATTTCTATTCAGAATTTTTTTTTTTACAACCTTATACTATGAGAGTGAAAATTTGATCTCCAATCATTAGAATACTAAAGATGATGAAGGGTTGACAAAGTTATAGCTGTTGAATGTTTCACTAACAATTCAGCCATTTCATTTACAACAACTTAATACAAGCCATAGGTAGAAGGTCTGTGAGGATGGCAGGACCTCAGAAGGAAAACAACACAAATGTCCATGCCTTATCTGGAGCTCAAACCCAGGCCCCTTAGATCATTAGCCAAGCACACTAACCACTCGGCCACGAGTGTAGGTTCATAACACTGTAGGTTCATAATATCAATTAAGGGAGATCTTGATTGGCAGCCAGTAGCTCAGATGTCAGAGCACCTGACATGTTATCAGGAGGTTATGGGTTCATATTCCACCCAGCTCAAGATATTTTTCCTCCAAAATTGTTATCTACATTAAACTAAGAGTGATACCTTCCTTGACAAACATTTATTTTGTTATAGCAAAAATTAATAAATTGGACATTTGTACATTTCATGATGAGTGTACTTCTCATTTTTGTTAAATATTTTATTTTCATAAAATCCATAATGAAATTCCGTTTAATTTGATATGTAACATGCATTATTTCCTTTCATCAGTTATTTGGCAAAAAAAATTATAAAGCTTATTTTTTGCTGATTGAATACAGTTGAAAAAAGTCTGGTTATTGGTATACAATTCAGTTTTTCAGACCAGGCAATCTAAGGGTTAAAGCATGAAAATTGAAAGTGATGTGAAAAAGATCTGAGAAAAAAAAAATTAAGTGTTTTTATTTCTAAATCAGGAATACAGGAGGATCCTCTGATCTTACTATCAAGTCCATTGTCATTTCTGCAACTTTGGTAATGTAGTTAGGTTTTTTTTTTCTCCCTGTAAATTGAAATTATGTATATAAGGACGGTCTGTAAATGGTAGCTAGGTAGTCACTGGAAGGAAAGCTATGCACCAATCCCCTGTGATGATGCATAGAACCGGCCAGGCCTAGCACCTAATGTCCGACCCCGCCTTCTCGTGGTGCGGACCGTTAGTAACTTTCAAAACAGATACTCCCTTGTGGAAGTGAACGGAAGGGGAGGGCTGCCAGATTAGTGTGGCCTACTGATCTGGACAACTATGGCTACTTTTCTTTTTTTTTCTACCCTGCTGAGGAGTGGTCAACCACACAGGGTCCTGGTGCTGACCATATAAACCTACTGGACTGGACAGATATATGGCTCTGAGCTTGATTATGGATCCTGATTTTGCTGCACTGGTGGGCTTCTGTGGAGGGAAAATCTTCCTCTGTGTTTTCTGTTTGTTTGTGGGTTGACAGCCCCAAGTGAATAGATTCACAGGATATGTTTATCAGCTGGTGGATAATCCTGAGCAGAAGTCATTGCAGGCACCTGAACTCTTTGCTTCTATTGGCATCGTCAAATTCTACATTGGAGGAAGTCTTCCAGTGTAGATGGCTTCAGCCTTTAGTAGTGGGGGAACGGGTCTTTGCCCCATGTCTGCGATTAGGGGGCTGTTTGATATTGTCGGCATTCCCTCTCTCAATAAACATAGTTTCTTTAAACGTCCCACTAACCATTTTCTCTCCATAGGTAGTTGGAATGTGAGGACTCTGCTCAGAGCTTTTTCTCTTGATGTCCTCACACAAGAATTCCACCATTATAATTTAGATATTCTCGGCTTGCAAGAGACCAGATAGCCAGATAAAGGTCAGATTCTTAAAAATAATCTTAAATTTCTCTTTTCAGGGAGGGACGACAATAAGCATCACCAAGGCGTGGGTCTGCTTCTCAGCAGACACGCTAGCGATGCTCTTCTAGGATATGAGTGCATTAATGAAAGGTTTCTTACAGCAAAATTTCAGACAAGTGTTAAAGACTTGAATGTTATCTGCTGTTATGCCCCCACTGAGGATGCTGATGAGGATGAGAAGGATAGGTTTTAAGGACAACTTCAGGATATTTTGAATTCTGTCAAGAAAGGAGATATTACCCTTGTTCTAGGTGACTTCAATGCCAAAGTTGGTACTGACTCTGATCTTTGGGGAGGGGTGATAGGCCCTTTTGGTATTGGTAGCTGCAATGGCAATGGGCAACGTCTCCTACAGGTAAGTAAACTCAATGGATTCAGAATAACTAACACTTATTACAAACACCGCGACATACATAAGTACACATGGGTTTCACCTGATGGGCTGCATAAGAATATGATTGATTACATATTAATTAACAGCAAATGGGCTAGTTCTGTTAGGAATACCAGGGCATATAGGGGAGCTGAAATTGGATCTGATCATTACCTTGTTAAAAGTGTGTTGCAACTTAAACTTAAAAAGTGTTGTGCTAGGTTTAAAAAATTTGCTTTTAATACTGAAGCTCTGAAAGATCCAGTTATAGCCAAAGCTTACCATGATAGGTTACTTAGTCATTATGACAGTCATGGTTTGCTTACTACTGAAGTTGAGGAAGAATGGGATCATTTTAAACAGGCTTTTTTGGACACTAACAGTACTCTTTTACAAAAAAAGGAGCAGAAGAGACAGAATTTTCTGAGTGATAAGGCACTTGAGCTTATTTCAGAAAGAAAGAACTGCAGGAATGTCCTTAATCAATACCCTACTAGTCCCAATATAAAGCATTACAGAGAACTTAATAAATGTGTAAAAGAACAGTTAGCTGCTGATAAGAATCTTTGGCTTGATGGTTTGGCTGACAAAGCCGAGGAAGCAGTTAGACAGCACAACAGCAGAGAGCTGTACCAGATAGTTAATGTTTTGTGTGGTAGAAAACGGACAGGCATTCAAGGATTGAAGGATAAACAAGGTAAGGTTATAGAAGGGGAGGATTCTGTCATGGCTAGATGGGCTGAGCATTTCAGTGATGTTCTAAACAACGTAGTTAGTTCTACTCCCATTGTTTGCAATGATGATAGATGCATTGGTGGCTTTAATGTTGGCCCTATAACACAATCTGAAGTTATTTTGGCTGTTTCTAAACTTAAACTACATAAATCCCCAGGGGTAGATGAAATTACTACCGAAATGCTTAGAGCTGGGAATGTTTCGGTTACCACTTGGATGACTGAAATTCTGAATATCTTTTATGATAAAGGCATGGTTCCTAAGGATTTTACCAGAGCTATTGTTATCCCTATTTTCAAAAAAGGTGATCGCAGTTCTTGTGATAACTATAGGGGTATCAGCCTACTCTCTGTTCCAGGTAAAGTTCTTTCCATGATTGTGCTTAATAGAATTAAGAATCTGGTTGACACTCAATTGCGTGATGAGCAATGTGGATTCAGAAGTGGTAGGGGATGTGTGGATCAGATATTTTCACTTAGGCAGATTCTTGAGAAATGTTTAGAGTTTCAGAAGCCTTTGGTTGCTAGCTTTGTTGATTTCAAAAAGGCTTTCGACTCTGTTGATCGTCATAATTTGTGGTTGATTGTGAGATCATGTGGTATACCAGACAAGTTAGTTAACACAATGAAAGCTCTCTATAATAACACTGAGTCGTGTGTGAGAGTTGGTAAGGCTTGTAGCAATTGGTTTAGCATTACTTCTGGTGTTCGACAAGGGTGCATTTTGTCTCCTTTTCTCTTTAGCTTGGTTATTGATTATGTTATGCGAAATTCACTTCAAGGGAAAGATTTTGGCCTTAAATGGGCTGGAGATATGAAAATTTCTGATTTAGATTATGCTGATGATTTAGCCCTTTTGGCAAATGATGTTGATGAGATGGACTCTTTCATTCGAGCTGTTGATGAGACTGGTAGTAGAGTAGGTTTGGTTATAAACAGAGAGAAAACTAAAGTGATGAAAATTGGTCAGGCAGGCTGTGATTCAGTTAATCTGAATGGTTGCAGTCTTGAGCAGGTGTCACAGTTTAATTATCTTGGGAGCTATGTAACAGATAATGGTGATGTGCGGCATGAGATTAACAGACGAATAGGGATTGCTGCCAGGACTTTTAAGAATCTATGGAGAGTGTGGAGAAATAGGCGTATACACCTAAAGACTAAAATTAGACTGTATAATAGTTTGGTTCTTTCTAGGGTTAGTTATGGTAGTGAAACTTGGACACTTTGTAAACAAAATAACAAGAAACTAGATGCTTTTGATTCCAGATGCTTACGCAGTATCTTGGGCATTAGGTGGTTCAACTTTGTAACTAATGATGAGGTTAGGCAAAGGAGTTTGCAACCTCCTTTAAGCAGCATATTGTGCAGAGAGAGACTCCGTTGGTTTGGCCTTGTTGCCCGTATGAATAATTATAGATTGGCGAATAGGGTTATGAACAGTGTGCCTAAAGGCCTCAGAAAGAAGGGGAGACCTAGGATGCGGTGGGCAGACAATGTCAAACAGGACCTTGTTAGAATTGGTGTGCAGTGGCCAGATGCAGTAGATGTAGCTCAGGATAGACTTGCTTGGAGAACTAAATTGCACGGTCTGGTTGGACCTCTGTAGCCCATGGCTGCTTGAGGATGATGATATAAGGAGAACTGTTGAAAGTCTCTATAGTCTCCATTGCCCCAGAAGAAATTTAAAACTTTCAAAGAACCAACTATATCCATCTAAAAACATTTCGAAACCCTTGTTAAATCCTATTTGATCTTGTCAATCAAGCTGCACATGGTGTCTCTATATTAGTCTGGCTAAGAATATAGTTGAATTTTCACAATTAATTCTAATTTTGGTGTCACTGTGGTGTTCATAACAAAAATGCCTATTTATAGTAATAATTGGATTAAAATACTTTTTATACTCATTTGATCAGCATGTGAATGTGCTCTTTGCTTCATCTGAGCCCTTAACATCATTCTTGATAGCATCACCCATCTGACAGCCAATCTGCATCCACCATATCTCACTGTTTTCCCTTCCTCTGATTTTTTTCCCCTTTGCAAGATGGGGAAGGCTTTCATGTTTGACTTCATGTACCAGCAACTCTTTGCCAGCCATTGTGCTGTGTACCTGAACTTCTTGTGTCTTCACAGATAGCTTGAAATTTGTCACATCAGTGGGGTCAGCCATGGTCTGGTGACAGTGATGGTCAGTGACAACACACCGTGACAGACCAGATCCCACCACATGTTCACTGCAGAGTCGCATGCTATCAGTTTTGCCACATAGCAGCTAAGTATCATTGTCAATATGTGTTTTACATTGACTCAGCTTGCTATAGGCTTTGATTTTGGTGAGACCTCATCTTCACTCAATTCTATCCAAGATTCACCATCAACTCTATCATCAAGTAGCTTAATGTACCATCCTTTTCTGTTGGATGCCCTGTTGTGTCAGCATCAGAGGCAATGACTTAGCAGATGCTGCTGCCAAATTGCCTACACCTCTGTCACTCTCTCCAGTCCTGGTTCCATACTTGGACTTCTGGCAATGTTTCTCCATCGAGCTCAGGGCAGTACAGATCAATAAACAGCCTGTTGGAAACTGTGACAGTCATCTTTTCACAGAAATCTCAAGGAGGAAGTTGTATTTGCTCAGCTCCACATAGGTAGGGTTGCCAGAGCATTTTTTGCTCCAATCTTTTTTCTCTTTTGTATCGAAAGTCCTCTTTTTTCAATCAGAAATATTTATGGAATATGACATGTGTAGCGACTCAATCGACATGTCAAGGAATGTCAACATTGCAGGACAAGAGACAGCCAGACTTCACACATAACTTCACAACAACAAATCAAATATTAAAAGGCATATAATTTATCTTATTTATTTTGACTCTTCCAACTAAGAACATCATATCTGTTGTTATTAAAATGTTAATTATAATTAATATGAAACAAAACCTTTCTTTCTTTACATCTGTAACATTCAAGGTTACCTGGATGCAGCTTTCCTTCCTTCCTTCCAGAGGGCATTAAACATTGAAAAAATGACTAGAGCGAGCAGATATTCTGTGCGGGGTGCTCTAATAATATAGTAATGCTATTATAACGCCTTTTTCGTATTCACATTCTCTGCATATCCTTCAGTGGCCCTATGTTGATTTGATAAAATATAAAATTCATATTGTTTTATATACCTATCGAAAATATATTTAAATTTTATGTCTGGCCTCTTTTTTCATCCTCTTCCCCCCCTCTTTTTTTTTTTAAGAAATTTTTGGGAAAAGTTCTTTTTCCATATTTTTAACTTCTGGCAACCCTATACATAGGTCATGGCTATTTACCTCGTTATTTTCTTCTTTGGATGGATGGATGACCAACCTAATGTTGAGTTTATGACACCATTTAAACTGTTAAACATATTTTAATTGTATGAATCACTTTTAAACTTGCACAATGTTTATAATTTTAGTTTTCATCATTTACCACCTTTAGCCTCTTACACTTGGACTTCTTTAATCTGATCACTCATTTTACTACCTGTCTTTGAATTTTTATGATATATAGTTTATTTTAAGCATATTTAATGTTTTATTTTTGTATTTTGCACTTGTCCTATATAATTTTTTTTTCTATTATACAATTGTTTCTTTTTTATACATGGCTTTTTTCGTCTATTGTCTTCCTTGTTCAGTTCTATTCTCTTTATTGTTGTCTCATTTACTCTCTTGGTATTTACTTTTAACTTTGGTTTACAGGTTTGCATGATTTTAATGTTTATTCTTTTATTGTATATCTCGTTTGGTGCATCACAGCCTTAAGTGCCTTTGTGCCATAAAACTTCATATGATCAAACAATCAATCTATGTTCAGCAATAATATCATCCAGCTGGTTGTTAAAAATATAATTTTTTACTGAACCACTTGTTTAAAATATAGATAGGAAAAAAATTGAAGTAATAATAAATATAAACAACAGTTATGGAAAACTATGAAACAAATATATTCATATCGAGAGAACCATTGTGGTTGCTCATTCCTTTACCGACTCTTAAAAAGGTAATTCCCTTAAATGCGTTTTTTGTTGTTGTTGTTGTAAAAGTAACAGCAAAATAAATATTCAGTTAAAGCAAAATTAATATTCAATTGAAGAGAACTGGTTGTTAAACTGGGGTGACACCAATGCACTCAACTAACTTGTGTTTACAGTTTTGCTGCATATTTGATTATAATTTTTTAATTCAAGTATCATTTGCATTTATGTATAATTTTTGCAGTGAATAATGTATATTAATAACTACATATGTTTCTGCAAAAACTTGTCAAGTGAAGTAATTGTTTCAGCTTTATATTTTTGCTCAAATTTCAGGCGAGATGCTGATAAACAAGATAAAATAAATGCTATGAGAGAAGCTACGAAAAGAATAAGATTGGGCCCTGAGAACTTGCCATCGATATGTTTTTACACCTTTCTTAATTCTCATCAGGGGTGAGTATAATGATGCTGGTGTTATTACCAAACATAAAATTCACAGTAAAAAAAACTATATCCACATATTACGTTTTAGATTAAATTGTTAATAGAGTGTCAGAAGTTGATTTCTAATTTTCACTTTTTGAATTCCCAGCTGGGTCAGCGTTGAGATTTATCTCTGCAAAATTCCCCATCCTGCCCACGGTCAGAAGGGGACACCAATGGGCTTGTAAAGGCCGCCGTCCGTGAGATGGAACATTAAGCCATGGCCCTGTGTGTGGGAGAACCATACCCTGTGCAAGGTAAAGAACATGCTGGATGGCCTTGATGGGAGCTACCATCTGTCTCCCAACAGTTGTTCCAGTGGGTCCCCTCCCCCAACCTTCTCTGAGCCTTTGGGGTCCAAGTGACCTGGCCATTTAACCCATGGTGTGCAAAAAAGTGCTGCTCAGAGGTAAAACAACCCAACAACCCACTTTTTGAATTCTAGTTCCTGGAAATGATATCAGTTCTATAATTATTTTTTTAACAGAAATCTGCATTTTTTTTATTTTTTTTTTTATTTTCTAATCAAGTATGGAAGTTTACACTTAAAAAATGACCTAGTTTTTTTACCTGTGAACTACAAGTTTGTAGAGTAGGTGGGGGGGGGGGTCCACAAATAAGAATAGAACTCATGTTCTTGCATATTGTAACATTGACTGTTGATATACTTATGCTTTCACTCTGCTGTTCTACAAATAAATTTCCAGTCAGTTTTGGTTTTCTGTATATGTCTTTTCTATCTCAAAAAGTTACAATGCTTTCAAAACTTTTAATGAAATTTATCAACTTGTATTACAAGCAGAAATTGAGTCATCCAATCATTACATAGATCACTTTCAGCCAATATTTTAGCTGACCTTCAATTTTAAAAACAGATTTTTTTTTTCTTTATTGTTACCATAATTATTTTTATTGTTGTTCATATTATTTAAATTATTTTTATTGTTGTGATCGAAATGAATAATTATCTTAAAACAAAATACCAAACTAATTGTGGGTATATGGTAGATCTTATTGGCTTAAATGATGTAACATTGGATAGTAATGCTGGATTGCAGAAAAAAAAGCTTTTTTTTTAAGCTAGGAAATAGTGATTTTTTTTTTAAACTACATTACATAATTAACATTAAGAAACTAATTTTAAAACTTTTTTTCATTTTTCTATTTTGAAATTTAATTCAATTTCAGTTTATTTTATTTCATTTTCAATGCTTCAGTTTAACTTTGTATGCTTTGAAATATTTTTATTTCTGTACAGTTCTTTAGCTCATTTTATATATATTTTAAGTATTTGTTTAAATTATTTGTTTTAAAGCAAAAGTGAATTTTTATGGCTATTCCATTGGTATTCTGATTATTCATCACCAAAATTCTAAATGTATGCATTATACTTTATTTGCATATATAGCTAAAAAAATGTGGGGGGGGGGAGAAAAATTTAAGCCATAATATGAATTATTTATATTAGAATAATGAATTTTTTTATTTGTAAAACAGAAAATTGTTATTTTTTTAAAGCTAATATTTTACTTTTATTTTTTAAAATCTTTTTTTTTTTATTTTATTACCCACAATTTAAAATTTTCTTTCTTTTGATATATAACAAAATCTTTTTCTATTTGTTAGTTACTTGAAGATAAAATTCTAAAGTTGTTTATTTTTTGAAAACACTTCAGAATTAATATGACCACCAATGTGGGTTCAGTTTTATAAACCCAATGTTGTATGTATGGGTTAATAATTCCTACCCTCTGAAACCTGCATGCAATTTCTTAAGTACTGTTAATAATTTGTTTGAAATTAAACCAAGGAATCAATACTTCTGTAATAACCATTTTTATTTGGTTTGTGTTGATTATACAATTAATGGTATTGGAAATTGAAATATTACTTATTTGAAGATAATCACACTTGAAATGTAGTTGGCTTATTCTTTTCACAGTTAGTATTTATGAAATAAGGTATTTGATAGTAGTTTTGTTTTTTAAAACAAAGGATGAAGATAACCTGTAAACTTTTGGCTTGTGTTGGTTTCTCATGCAGCATACAAATACACAAGGGCATTCCCATTGGTAGTAAACAGGTTCTCTAACCACTGCACCAATTAGGGCTAGTTTCTAGTAGACTATTTTAGATGGCTATAAAGTGATCACAATTTCCTGACAAAAACACATTTAGTTCAGCATAAAAGAAGATTTTCTTATGAAATATGCCTTATACATTATTAAACAATTGTGCAGGGTGTTTCAAAAAGGATGCAACCCTAAATATAAGAGAGTAGAACTTGCCTGCATGTACATTTTATACCATAATATTAGTCAGTTTGCATTACTGTACTCAAGATTAACAGCTTTTAGCAGTTGAAATGACCTTGTTACATGTTAGTCTCATTCAAGCACACCAATGGGCTTGGAAAGGCCGCCGTCCATCGGATGGGACGTTAAGCCGTGGCCCCGTGTGCGGGAGAGCCATACCCTGTGCACGTTAAAGAACACGCTGGATGGCCTTGACGGGAGGTTACCATCTGTCTCCCAACAGCTGTTCCAGTGGGTCTCCTCCCCCAACCTTCTCTGAGCCTTTGGGGTCCATGTGACCTGGCCATTTAGCCCACGGTGTGCAAAAAAGTGCTGCTCAGAGGTAAAACAACCCACAAACCTCACTCAAGCATTCATTCCTTTGTGCTGTGCCAGCTATGTCGTTTTCCAAAAACGAATGCATATTTATTGTTGAGACTTATTATGTGTACAAATCTTACAAATGTGTGAGAGAGGAGTTTGAGTTGAAGTTTCTTCAGTCTGCAGTTTCCAACAAGTCGGCAATATTTCATTTGATTGATAAATTTCATGACACTGGGTCTGTACAGGATCAAAAGAGCCCAGGCTGGCTATCACTGTTAACTACCAAAGTTCTTGATGATGTGTCTCAGCATTTAACTCGCTCACCCAGAAAATCTCATAGAAAGTTATCTTCACAGGTTGGACTGTCATCAGCTACTGTTTTCAGGGCTTACAAAGAAGTTAAAATTTCATGCTTACCGCATTGGTGTCGTTCATAAACTGAAAGAACCAGACCATGAAAAACATTTATAGTACTGTCGTTGGTTTCATTCTTTTGTTGATGAAAATGGAATTGAGGTGTTGGACCGTGTTTATTTCAGTGATGAGACTTGGTTTCACTTGGTTGGTTATGTGAACAGTCAAAACAGTCGAATATGGAGCAGTGAAAATCCTCACACTTTTCACGAACGACCATTACATGCACAGAAAATTGGTGTTTGGTGTGTGATTTCCTGTCGTCTCGTGATAGGGCCTTTATTTTTTGACTGAACTGTAACTGGTGAAGTTTATCGTGGCCTCATCCAACAGTTTATTGCACTATTGGATATGAATGAACGAGAGTGTTGGTTTCAACAAGATGGCATGACTGCCCATACTGCAAATGACACAATGGTCATGTTGCAGGAATTTTTTGGTGATCATTTGATTTCAAAAAATTTGTGGCCCCCAAGATCCCAAGATCTTACTGCTCCAGATTTTTTCCTTTGGGGATATCTCAAATGTGTAATGTTTCAAAACAATCCTCATACACTTGAAGACTTGAAGGCTAACATTGAAAGAAAGATTTTAAACATAAGAAAACAAACATTATGAAAGGTGTCTGCAAATGTCATGAAGCAGGTATGAACCTGTATCCAGGTTGCAGGAAATCACTTTCAACATCTGTTGTAAAGGTAGATATATGTCTAATTTGCATCTTTTGAAATTTGTGTCTTTTGTCAAGTTTAAATAGAAAAATACAATAGAGGGTTGCGTCCTTTTTGAAACACCCTGTATTTTCCTTCTCAACTACAAAATTTTATACACAGGTCCACAAATTATGCCTGAGCTCAGTTGCTATGTGTAACAAGTCCCAATTCTAATCAGTGCTTTGTGTATAGTAAATTGTGAATGTTTTAGATTTTTACAAAAGGAATATCTTTATGATATTTGGAAAAAGCATGTTTAGAACATTGCCAATATTTTGAAGATTTTGTAAAATTCCAGTTACATAAAAGCTTAAAGTGTAATTTTTTTTGTGTGTGTGTTTTTACATTCACAGGGTATAATTAACAGTATTAATGCACTGAATGGACAAATTATCATATACACCCCGATAACAATGTGCAAAGCATAATATCATGTTCAGTCATGCGGGATGTTGAAACTGGCAATGCCTATAAATAGTGCACATCTCTACACATTGAAAACTCATGGAAAAGTAATCATGGGTGAAGGCAGCAATGTAAGCGAGTTTGACTATGGCCAGATAGTAGGTGCGAGGAATGCCAGTTGTTCAATCACCACAGCTGCTGAACTGTTGGGATATCCACATCATACCATCACACTTGTATGCCAAGACTATGTGAAATATGGGAAAACTTCCAACCAATGGGAGAAATGTGGACGAAACATGCAATTGACTCTCGAGGTGAGTGCAGACTGTTCCCATATTGTTACAAGGAATTGCATGGCTACTGTGGAGCAGATAATGTCAGAATTGAATGAGGGTTCATCCATAAGATTATGCACAAAGATTATCCATCGTACCATGGAAAAAACAGGCTATGGCAGTCGATGTCCACATTATGTCCCCTAGTTGACTGCAAGGCACTAAAAGATTAGGGTGCATTTTGCAAAGGCCTATTACAACTGGACTGTGGAGGACTAAATGTATCATCTGGTCTGACAAATCATGGTTTCAACTTTATCACACTGATAGGAGGATGCATTTGTGGCATAAACCACATGAAGCGATGGACCCAGCATGCGAAGTTGGGGTCATACAGGCATGTGGAGGCTGTAACAGTTTGGAGTGTATTTACATGGTCTTCCATGGGGCTCCTTGTACCCATCGAGACTTCCGTCACTGGCACAAGGTATGTGAGCATCCTCACTGACCATCTACACCCATATAACAATTCTCTCTTTCCACACCATGATGCCATCTGTCAACAGGACAACACCACACTCCATAGTTTTTGAGTGGCGACCAATTGGCTCCAGGAGCATTCAAGTGAGTTTACCATACTCGAATAGCCCCCTCAGTCGCCGAACCTCAACCCCATTGAAAATTTGTCAGATTAATTGGAAAGATCTGTTGGAGCCCAACAGTTGTGAATGTTCTAAGACAGGCAATCCTTGCTTCATAGGCAGCAATACCACCTCTCATGTTTTCAATACCTCATTGAGTCCTTACTAAGACATCTGGCTGCTCTTATGCGGGCAAAAGGTGAAGTAACTATTAAGTAATTAGTAAGTTATTAGGTAGGTGTATATAGTGATTTCTCAATTCAGTATATATCTTAAAGCTTGCTACATTGTATATTTATATTACATATTTACTCAACTTTATACCCTTATAAAATTTTATGAGTGTTTTTTTTTCTCTCATTGATAGTGTGACCTGTGCTGAAATTTGTGAAGATTCTACCTTGCTGAGTGCTGGCTTTTCCGATTCTGTTGTGCGAATCTGGAGTTTGACACCAAGTAAATTAAAAGGAATGAGGCCAGCTTCAGATCTAGAGCAAGTAGATAAAGAAGCTGGTAAGACAAAAAATATACTGTATATATATATATAAAATAATAACCTTTGAGTTAAATAGATCCCTTGAACAAACACCGAAATCAAACTTTAGTACAAATACCATGACATTATACCATGCTCACCATTGAAATTGCCCCACCCAGAAAAAGTGGACAGAATCTTCTGAAACTCATGGCAGACATAGATGATTAGATGTAATATGATTTGTTTACAGTTCAATGAAACAAATGAGCTGCATACACTAAAATATATGCTTTTTAGTAAATAGTGACATGTATTCAGTAACATGTTGTGGCATAGAGATTTCTGGTGTCCTGAGGGGTGTCCACCATGCCAGAGTGCATGGTCCCTTAGTGAAGCTGTATTTTGGACTGGTAATGGGATCTTCCATGTCAGCAGCTACAGTTTGTTGAATGGTGGCTGCAATTTTGGTTTTGTCTGCTACCACCTGCTGATGATTCATCTGTGCTGTTGTCCATCTGACAGTACCTGACCTCATAAGATAACTCTGAGTACCTTCTTGAGATCATTAATGCCAACATTGTCTAACTGTCCTGCATTATGTCCCACATGTCTAGTGATATAGCAGGTAGACATGTACCTCATACAGCCCTACAAATCCAGTCATGCTCAAACACATACGTCTGCAGATATGGTCGGTGAAAGGGTCACCATGTCTTCTTCTATACTTCATTCTCAATATATGCTCTGAACATTCTTTTGTAGCTTGTTGCAGACAACTAAAGCACTTGAAGTTTTTGGGTTCACTATTTGGTATTCATTCTGTGATCTTCCCCAGTTACCATTGTGTTTATCATGAAAATATAATCATTTTGCATATATCACTCCCCTGCAATCACTGATTTGCATTCAAATCCCACTCTCCTGCTCGATGGGGTAACTTTATTACTGAAAAGTGTATCAATATAAAAGTTTAAAATTTTATATTTTTCAAAAAATTTCGATTACTTTTGTGATAATTGACCTATTAAGAATTTCAGCCAAATATGCAGCTTGGTAAACTGCATCTCATCAACTTTGCAGCGTAAGAGTTAAGCTTAATATTCTCTAGCTATTACATGTAACCTCAACTTCTTGGCAACTATGTCATTTATAATTCATCTTATGGGAAGTAAAAAGGTTATACTGGTTGCCTTACCCCTTTCCCTTTGCATACCAAACAGTAAAGGGGTATACCCCCTTTCAAAAGTAGTACTGGTTGTCTTGCCCTTTCCATACTAAGCATTAGTTGACATTCACACATTTATTATTCACTTACACACCAACTCTAATGTGCACTGAGATTCCTTGAATTAACCCTTTAGATGCTAAGCTGGTTAAAGACTATTTGGCTCTGTTGAATTTCTTTGTTTGAAAAGATTACTTGATTTAGCTGTGAAAAAACAGAATTCTTCCTTAAAGCCATTATTAGTCACCCAGTTCTTGTCTTAAATTTTAGTACATTGCATTTTATGTACATCTGTATTTTGTTGATTATTTAATTAGAACACTGATTTTTAATTGGAATTATTCAATAAATACTCCTCATGTGAAAAAAATTATTGCCGACAGAGTGGTAATCGAACCTGCGACTCTCCAGATACATGTCAGAGTGCTATACTATTAAACCACCCATCGGAGAATAATTTGCTTCCACGATATGACCTATAAATCTTTCACTAAATGTGGTAGACCTTGCACCATCTATACTCAGAAGAGGCAATTTATTTTCCAATTGTTGTTAATGATTCAGATATTAATGAGGAGTCACTCATGCTTAAGCATTATTTATGAAAAAATCCATCCATATTAAATACCCATATTATTTGTAGATATAGAATTCGATAAATACTCATGAAAAAAAATTATTGCCAGTGGTGCAGGAATTGAATCCGCAACTCTCCAGAATGACTTCCTCATTAACATCTGAATCATTAGCAACAATTGGAAAATAAGTTAACTCTCCTGAGTGTAAATAGTGCAAGGTCCAGCACATTCAGTAAAAGATTTGTAGGTCGCATCATGGAAGCAAATTATCCTCTTATGGGTGGTTTAATGATAGAGCACTCGGACATGTTTCTGGAGAGTTGTGGGTTTGATTCCCACCCCTCGGCAATAATTTTTTCATGGGTTTTTATTGAATTCTATATCTACAGGTAATCTGTATATTTACTATGGATAAATATGGAATTATAATAGAAAATTTAATGTATCACAAATTTTTAATTAATAGTTTAATTACAGTATATGAAAATTTTTGTGAACAAAAAGGTGTCAGTAAATTATTATAGCTATGAATTTAGATATAATCACAGGTGTGTAGCTCATTAGATGATGATTCAGAATAATAATATTTTCATTCTCCATCCTAATGCATGAATTAATACATCATTTAGTTCTTTTGCACCAATTATTTTACCATGTTGTTTAGGGGCGGGGGTGGCTCAGTCGGTAGCGCGCCAGGCTCGTAATCTGTAGTTCCCAGGTTCGAGTCCCAGCTGGGTCAGCGTTGAGATTTATCTCCGCAAAATTCCCCACCCTGCCCACGGTCAGTAGGGGACATCGATGGGCTTGGAAAGGTCGCCATCCGTCGAATGGGACGTTAAGCCGTGGCCCCGTGTGCGGGAGAGAGCCATACCCTGTGCACGTTAAAGAACACGCTGGATGGCCTTGACGGGAGGCTACCATCTGTCTCCCAACAGCTGTTCCAGTGGGTCTCCTCCCCCAACCTTCTCTGAGCCTGCGGGGTCCATGTGACCTGGCCATTTAGCCCATGGTGTGCAAAAAAGTGCCGCTCAGAGGTAAAACAACCCAAACCATGTTATTTTATTAATTACCTCTTTTATAGTAGCTTACATGCTCTGTAGTGGTTATTTTATTTTTAGTTTAATTTTATGATTTATTATTTAAAGATTTAATTAGCTTTGTATATAAATGCAATATATTTTAAAAATTCTTCTTGCATAGTAAGTCTGATTTTAAATATTACAGCAAATCCACACACAGGGTCTTGCAATCAAGTAATCCTTGTGCTTTGATTACTGTAGGCAAAATGCAGTCTTATTATTAAATGTTGCTAAGCAAAAGGTCTTGAAGAAAAACCCAGCTGCAAATGTTAGGTCAGCTATCTTGTGTAGAACTAAAATGATTTATGAATATACTGTCCTAGTGGCTAAATGACTAGTATTCTTGGCTACTGATGTAAGGAACCCAGTTTTGAGCCCCAGATAAAGTATAGATGGCGTTTTCTTCATATGTTTTGCTGAAGTCTCACTTCTCACAGCTTCTATACGGCATACTAAACTGACAGGCTACTATCAGACATCTAGCAAGCAGTTACTTGAAGGATGTTTTATATATTTTATTTCCTGTGCTTGGAACAGTTTTTTTTTTCTCAAATATTAATAGTTTCTAAAAATTATTACTTTTTAGATGATGTACTCTACCGAATGATGGATGAAAAGAATGCAACAGATATGAGAACTCTTTTAGGCCACAATGGCCGTGTATATTCTACAAGTTTTAGCCCTGACAAGAACTTACTTCTCTCATGTTCTGATGATGCAACAGGTATGATAAACATGATTTTCAAGTTGCTTATTAAGAAACTTTTCATTTAAGAGAATTAAAATTTATTTAAAAGGTTAACATTTTGTTGCCTAATATGTTTGGTGCAGTAGTCACCACTGCCTTCTTTACTGTGAAATGAAATAAAATTGTTGACAAAGAGGCGTGAAACATCAAATCAGTAGTGCATCAGGTTTCTGGGCTTTGAAGTTCCTACCCCTAATAGCTATCCATTGAATCCTTTTAACCATTCCTGTTCTGTCAGGCAATTTGTACCACTGTGCAGCAAAAAAAAAGTTTTGCTCAGAATAAAACAAGCAGTCTAGCAACTAATGTATTAAGGAATATGTGCAAAGTAAAACCTAAAGATGAAGATAAAAGTGATAATTACTAAAAATTATAAGGCTGGAAAATTAGTTCTCATAATCTGAATGTAGTTTAATGATGCATATCTTAATATGCAGAATCTGATTCTGAAGTCAATTAGCAATGTTATGATGATTTCAAATAAGATATTTCTTGGTGAATGGGTTCAAAATTGCAAAATCTTTATGTAGTAGGTATCGTCATCACTAATCATTCACTAATTGTATGTAATGAAACCAATATACACAATAGAATGCCCACTGTATGGAAATTTAATGTATATGGTAGTTAAAACTCTAAGGGAATTCGGAATAGTAGTACCAATAGCAATGACACATACAGTACAAAAATAGGTTAAATTGATCAGGATAATATTGTTATGAATTGTAAATGGATGAAAACTAAGCATGAGTTCAAAAATATAGTACATAACAATTATAATTCTATAACAATGTAATTTATTAGAAAAGTATGGATGAAATCATTTATATAAATTAAAGTCAATCAACAGCATTTCTCTATTGGTATAGAAATAAATCTTCAGAAGAACTTAGTATCTTATTACTATTTACACTCAAATCATAACCCAACACTGTAAGGGTTAGTTGAAAAAGTATGTTCAAAGTTAATTATAGTTTTGCTGCTTAGATTTTGAAACCAGTGTATAATATTTTGCACTTTTGATTACCATTTATGATAGAAAAATTGAAATATTTTTTATGTAAACGGTAATTAATTTGTGAGACCAATTTAACTAATGGAACTAATAAATCAGCACTTTAGTGTTGATTTAAATTTTAGAGGAAAAATTGTCTTGAGCGGGTGGGATACAAACCCACGACCTCCTGATAACATGTCAGGTGCTCTGGACCACTGAGCTACCGGCCACCGATCAAGATCTCCTCTAATTAGCGCTATGAACATTTCTTCTACGTTACATATATGTGCTATTCTGGGCAGTTTAGCCACAAGCGGCCTTCAACTTGCCAATAGATGGAAGCATATGATTACAAGTATGCAGACCCCCTCGGTGCAAGCGCCTGTACGCGGTGAGGGGCACCACCCTGTGAAGGTTCTGCTGGCTCGGTTACCTTCACAGGGTCCTAAACACTCGCCCGTGTGTTTGCCGTGCGTGGAGACCTGTGTCCCGGGAAAGGAGGATCCTGGTAGTTGCCTGGGTGTCCCCGTCTTCTCTCCTCAGCTCATGACTGGCGGGGTCCCCTTTGGCCACCTTGCCATTGGGGAGCCTGTCTGTTGCGGGGCTGGGCAGCGGATTCCAGGGCCTCTGCTATACACTGCTTTGGCCTCTGCTTCCAGTAAACAGGAGCTCCTGGGGTGGACCCCCCAGGAGCAATCGGCTGGTGGGCAGGTCCTGCAAGGGTCAACCGTGCAGAGCAGTGAGTAACCTTGCCCACGGTCCGGGTACAGGTTTGCAAGTTTCCTCACAACTTATTTTCCTATTGAAGTTATAATTTCTTTGTGAGGCCAGTTTGGCCATTCACACTTTTGTTATTTTGCGCTTTATTCCTTTTGTGTAGAATGTTTTTGTTCTGCACATTTCTCTTTTTATTTTCCTTTTATTTATTTGTGAGGGCTTGGCTCACTGTCTGTGTGGGTATAGTGCCTGCGTATCCCTGGCGCCTGACTGGGCGTCCCCTTGTTGGGCTCCGTGGAGGGTGGGGACAGCGGGCATTGAACCACATAAAAAAAAATATGAAAGAGAATGATGAAAATAATGCGATCAGTGCCGCAAAGAGGGCTCGACATGAGCCCCCATCTTCCTTGTCTTTGTTATCAATGCCGTTATCTTCTTTGTCTGTGTCTTCATTCCCAAGATTCCTGATCATCCACTCCATGGGTGATCAGGTACTTGGGGACATGTCCCCATTTTTCGTGAATAAAGGTTTGAAGGGTCTTGCAGGAGAGCCAAAATCTGTGAAGCGCCTATGATCTGGCGACTTGCAGGTTGAGACCGCTTGTTTCGAACACTCGGAACTGCTCCTGAAAATCAAAGAAATTGGTGGGGTGGCTTTCGGAGTCACTCCCCATAAAACTTTGAATTCCTCTCGGGATGTGATCACTGAGTGAGGCCTTCTCAATGTCACTGAGGAGGAAATCCTCTCAGAGCTCACGCCTCAAGGAGATATTAACGTCTTAGCGTTAGCGACCTTCTCATTAACATCTGATAATCAATTGCAATGACTGAAAAAGTTGCATCTCCTTGAGTATAAATGGCGCTGTCTCAATCACGTCTCAGGAAGAAGATTTATAAGGTCATATTCTGAAAATATTTGTTGTTCGACGTGTGGTGCAATGGTAGCACACTCTGGCATGAATCTGGAGAGATGCAAGTTTGATTATCGCCGTGGCGGCGATGAATTTTTTTCAGAATCCATTAATTAATGTTTGATGTCTATCTTAACAGGGAATACTGTGCATTCACTTTGGATTGATTTTTAAAGTGAGAAAATTGCTTGGTCCCTGGATAGAAACCTGTTTTTCAGCTTGGACACTGGAAGGGTTAAAAGTTGCATTGTTGTTCTGTAGCCTATGTAAGGGTTAGGAAAGTTCATCTTTCATACTGAGTATTATTTAGTTTTGGTTTTAAACATTTTGCTAAATGTAATTTATTATTATTTAATTTTTTTGAAAAGTAGGTTGAAATATACCTGGAATTTGTGTAATAAATCTTTTGATGAGTTTGCACCATTATTAGAAATGATACTTTGAATTTTGTGTTTGTTACTTAAATTTTTGAATACCTGTGTATATTTATGTTTAATAGATTCAGAGATAAAATAAGAAAAGTAAATTACACTAAAATCTATCTTCATTGTAATGATAATCTGTAGCTGAAATGCAATCAAATAATGTTGATTTAAGAGAAAAAAAATAATTTTATTCATGCAGAATATGAACACAAGACCTTGATAACATGGCTAATATTTTATTTATTTTCTGATCAAAAGATGATTGTCTTGAGTTTTTAAAGATGAGATATAAAATAATAATTTCATATATATTTTTCAGTACGTTTGTGGAGTCTTCAGACATGGACAAATGTTGTATGTTATAAAGGCCATTGTTTTCCTGTGTGGGATGTAAAATTCAGGTAAAAATTGTGTTTTGTCTTTTTGTACTAATCTTACACACATCAAAGTATAGAGATATTTTGTGAAAATTAAAACTGAAAATGAAAGCTGTTCAGCATATGCAGAAAAAGAAATAAATAACATTATTTCCATTATTATTAATAGTGTCAAAAATAAACAGTATATTAGTCAGAGATAATCAAGCATGAAATACCACACCATCCACCTCCTGAACTCAAACTTCAGAACTCCTGGTTATGTCAATTGCTCTACCAGTTAAGCTAAGACAGTGGCACTTTCACATTTGCCTAAGTATGGCTATAAAGCAAGTGATGGTAAGCTTTCTCTTCCAGATAGTTCATATGTTGGGGCTCTACCATGTGCTTTTTAAAATCACCAGGAAGCAGTTTTTATGCAACATGCATATACACTTACCATGTTTGATGTATCCCAATAGAGTGCTGGTTATTAGCATAACTAGCATGCTATCAGCCTACATCAAACATGAAATATCGTAGAAAAGAAGCTCAAATTTGTGAAGCCAGTATACTAATCAGAGATATAAAAGAATAGTAAAAAACCACACCATTCACCTCCCAGACTCAAACTGAATGCCTCTCAATTATGCACTTGCCTATAATGATTTGATTAGTATCCTAGTTTTCACATCAGTGAATTTTTCGTCTATGGTTAACCCTGGACAAAACTACAGATATAGAATTGATTTTAGATAATTAACATGCAATTTCATATTACAGGGACATGTGAAAAAGACAAAGTTGACAAATTCAGTAAATAGTGTTACCTCTACCTAAACACTTCACAGAGAAATTTCAAATAAAACAAAATAAATATCCTTTCAAGCACTTGCTTGCCACAGAGGTCTGACAGGAGCCTATCAGTTTAATATGCCATAGAGAAGATCTGTGAGGATGATAAGCCTTCATGAGATACAGTGGTTATGTACTGTAAATAGAAAAGTTCATAACATCAAAGAGGAGATCTTGCGCAAAGGCCGGTAGCTCAGCAGATAGAGCACCTGATATGTCATCAGGAGGTCGTGGGTTCATGCCTCACTGGCTCAGACAATTTTTCCTCTAATATGTAATCAATAATAGAGTGATTTTTATTTTATTTTTTTTTTTTATTTTTTCATGTATGTTAAACTGAAACTTTGAGACCTCTTGATACACTGCTCAAAGTGGAAATTGCAGCACCAAGAAGGAATTGAAATAGATATATGTAAATCACAGGAGGCAATCAGCCATCGGAGATATGCAAATGATCAAAGTTCAGCATTGAATCGACACATGAGACCCAGCCGAGCTATGGATAAATACCAGGTGCCCATGAGCTCATATCATAGCCTGACTGACAGTGAGGTTGGAGTGCATTTTGTGAAAATATTCAGAAAATCCCTTGGAGATGCCAGTGGGACCCTTTATGTGCAATTGATGTCTTCTGAGAGAGAGTGAATCATCGATATATGAGAACTCGGATTGAGCCTTCGAGTGATCACTGCACACATGACATGCAATGTGAGCACAGTACAATGGGGTATCTCATATAACATCACAGAACAACAAATGGCACAAAGGACAGGTATAGGACCAACATGCCACACCACAGGACATAAAATTGCATGCTCCATAGGAGGAGGGCTCCATTCGTGATCCTTTCACCACAGCAACTTTGCTTCAGAGTGATTTGATTTCTCCACACAACCATTAGACAACATTTGCATGACACAGGAACAAGAGCAAGGTGTCCAGTCGCATCTGCTGTTGCAGTGACATCACCGGTTACACTGTCTCCGCTGAAGTCAAGAGAAGCAACATTGCACTACAGAATGGAGGAGAGTGTTGTTCACAGACGAACCCCGATTCTGTTTTAGCATGCCAGACAGCCATTTATCCGCATGGCATCGGCAGCATCAACAACATGAGGAAGCCTATTCCATTAGCTGCCATATGGCTCCCTACCATAATACAATGGTATGGGTTGGCATCACATATGGCAACCAGATACCTACTCCATGTTTCTGGCGTGTTAATGGTCAGAGACATTACATCAATGACATCATTAATCCTGTGGCACAACCCTTCCTTATCACCATGCCTGGACTGATTCTGCGGCAGAATGCCACCCCACACACTACATGTGAAACAATGGACAGTCTCCGAGGTGTGGATATTCTCCTTTGGCTGCCATACTCCCCGGACTTGTCTCCCATTGAGTATGTGTGGGACCTTATGGGTTGCTGCCTTCACCAGCTCCCTCTGGTAGTGAACCTGGTACAGTTGCATGCTCAATTGGATGCTGTTTGTGATGCCATACATCAGGACACCCATTAACCATCTGATTGATGGAATATCGAGACATCTACAGCCTGTATAACCTCCCAAGGTGGGCCTTCTAGGTACTGATGAATCGGTAATAAACACACATACCTTTCATTCTCTTGTTCCATATTTTGATCATTTATACATCTACCCTCACAGTTTCCATCCTGTCAGTTTTTTTCACCATTATCATCATTATATAACCTAATTTTAGTCTTTAGATGAATATATTTAGTCTATTTCTACACACTCTCCATAGATTCTTAAAAGTCTCAGCAGCAATCCCTATTCTTCTGTTTATCTCATGCCTCACATCATCAGTATCTGTTGTATAGCTCCCAAGATAATTAAACTGAGACTCTTGCTCAAGGGTGCAACCACTCAGATTAACTGAACCACAACCTATCTGACAAATTTCACTTTAGTTTTCTATTTATCACAAACCTAGTCTACTACCAGTCATCAACAGGTCTAATGAAAGAGTTCATCTCATCATCATCTTTTGCAAAAAGGGCCAAATCATCAGCGTAATCTAAATCAGAAATTTTCAGATCCCTACACCGTTTAAGGGCAAAATCTTACCCTTGCAGTGAATTTTTAATAATGTAATCAATAACCAAACTAAAGAGAAAAGAGGACAAAATACACCCTATCAAGTCAAACTCCAGAAGCAATGCTAAACTAATTGCTACAAGCCTCATCAACTCTCAAACATCACTCAGTGTTATTAGAGAGCATTCATTGTGTTAACTAACTTGTCTGGTATGCCATAAGATCTCGGCAATCAACACAAATTATGATGATCAACAGAGTCAAAAGCCTTTTTGAAATCAGCAAAGCTAGTAACCAAAGGTTTGTGAAATTCTAAACATTTCTCAAGAATCTGCCTAAGTGAAAAAATCTTATATACACGTCCCCTGCCACTTTCTGTCTGAATCCACACTGCTCATCACAAAATTGTTCATCAACAACATTTTTAATTATATTAAGCACAATTAGGCAAAGTACTTTACCTGGAACAGAAAGAAGGCTGATACCCCTTTAGTTATCACAAAAACTGCAATCACCTTTTTTAAAAGTAGGGATAATAATGCTCTGGTAAAATCCTTAGGAAAATGCCTTTATCATCAAAGATATCCAAGATTTCAGCCAACCATGTAATAGCAAACATTGCCAACTCTAAGCATTTCAGTAGTAATTTCTTCTACTGCTGGATTTATGTACTTTAAGTTTAATACTTTTAAGTTTTTTTTGCAATTCTTTCTGTCAAGGGGGTGGGGGGTGGCTCAGTCGGTAGTGCACCAGGCTCGTAACTGTAGTTCCCAGGTTCGAGTCCCAGCTGGATCAGTGTTGAGATTTATCTCTGCAAAATTCCCCGCCCTGCCCACAGTCAGTAGGGGACACCGATGGGCTTGGAAAGGCAGCCGTCCGTCAGATGGGACGTTAAGCCGTGGCCCCGCGTGCGGGAGAGCCATACCCTGTGCACGTTAAAGAACACGCTGGATGGCCTTGACGGGAGGCTGCCATCTGTCTCCCAACAGCTGTTCCAGTGGGTCCCCTCCCCCAACCTTCTCTGAACCTTCGGGGTCCTTGTGACTTGGCCGTTTAGTCCATGGTGTGCAAAAAAGTGCTGCTCAGAGGTAAAACAACCCAACCCAACTTTCTGTCAGGAAGCGTTACAAAGTCGTCTGTAGGGTGCTGATTAAGGATATTCCTATAGTTTTGTTTTTCAAAAATAATCCCCAGTGCCTTATCACTTAAATAATTTTGCCTCCTCTGTTTTCGTTTTACCAAAAAGAGTACTATTAGTTTCAAGAAAAGCCTATTTAAAGTGGTCCCATTCTTCCTCAACTTCAGTAGTAAGCAACCATGACTGTCATAATGACTAAGTAACCTATCTTGATAAGCTTTGGCTATAACTGGATCTTTCAGAGCTTCAGTGTTAAAGGTAACATTTTTAACCTTAGCACAACACTTCTTAATTTTAAGTTGCAAGACACTTCTAACATGGGAATGGTCAGTGGTATTCCCAACAGAACTAGCCCATTTTCTGTTAATTAATATATAATCAATCATGTTCTTATGCAGCCCATCTGGTGAAACCCACTTGTACTTATGTATACAATGGTGTTTTTTTTTTTTATAAATGTTAGTTATTTATTATAAATGTTAGTTTAATTACTTGTAGGAGATGATGTCCATTGCTATTGCAGCTACAAATACCAAAGGAACCTAAATCCCCTTAGTATCAACTTTAGTTTTGAAGTTGCCTAGAACAATGGTAATATCTCCTTGACAGATTTTAAAATATTCTGAAGTTATCCTTAAAACCTATCTTTCTCATCCTCATCCTCAATGGGAGCATAACAACAAATAACATTCAAATCTTTAATGCTTGTCTGAAATTTAGCAGTAAGAAACAGTTCATTAATGTACTCATATTCTAGAAAAGCATCACTGGCATGTCTGCTGAGAAGCAAACCTATGCCCTGAAGATGCTTTAAAACTTCCCTTCCTGAAAAGAGTTTTAATATTATTTTTAAGTATCTGACAGTTAACTGTCCATCTGGTTTCTTGCAAGCTGAGAATATCTAGGTTATAATGGTGTAATTCTTATGTGAGGACATCAAGAGAATAATCTACTTGCAGAGTCCACACATTCCAAGAACCTGTGGGAAGAAAAGGGTTAGTGGGATGTTTAAGAAACTAAGTATTTTTAGGGGGAAAATGGTGACAATATCAAACAGCCCCTAATTGCAGGCATGGGGCAAAGACCTGTTCCCCCCACTACTAAAAGCTTAAGCCTCCTATCACTGGAAAACTTTCTCCAATGCCCATAGAAGCAAGGGTTCAGGTACCTGCATTGGCCTCTGATCAGGATTATCCACCAACTGATAAAACATATCCTGTGAATCTATTCACTTAAGGTTATCAATCCATAAACAAATAGAACACACAGCAGAATACTTTCCCTCAACAGATGCCCACCAATGCAGGAAATTCAGGATTCATAATCAAGCTGAGAGCCATTATTCTATTCAGGGTGGTATATATGGTCAGTACCAGGATCCTGTGTGGTTGACCACTCCTCAGCAGGGTAGAAAAAAAAGTACCACATTAGTCCATATTAGTAGACCACACTGTTCTGTTAGCTCTCCACTGCTATTCCCTTCCACAAGAGAGTATCTCTTTTGAAAGGTACTAAACCACAAGAAGTCAGGGTCGAACTTTAGATAACTAGGTCTGGCCAGTTCTGTGCATCATCACAGGAGATTGGTGCATAGCTCTCCTTCAGCAAATATCTAGCTTTTGAAATTCTGATGAAAATTAACAAAAACTGCAATTTTTAAAAACAAGATTTGGGAAACAATTGCAAAGTACATCCCTCTGTTTTTTTTTTTTTTTTTTGTTTTTTTGTTTTTTTACGTTATTACTTTTTTTTTTACGCTTATACAAAATACATCTTAAACCTATATTAAAATTCCTAGAATTATTTTTATCATTTATCCCAGCATTATGTGTGTTGTTCCCCCTATTGAAATTGAAACTATAACTACTTAAAAGAGAACTATAACTACTTAATCACTGAAGCTATAACTACTTAATCAGAGCATCTTGTTTAAGACTGCCCACAACTTAAACTAGGTTATGGCTCACAGCAGAGGGTTGGTTTGTTTTACCTCTGAGTAGTGCTTTTTTGCACACAGTGGACTAAATGGTCAGATCACAAGGACTTGGAGGCTCAGAGAAGGTTTGGGGGGTGGGGACCCACTGGAACAACTGTTGGGAGAGAGATGGTAGCTTCCCATCGAGGTCATCTAGCATGTTCTTTAACATGCACAGGGTATGGCTCTCCTGCACACAAGGTCATGGCTTGATGTCCCATTCGACAGACAACAGCCTTTCCAAGCCCAATGGTGTCCCCTGCTGAATTTTTTTGGGGTTATGCTACATCGTATCGCCAGCTTGCAACTTGTTGCTGTGGATGTTTTATTTAACATTGCATTAGGTTATATGTTAATTTTTCTTTTATTATTTCTTTGTCTTCTAATCAAAAAACTTTTATCTTTTGTCATTTCCTGAAAATGAATGAGATCTTGGATACAGAAGCAAAAAGGACTTCCTTGGTGCAGAAATCAATACTCCTGTGGGAAGGCAATTTCAGCAAGCATTTTTACTCCCCTCCCCCTCCCTAATATCTTGGCTGTTTCACTCTAAACAAACATACATTTGTTTTCTGCCTTGTCACACTAGCTTTGTAGCACTGAGCCAAGATCCCCAAAATTCAATACCCACAGAATTTTTTTTTTTCATGATGTTTAGTTAAAAAAGGCAGATATTAAAGTTTTTCCACTTCATAACAGGACAGAAAATCACCTTACTCTGAGTAATCCAAGCCACCTTGTATAATACTGGCCCTTGTTTTAAATATAGTACATTGAAAAGAATCATTAAAAGAAATAAAAATCATATTTTGATTAAATATTATAGTATGTGGGAAGAAAATTTCCTTTTGATTAATATATAATTTAACTGCTTTTATTCATTAGATTTTCCAAAATTATGTCTTAATTGCATAGTCCAATCTATTTTTTCACTATATCATAGTGAAAAAAGTCATTAAAATCAATATATTTCTAGATGTGTTTAAATTTTTTATTTTCATAAAATTTGGAATTAAATTCTGTTCAAATATGGTATATAATGTCACTTATTTTGGTTTTTTTTTTTGTAATTCTAAAGTTGATTTGTTGATATGACTCAGCATAGTTTGTGAAAAGCCTGGATTTTTCTCAAAGTATGGTACTGAGAAAAAAAATAGAAAAACAGAGTAATTCTCCTGTTTCAAGTAAAAATAATATTTAAAAATTCAAAAAACAGTATATAGTACTTTAAGTTTAATATATGTACAAAAATACTATTAAAATCTTTTGAATTCTTCAATATACCATAATTTTTAGCTCAGTGAATATATATGTTAGTGCTAATACAAATGTAATATATTAATATTTCATATAGCAGTTGCTCATTTTCTGCACTTAGCCAATTAAGTACTAACTTTTTAAAAATCAAGAGCAACCAGTCGAATTTTAACCAATAGTAATTTAATTGAAACACATATGACCATCCTGGTGGGCAAGTGGTTATCATTCTTGGCTATTCATCGAAGGGACCTGGGTTTGCACTCGAGTCCTTCTTCTGGGCACTCAGGTAAATCATAAATATTTCTTGTTTGTCTTTCTGCTGGTCTCACTTCCTCACAGATTCTGCTCTATACCATATTAAACTGACAGGCTCCTGTTAGATATCTGTGGCAAGCAGCTGCTTCAGTAGTAATGCTTTTTGTTTTATATGAATATAAATTATACTTCTGTTAGTAAGTTATGTGAGTATCTGTTCGTTATCAACACATTCTACCGCCGAGATTTCTAATTTCTGACATAAATATATTGCTTTGTTTCCCACTTTCTGCATTTAGTGCCTTCTAACAATGTAAATTAAGCCTTATTAAGGATTTGAAAACTATGAATCATCATATTTTGTTAATATTTATTTAACTCATAACTCAAAAAGAATTTTTCATTTATTCACCTTTTTCCCACTATTACAGTATGCAATTAAAACTTTTGGAAGGTTCAAAAAATGTGAATTGTAATGATTTTTCAATATCTATCCAACTTGAATTTTTAATTTATCTCCAAAAATAAAATCTCTTAAAACAAAAATTTACACACACACCCCTGGGTTAAGGATGAAAATCATTGTTGTCAATACAAACTTTGTAACCTTTGCATTTCACCACCAAAATTTCAGATTTATAATATAATTTATATCACTTGCAATGTACATTTAAAATTTTGCCATTTTTAACTTTTTACATCCTTAGAGAGCACAAATATAGAAGCTGTAGATGGGATATACAATCAGTATGAAATTGCTCACCATATTCGAGGTATTTCTAAGTGCTAGGTAAACATTTCCCAGAGTTTAAGTAGTATTTCACACTTCCAACAAAAACTATTTATAACATGAATTAATTTGGGAGGCTCCCATACTCCCAGGGGTGGGGGTGGCTCAGTCGGTAGCGTGCCAGGCTACCAATCTGTAGTTCCCAGGTTTGAGTCCCAGCTGGGTCAGCGTTGAGATTTATCTCCGCAAAATTCCCCGCCCTGCCCATGGTCAGTAGGGGACACCGATGGGCTTGGAAAGGCCGCTGACTGTCAGATGGGACGTTAAGCCGTGGTCCCATGTGTGGGAGAGCCATACCCTGTGCACGTTAAAGAACACGCTGGATGGCCTTGACGGGAGGCTACCATCTGTCTCCCAACAGCTGTCCCAGTGGGTCCCCTTCCCCAACCTTCTCTGAGCCTTCGGGGTCCATGTGACCTGGCTATTTAGCCCATGGTGTGCAAAAAAGTGCCGCTCAGAGGTAAAACAACCCAACCCATACTCCCATCTTCTTGCCCAGATGAATTCATTCTCTTTTCAAGTATTTGCTATCCCCATAACTTGATCATGTGTACCATTTTTGATAAGACAGCTGGGTTTGAAGAAATGTTACAAGCAGCTTTATCTCCATATTATAAGAAATTTATCACATTAAATACATTAGATTAAAATATCAGCATCTAAGCTTAGCTATACAATTTTACAAATGTAATATACCGTGCACACCAAGTCATACATAGCAATGCTGCAGTTAGTATATTAGTCAGTTACCTTCTAATTGTGCTTCCAGTGGTTGAAAGATTAGGTTCTTTCTTCAAGTTCTAATAAATATAGACGTTTACAACAGAAAAATGTCAAATAATACTCAAAAAAAAATGTTTACTTCTGGTGAAACTGAGTCCTTCCCATTCCTGGTTGAACTCCTTTATCACTTTATCTATCTGACAAGAATCATGACTGATGTGTCAGACTGGTGGTTTCTTAAAACTTTGGCTGTTGAAGAGTGGGCTGATGACATCATTTTGTGAAGGTTGTCTTCTATCTTCTGTTGCAGCCTCCATCATCAATGTACAACAGAAGACAGCTATCACAAAATAATGTCAACAGCCAAAGTCTTAAGCAACTGCTGTTATTAATATGCTTGACTTAGTGTGAGGCACATTGCATATGCACAATTGTATAGACCCAGCTTTGTAGGTGCTGATATTTTAATCTTCATAGTTAATGTGATAAATTTATTTTAACCCTTCTCACTGTGTTTGACTTATTAATTAAATTTGCATATTTTGATGCCCTTTAACTTTATTAACAGATTGCATTAGTGTAAATAAGTAAATTTTTGTTCCATTTATTTCAAAAAGCTTTTCTATAATGTTCCTTCAACTTTTAATTACAGTTCAAGAAATATATCACATCACAAATTTATTTATTATTTTTTGCAGCCCGCATGGATATTACTTTGCATCCTGTGGCCATGACCGAACAGCACGTCTCTGGGCTACAGATTTTCATCAGCCTTTAAGGATTTTTGCTGGCCATGTTTCTGACGTTGATGTAAGTTCAAATTACTTAGATAAGTATAAGTTTCTGTTGATATTTCTCATTGATAATTTTAAAATATAAATGAATTATCGTGGTAACTGATCCATTAGTGAGTTTGGTTATGGAAAAGAAACTGCTGTGTACTGCTAGAGAGAAACTGATACTGATATATTTTTTATAACAAATCGGCATGATATCATTAAAGGAGTTCAACCAGGAACAACTCAGTTTCACCACCAGCAGTAAACATTTTTTTTTTAGTATTATTTGACATTTTCCTGTTGTAAACATATATATCTATTAGAACTTGAAACAATGCTTTCAGTAAAGCTAGAAATTAATAATCGTACCATGTAGTAATGTGGAATGTATTGGTCAGAAAATCCAGTTTCATACTCTTTTACAGTGATGGAGGAAATCACATAAGAGCCTGGAGTCTTCGTGCACCAACTCAATAGTTAAATGAGCAATGGAAGGTTAATATTTTGAGATACATTTTGTTGGGCTGAATCTGGAATGATGAATGACTTCTAAGAGGTAACTGCACATTTTGGCAACCAGGTAGACTCAATGATGACAAAGTTACAAGGTTCAAGGAGTTGTAAGAACATCGTGAAATTAGCCTCCAATGAGGGGCTCCCTACACCAATCACAACAGGAGGTCGAGATAGCAGAAGAAACTACCTCTCAGCTCTCAAACTATCTCTCAAAACTATTAACTATACTAATATCATTAAAGTAAAAAAGACATTAGACCTTGCAAAAGAGGCCACTGTTCTGAAAGAAATCGGTGACCAGTTGCATGCGAGTTCACTGCAACTTCATATTCTGGTGATTACCAAGAAGGGAGGTGATGGAATAGTCAGTTCTGATAGCATGAAGCTCCTGGAACAAAGCTTCTCTTTCAACATTGTAGCGGGAGCAGTACGTGAGATACAGTCTTAGGTGTACTGCATGTGCTACAGTTAGGATTGTACGCTCTACTGAGAATGTGAAGTGTAGAGTTGCTATAGATGATACCAACTCTGAGACGATGTAGGAGGGTCTCCTCAGATCTGTGAAGGTCTCCAAGGTTAGGAGCAATGAGGGAAGGGTCTACTAGTTACCTGAAAGAGGAACAACTGGAGTCCCTCTGCCACTGGGCAAGATGATACTGGCTCATCAGCTGTGAGACAAAACTCTTGCAGTCACTGAGAGAGAGAGAGGGTAATTAGTTGCATACCTCTGACTCTCAAGGACCTCTTTCACGTTCCGATCAACAAGCTCATTGCCAAGTATTCCTACATGAGCGGGGTCCGCTGAAAGTGAATCGTGACACCGGCAGAAGTGAGCTTGGAGCATGTCTCCATGATCTTCTGAATAAGGAAGGGGTTGAAGCTCTTACTGTCTTGCTTTTGGAGAGCTTACAAGGCTGACTTCGAGTCACAAAGGATGACAAAGTTACTACTCCCGAGGCTGTGGATGAAAAGTGAAGCTTCAAGGATAGCATAGAGCTCGACACAGGTGGAGAAAGGGAGATGCAGAAGGCAGAAACCTCTCTTGATGCCAGTATCAGATATGGCAAAGGCAGAGGCAGCACATAGCCTCTTTTGGTCAGCAGATCTGTAAGTGTAGAACATGGTACACCTCTCATATCTTGCACTGACATAGGAGGTGGAGAGAAGCCTGATGGCCACTGAATCTGAGTAGCTCTTTCAACCTAGAGAAGGGACAGTGGCATTGACCATAAGACCGTTGTTCCTCCAGGGTGGAAGGTCAGGGTTGTTTGGGTTGTTTTACCTCTGAGCGGCACTTTTTTGCATACCATGGGCTAAATGGCCAGGTCACATGGACCCCAAAGGCTCAGAGAAGGTTGGGGGAGGGGACCCACTGGAACAGCTGTTGGGAGACAGATGGTAGCCTCCCGTCAAGGCCATCCAGCGTGTTCTTTAACGTGCACAGGGTATGGCTCTCCCACACACAGGGCCACGGCTTAACGTCCCATCTGACGGACGGCGGCCTTTGCAAGCCCATCGGTGTCCCCTACTGACCGTGGGCAGGGCGGGGGAATAAAAGGTCAGGAAAGAGCATATTGCTAGCAGAGAGGAGAATAGCAGTCATAGAAGTAGAAAATCATAGAAGTCAGTGGCAGACACAGCAATGGCAGTCTGACCTGTCTTGCAACTTCATGAGAAGTTCGTGGTTAAAATGAAAAACTTGAAATTGTCCAATTGTGTTTTAAAATGTATTTTGAAGCAAAAAAGAAGGAAAAGTATGAAGGAAAATTATAGATATCTTAGTTGTTGTTGTTGTTGTTTTAGAATTTTTTTATTATTATTTAAGTTATTTGCATTAAATTCTTTAATATATTTAAATAAAAATTGGATATTGGCAGAATTTGAAGTTTTTTTTATCCTTACGAGATTGTCCAAAACAGTGTTATTAAACAGAAATAGCAGTTAAGAAGAAAAAAAATTTGTGAAGCATTATGTTTTCTTTGTCTGCAGGCTCTATAACATGATGCAAAAATTGTCTGAAGTTTATGCATAATGTTAAAGAATATTCTTTTGCTTTAAGAAATTGCATCATTTGGAATTTCACTGTTCAAGAAGACTACTAATTTTTTTTTTGTCTATCTTCAATAATTATTTATATTTAAAACTGGAGATGATCTTAACCTATAACTTAAAATTTTTATTTTTAAACACATTCACTTTAATTCTTAAAATGTTATTAGTGTTATTATCCTACAGATGAGTATTAATGTTAGTAGGATAACTGATTTTGTTCATAGATAAGAGAACTATTACACTATGACTAGTTCTCATTATTGTGTTTCAAAATTACTAAATAAGGTTAAAATTTTATGTTTAAGAGTGTGTGAAAACAATAGAAAACAGTAATTTTCATTGGATTATTTTAGATCTGAGTGCCATTTTTTCTCCTCATAATGGGCTAAATGGGCAGATCACAAAGACCACAAAGGCTCAGAGAAGGTTGGGGATTAGGATCCACTAGATGACCATTAGGAAAGAGATGGGACTTTTAATCAAGGCCATCCAGCATATGTTTTAACTTCCACAGAATATGGTTTCCTGTACATGGAACCATGGCTTAATGTCCCATCTAATGAATAACAGCCTTTCCAATCCCAAAGTTGTCCCCTTTCTTCCTATGGTATAATGGGAATTAGAGAAAATTCTCATCACTCACACAGTTCAGACTTTAACCTGGGAACCACAGATTATGATCTGTGTTCCCAGGTTATACTAATATGCCAGGCATTAATACTAATTGATACTACAGAAACATTACCCTTTAATTATATATTTTCATCAAACTATATTTTTGAAAATTTTCTTGCTTTGTTATGTTTTTCTATACTACTGGTTGAGCTAAACCCTACCCCATTGGAAGTGTTGTGTTAATATTCTTTGTATCATACTGATTATGTAAGAATTTTGTGCTGTACAGGTGTGTTGAAAAAGTTTTACCTTTCCATATCACTATCTGTATTTAAATTTTCAAAGAGATCAACACAACATCTGATTAAGTTCCCAAATATGAGTAATAGAAATGAAACCAAAGCAACAGATTCTATGTTTTGAATATGGAAACATAAAAGTTTACCACATAAAGAAAAAATTGTGGCTTGGGATTCCAATCACAATGTAGTTAACAGCACCATTTAAAGGCATCTTTCCACAGACGAATATTAATGCTAGTAGGATAACTGATTTTGTTCATAGATAAGAGAACTATTACACTATGACTAGTTCTCATAATTGTGTTTCAAAATTGCTAAATAAGGTTAAAATTTTATGTTAAGAGTGTGTGAAAACAGTAATTTTGGCTGGATTGTTTTAGCTCTGAGTGACATTTTTTAACATAGATCATGCATAGCGTATATTTAATTGGTAAGATGGTGCTGAAACCAATCAATAACTTATTTCCAGGTTTCTGAAATAAGGAAAAATAGTTGTTTATTGCCAAAAGAAAATATAATTATCAAATATTGTTACGAACTTAAGTAGTTGTGTAGCTTTCAAAGTTATTAAATTTAGCCACAAAGTTTCCAAGTTGTCAGCATTTGATTATAATTGTTTATATATCTATATTGGACTGAAACTGATTATACATTGGTCATGTACATTTACATCAGTTCAAGCAAAGAGTGAAGGCATGGTTGCAAGAGCAGGACCTCTAGTTTGCCATTAATTTTATAGTGTTTATATATATTTATTGTTTTTCAGTTTATTTAAAAACTGACATTGAAAGAAAAAAATGTCCTAATTAACTAACTCTGCTAGATTTTAGATTGCTTTTATTTTGATATTAAGATACATATTAGTTTTGTATTTCAATTTTGTTATATTAATAGATTTTGCAACAACCCTTTAAACTTGCATTTTCTTTCATTTTTGAAATTTTTCATGTTTGTATATGTTTTTATATTTATGAAATTAGTATTTGTTTTATATGAAATATATTGTATGTCCTCCTTTTATAGCTTTTGATAAGAAAATAAAATTCTTTTTCAGTGTGTGCAGTTTCATCCAAATTCAAACTATATTGCTACAGGATCTAGTGATAGAACTGTGAGATTGTGGGATGTTTCTACTGGAAACTGTGTTAGATTTATGACAGGACATAAGGTATTTGAAAACTGTTTGTTAAGAATAACCAACATTAATTCTGTTTATTGACTTTTTTATGCCAATTAATTTTAGTTTATTCCATAAGAATATTTGTTTACTGATCTATTCTTATTTCACTTGTAGACATTATATATGTATAATATCTAAAAAATTCAATAAGTGTTTTTTGTAAGTACTTGCAAGCTGCCTTCTGGCAGTTTTAAAAGCATGTAATAAAACTATGACTTATTGGATATAAGCATACAAAATGTTTAATGTTATAACCTATTAGACACTGAATGTGCACATTTAGTAAGAAAAAGATCAGACATTTGTAGTACTGTTCCACTTTTCTCAAAGAGTTAAATCTTTGGGAATTAAAAAATCTTTAGGGATTAAAAACAAAAGTCTCTTATTGACCTAATATTAAAGATTAAAATCAGTTAAAAAATTATAATTATAATAATTATTAAAATTATAGTTTAAAAATGGATCAGCTAATATTTTTACTATCTGAGATGCCATTAATTAATGCAATATGCTATATGCTTAGGTTTGACATGTTTGAATATAATGGGGGAAGAGAGGTTGACATCTTAAGTTTGATTTATGGGGACTTCCTTAAATTATATGTGCTAATCAAGCCTTTAAAAAGGGGGAGAGGGGGATACAATCCCAAACTCTCTTCCCTTGAGTACATCACTGTCTGGAATCAAAAAAGTGTAACTTTGCAACATTACCTTAAGAGATGATAAACCATAATAAATACAAAGTACTGTGATGTGCTTCTGAAGCATTAAAGTCAGCAATTTGGAAGAAACATTGTAGCTTATTATCATCAGGTGAGTGCCTGCAGCATGATGCCCACTTTCATACCTCATGTTTTACAGTTGAGCAAATACAGGAAAAGTTTGAAGTATTACAACACCATATTCACCAGAGTTAACACTAAGTGAATTCCACCTTTTTTGGTCACTGAAATATGCACTAAAAGGATATTACTTCTTATTAGATGAAGAGGTCAAAATGCAATGCATGAGTGGCTCTACCACCAACCACAAAACTTCTGTCAAGGAATCCAGCCATTAGTTCATCATTAGAGAAAGTGTATTGAATGTAATGGAAACTATATTGAAGACTGGCATGCATATTTTACCTTTCCATTTTGGAATCCATTAATAGTGCTCAAATGTAGCTTAGTTGCCTTGGTTTGCCATTCTTTAAAGTTACTGTTATGATTGCAATCTTAACTGTTGTCATTCACTAATTCATAAAAGTTTTAAAAAATATAAATAAAATTAACTTTTTTATGATAGGTGGGAATTGAAGCATTCACCAAGTAAGTGCAGCAGGTTCTTTGTCATCACAAAGGCTTCCCAAAGATTGCCACAAATGGTCAATCTGTCTTCTGCCAAACTCTAAAAGCTTATGGGAAAGTGGGGTTAGGGATCAGGCTCATTACAATTTATCATTATGCAGCTTATGAGGAAAAGCAGTGTTTATTGCACTATAAATTTTAACTTACTCTACACCAGTGGTTACTAGCCAATATCAGTAGGGATCTGAAAGCTACTTTTAATATTTTAGGAATCTCGAAAGAAACCCCTAATTACATAACAACATCAAGTTTTATTGCCTTTGGCTGGATTATGTCAATTCAGTATGGCAACACTGGCTGTCTCATACTGATCACAACCTGTGATTGACTGTTGATGGCATAATTATTTTTGGAGCGTTGAATTTCTCCATTCAGAGGTTTAGTTTCAAATATCAAAATATCCAATAAATGAATAGCTGATAAAGAAGATAACGGCCCAGTCATAGAACTTTTAGGGAGCCCTTATTGTGAGGATCTATATTTTAGTTAAACTAAATGTATCAATTAATGATGTCAATAGGGTCTGCAGAAAAAGTTAGACTTCACAGAGGGGTCATTCCATGTCAATTCAACCAGGCCAGTTCACCACCTATCACAGATTTCAATTATCTTATAAATGTTAGTACACATGAGATGTCTAATTGTCCGAAATATTTTGAGTCAAAAAAATTGTGGAAGGACTATATAATCATTAACCTAAGGGGAAAATATACAAATTGTGATTGTGATTAAAAGTTTTTCCTTTTTTTCTTTGCTTCTATGGTAGATGAGAAGACCAAACTTGGTGTACTGATGTAGATTTGTATTTTAAATTCGTTAAAAAATGTGATACGGTTTTGAAAAAAAATGAAAAAACTGAAAATTTTAAAATGTGAAAGAAAGATATGCCCCCATATATGAAAAATTAAAACTGACATATGTTGTACATTATGCTCCATAGAAATGGTGTACAAAATTTGGAGTATGATCATTTCTTTGATAAGTAAAAAAATATTAAAATCTTACTAATGTTATGGTTAATGATGCACTTCAGGGGACCGCATTGACGCTCTTGCACCTTGCACACTAAATGGAGAGGCTACTGTTGTCTTTGCTGCTTGCATTCAAACACAACTTTGTAACTCCCAGACCATTCAGCTTCTACTCACATGCTGTGAGTATCATTTAGTACAGATGAGCAATCAATAAAGTCAAGTTTTAGAGGGAACAAAGTTAGGAATACAAATGTTGAATGATTTGATGCTATGTAGTGGGGGTGACCATATTTCAATTAGTAAAATCTGGAACAGTTTAGTAAATGTTCCAATTTCAGTTTACTGTAACTGAAACTTTTTTTCTCAAAAGCGTAACTCAGGGAAAATTTAACGAAATCAGTTGTATACCATTATGCCACCAACTATGGATAATGGATAGCTGGTGGGTGAGTTCACCAACTCTAAGCCAGTTGAGTTTACACTGGTTTCCATAAATTAAGGAAAAATGAGAAATATCACAATAATTCACCAAAAAAATTGTGCGATCCTCACCAAACTTGTTCATGTAACTAGTAAAGTAATACCGAGTCAGCATATTGTATGCAAATTAGTCTAGGTTGCATCAATTTGCATAATTGGATAATGCATAAAAATGGGTGGTTGGAGTGTATTGTTATTTTGTTTTTTAAATGTGAATAAAGAAATCCATTTAGCTCATTGCATGCAAAAAAAGTTCTGCTCAGGGGAGAAATAACCCAAAGATATGGTTGTGGTACCACCTACTAAAAAATCCAGCAGTCCACCCATGTTGTTATGCATCTGACAGCAGTTGGTCTTGATGAATGTGAGTACCTTCTTAAAACCATTGGTGCCATCTGTCTTTGTATTGCTGCCCACATGTGCAACAATATGGCAAATAGATCATACTTCTTAATAGAACTCTACATTCTGATCATGCTCAAATACATCCACTTCTAATATATTTTGGCAAAAGGTCATCTTAGCATATTCTACACTTCCTCCCTTCCTCCTGATCTATCAAAACTCTTCCATAGCTTGTTGCAGAGAATTGTAGTGCCTGAATCATTTGGCATAGCTGTTCAGTGTTAGTCCTGTTGTCTCATACAGACACTGCATGTTTGTCCTGAAAATATAATCATTTGCATTCATTCTTCTCCTGCACTCATATGCTGATTTGCATGCAAATCCCACAGCTCCTTCTTTGTGAATCATCAGGAGCAATGACTTGGCAGATATTGCTGCCAAGTTCGCCATGCCCCTGTCTGACTCGCCACTGCCAGTTCCATATCTCAACTTCCAACAGTGTTTCTCCATCAAGCTCCATGCACAGTGGCATCTGTGCAAGATCTTGGTCTGAACAGAATGGTAGCGAACTTCTTGAGATCAAGCCTTGTCAAACCTTGGCAATCATGTTTTTGCAGGAATCACAAGGAGGAAGTTGTAATTGCTCATCTCCACCTAGGTCATTCATTTCTCAAACATTCATTTTTTCTGTGGGCAGATGATGAACCTAAGTGCGAGTTTTATGACACCATTTTAACCATTAAACTTATTTTACTTGATTGTACTGCTTTTACCTCAAACATCGTTTTATTTTAGCTTTAATGATTTTACATCTGAGCTCCTTACATTTGGACATCTTTCATATGTTGACTTATTTGTAACATATGTTTTCGATGTTTTACATTTTGCCAGATATTTAAAACGTTTATAGCATTTTTACTTTGATTTTTATATTTTACACTTGTTTTTACATGGGTCTTGTACACCCATTTTTGATTTTTGACTTTTACTCTTGGTTCTTTTTAATCCTGGTCTTTAATTTCTCATTGTTGTTATACACTTTTCATTTCTGTAGCATCCTTTACAATATGTGTGTTGATTTTAACTTTGGTTGTGGGTTAAATGTCTTTTACCTTTATTTATTCTTGTTTGGTGCAATATACCCTTAGTTGCTCTTGCACCATTAAACCCCAAACAACTAATCTTGGTGGATCAATTTTAAATGTAATAGTGAGCAGTGTAAAATTTGACTATTGACTCTAGGTTCTATTTTTTTATCAACCTGGCTATTATGGAACCTCTTTAGTGTAGTTTTTAGGAAAAGTTCAGGAATTTTCCTCGCTTGAAATCAATTCTATAAACTGGTTAAACAAACCGAAGACAAAAGGAGCTTACTCCATGATGATAACACAATCCTCTTCACAGGAATGGGCAATTGAAGAAAAAACTCGCATCTATGTGCTAGTTGGTCTGCCAGTTGAGCTAAAAACGGATTTCATTTTGGAGTCTGGGAGGTAGATTTTTTTTTTCATACTTGCCCATTACCCTGATTAAAGGTTTGCTTTAGTTGTTTTATCACAAAAACATTTATCCATTGCAAAGAGAATTAGATTTTACAGTTTAGCAAATAACATTTATTCCTTGTTAAAACCCCCTGGAAGGCAATCTCAAGTTGCTGATGTTAGTAAAAACTTCCATTCAAAGTTTCTTCAGTCTGATGGTATACAAAGGCCAACTGAGAGTGTGGATAAGGAAGTTTTTTTATCTTGATTCTTTCTTTCAGAACTTATTCTGTTTATGCAGAAGAAAATGTGACTGCCTTCAAAATAGCAGTGTTATTTTTGGATAATAAAGTATAATTGACTCCTTAAGCAGCACACTTGTAAATTCATACAATCCTGAAGAGTAAACCTTTTTTGGTTCAATGATTAATACGAAATTACAGGAAAGTAACAGCTAAATAGAAGAGTGAACTCAAAACCTCTTGAAAATATCTCAGGTGCTCCTCATATTGAACTATCCAGATCTTCCACTAGCTGGAATTGAGCTACACTGCTTATCAAAAGTGAAGCATGGGCCACCAAATGAGAATAATCATATGGCCACTTCTTTGATTGTTTGACCAGCCTCCAACCTTCCAAATGGTTTCAATTATTTTGAATCATTTAAACATTTTCTTTGATTCACCATTCTCTCACATCTTCTACTGTAGCACATAAACTGACAGGCTCCTGTCAGACTTCTGTGTCAAGCAGCTGCTTGAGGGGTATTATTTATTATTATCATGAAACAATAGACTATTCCAGACTGACAATATAGCATTTCAATTTGAAATGATCAAGATTCTATGAAAGTACCCTTTTTATAGATTATCTGTTTTACATAGCATTACACAGGATTTCCAAGTAAATTTTTCCAAACTAAACTTTAAATTACCTAGATATGTTTAAAAAACTTTTCATTTAAATGTTTTCTTTGGGTCATCATGAAGAATAGGCTATTCCAGACTGACAATGTAGCATTTCAATTTGAAATGATCAAGGGTCTATGGAGTACTTCTTTTATAGGTTATCTATTTTACATATTCCATAACATTATACAGGGTTACATGTTGATTTTTCCAACTAATAATAAAAATACCTAGGTATGTTAAAAAAAATTTATTTAACATACCTAGGTAATTTAAAGGTTAATTTGGAAACTTCAACATGTAAAACCTGTACAAATGCTATGTAAAACAGATAGCCTATAAAAAATGAATGCTTTCATATATCCTTGATCATTTCAAATTGAAATGCTGCATTCTCAATCTCAAATAGCCTATTGTTTCAGGATGTGTCAAGGAAAACATTTATGTGACTCAAAACAATGGAAAGCCATTGGAAGGTTGGAGGCTGGTCAAACAGTCTTAGAAGTGGCCATATTATATGATGTCCACCATTCTATTAGACCTTAACATGCCGGGTTTATAGAAAAACTCACTCTAGTGTCTGGGCTATTTTTGAAATGCTTCCAGCAGAAAAAAAATGATTTTAAAATCATAGTGAAATAACTAATTGACAGAACTAGGTAATGTCACATACCAAAATATAGAATTTATTTGTGAATTTTTAGAAAAATGAAATATTTGAGAAAAGCAGCAAGCATGTTAATTTTAAAAGTGTTTATTTAAAACAATGTAGTAAAGAAAAGTAATTTCATTGAATCTGAACCTCATTCTGAAGTAACTAATGAACAAAATGCAGCATACTATAAATATATACTTAAAAGAAAGAGCATTTAATTCTACGTAATATGCAAACGGATTTACCTAAATTTAATAATTATGTAGTTCCATATTTTTTTTTCTTGTACAGTACTGCTGGAAGTTTCACCAGAGCCACTATATTGTGTACTATCACTGTTGATATCGACATGTATTACTTAGTCATCATACAGGTTATTTTTGGACGAATTTCAAACGATCAAAAAAAGTTTAATGGCAAGAGTTCAGAGAACATTCTCCATTAAATTTTAGTATGAGAACATTAAAAGAAGGAAGAAAAGAACCAAAATGATCAGGTGCAAAAAAAAAAGTCACAGTAATAGCTGCTACAGCAGTGCAATGGTTTCTTTTTTCATTTTTGGCAACTTTATTGAATATACAAATCACCAGGTTTATATTAATTATCAAATTTAGTTAATAAACTTCCAGGTTCATTAAAAAAAAACATTAAAAATGGCCATTTTCTTTGGGGGAGGGAAATAAATTCTTTGAGCATACTATCTTGGGTTTGGTTTTGGTTGTTTGGGATTTTATGGTGCAATGGCAACTAAGTCCATATTGCACCAAACATGATTACACTAGACAACAAATTGAAACTTTTTTTATAACATTGGTCAAACAGGATGTTTTTAACTAATTTTGGGGTGCTGAATTCAAATATAGCTGTGAAAAATCTGTAGTATGTACAGTTTTTTTTAAATTACAGATTGACGTATTTCAAATTTCGATTAATATGCATATCTGGGAAATGAAAATAAATGTGACTATTTTATTGAATTGCAGTTTAAACTCATTAATTAATTAATGGCATGATTACAATGAAAAAAATTAGAAACATCATAGTTATAGACTACTTAATATAAAGTAATAAATGAATTAATATTGAAACGCAAAATATGAAAAACATGGGAGTCTTTTATGTGCTTTTTTCTGCAAGAATCAGCAGTAGTCACCCATCATTGCTGGGTCTTACTGCCTTGGTATCTCTCCTCCATGGTTTGGATATCCTGGTGAAATATCTCCCCTTGCTCATCACTGACAGCTACTAAGTTCACAGGAAAGAAGTCGAGATGCAAGTGCAAGAAATGGATCTTCAAAGACATTCGTCAGCCAAGATTTTCATAGTTTTTGAGAAGATCTTGAATGAGCTGATGGTAGTTTTCCTCTTTATGATTACCCAGAAACACAGATGGACCACAGACGTGAAGGATTTCCATGCAGCGCGCTCCTTCATATTCAGTTTTTCTTTGAAGACAGTATCATTCAGTAGCTTCCTGATCTGAGAACCAACAAAGATTCCTTCTTTGAGTTTGGCATCGCTTAGTTTTGGAAATTTTTCTTTCAAGTGCAAAAACCCTTTATCACTTTTGTCCATAGCCTTTACAAAGTTTTTCATAAGCTCCAGTTTGATGTGTAGTGGTGGGAGCAGAACATCAGAAGGGTCAACTAGAGGCTTATACCTCACATTACTCTTTCCAGGAATAAAAACATTTCTTTTGCGCCAGTCTTTTGTTTCATAGTGTTTTTTTCTGGCACTACTGTCCCACAAACACAGAAAACAGCAAAATTTTGTGAAGCCTCCTTGAAACCCGAGCAAGATAGATATGACTTTTAGGTCACCACATACTGTCCACCTAAACTGCTCATATTTTATAGTAGTGAATATTTTTTCTGTACTTTCATAAGTTTCCTTCATTCCCACAGTGTGTGTCATTGGAATTTTGGTTTCCTTTATGCAAAACGACAGCTTTTAAGCTGAATTTTAAAGAATCTCTAAATAGACACAATTTAGGGTTGCGAGTTATTCCAATTTCTTCCATCAGCCAGAAATATCTGTGCAGAAACACAAACCATCTTGCATCTCATAATAGCAGATAAAGCCAAATTTCTCTTTCTGAACAGAGAAACTCTGGTACCCTTGACCAGAAGATTGAAGTCTTGACCTAAAACCTCAGCTTGTTGTTTGGAAAGTTTTGGTCTCTAACAATATCATTTAGTTAATTTTGCTGAATCAGATGAGGCTCATCTAGCTTTTTAGGGGTGTATGTAGGATCAGGATCTGTATGTGCCTCAAAGTCTTCCTCTGATGAATGTGAATCAATCTCCTTCCAGTTGGTTGGAGATGTTGGTATAGGAAAATCTTCTCCATGAGGAACTGGCCTTATGGCTGAAGGCACATTTGGATATTGTATTTTGCTTTTGTTCTTTTTTGAAAAGCCTGACACTTTAGTTAAACAAAAATAGCAATCATGCAAGTGACTAGTTGGTTCATGCCAAACCACTGGAACTGCAAAGGGCATGGATTTTATCTTACCTTTCAACCATTCACTCAGGCCAACGAAGCACGAAATGCAGTACATGTGTGGAGCCCATGTTTTGTCCTGATCTCCAACATGACAATTAAAATACATGTTATAGGCTTTCTTCACAATCTCTGTAAAAGAATGACCCTGGGATTTTAAAATATAATTCCCACACACATAACAAAACTTATCTGGCACATTAACACATCTGTAATGCTGTCTTTATGCCATTTAAATGCCAAAATTCACTCTTCAATGTACAGTACGTGTTCCTCCTATAAGGAAAACAACAAGAATGGTGGTCTGAAGTTAGGCTACTGTTATACGTTTTTTCCACTTGGCAATCAGTGTTGCCAGCCACAAAAAGTAAAATATATAGTATCCTCTCAGTTGCCTGGAGGGGTTGTATAGGAAGATCTTAATAGGAGCCAAAATGACCAATAACATAAAAATGTGATGTGCTAGGCATTTTTAAGGCCTGAAATCAGCATTTGAAAAATATTAAAGATTTAATATTAAATGTTAAAGAATTATATAAAGATCTGAAATCAGCACTTGAAAAATAGTTAAAGGCAGCTACAATGTTCATGTTATAAAAACCTTGTAAACCAATGTTATCAGTAAAAGGTAAACAGATAAAAGTCTTGGAAACTGTAACCAAATTTAAAAACAACATACAAAAGAGGAAAAGGAAAGAAATTGTAAAGGACACAACAAGAGCAAAAGAATGTATAATCAAAACAATCAGTATAAATATTAAAAAATAAGTATAATATTATAACACAATTATAAAATATAAACAATGAGGGTAAAAACAACACTAAACAATGGGTGTATAGGACCCATAAAAAGGTAATTAAAACAGTAACAATCTCAAAGATAAGTAAAATAGCTGATAAGTAAAAATAAGTAAAGATAAGTAAAATAGCATAAAAACATGAAAATAGGTATTAAAAAAGAGTATCAAATAAAAGGTGGGTGGTGTAAGAGGCTCAGCCATAAAATTGCAGAAGTTGAAATATAGATGGCATTCAAGATTAAAAGCAATACAATCGATTAAAATATGTCAGATAGTTAAAATGTACTATCTTGGGAACTATATTAAGAGTTAAATGCAGTCTTCTCATATCCCAACAGATATGAGTGCATTTGGCTCTGGGAACTAGTGTCTTTTCACACTTTAAGAGTTAAGGCTATGGCACAATTCCAAACGACCCAAACTGTTATCAAAAGATCTGGTCAATGAATTCTTAGGGTTACAACCCCCTGAAGATGATCTCTGTACTGGACTATTGTTCCAATGGAACAGGAAACAACATCATCATCTCTGCATTCAAATCTTATTGCTCCACAGAAATGTAGGTATCTGACCTCTGAAGGCTTCACAAGGCCAGACTCTATGCCTGTTGATCAATTATATATGTCCCTTTTACCTCCATGATCATATAGCCTGGACCCAAAAACAATGGAGTCATATCTGTTAACAGACAAATCTGAGATTTTCCCTGTGTTGGACAGCAGACACTTACTGATTTTGAGAAAGGTAGGATTCACAATCAACCCCATAACATTGTTGAGTGAAGTGCATTTTGTAGGGGAGGGTGATTATGTGTACTGGGTTTTCAATGAATGAAGTACAAAGGTTCCCTAAGTGCTTTGAGATATCAGTATGGATCCTTGACTGCTGTATTAAGCTCTAAGCTGGTGCAGTAGGTGACGATTTCTTCCTAATGGGCAATACTGCTTGTCCACACAAAGCAAGACCTGAACAATCATATCTTGAAGAAGAAAGTATTCAATGAATGGAGTGTTCTGCATTCTCTATGGATCTCAGCCCAATAGAACATCTATGATATGCCTGGAGAGACATATTGCTGCACTTCAACCACCTCCCCAAATCCTTTAATACCTCAGAACCACTGTTGTTTCACAGTGGACTTTATTGCCCTTCCATTCTCTAGATTGTTTTACTGAAGGCTAGAGTTGGAAAACATTATTGTAATGTAACATAATAACAAAATGATTTTTGAATAACGTTATGAAAAACGTTAATGGAATTTCAGAATATTTATAACGATAAAACATAACAAAAAACAGAAAAATTAATATCATTATTTTGTTATTTTCATTTTTTTTGTGTTGATATATTTGAATTTTTTTTCCTTTATGAGATATACTTAGAAATTGTGTGAAACAGACAGATGTGCAATTTACTTTTATTATCAACACCCAAAGACTTTCAGTGACTGCTCAATGACACATTCCAGAAGAATTTGGGAAGCCTGTGTCTCAGCCACCTTTTTCACGACTAGCACTCAGAGAAAGGGCTTTGTGATAGTCAGGTAAGAGCTGGAGTGGGAAAGAAGAGTCTCAATTCATGCAGAAGAAAAAAAAGGCAATTGCAATAGGGCAAAAATCTCGGATATATTACAATTCCCTGTGATCGGCTTAGCCACTTAGAAAAGAAAGGTGGGATAATTTGGGTCTAGGATAAAGAATTGGAGGAAGGGACTATTAACTTCCTGACAATAGTTGAAACTTTCTGTTTTGATCTTTGCACCAAACCTTCCCCCCCCCCCCTGAAATATTTCCATTGTGCATGTTCGCAAATCTGTTAACAATCAACCTCACCTTGTCATATGTTGAGAAAAATAAAGGAGGTAATTCTCATTTCATTCGAGAAGTGACGATCTATGATATATGAATATATATGTGTATCTTGTACTTCTCTTAAGCTCTTTTAAGAAGAGACTGCATAAAGTTAAATATATAATGTTTTCAATTTCTTTACTTATATCTATTCATTAGATTATTTTTATGCTGTTTGCAGTCTGTTTCAGAGAAAACTCATTTAATTATTTTGCATGAGCTTTTCTTCAAGAAAGCATCGATAAAAAATAGTTTAGTGTCATCAGACAACTCAACAAATGATTTGCTGGAAATCATCTTGATGAAACTGAAAAATTGGAGGTGAAAGAAAATGAAATTTCAATTGTATAAAATTAATTTGAGAAATCAAAAAGAATTTATACAAAGAAAAATATTTTTCATTATTGGAAAAATCAAAATGAAGCATTGCAAAGATTGTTTTAGTGATACCTGCAGAGAGAGAGTTTTTGCTATGTTGAAATGGATTCTCTCTAACAAAAGAAATAATTTGGATTCAAAATTATTAGAAGACTTATTTTCTTATAATGATGAATAAAATAGAATAACATTGATTGCGTTATATCAATATTTTTGAATGAATTTCGTTGTTTTTTTTTTGTTGTTGACTGTGCGTTATGATATTAATTTTTCTGAAAGGAATTTCACTTCTTTTTAAACTTCCTCGAGAAATTTTAGCAACTTATTTTTAAAATATTAATTTGTGCACAAAAATCATTATAGTGCTAAGGATTATATGATCGCATATTTATGCCAGAAAGGTTTATTAATAATGTTCCATATTATTCTGAACAATTCTTAGAAATTTGATATAAAATTCTTCAGTCGGGAATGTATCCAAAAAAAAAAATCCAGTCATGTTATGGAAAATATCGAATTTGTCTACATGCTTTCAAATTTAAAACAGCCATTTTCGTATAATTTTATTTTAAACCCATATTATATGCCCGACACTACAAGTAGTTTAAAATAATTTAAAATTCTCTGTCATTGAGCAGTAAAATTTTAGAGTTTATCCTTCAAACTATTTGATGTTGAAAGTTCTTAGGAGAAAACTCTCAGAAGCTTTTCGGAGCAAAGACAGCGCTCCGTCTTCAGTGAAGTGATGCTATGTACTGACGTTAGGTCTGTTTAGACAAAGAGCTTCTTTCCACATGTCGTGAAGGGTGATTCCAGTGTCTCGGTTGCAGGTGGGGATGAACGAGGTCATTATTTCAATAGCCTCGCAGACTATGGTTCTGTAGAAAGTGGATGCACGCGCAAGAAGTGTGGCGTGCTCCCAGTCTATTGTTGCCGTGTGTTGCACTGCTAGCTCAGAGGCGGCCGTTGTTAGCTTCTTTTGGCTGACATAAGTTTGGTGCTCTGTGAACCTTTCTTGTAAAGAGCGAATGGTTTTGCCGATGTAGTACACAATGGAATTATCCATCAACTGTAGGGGAAATCATTATATGCCCGTTTTTTGAAGTAAGCTATATTTGTCCCTGTCCCTTTTGACTAATTTCTTCAAATCTGGAGCTGGGCTGAAAACAATTTTGATATTATGGGCTCTGAGTAATTTGTGGACCGATTCACATAGGACAGGAACGTAAGAAATAGGTGCGGCGAAAGTAGTACGTTCGGAGTCAGTGATTGGGAGGAGAGCCGAATCTCTTCTGTTTTTGTTTCTATATTTGCTGATAACTTTGTCTATTGCTGTTGAGTTGTAGCCATGGGAAGCAGCGATGGAATGGATGTTTAAAATTTCTTCTTCAAGCAGTTGCTCATTTGAAGACACTGCGAAAGTCCTATGTGTGAGGGAATGGAAGGCTGCAATTTTGTACGCCCATGGGGCGCATGAGTCTGCAGGTATGACAGAAGGGACGTAGGTAGGCTTCTGGTATACCGACGTCGTCAAGGCTCCTGTGTCATCTTTTTGGATGAAAATATCTAAATAGGGGATGGCACTTCTATTCCCCTCCTCCTTCGTAAAATGTATCGTGGGATATATATTGTTGGCAGAGTCAATAAGGCTGTTTAATTGCTCATTGCTGCCATTCCAAATTAAAAATATATCATCGACATAGCGACACCAGAAGAAGGGTAAAATTGCTGCTGAGTTGAATAATTTTGTTTCAAGATCTTGAAGGACAATTTTGGATAGGATACCGGAAAGGGGTGAGCCCATGGGGGCCCCTGAGTCCTGCCTGTAGATTTGGTTGCTGAACTGGAAATAGTTGTTTTCCGTGACGAGTTTTAGAGCCTCATGAATGGCGTTGATTTCAGGAAGGGAAAATTTTTGCGTTTCAATAATTTTTGTCCGAAACAACATGACTGCATCAAAAACTGGAGTGGACAGGAATAAAGAGACTATGTCAAGTGTGACAAATTTGCTGTCGGGAGGAATGGACAGATCCTTGAGTCTGTTGAGAAATTCCGCTGTCGACTTTATAGAAAATGGGTGATCGGAAATGAAGTTGGATAGAAATTTCGACAAACTCTTTTCAAGAAAGAAAGTTGGAGAAGTTCTTTTGCAGACAGCAAATTTGTCACACTTGACATAGACAAAGAAGAAATTTTAAACATCCATTCCATTGTGCTTCCCATGGCTACAACTCAACAGCAATAGACAAAGTTATCAGCAAATATAGAAACGAAAACAGAAGAGATTCGGCTCTCCTCCCAATCACCGACCCCGAACGTACTACTTTCGCCGGACCTATTTTTTACGTTCCTGTCCTATGTGAATCGGTCCACAAATTACTCAGAGCCCATAATATCAAAATTGTTTTCAGCCCAGCTCCAGATTTGAAGAAATTAGTCAAAAGGGACAGGGACAAATATAGCCTACTTCAAAAATCGGGCATTTACCGATTTCCCCTACAGTTGACGGATAATTCCATTGTGTACTACATCGGCAAAACCATTCACTCTTTACAAGAAAGGTTCGCAGAGCACCAAACTTATGTCAGCCAAAAGTAGCTAACAACGGCCGCCTCTGAGCTAGCAGTGCAACACACGGCAACAATAGACTGGGAGCACGCCACACTTCTTGCGCGTGCATCCACTTTCTATGGAACCATAGTCCGCGAGGCTATTGAAATAATGACCTCGTCCATCCCCACCTGCAACCGAGACACTGGAATCACCCTTCACGACATGTGGAAAGAAGCTCTTTGTCTAAACAGACCTAACGTCAGACATAGCATCACTTCACTGAAGACGGAGCGCTGTCTTTGCTCCGAAAAGCTTCTGAGAGTTTTCTCCTAAGAACTTTCAACATCAAATAGTTTGAAGGATAAACTCTAAAATTTTATTGCTCAATGACAGAGAATTTTAAATTATTTTAAATTAATTTTTGAGCAAGAAGGTCTTTTTAATTGTATACAAGTAGATGTAAAAAAAAGACAACGGCAAAATTTTATTCCATATAGAATTTCATTTAGCTTTTCTTCTGGGATAGAATATTTTAGTAATTGGGAAACCCTACTCAAGTCTTATTCTCAGACTCACCCCAAACTAAATTCTCCCCCCTCCCCCCAAAAAAATTAATTATCTCCCCCCCCCCCTCCTCGAAACTAGATTCTTGAACCCTCTCTGATACTAAATACTGGGATCCTCCCCCATCCTGCAAAACTAACTCCTGATACATGCATGCGTTAGTAGTAGTTTCGATTGTATACCTTGCATACATTATTAGAATACTTACAGTGGTGTCATCCTATCATTTCATAATGGGGTCTCCTAATTGCAATTTTTATTTCATTATTATTTTTAAACCAACATTTTTAACAATCAATGATGGAAAAAGCAATGACAACAATTCTATTTGCATCTATCTATTTATTTTGTTATTAATATTAATAATTTTCCTTTTTTCCAATTTTTTTATTTGTTTTTTAACAAGTGAATTGATTAAACTAGTGTGAACCATTGGACAACGATTCTGCAGATATATAAAGTAAAAATGATAATATATATTTCATTATTTTGCATTTGGAAAAGACACTGGAAAGTTTGCAGTGGTTGATATAAAGAAAACCAAATTAAAGATTAAATATTTTTTTAATGCTTGGGTAGATGAAATTGCTGCATCCAGTATACTAATTCCATTAGCTTAAATGCGTTATTACCATATTTCCTTTTGCAGAGTCCTATCAGACTGTATCATCAAATGTTACTCATATTTATTATAAAATGTTATGGCCAACACATAGTGAACCAGTTTAGAAATGTAGTAAAATCTTTCTGATTATAATAAAGTTGATGTTATTCCACTTGCTTAACTAGTGTCCCAGATATCAAAAGAAGCTGATATGGTAAACAGGGTTCTAAAGGAATATTTCACTATAGATGAAGAAAAAAAAATTAATAACTGTGATTTTTAATATATAATGAAAGTGTTACTGAAGGTGTTACCGAATCACTCTCAAGAGAAGGAGATGGTTGATTGAGCAAGTTTTCAAGTGTCTTGTTTCTCAAAAGAAAAGATTAGCCTCAGCAAAAAAGTAGTGTTTTATACATACATGTATTAAATGTGTTTGATATTAATTATAAACTTTGAAACTTAAAGTTTAATTTCCCAAAATGTGTCATTACTGGCTCCCAATGATCTGAATTTAATGATAATTGCGATAAGTCTTTGCATAAATTAGTTTTGTTTTAAGAGTGCATATTATCAACTAGCTTTAGTTTGCAAAATAGTTTGTTTTTGTCTTGTTTTAGCAACTTTAAAAATGCTGAAGTATTGCTTGATAAAATGCATCATTTTGTACAGCATATTTAATTTGGATACAGCATATTTAATTGCATACAGCATATTTAATACACATATTTTATACAGCATATTTAATTTGGAACAGTAAATGAGAAAAATGCATATATACATATCATACATTTGTTTGATTTCAGGGTAGTGTATATAATTTGGCATTTTCAACATGTGGACGTTTTCTTGCATCAGCTGGTAAGTTTTTAAAGTACTATTAGTAAAGTAGAAATGCATAATTCACAGTGTGCCTTCTCATTATTTATAATGATAAATTGTGAATTAAAACTAAAGATTACCACATTAATAATAAATAAGATGTAAAGCTAGAGTTATTAACTTCTGATTGCTCTCAAGAGGAATGGCAATAGTCATATTTCTCTTGTTTTTACCCAATGAGAGGTTATTATAAGGGATTGCCACTGTACTTGCTACTTTTGGAAATAATTTATGGCTATTCAAATGTGTTAGTCATTAATAGACCTGATATAGATGGAAAAAAAATTTAATGCTTCAAGAAAGTCCACTTCATAAATGATTGCAACAATACATTTTTTACCAGTAATATATGCATCATTGTGAAAGTTAAGTTGTTCCAAATTAACATTAAGTGTTCCAAAGGCTACTGCAAATATCACGTGAATTATTTTACTTATTGATAATTCAAAAGTGTTACCTTAACCATCATTTAGTTTCCCAAATTAATCTTTATTTTTTTTTTCCAAATTAATACATTACACTGGGCAACACACCAAAAAGGTTTTGAAATGAAAATAGCCAATCTTTGCTAATTTCGAGGTGCTGAACACAAAAATAACAGTAAAATTTGTCGATTGGTTCTTGTTTAGGAGAGACAGAGATGGTCATGTATAAATGACTGTCCGCATTGAGTACATAGGTAACCATTTTGCAATGCTCTATTTTAAATTCCAGATTGTAACATATTGCATTGTATTGCATCAGCCTGCCATACACACAACCCCCGGAGGTATTGCATCATTGTCTGATGCAATGTAGTTGAGTCGTGACATCGCAGCTTTACGATCAGACAAAAGATGATGCAATCGTTAGTTGTAAGCGACGTCTTGTAGGGTGAGCAAGTCTTTTGAACAACTCCTATTTACCTCTGAGTCATAAGTACAACACAGGTGATCCTTGCAGTTTTAATCCAGCAGTAGTGATGCCTCATAACTGTGTTAATAGTGCAGATACATTTTGTTACATTTGCAGGGAAGTGATGTTTGCAAGCCAGAAAAGGGCCATCACTCCAATAGTGAAAGCAGCGTATGCGCTTTATTTGGGATGCAAGATCGGTGACCAGGACAAGGCCTGGTCCCCGATCTTCCATGGATCACATATGCTTTAGTACGTGTGCAAGAAATCTTCCGAAGTGGCTGAAAGGCGAAAAAGTGGTGATGCCATTTGCTGTTCCTATGATTTGGAGGAGAGAGCCAAGCATTCACGCAAATGACTGCTACTTCTGCATGGTTCCACCTGTTTCAGGAGGCATCACAAGGAAAAAGTAGACAACAGCGTACCTGAATATACAATCTGCTCTCCAACCAGTTCCACATGCAAAGGCCTTCCCATTCCCAAACCTCAAAAAAAATTTCCATTGATTCAGACAATGAGGAGGGAGGCGAACTGATGTTGGGTTTTCCGCAGGCTTTGGTATCTAATGATGATCCATACATCTGCCACAGTGTGTCATCTGTGCCACACATTCTCACCGAAGAAGAAATGAATGATCTTGTTCGCGATCTGGAGCTGTCCTAGGCCAAAGTAGAGTTACTTGGATCAAGACTTAAACAATGGAATCTTCTCAAGGAAGATGACCTTGTGTTCTGTCCGATGTAGATGGTCTGAATGCCCTCAGAATCAAACATGACCCTCAAGAATGGCGACTATTCATAGACTTCTCAAAATTGAGTCTCAAGGCGATGTTGGTGCATAATGGAAATCGACTTCCATCCATTCCAGTTGGACACGCTGTCTACATGAAAGAAACCTATGATGTAAAACAGCTGTTGAACTGTCTTCAATACAGCAAGTATGGCTGGTTTCTTTATTGCAACTTGAAGGTAGTGGCTCTGTTGATGAGTCTGCAGCTGGGATATACAAAGTACTGCTGTTTCTTATGTGAATGGGACAGCCAAGCAAAGACCTTGTACTACGTGAAGAGAAACTGGCCTCAGAGGAACTCCCCTGAAGGTCAGAGAAGAATGTGGAACACCCTTCACTGGCAGAAATGCACAAAATCCTGCTACCATACCTACGCATCAAACTCGGTGTGATGGAAAACTTCATAAAAGCCATGGACCAGACTGCATCAACTTTCACGTACTTGGCTGACAAATTCCCTTGACACATCGAAGCAAAAATTAAAGAGGGAATTTCTGTGGGTCCTCAAATCCGTGAACTGTTCAGAGCCCAAGTGTTCGACAACCTGCTTTAGGGTGACGAGAAAAAGGCTTGGGACGTGTTTAATCTGGTGTCAGCTAAATTCCTTGGGAATGTCAGGACAGACAACTACAAGAAACTGGTTAAGGACATGTTGTCTCTGTATCACAAACTTAGCTGTAATATGTCCTTAAAGATCCACTTTCTACATTCCCACTTAGATTTCTTCCCCAACAACTCTGGCATGGTTAGTGATGAGCTTTGTGAACGGTTTCACCAGGACATTGCAACGATGGAGAAACTGTACCAGAGAAACTGGTCCACTTCAATGTTGGCTGACTACTGTTGGATGCTCGCCAGAGATGATCCTGATCAGCTGTACAAGCAACGAGCAAAGCAACGTTGGAAGTAGAAGTGGAGTTTTACTGATACTTGTCATATATACATATTATTCTATTATAGGGGTTCTCAATGTGGGGTACACCATGAGAGCTCAAAAGTCGCTAGATCTAGTAACAAAGTAAAAATAACCATTGTTTTACTATAACTATAGTTTTATCTATGTATACAAGGGGTACGCCAGTTACATACACATTTCCAGTGGTACGTGAAGCATAAAAGGTTGAGAAACACTGCTCTATTATATAAGAAACTATTGCGGATTTCTCAGAAATCGTAGCCAATTTTGCATTTTCATTGTCATATTCGTGTTCAGCACCTTGAAATCTTTAAGAAATTACTACTTTTATCTCACAGCCATGACTTCTATGAAAATTTGTTGCCCAGTATTATTAGGGTTTTAAACAAAATGAAATCAGTGTTGAATAATTGCACTCTCTAAATAGCATACCGCAACTGCAAAAATAAATACTCATTATGCCACTCAATGCTTGGCTGCATGCAACATGAGCAACACCTTGTCATTCCATTCCTGGCAGACATACAACACCATTTGCCACATATCAGGCTGTTCAAGCATCAGCAATGGTTAGTTCCAAATGACTTTTCATTGCAGTTCTCAGCCATCATTAATCTGATTTCATTGGTGGCAACAACAAATTTGTTTATAATCAGTGCTGCTCTACAACTTTGCCATTGGAATTTTGGTGCTATCCCCAAAATTTCCAAAGTTAACACTGCTGAGTTCCACATTTTGCCACCATGGGCTATACCAACCACTATGGCTCATTGAGATGAGCACCCCCACTTTTCTATATTCGTCCATCGTTTCTACTTATGTGGGATTGCTTGGTCCTGAATTATCTCGCCTTGGAGTAGTATGCAGGGTAGAAACAAAATGTATGGTGTGAATTTGGAGATAGCAGCACCTTGGCAAAATATTGTCAATAGAGGTTTAAAATTCAGAAATCTGTGAAAGCATTTGGGGAGATAATGACAAAGAATCCTTTGTTTTTTAAAACTTATGTTTGCAAGTTAATTAATATCCAAGTTGTAATAATTAACAATTTCAGTATATTAAATTATTCAGTATAAAATCAAGAAGGATATTACCACTTCTTTCTGGTATAGATATTAAAATAACAATTACTTTCCTAACATATTTCAACTATTTACATCATCATTAGAGGATGTGCTAGCATTTCTTCCTCAAAGGTTGTACTCAGGTCTGAAGTTTCACTGCTCCATAGTATATTTTGTAAAGGTAATGTTACTATTGTTTCCTGGGCTTACTTGTGTTTCACAGGATGGGGTATTTATTTTTTTACCTTCTGCTGATCAAGCAGTAACTTCTGTGGATGTGGCAGTTAGATTTCTTTGTTCCAGCATTCATGTTAATTTTAGTAGATCACAAGTTGTTTGCTATATCCAGTTGAACATTTATTGATGGTGTACACATAATTTCTATATTTATAAATTGTGGTTCCAATCCTGTATTCTTAACCATTCTTTTCAGTGATATTATTTGTTTTTTGAAACATATGTTGCTTTTCTATTTTTATTGCAAATTCGGTATGTTCTTTTTGTTTTCCTAAAATTAGGTTTGTTGCTGTCATAGGTGCTCAGATATAGTGGACTTAAATATACATCTCCTGTTATTAGCTTTTTCTCTTGGTCTGATTTAATTATATTAAAAATTGTACCACTAGGTTTTGTTGGTGCTTTAGGTGTATTGTCTCACTGCATTTTTCAGCATGTGAGCAAGTCACAGGTTGTTTGGAATTCTTGTGATGAACTTAGTTTATTTATGCTGATTGGGATATTTTTAGCCATCATCATCATCAAGCAGTCATAGGCACAGAGGTCCAACCAGATTGTGCAATTTAGTTCTCCAAACATATCTGTCCTGAGCTATATCTGCTGCAGCTGGCCACTGCACACCAATTCTAACAAGCTCCTGCTTGACATTGTCTGTCCACCACATCCTAGGTCTCCCACCCTTTCTGAGACCTTTAGGCACACTGTTCTTAATCCTATTCAGTAATCTACAATTATTCATACAGGCAACATGGCCAAACCAATGGAGTCTTTCTCTGCACAATATGCTGCTTAACTGTTGCTGATTCCTTTTACTAACTTCATCATTACTTACAAAGTTGAATCACCTAATGCCCAAGATACTGCATAAGCATTTAGTTTCCTGTTATCTTGTTTGCAAAGTTTCACTACCATAACTAACCCTAGAGAGAACCAAACTATTAACAGTCTAATTTTAGTATTTAGTTATATATGCCTATTTCTCATCACTCTCCATAGATTCTTAAAAGTCCCAGCAGCAATCCCTATTCGTCTGTTAGTTTCATGCTGCACATCACCACTATCTGTTACATAGCTCCCAAGATAATTAAACTGAGACACCTTCTCAAGAGTGGAGCTATTCAGATTAACTGAACCACAGCCTGCTTCACCAAATTTCTTCACTTTAGTTTTCTCTATGTTTATAACCAAACCTATTCTACTATCAGTCTCATCAACAGCTCAAATGAAAGAGTTCATCTCATCAACATCATTTGCCAAAAGGGATAAATCATCAGCGTAATATATATCAGAAATTTTCAGATCTCCAGACCATTTAAGGCCAAATCTTTACCTTGCAGTAAATTTTGCATAACATATAATCAATAACCAAACTAAAGAGAAAAGGAGATAAAATACACCCTGGTTGAACATCAGAAGCAATGCTAAACCAATTGCTACAAGTCTTACCAACTCTCACACACGACTCAGTGTTATTATAGAGAGCTTTCGTTATGTTAACTAACTTGTCTGGTATGTCATACAATCTCATAATCAACCACAAATTATGATGATCAACAGAGTCAAAACCATTTTTGAAATCAATAAAGCTAGCAAACAAAGGTTTGTGAAACTCTAAACATTTCTCAAGAATCTGCCTGAGTGAAAATATCTGAACTACACATCCCCTACTACTTCTGAATCCACGTTGCTCATCACGCAGTTGACTGTTAACCAGATTCTTATTTCTATTAAGCACAATCATGCAAAGAACTTTACCTGGAACAAAAAGTAGGCTGATACCTCTATAGTATCACAAGAATTGCGATCACCTTTTTCAAAAATTTAATAATAATAGTTCTGGTAAAATTCTTAGAAACCATTCCTTTATCATAAAAGATATTAAAAATTTCAGTCATCTATGTGGTAACCGAAACATTCCCAGCTCTAAGCATTTCCTTAGTAATTTCATCTACCCCTGGGGATTTATACAGTTTAAATTTAGAAACAGCCAAAATAATGTCAGACTGTTAGAGGGCCAATGTTAAAGCCAGTAATGCATCTATTATCATTATAAACAATGGGAGTAGAACTAACCACATTGTTTAGAACATCATTGAAATGCTCAGCTCACCTAACCATGACAGAATCCTCATCTTCTATAACCTTCTATAACTTTACCTTGTTTATCCTTCAATACCTGGCCATTTTCTACAACACAAAACATTAACTATATGGTACAGCTCTCTGCTGTTGTGCTGTCTAACTGCTTTCTCAGTTTTGTCAGCCAAGCCATCAAGCCAAAGATTCTTATCAGCAGCTAACTGATCCTTTACATGTTTCTTAAGCTCTCTCTAATGCTTTCTATAAGGACTAGTAGGGTATTAATTAAGGACATTCCTACAGTTCTTTCTTTCTGAAATAAGCTCAAGTGCTTTATCACTCAAATAATTCTGCCTCCTCTGTTCCTATTTTCCTAAAAGAGTGCTGTTAGTTTCCAAAAAAAAGCCTGTTTAAAACAGTCCCATTCTTCCTCTTCAGTAGTAAACAAACCATGATTGTCATAATGATAAGTAAGTAACCTATCATGGTAAGTTTTAGCTATAACTGGGTCTTTCAGAGCTTCAGATTTAAAGGTAAATTTTTTAACCTTAGCACAACACTTCTTAAGTTTAAGTTGCAATACACTTTTAACAAGGTAATGGTCAGATCCAATTTCAGCTCCCCTATATGCCCTGGTATTCCTAACAGAACTAGCCCATTTGCTGTTAATTAATATATAATCAATTATATTCTTAAGCAGCCCATCTGGTGAAACCCAGTGTGTGCTTATGTATGTCATAGTGTTTGGAATAAGTGTTAGTTATTCTCAGACCATTACGTTTACTTACCTGTAGGAAACATTGCCCATTGTTATTGCAGCTACCAATAACAAAGGGATCTATCACCCCTCCCTAAAGGTCAAATCAGTACCAACTTTGGCATTCAAGTCACCTAGAATTCTGTCAAGAAAGAATATCTCCTTTCTTGACAGAATTCAAAATATCCTGAAGTTGTCTTTAAAACCTATCTTTCTCATCCTCATTGGCATCCTCTGTGGGGACATAATAACAGATAATATTCAAATTTTTAATACTTCTCTGAAATTTTGCTGTAAAAAAAACCTTTCATTAATGCACTCATATCCTTCATATCAGTGGCATGTCTGTTGAGAAGCAAACCTACACCTTGGAGATGCTTTTTATCTTCCCTCCCTGAAAAGAGAAATTTAAGATTATTTTTAAGAATCTGACCTTTACCTATCCATCTGGTCTCTTGCAAGACAAGAATATCTAAATTTTAATGGTGGAATTTTTGTGTAAGGACATTAAAAGAATAAGCTCTGTGCAAAGTCCTTACATTCCAACTACCTATGGAGAGAAAATGGTTAGTGGGATAATTAAGGAAACTGTTTATTGAGAGAGGGAATGCTGACAATATCAAACAGCCTCCTAATCACAGGCATGGGGCAAAGACCCATTCCCCCACCACTAAAGGCTTAAGCCATCTATACTGGAAGATTTCCTCTGATGTAGGATTTGAAGATGCCTGTAGAAGCAAGAGTTCAGATGCCTTCTTTGACCTCTGCTCTCAGGGTTATCCACCAGCTGATAAAACATATCCTTTGAGGGGAAAAATAAAAATAAATAAAACCCCCTCAAGCAGCTGCTTGCCACTGAAAAATTCATAATATTTAGCAAAAAAAAAAAAGCAACTAAGAAAGTATTTCTCCATTTCATAAGTAAGACAGAAAATCCAAATAATATGAGCAGTCCAAGTCACCTTGTATAATACTTGCCCATGTGTTAAAGTATACTACACTGAAAAGAATCATTAAAAGAAATGAAATCATGTTTTAGCTAAATGTTATATTATTTGGGAAAATATTGCCTTTCAATTATTATATAATTTAATTGTTTTTATTCATCAGGTTTTCCAAAATTAAGCCTTAATTACATTGTCTAATCTATATTTTCACTATATTGTAGTGAAAGAGTCTTAATCAATATGCTTGTAAATTTGTTTAAATTTTTTATTTTCATAAAATTAAGAATTAAATTCTTTTTAATTTGGTGTAGGATATGACTTATTTCAGTTGATTGGTTTTTTTTTTTTGTAATTCTAAAGTCGGTGTTTATTTGACTTAGCACAGTTGGCAAAAAGCCTGGACTTTTCTCAAAATATTGTACCAGGAAAAAATTTACAAAAGTAATTTTGTTTCAAGTATTTTTTTTTCAAAAATAAGTAGTTTTTCTGTTCATGCAAATTATTTTTTTTAATTTGATTGTCATTTTTCATGCAGACGCTTTAAATTCTGATATTTATGTCTTCGAATTTGATTACAAAGTCTATTTCTCTTTGCATTTTTTACAGCTTGTACTATGAAATGGTTGATTCCATTTCGATCACTAGAATGGGGAAGGTGTATATAGTCAGATTGGTGCACTATGAAATTATACTATTCCTGAAACTAGATTCAGAAAATTTTTTATTATAATGCTTGTTTCTTGTTATGTAGTAGTAATCAGATTTTAAAAATGTGTTTCTCAGGAGCTGATAAGAAGATTCTTTTATGGGATATTGCTTATGGTCATCTTTTAGCAGAATTAAATTGCCATCAGGACACTATTTATTCATTGTGCTTTAGCAGAGAAGGAACTATACTTGCATCAGGTAATGTGTAACTATTGTAAGTTTAATTGTAGAACGTTAATTACATATACAGTATGTCCACCTTATCTTAGTCCTTGTTATCTATTTCCCCACTTATATTGGGCCAAATTATTGGGGGGGGGGGGAAAATAAAAAAAAATACCCCCTCAAGCAGCTGCTTGCCACAGAGGTCTGACAGGAGCCTGTCAGTTTATATGCCACAGTAGGAGATCTGAGAGGATGGCAGGACCTCAGCAGAAAAACGACACACACATCCATAGCCTAAATCCGGGGCTCGAACCCAGGTCCCTACTCTATGTAAAAATTCTCACACTTCAAAGAATCATATTTGAATTGATGCCATTAATGATGACAATGCCATATCAAAATAAAGACCTTGACAATTAAAGGTTTAGGGATGTGTATTATTTTAGGAACCATAACCTTTATGATCATTCTGCCAAGTTTAAATAAGAGCTATGAGATGTTTTCTCATGGTAAAAAGCAATTTTACAAGCAAACATACAAGCAGGAAACCAAACAACTTCAGACTTCTTTGAAAAACCCTTACCTATCTCAGAAGAAGTTAAACCTCAGGCATGTCCTACAAATTTTCATCCAAAATCCGAGAAGGGGATGAGATGTCTGTAGATGAGCCCTATTGGTTAACTGTTGGAAACTGCAGAGAAAGGGAGATATTAGCTGTTTACCACTGTAAAGATGAGATGTTAGCTGTATGAAAATTTTGAGAAAGGGAGATGTTAACTATTACAGAGAAAGGGACCCCCAGTCTTGCCTCTCCAGCTCCTCTCTGCCTGATTCTCTCCCAAGATTAGCCTACATCTGTCCAATCAAGACCAACACCTCTACTTTTAAAGGTGTGATACTAAAAATCATTAATATGTTAAAAAAGTTTATTAAAGCAAATTGGTCATGCCTAATTAATGATTCATTGCAAAAAAAAAAAACTTTATGCACACACATACACAAACTCGTGCAAACACAAAAGAAAGGTAAAATTTGCTTCCCATTTTTAATCCTTTCTGTGTTGGAGTTTGAGAAAACGCTTTCATCTTTCGAATTCTAGTGATTGGAGATGCAGGTTTTGTTCCTATTGTACAAGGTTGCGAAAAAAAATTCTGAATAGAAATCCGAAATTTTTCAAACTGTTGCTAATCAGATATCGAAAGTAACATTTAAATTTATGATATATATTTTTTACCTGTTGATTCCACTTGAAAAATTTTTCATAAAATTTAAAAATAAATCTCTTTGATTCTGCAGTCAGCATATGTACATGATTAGTCACCATAAACAGCATCAAAGTGATGATTTAGTTTATGCCTTTAATTCTGCCGTACTATGCATAGATTATCAATAGGTTCCATTTCCCTGTATTTTGGACCATTTATAGCTCTACTAGAGTTGTAATGGTTTCTAAGCTTTTAATATATATATGATTTTTTTACTACCAGAAATTGCATCATCCAGGAACTATACATCAGCTTTCAATCAATATTTTAGCAGACTTTTAATTTTAAAGAATTTTTTATTTACTTAATGCTTCTAAAATTATTTTTATCGCTTCTCAAATGCATACTGTGATTATAAATAATAATTAAATTAATAGTAAATAAATAATAATTGAAAACAAATTCGCTAATGTTTTGTAATGGTGACAGTCCAAAGATCATTAGGATACTCAAAGCGCGATTTTTAAACAGTAGAACTTTATTTATCAATACTTTTAATTACATTTAAAGCATATAAACTAATTAAGGTTAGGAAATTATGATTTTTTTTTTAAACGAAATTTCTGCCAGAATTTTAAAATTAAACTTTTTTGTAGCAGTTATGCATCTTCAATGATAAAGCAACTCATTCTCAAATTCAGTGATTCAGTATTTTAAATGCTTTGAAACATTTCATTGAATTTTTTTTTTCATAATTCTTTATCACTTTTTTTGATATATTTTTCAATTTTTTTATTTAAATTATATTGTTTTTATAGCAAAATTATTTTTTGACACTACTTGGGCTTAGTTTGCCAATCATCAAAAGTCTAAGAATATGCATTATACGATATATGCATAAATGAGTAAAAAAAGTTAGAAAAAAACTGAATAAATGAAAGATTTAACCATTAATAGAAATATCATGAGCTATTTATGTTAGAATAATGAAATAAAAGGGAAAAATGCAATATATATATATATTAATTTTACTAAAGATAGTGGGAAAAAAACAGTAAAAGTTTGCAATGTTCAAAAAAGTTTAAAAAATTTAACTTCTCATTTTTCTTTGAATTTTTGCTATTTTATTAAGCACAATTAAATGCTCTTCCTTTTGACATAGAACATGACATATTTCTATTCATTAGTTTCAGGATGAAGTTCTAAAGCTGTTTATTTTATTTTCTGAAAACACTTTAAAATCCGGCTACCACAATGAGTTCAGTTTCAGAAACCCAACACTGTAAAAGTTAAGACAAATAGATCAATAACTTATTTTAAGTGGTAAGTCAAGGTAATTTCTTTAAAAAAATGTGTAATCAAATGATTAATCAGATCATTAGTCCTTATTAACCTGTATTTACATTATTGTTATGGGAGGAAATTCTTTGCTTAAAGGGGTTTTTTGGTCCCAGTTAATCATAGATAACGAAGATCTCCTTATGTAAATTAAGCATGTTTTTCTTTTCAAGTAAACACTACAGAAAAATTATATTTATCATAAAATACTTTTTCTTACTTATACCCTTTCTATGGTAATTTTCATTACAATATATGTGAGGCCTATTAGATTTTTTCACTGTCAGTAATGCACATTATGATCACCAATACCACTTCCTAGTAGTATGCAACACAGAAACTAGCTCTTTTATCAGCCAAAACTAATGAGAGGAATCAGAATGATTGACTCTAGTTGCTGTCATTTTCTACACAGAGTCATTATTGAAATCAAGACTATGTAACATAATAAATGTCTAAGGAAGCATTGCCTTTAATATCACCAATTTAAGCGACTTAGCTGGTGATTCATGCCACTCTCGCATGTATGAGTGAGCAATTAGAAACACTCGCTACTTCTTTTTCAGGGATGCCATTCACTGCAGTCAGTCTTGAAGAATGTTTAGCTATGAAAGCTCTTTTTTTAGTTATAGTTTCAATTTGAGGAGTGGGAATGATGCGTAGAATGCTGGGATAAATGATAAAAATAGTTCTAGGAATAATAAAATAGATTTAAGGCATTAAAAAGTGTAAAACAGAAAGGGGGAAAAAACCCAGACCAGTTAAGTATATGATAATTGCTTTCAAAATCTTCCATTCTTAGAAATAACAGTTTTTGGTTAATTTTCAGGAGATTTTCTAAACTTTAAGGGAAAAATTTGTTGATAATATTATAATTAAACTTGTGAGCTTAAATCAGGGGATTGCTTCAGCATAGAGTTACATTACAAACAAATAGGCTTAAAAGTATAGTTCTTCTAAGAAATAGCAATCAGATGGCTTTAACAAATTATTTATACTGTTATTTAATATAATATGCATCAGATGAAAAAAGAAAATATTAGTTTTCAAGTTTCAATTGCATATTTTTATAAGATATATATATATATAGGAAAATTTTCAAATGGCAATTTCTATTTTTTTTTTAAATTGTGGTTTTTTTTTTTTGTTATACTAAAAATGAACATAGACATCTTGGTCCTCTCATTTTGGATTCTGTCATCATGTCTTAGTTAATAGTAAGACACAGAAATAGTCACTGTTATACCAAACAAAAGAACGTTTAATTTTTAAAATAATAATATAATAAATATGCTAAGTAGAATGTTTCTGTTTTTTAGGGTAGTATGAAAATACTTTTGTTGTGTTTCTCATTCTTTTGTAAGCCGTTCATTGATTTTTTTTTACACATTGGGCAATTAGCTATTATAGCAGTTTTTATAAATTAGTAATGATCCATTGAAAAACTTTGAAGAGTTGACTTCACCATCAATTTTGTTCATCAGTTAAATTATTGGTGACACAAATTAATTTTGCTATAACAATTTGTTGAATATACACAATGATGAGACTGATGGAAGATATGTTTTTAAAGAAATCAAAAGCACAGTTCCAGAATTACGGGTGGACGACATACCTAAGTGCGAGTTTTGTGACACCGTTTTAAGTATTAAGCATATTTTAATTGAATGTACATATTTTAACTTTGAAAGACGTATGTTTTTTAATTTTCATAATTTTACGTCTGAGCCCCTTACACTCGGACATCTGTTATCAGAAAATTGTTGTTTTAACTCTAAATTTGGATTTTTATGATATATTGGATATTTTACGCGACTTTGATTTTACCATCTTTTACGTTCTATGTATAACCCAGGTCGCTTACACCTGGGTAATTTTATGTTTATCTTTATATGATATTTATACATTTGTTCTTTGTTGTTAAATATATTTCCTTTTATTGCTTTACAATAAAAGGAATGTGTTTTCTTTGTAGTTTTTTTTTAATACTTGGTTGAGGGTTCTATGACTTTTATCTTTTATTTGGACATGTGTTTGGCGCATTATAGCCTCAGATGCTAATGCGCCATAAAACCCTAAACAACCAACCAACCAGTTCCAGAATCTAAAGTTAAATGCAATAGCTCTTAAGAACTATATACTACAAAAGTGAATGATGATATGTATCAATGTCAAAGCTTGATGCTTTGAATAGGGGAAGCAATTTTCAAAGCATTTCTCAAATTCAATCAGAATGTCATTTTGGTATTTATATTTACAAATCATTGAATCGGAACATTGTTATAGTACTTTCATTTACAAATCATTAAACCAGAGTGCCATTCTAGCACTTACGTATCAACATCATTGAGCTGGAACACAATTGCAATAGTTTCGAAATCATTAAACAAAACTCCATTCTAGTATTCAAGTTTTCAAATCATTGAACTCGAGCAGCATTCTTTGACTTTTCTGAATAGGAAATTGGAACAGAACGCTGTTCTGTAACTTGATGTTTTCGAATCACTGAGTTCGAGTTATTCTATGGTTTTTAAAGCAAATATTTCTGTGTGAATATATTTTGGAGATGCCAGTTTATTAGGTACACCAGCCCTCATCACCTATATGGTTCATTTCAATATGTAATACATCACATGACCACTGTGTGCAGAATAAATCAGGCAGACCAACTCTTCGAGCGTTGGTTACAGTTGGATTGAGCATCAGAATTGACAAAACAAGCCACCTGAGCAACTTTGAGCGTGGCAATTGGCGCAAAGCATGCTTGTTCTAGCATCTTCCAAACAGCTATCCTCCTGGGCCTTTCATGCAAATCATTTCAAGGATTTACCGAGAATGGTGCAAAAAGCAAAAAAAATATCAGTGATCAGCGAGCCTGTAGATGAAAACAGCTTGTGCATCAAAAGGATCAAAGAAGACTGGTGAGAATTGTGCAAGCTAACAGATGGGACACAACCAAGACAAATCACAACAGAATTAAACATTGGTGTGCAGAACGTCATCTCTGAATGGACATGGCAGCATCGACATTGGACAATTCAGGACCCAAAAAAGGTAACCTGGTCAAATGAATCAAAGTTCCTTTTGCATCATGCTGATGGAAGGATCAGATTTAACACAAGTATCATGAATCCATGGAACCATCTTGTCTGATATCAACAGCACAGGCCAGTGGTGATGGTGTGGGAAATGTTTTCCTGGCACACATTAGGTCCCCTGATACCCATCGAAGGACATCTAAATGCCATGGCATATTTGAACATCATTGCTGTCCATGTTCATCCTTTCATCACTATGGTTTATTCTCACTCAAATGGACACATTCAGCATGATAATGCACCTGCTCACATGACGTGTATTATCACCGAATGGAGGGGTGGCTCAGTCGGTAGCGCGCCAGGCTCGTAATCTGTAGTTCCCAGGTTCTAGTCCCAGCTGGGTCAGCGTTGAGATTTATCTCCGCAAAATTCCCTGCCCTGCCCACAGTCAGTAGGGGACACCGATGGGCTTGGAAAGGCCGCCGTCTGTCAGATGGGACGTTAAGCCATGGCCCCGTGTGCGGGAGAGCCATACCCTGTGCACGTTAAAGAACACGCTAGATGGCCTTGACGGGAGGCTACCATCTGTCTCCCAACAGCTGTTCCAGTGGGTCCCCTCCCCCAACCTTCTCTGAGCCTTCGGGGTCCATGTGACCTGGCCATTTAGCCCATGGTGTGCAAAAAAGTGCCGCTCAGAGGTAAAACAACCCAACCCAATCACCGAATGGTTCCAGGAACATGCCAATGAGTTCATTTCTTCATTGGCCTGCACACTCCCCAGATCTAAACTCTATAAAGCATCTTTAGGATGAGTTGGTAAAGTCTGTTGCAGTGAAACTTCCACTTTGCAGCAACTGCACAACAAAAACATTTCTGCATGATATAGCATTCCTGCACAATGCATCCAGCATCTTATAAGTTTCATGCCCCAACGAATACACTGTTCTGAAGGCCAAAGGAGGCACAAGATACTACTAGGTAGGTGTATCTATTAAACTGGCATCTCAGTGTATATATATATAGTCTTATCATATTTTTATGCAATCAAACCCAGACATTAAGGGAAAATTTTTTAAATAAATGTCACATGCTTGTTTTGAGCAGTATAAAAAATATGAGTGTATGAGCAAATATAAAATATATATATTTTAGATTTTTTTATTTAAATATATATATTTTAGAGCATTTGTTGCTCTGTCTGCTTTTTTTTTACAACTCCTTCTAGATGGTCAGAGCTAAGATCACTAAACTTTGTCTACATCTTCATCTCATTGTAACTAAGTGCACTGTATGGGTTTCAACCACAAAAAATTAGACCCCACCTAAAAGGCAGCCACAAAATGTCTGTCCATGACTAACTTCAAAGATAAATAACATGCTCTATTCATAACTTTCAAGTCTTCATTCATAAGGTACGCAATGCCCCCAGAAATTCCGGATGCTTGCAGCAGTTGTCTTAACTCACTGCAATTCGAACCCCATCTCTAAACCCTACATAACCAGAACTAAGTGGAATCACTGTCTGCACAAAACTTCCCGCCCTGTCCTCAGGCAGTAGGGAACACCAATGGGCTTGGAAAGACCAGTGCCCCTTGCATGAGACGTTAAGCCATGGCCCCATGTGCAGAAGAGCCATACACTGTGCACGTTAAAGAACATACTGGGTGGCCTTGATGGGAGGCTTCCATCTGTCTCCCAACGTCGGTCCAGTATGTCCCCTATCCCCAACCTTCTCTGAGCCCTCAGGGTCCTTGTGACCTGGCCATTAAGCTCATTGTATGTAAAAAGGTGGTGCCCAGAGGTAAAACATCCCAACCCAGTGGGGCCACCATACCAAATTCAGAACTGCTTGGTTGATTACTTGAGGAATTACAGGGAACAGAAAACTTCTGCAACAGTGATGTCACCCTGGGAGTGACATAGTGTCTGCTCACCCATTATGATTATGCTTGCTACTCTGAGTCATTATATTGAAGCCAGAGTGACACCAGGCAATCTAGTTTATTATAAAGCACAATGTCATATTTTTGATAAATTTTTTATCATTCTTAATTTTTTCACAAAGTTCTAGACGTGTTAAGTCAATATTAACCTTGCAAAAAGCAAAGCTTGAAAAATTTACTGACATGAGACTCCAGTGTATGACCAAATGTTGTTCATGTTGAGAACTGTTGTTCAACAGGAGCTGATGTTCTAGTTAAACTAAAGATAAATTTAATAACATGAAAAAAATATTAGCAACCAAAATATTATTTTCTCAGAAATGACTAAAAAGGTTACCTTTTTTTACCTGTGGTCCCTTTCATCTCCCGATGTTTCTATCCCAGTCAAACGTAAATTGTTTTGAAAATTGCTGTTTCCCAAACTGTACAAATCTTGAGAATATGTATTTTGTAACAATATCAACTTACCACTGAATAAGAAAGTCATAGACAGAAGGGAAAGAATTAAAAACTGGGACAGGTATACAAACTGGTTGGGATAAGAACTCAAAACTGGGATGTATGATAAGCCTTATACAGTGCAAGAAGCATGATTGAGGGTTTAATCCCTAACATATTTGGGGAAATTTATTTTTAAGAAACCATTAATTCATCAACTAAAGTATTAACAATATTTTTCAAAACCCTAAACTTCCACGAATTCTAGCTAATTTTGGCTATGTCACTGATTATAAATTGAGATGCCAGTTTATTAGGTACACCACTCCTCGTCACATAAATGGTTCATTCCAATGCATAATACATCATGTGACTGCTATGTGAGGTATAAATTGGGTGACTACAGCTCTTCAAGTATTGGTTAGAACTGTATTGAGCATCACAATGGGCAAATCAATGGCTTTGAATGGGGTGTGATAGTTGGTGCTAGGCATGCTTCTAGCATCTCCCAAATGCCTGTAATATTACAGAGTAATGTCCAATTATAATATTAATATTACATTCGAAGAAAATTTTTTTTATATTTTTTCTTTAAATTCACTAAGTTAACAAAATACTTTTACTTTATCAATGAAAATATATTTTACGCATATATTTTGTACATCATTTTTTTTCCCTTTTTATGAGAATTTTAAGTGAACCATTGCTTCCATGGATGTTATGCTCCTGATATGTACCATGATAACAATAATGCATATCTTTATCATTTACTAAAAGCTGGATTAAAATTTTAATTCTTCTAAGCTGTTTTATTCATATTAAAACTTGATCTTATTTTCATGTATTAATTTCAAAATAATTTTTTAAGGCGGCCTAGATAATAGCGTAAAATTGTGGGATGTCACCAAATTATTTGAAGAAATAGATCTAGAAGACCTCAATATTTCCCATGCACCAAATGTAAAGTAAGCATAAAATAAATTATTAAATTGTGTATAAAAAATTAAGCTTTTTTTTAAGTGAAATTTTAACTTAAAAACAGATAGTTAAAATTATATTTTTATATGTACAAAACCTAAAAGGTAACAAATTTATGTGTACTATAATTGGATCAATATAGTTTTTGATTATTAATAATTTTTGAATAATAAATATGATTATAAATTCATATTTATTATTTTAAACTGAATTACTTGGCATAAATTATCACTTGCAAAGTTCTGTTTGGTTATATTTAATTTACAATATTAATTTATTACATTTTTTAATTTATTTTACAATGAATTGCAAAAAATGAGTAAATTCAAAATGAATTATAGAAGAAAAAACCTATAATTTTTGAATAATAAATATGATTATAAATTCATATTTATTAATTTAAACTTAATTACTTGGCATAAATTATCACTTGCCAAGTTCTGTTTTGGTTATATTTAATTTAAAATATTAATTTATTGCATTTTTTAATTTATTTTACTTGCTTGGGAGACTTTTAAGTTTACTCAGTTTCCTTTGTTTTTATATTATATGTGTATATAGTTTTGGACTCTCATCACCATCATCATCATCATCCTCAATGGCTATGGAGATCCTACCAGATTGTGCAATTTAGTTCTCAAAGCATATCTCTCCAGAGCTGCATCTCGCCACTGTAGACCAATTCTAACAAGGTCCTGTTTGACATTGTCTATATTTTTATCTACATTGACCTGACGTACTGCATCCCAGGTCTCCCCCTCTTTCTGTGGCCTTTTGGCACACTCTTCATAACCCTATTCACTAATCCATAATTATCCATATGGGCAATATGGCCAAACCAACTGAATCTCTCTCTGCACAATATGCTGCTTAAAGGAAGTTGCTGACTGCTTTGCCTAACCTTATCATTACTTACAAAGTTGAACCACCTAATACCCAAGATACTGCTTAAGCATCTAGAATCAAAAGCATCAAGTTTCCTGTTATCTTATTTACAAAGGGTCCGTGTTTCACTACCATAACTAACTCTAGAAAGTACCAAACTACTGAGTGATTCAAAATTCATGCAATCCATATTAGAAAATTTCATTTATTCCCAATTTGCATTTACAAATTATTAACAAACACGTCACCAACAAAAAACTGACAGTGTGAGAACTAAACTAAAACAGTGTTGCATATGTCAAGTGACTGCAGGGTTGCCAACAGAACCGGTATTTAATTTTGTTCAGTTGGGCAAAATAATAAGCATTTACATTTTTGGTTGCACAAATTTTGAATCACTCCGTATTATACAGTCTAGTTTTAGTCGTTAGGTGTATACACCTATTTCTCCATACTCTCCATAAATTCTTAAAAGTCCCAGCAGCAATTCCTATTCCTCTGTTATCACATGCCGCACATCACTGGTATCTGTTACATAGCTCAATAGATAAATAAACTGAGACACCTGCTCAAGTGTACAACCATTCTTATTAAATGAACCACAACCTACATGATCATTTTCGCAACTTTAGTTTCCTTTCTGTTTATCACCAAACCTACTCTACTACCAGTCTGTTGAAAGAGTTCATCTCATCAGCATCATTTGCCAAAAGGACTAAATCATCAGCATAATCTAAATCAGAAATTTTCAGATATTTAGACCATTTAAAGCCCAAGCAAATTATAAACTTGTTTTGGACAAAAGTGATTTAAGTAAAGAACGGTATAACTGAAAACAATTTTTAGTTTCTGAACTCCATCTGCGAGTGTAGCAATTAAAATGTATCATAATGTTGAATAAACTAAAAATTTATGTAACTTACTAGTAAAGATAAATTTTGTTTTTCACTAGTTTGTCATTTCCATGTAGTGTGATATATTTTAGAGTATAAACTGCTAACATTTAATGTATGTATATGAATTTATTTTAAATTTGCTTTATGCTGTTTCTCTTGCAGAATAAATACAGAAAGTCATCTCATGGGTTCTTATCCAACAAAGTCCACACCAGTTTTGGCACTTCACTTCACTCGCAGAAATCTATTATTGGCAGCAGGCATGTATCATGGATAGCTGCAATTCATCTTATTGTAAATAGTCATAAACAAATATGTAATGTATATACACATATGTAATATATTCATAATCATCATACTGCAAAATAAATGCTGTATCAGCAAAAGTGAAGAAAACTAGTGCAATTCTTTCAGATGTTTTGCTTGTATTAATCATAATAAGCATATTTTATCAAAATATTTTTATGAAGCATGCAACTAATTGCATGCTTCATAAATAACTCTTAGGGTGGCTCTGTCAGTAACACACTAGTAATCATAATCTGCAATTCCCAGGTTCGAATCCCACCTGTACGAGATTTATCTTCATAAAATCCTCACCCTGCCCTTGATCAGAACTTGGAAAGGTCATCCATTCATCAGATGAGGCAGTAAGCCATGGCCTTGTGTGCAGGAGAATCATATCCTATGCACATTAATAACATGCTGAATGATCTTGAAGGAGGCTTCCATCTTTCTCCTAACAGCTGTCCAATGGGTCCCATTCTCTGAGCCCTGGGGGGTCTAGTGTCCTGACCATTTAGCCCATTGATGCAAAAAGTGCCACACGGATAAAACAACACAATCCTGCAACTCCATACTTTTTTTATAGTGAAATAAGTAAATTGTGGCTTAATTAAATACACAATATACAGGGTGACTCAAAAGTCTGGACCCATAGGCAAAACTTTTTAAGAAGCATATTACAGCAAATGCTCAAATTGACAGCCTTGCACTTAGTGACCACTTGTGGATACGCAGAATACAAGAATATTGAACATTTCTCAAAGTATCGTAGCCGATGTTGTTACATGCAGAGATGATTTACTCCCTTAGTGCAGCAATTGTTTTTGGCCAATTCCGATAAACTACTGGCTTCAGATGTCCCCAAAGGAAAAAGTCAAGTGGTGTTAGGTCTGAAAACTTAGGAGGAGGACCATTAGGATGGAGGAAGGCCATTTGACTGAACCTCTCTTTTCAATCCACCTGTTTGGAAAAGTTTCATTTAAAATCTACCTCACATCAATAGCAAAATTAATCTGTCGCAAAAAACCTCGCCTACACCGTAATTCGTGGATCTGTTTGGAAATGGCACCCCTCCATTCCGTTCGGATTGTGTTTAGACCAGTAACGTGCTCCGTGCCTTTTTACGCAAACATTTAGTTGAAATGAGGTTCATCACTGTAAAACACCATAAATTCCCGCTTTTGTAAGAACCACACAAAATTCTACACGCCTGTCTGTCATCTCCATGCATTTGCTGGACCAGGTGCACTTTATGGGGATGGAAATTATGATTTCTAATAATTTGTTGAGGACCTTGTGACATCTGTTAATCTGCATATTGACTTTTTTTGGCTTTTCAGCAGGTGTTCGCATACCACTGCAGAGGTTTCCTCATCGGTTAGTTTTTGAACGGCCGCTACGCCATTGATCATATGTGCTTCCTGTTTCTCTAAAATGTTGAAACACTTTTTCAACAGTGGCATGTGTTATTGGATACTTATTGGGATGCTTTCTACTGAATTCAGCAGCAATTCCTCTCCGTGAAGCATCCTGTCTTGCGTACATAAGAACTAGGGTAATTCTTTTATCTACTGTTAGTTTCGAAGCCTTTCTTGAATCTGAAATACAATAGAAAGTTATATTTCAAATAAGAACAATTGCCTAAGGATCCAGACTTTTGGGACACCCTGTATATTCAGTTTTTTTAGAATCACTTTGAATGCTCTTTATGAATTCTTTAAAGAAAACCTAATGCTCTTGAAGGTGAAGCTAGGACCAGTAATATCAACATTTTGAAACCATATAAATATTTTTAATTATGTTTAGTGGAATGCTAATTTTTCCTTTTTCAGAGGCCAGAATAAAAACTAGAAGAATGACATATCACCTTTGGTGAATATGAAATGTTCATTTTCAAAGAAAATTAAGTTTTAATTTTCAGAATTTCGCACTTTTTAACTAGTAATTTGTACTAATGGGTGATTGTAAAATGTAAACAGTAATGTATTATTAGCCCTATACAATGCGAAAAGAATTTCTCCGTTACAATGAAAGTGCTGTGTTTTTAACATTCCCAGGATTAAGGGCAGTAACGGATTTAGAGGTCTAGGGGACCAATGGTGTGTGGTTGACATGACCTCTACAGTTATGAAAGCAATTGATGGAACAATTTTGGAGTTCCCCCGAGTAGCTGGGCATTTACTCATGGCCGCCGACAGGGGGGGGGGGGGCAAGGGGGACTAGTGCATAGGGGCCCGTCAGATTAAGTGACTCTTTACTTTTTCTTACAATAATTTTAAATAAAAATATTTGTAAAATTTAAAATAATTTTTTTCTTACAAAAATTATTCTTAGTTAGGCTATATATCGATCCTGCAAAATTCCATAAGAACATTATTTGTTATAATATGCTTTTAAAAAGAAACACTAGTTGGATTATGACATATTTTCTCATTAATAGTAGTTGAACGAACCATTTCTTAACATCTTTTGTCCGCGTTAACTTACAGCATTTGCTTGTATTTTTCCCTGTTAACCACCCCACTCCTGCAGTAGTAGCAACAGTTGGACTCTCCCAAACCCAACCCGAGCGATCAGGTATATTACATTGTTCATGTTTCGAGTTCCAGTAACATCGTCTATGGTCTGTGTGTCAATGTTTCAAGGGGGGGGGGGGGGCGAGCATAATATTACACAGGGGCCCATAAATTCTCTCGGCGGCCCTGCATTTACTCATCCACTTATTGGTAAATCTTCCAGTGGTAGAGACAAATCAGTTAGTGTATGTAAAATTATTTATTAATACTATATTAAAATAGTCGTCCCATGGCCTAGTGGTTAGCGCGCTTGACTACTGATCTAAGGGACCTGGGTTCGAGTCCCGGGTAAGGCATGGATGTATGTGTCGTTTTTCTGCTGAGGTCCTGCCATCCTCTCAGATCTACTGTGTCATATAAACTGACAGGCTCCTGTCAGACCTCTGTGGCAAGCAGCTGCTTGATTTTATATTAAAATATTGAAATGGGGACAGATGGTAGCCTCATGTCCTCCCAACAGTTGTTCAAGTGGGTCCCCTTGCCCAACTTTATCTGAGCATCGGGGCCCTTGTGACCTGGCCATTTAGCCCATTGTGTTCAAAACAGTGCTGCTCAGAGGTAAAATAACCCAACTCTATTTTATCTCCGTATGCGTTATTGATCAACATATTCTACCACCAGAATTTATAGTATCGTTTGCAAATATTAGTTTTTCATTTTCTACATTTAGCGCGCTCTAATGATGTAAATTAAAGCCTTTTAAATGATTTGAGAACTATGAATCGTATTTCGTTCATGCCTATTAAACTCAAAAAGAACTTTTCCTTAATCTCTTAAGAAGTTACCCCCCTCCCCCCAGGGATGAACTTGTTGCTGCCAATATAAATCCCTCGATCATCACATTCCGCTACTAAAATATCAAATTTCTAGCCTAAATCGTTTGCAATATTTAAAGTTCTGAAATTTCAAATTTTCTTTCCACTCTCACAGGTCACAGTCTTTTCGAAAATTCGAAAAGTCTGAATAATAATAGTTATCAATTCCTATCGAACTCACAAAATTTTAATTAATCTCCAAACTGAAAAGACTTTGTAATGCATATATTCTTTTTCAGCTATTCTCAAAACGCATTAATTATCAAATTTCTACTTCAATATTTTGCCCCTCCACTGTAATAATTACTTATATATGTGCATTTTTCCTCGTCGCTCTAACTGTATTTAAAAAAGAACTTCTTGAAAATTATGTCTGATATATAGGTTCTACTCTACTCCTATAGGTTCTCTCTAACTCTACTCCTGAGATCACTCATATTGATCAACTTGCTTTTATAATCAGATATATTACAAACGATCGAGAAATTAAAGAACGGTGTCTTGGTTTTTTTGCCCATTGAAGAGCATAAAGCTGCATATTTAGAAGAAACAGTAATAAAATCGAAAATTTAGCAATATATATTAAAAAATGCAGGGGACAGACTTATGATAGTGCTGGTAATATGGCAGGGGAATATACAGGATTACAGACTTAGAAGTCACTCTCCAAATCTAATTGGAAACTAAACTGTGCAATCTTGTCCTAATCCCGTACGATTCTTTTACTTTGTAGATTGTTTATGCACTTCTTTTCCAAGTCATCGCGACGATGGAACACTCTGAATGAATGCTTACCACCTGAATTTTTATCATTAAAAAAATAAGTGATACAAGATAGGAATAAGTGATACAAGGCTAGGGCTGAAGCTATATTGACATTGGAAAAAGATTACGAATGCATTAAAAGTATTTTGATTAAAAATCGTTATGCCAAAACGAAAAGCTAGAATGCCTAAATTAAATTTAGAATGTATGGGACTGTTGAAGATTTTAATTATTACGAAAGAGCGCTTTTGACTTTTTTCAAAAAATATTTTTTTTTGCAAAAACTAAATGTTACAAGTAAGTGTTTGCAGGACCCAAAAATAAATCTATTAAAAGGCGTCAGCAGAAATCGTTAACAGAATTTTATTCTAAGGGTAAGAAATTATTTTGAATCAATCGAAGTGGAAGCCGCATCAATAATACAAAAAAGAAAAATATAAAAATGATCAATGCCGAATGAAAAAACGCAAAATTTTTTGACGATTTAACGGAAAACGATGTAATTTTGCGTGGCAAAGATTTATTTGTAGTTAATATAATTAACGTTATATGCGACACACTGAATACAGAACTAAATCAAAGGGTAGAAGCAGGGCCGTGCCGTGCTATGATGCAGAGAGGCGGCCGCATCAGGCGGCACCGTAAGGGGGCGGCATAAGCAGCGAAATCAAAATACATTTTGAACCATTTAATAATTAAAAATCTTTACGCAACGCTTTTCTATATTGGCTATGTTATTCCGATATTGATGTATACGATTTATGATTTATCGTACGCCTCTGCCTCAGCGCTTTCGGTACCCTTTGAACTCGGTTTCTGGTGCAAGTGCATTGTTGGTGAGCGCTCGCCGAAAGACTTTTGATCTGACAGCGCGAAGTTATTATTTTTGTTTGTAATATACCACGCGGCCGCTCCTAAAAGCTGAAGCGGCAATTATCACAAAAGACAATTGCATGTGTTACGTGTTGATAGTTCTGCTTTGAGCTTACAATTATTGACAATATTTGATTTTAATGTTAGTTTGTCATGAGAAGTGGCAAGTGGCTGTGCTGTATTTAAATCAGTAAATCAGATATATATCTGTATCAGTATAATATTTGTGCATTTATACTAATTCAGTTTTTGTGTTTAAAAAGTAGATCAGGTAAGAGAATTATTGTTTTTTATAGCAATGTAGTTACTTATTATCACTGAAAATTATTATGTTATGACAATAGGGACTTGAATTAAAAAGTAGCATTTGCATGGACTGGGTATATCTCAGGTGCGAAACGTGGGCCTCTGTGTGATAGATAGAAAGTTATTTAGGTAATATTGGGCTACTTTTGCCTTCTGTGTGTGATAGAGAGAGAGAGTTGCTTAGGAAATATTTGCATTTGCCTACTTTTGCGTTCGTTATTTATTGCTGCATTTTTACCAAATTCATATACGTTGAAGTGGAGACAATACAATAACAAGTTAAAGAAAGGCATTTGTCAAAACGGCTGCTAGCCGTCAATTTGACAGATATTCGTTATCTATTTATTATGTTCTGTTACTTACAAATCTTACTAGCTTTGCAACTCATTTCTATCGTTATTTTATCTACCCTATTTTAATAGCTTGATAAGCGTCATCATATTTAATCATTTTCAATGACCCCCCCCCCCCCCCACCCCGGTTGCATTTTTGTGAAGGACTGTGAATTTTTATTTAATATTTTTATTACAGTATGGAACAGAAAACGAAAAAATTGTCTGTAAGTCAATATAAAAAGAAACGCTTAAAGAAAGAGGAACAAGGAAAAAAGCTAAGCTACGTTATGAAGGAATTCTTAGTACAAAAGTCCTGTTTAGATGAATCGTCCACATCCACATCAACAGCTACTGCTTTGGATTTGGCAAATAAAAACTCAGTGCCGCCCCAATCACTTCCAGAAGTTGCTGAAGAGAGCCAAAAAATAACACCATCAGAAGTTCATCAAGAGCCGGGAAAAAGTAGCAGTGGCAGCCAGCAGATATTAAACGAAATTCCTTCTGCTCCTGCATTATGGAATGCTTTCTGCATGTCATCTGAAACTCCTCAAATACTGGTTGAGAGGGGTCCACATCAAATTAAAGAATTCGAGTTTCCTATTAATAAAGGAAGGCGCAGATTTTTGCCCTTGCATTATTTGAAAGTGTTGAGCAATAGTGAAGTCGTTGAGAGAAGTTGGTTGATTTAGTCTGTTACAAATGATGCCGTTTTTTGCTTTTGTTGTATATTATTTGATAATTCGTCTGCTATTAATGACTGGCCCAAAAAAGATTATTCTGACTGGGGAAATCTTATAAGAGCCCTCACAATGCACGAAAACTCTGTAAATCACAGAAATGCTTTTAGAGCATGGAAAGAATTCGACATTCGATTAAAGCAGAAAATAACTATTGACGCTGAATATCAACGAATTATGGATATGGAAATTCAGCATTGGAGAGGAGTTCTAAAAAGAATTATGTGAATAATTAGACTATTGGCCTCACAATGCTTAGCATTTCGTGGAATAACTGAACATTTGTTTCAGCCTAATAACGGAAATTTCCTAAAGTTGGTAGAATTGCTTTCCGAGTTTGATCCAGTTATGGAAGAACATATCGGAAGAGTTCAACGCGAGTCTGATAAATGGTCTGTGACTTATCTAAGCAATAATATACAAGATGAATTTGATGGGAAATGTAATTTTAAGCAAAATTGTCGAAATAACAAAAATCGCTAAATATTTTGCGATAATCGCCGATTGTACCCCCGACGTAAGTCATATTGAACAGCTCTCATTAACAATAAGAGTTGTCGCTTTAAACTCCATCCAAAATAAATATGAAATTGAAGAATTCTTTATTGGTTTTTTTGAAGCTAGTGATTCAACCTGAGAGGGTTTGGCAGAACTTATTCTGACACATTTGGAAAAGTTAGGTTTTGAGTTAAAGTGGCTTAGAGGACAAGGCTATGACAACGGAGCTAATATGAAAGGAGTAAGAAAGGGTGTACAAGAATATTTGAAAAATATCCAAGGGCGTTTTATGTGCCCTGCGAATGTCATTCTTTAAACGTAGTTGTTAATGATGCAGCGTCTTCTTCTACAGAAGCAACTTTTTTTTTCCATTGTACAAGAACTTTACACTTTTTTTTTCTGGTTCTACAAAGCGTTGGGAAGTGCTAAAAAAAGTTTCACAATTAACTCTAAAACCATTGAGTGCTACTAGGTGGTCAAGCACAGTAGATGCGTTAAACCTTTACGATTTCAACTTTGCGAAATCTATGATGCATTATTCCATATAATAGAAGACATCAACAGAGATGCAGAAACTAAAGTTAAAGCAAGATGATTAGCAAAAAATATTAAAAATTACAAGTTTATTAATTAATATCCCCTCAAGCAGCTGCTTGCCACAGAGGTCTGACAGGAGCCCTGTCAGTTTATATGCCATAGTAGTCTGAGAGGATGGCAGGACCTCAGCAGAAAAACGACACGAACAGCCATGCCTTACCCGGGGCTCGAACCCAGATCCCTTAGATCAGTAGCCAAGCGCGCTAACCACTCGACCATATGCGGTGTAATTCTTTGGTATATTTTATTTGAAGCTATTGCAATCTGTAACTATAAATTTGTCAGATTGTGTAAGGATGTTATCAGAAACCATACAAAAAGTGAAAAGTTATAGACAATCTGGATATGATCAGATGAAAATTGCTGCTAATGAGATTGCAGAGAATCTTGAATGCAGTGCAGAATTTCCTGCCGAAACTGAAGTTAGAGCCAGAAGGAAAAAGCGTCAATTTGACTATGAAGAAGCTGTCGATCAACCCTTAGCAGAGGAGAATAAATTAAAAAAAAAAACTTTTTCAATTATATTCTGGACATTACCCTTAATTATCTGAATTAACGATTCACGCTTCTGGAAACCCATAGCAAAAATTTTCAGTTTTTATATGACATTTTAAAACTCAAGGATATAGATGACAAAACGCTAGAAAATTATTGAACCAGTCTCCAGTCAATACTTCCGGTCGAAAATGAATCAGATATAAATGCAAATGATCTTCAAGAAGAATTACGTGATGTATCCCGAATGCTACCATATTCTATGAAACCTTTGGATGTTTTAAATTATTTGTGCCAAAATAACTTAATTGCTTTGTATCCGAATACTGTTGTAGCTCTGAGAATTTTATTAACACTCCCTGTCTCTGTAGCTAGGGGGAAAGAAGTTTTTCCAAATTAAAATTAATAAAACACTACTTAAGAAGTTCAATAAGCCAAACAAAACTTAGAAATCTGTCATTAATTTCTATTGAATCTACATTGGTTGCCACTCTAGACTACATATCTCTAATTAACGAATTTGTTAAAGTTAGAAGGGTAAAATTGTAGTAGATTGTTGTAGTTGATATCATTCTTTTAAAGTAGTTTATATTTTCAAATTAAAAAGAGTATTCGTACATTTTGTGCAGTTTTTTTTTTAAATCACAATCGAAGGTTATTTTAAAGAAAAAACATTTAAGGGGCGGCATTTCGAAGACTTGCATCATAATGAAAAAATCTACCGCACGGCCCTGGGTAGAAGTATATGAAAATGTATTAAATATGTTTAATGTCTTTTTCTATAAAATACTGAATGAAGCCGGAGTTTAGTTATATATTAATAAATTAATATAAATATACAAAAATGATGTTGACAGCAATCAATTTAAAGATGAAATGACACAATTTTTAAGTTTTATAAATAAAAAATAAAATAAATACACCCTCAAGCAGCTGCTTGAGGGTGTATTTATTTATTTTCCAGCTGCTTGAGGGCGGGGGTGGCTCAGTCGGTAGCGCACCAGGCTCGTAATCTGCAGTTCTCAGGTTCGAGTCCCAGCTAGGTCACCACTAGGCCATGGTGGTCGCACTAACCACTAGGCCATGGGACGGCTATTTTAATATAGTATTAATAAATAATTTATATATACTAACTGATTTGCCTCTAACCACTGGAAGATTTACCAATAAGTGGATGGGTAAATGCCCAGCTACTCGGGGGAACTCCAAAACTGTTCCATCACTTGCTTTCATAACTGTAGAGGTCATGTCAACCACACACCATTGGTCCCCTAGACCTCTAAATCCGTTACTGCCCTTAATCCTGGGAATGTTAAAAACACAGCACTTTCATTGTAACGGAGAAATTCTTTTCGCATTGATTAGGGCTAATAATACATTACTGTTTACATTTTACAATCACCCATTAGTACGAATTACTAGTTAAAAAGTGCGAAATTCTGAAAATTAAAACTTAATTTTCTTTGAAAATGAACATTTCATATTCACCAAAGGTGATATGTCATTCTTCTAGTTTTTATTCTGGCCTCTGAAAAAGGAAAAATTAGCATTCCACTAAACATAATTAAAAATATTTATATGGTTTCAAAATGTTGATATTACTGGTCCTAGCTTCACCTTCAAGAGCATTAGGTTTTCTTTAAAGAATTCATAAAGAGCATTCAAAGTGATTCTAAAAAAACTGAATATACAGGGTGTCCCAAAAGTCTGGATCCATAGGCAATTTTTTCTTATTTGAAATATAACTTTCTATTGTATTTCAGATTCAAGAAAGGCTTCGAAACTAACAGTAGATAAAAGAATTACCCTAGTTCTTATGTACGCAAGACAGGATGCTTCACGGAGAGGAATTGCTGCTGAATTCAGTAGAAAGCATCCCAATAAGTATCCAATAACACATGCCACTGTTGAAAAAGTGTTTCAACATTTTAGAGAAACAGGAAGCACATATGATCAATGGCGTAGCGGCCGTTCAAAAACTAACCGATGAGGAAACCTCTGCAGTGGTATGCGAACACCTGCTGAAAAGCCGAAAAAAGTCAATATGCAGATTAACAGATGTCACAAGGACCTCAACAAATTATTAGAAATCATAATTTCCATCCCCATAAAGTGCACCTGGTCCAGCAAATGCATGGAGATGACAGACAGGCGTGTAGAATTTTGTGTGGTTCTTACAAAAGCGGGAATTTATGGTGTTTTACAGTGATGAACCTCATTTCAACTAAATGTTAGTGTAAAAAGGCACAGAGCATGTTATTGGTCTAAAGACAATCCGAACGGAATGGAGGAGTGCCATTTCCAAACAGATCCACGAATTACGGTGTAGGCGAGGATTTTAGCGACAGATTAATTTTGCTATTGATGTGAGGAAGATTTTAAATGAAACTTTTCCAAACAGGTGGATTGAAAGGAGAGGTTCAGTCAAATGGCCTTCCTCCATCCTAATGGTCCTCCTCCTAGGTTTTCAGACCTAACACCACTTGATCTTTTCCTTTGGGGACATCTGAAGCCAGTAGTTTATCGGAATTGGCCAAAAACAATTGCTGCACTAAGGGAGTAAATCATCTCTGCATGTAACAACATCGGCTATGATACTTTGAGAAATGTTCAATATTCTTGTATTCTGCGTATTCACAAGTGGTCGCTAAGTGCAAGGCCGTCAATTTGAGCATTTGCTGTAATATGCTTTTTAAAATGTTTTGCCTCTGGGTCCAGACTTTTGGGTCACCCTATATATTGTGTATTTAATTAAGCCACAATTTACTTATTTCACTATAAAAAAGTATGGAGTTGCAGGATTGTGTTGTTTTATCTGTGTGGCACTTTTTGCAACAATGGGCTAAATGGTCAGGACACTAGACCCCCCAGGGCTCAGAGAATGGGACCCATTGGACAGCTGTTAGGAGAAAGATGGAAGCCTCCTTCAAGATCATTCAGCATGCTATTAATGTGCATAGGATATGGTTCTCCTGCACACAAGGCCATGGCTTACTGCTTCATCTGATGAAAGGATGACCTTTCCAAGAAGAAATTATTACCTGCTTTTTCACTCAGGAAGAATTTTTATCCTCTAAACATAGGAGTGACCCTAATCATCCACCCAGTCCAATGGTAATAACCTTAATTTTTCTGTAATACTTTAAGTTTCGGTGATTGCGGATTTGCAGTTTGCGTCGATTTTTATGAAGGTTCACAGGTTCACACTCTTTGTCTCCCCCCCCACCTTCGATTGGTATATACCTTTCTAGGAATTAAACTAATCTAATATCAATATTAGAGTGTCAAAGGAGATATCCTGTAAGCTTGAAACTCATGAAAGTTAGCTGAAAAAAATGAGTTTCGCCGTGAGTGGGACTCCAATCCATGTCTCCCAGTTGCATGATGGATATTATTACAACTAAACTATCAACATCTAACTCTTTCTCAGACATGAACGAAGGTGTTTGAATCCTACTCACGACGAAACTTAATTTTTTTCAGCTAATTATTCAAATGTATTAATATTGTTTGACAGAGATTAAAATATTGATATAATTCGGATACAGACTGCATCAAAATTCATACATTTTTCTTTCGTTGATTAGGGATGTTGTTTTCCTTAATGATCTCCGCAAACGGCAAATCCTTCAAACTAAAAGCGAATTTAATTTCTTTATCAGAGCAGTAATCACTCTTAATGTAATGTCGATAAAAAATTTAAAAAGAAGATTGTCTTGAGCTGGGTGGGATACGAACCCACGATTTCCTGATAACAATCAGAGGAGATCTAAATGGTATCCCGATCAAGATCTCCTCTAATTGATATTATAAACTTTCCTTCCTATAGTAAACAACTCTGTGTCTCTTGTAGGTAAGTGTCTTCGCTGTTTTCAAACAGCATCTTAGATCGGCTGCAGTTAGCTCAGCGGTCAGAGCATCTGACATGTTTGTTATCAGGATGTTATGAGTTCGTATTCCACCCGGCTCAAGGCAATTTTTCCTCTATATTTGATATCGACGTTGCATTAAGGGTGATTACTTCTCTGTTAGTTGAACAAAAACGTTCAAAAAAATTCGTTAATTAATTTCTTCTGGTGTAAAAGAGTTTTATTACTAGCTTTAATGTTAGTTAACCACCATTAAACATAGTAATACATCTATCCACAATGCAAACAATGGAAGTGTAACTAACCACATCGTTTTGAACAATTGTAAAATGCTCAGCTCATCTAGCCATGCCAGAAATCTCCCCTCCAATGACCTTGTCATCCTTATCTTTCAGTCCTTATATGTCATTCTTTTTTTCCTTTCCCCATACTAAAAATATTAATTTCTTGATACGTCGCTGTCTTTGTGTTCGTTGCTTTGTCAGCTAGGCCAGTAGTTCTCAATCTTTTATGCTTCACGTAACGCCTAGAAATGTGTATATAACTGGCGAACTTCTTGTATAGATAGATAAAACTATAGTTATAGTATAACAATGGTTATTTTTACTTTGTTACTAGATCTAGCGACTTTTGAGCTCTCACTGCGTACCCAAAATATTTAACCGCGTACCCTACGTTGAGAACCCCTAAACTAGTCTATCAAAACAAAGATTTTTTCAGCCTTCAAAAGTTCATTCACACACATACATGTGGAAATTTATTAAATTCTTTGTATTGCTGTCTGCTAAGACCAATATAAAAAATAAAATTAACACCCCCTCAAGCAGCTGCTTGCCACAGAGGTCTGACAGGAGCCTGTCAGTTTATATGCCAGAGTAGAAGGTCTGAGAGGATGGCAGGACCTCAGCAGAAAAACGACACATACATTACACGGGGCTCAATGCTCAACCCCAGGTCCTTTTGATCAGTAGCCAAGCGCGCTAACCACTCGGCCACGGGATGGCTAAAAACCAACATAGTGTTGCTCAAAACTTAAGGAGCTTGCAGACACAGGGATTAGGTTGCGTGAAAACAGTTTATTTTGTCCTTTCGTGCATTTTGCAACCATTGCATCATGCCCACAAACAGAGAGATAAAATCAGACTGATCATAGAAAAATCAGCTTCGTTTTCCCTACTAAAAATTCTCCTCTCTCCGCCTCTCTTGATGACTGTGGGCACAAGCAGTAGATTCTTTATCAATAGAAACCCTTCATTACAAAATGTTCATAACTCGAAATCGAAATCATAGAATGGCGAGCAGCGTAGAAAACTAAAATGGAATGGCGAGTCACCTAGAAAACTAAAATGGAATGATGGGCCGCATAGAGAACTAAAATGGAAAATTGGGTCTCTTAGAAAACTAAAATGGGATGGCTGGCACCATAGAAAACTAGAATGAATGGCGGATAACAAAGAAATAAAAAACTAAAATGCAATGGCAGGCTGCCAAAAAAATATATCATTAATAAGGAATGTATAACCACGAAACAGAAATCTAAAGTGAAACATAAACGATATAATTTTACTCAAATTAAATGTTTTAATGAAAATTTGCATCGCCGAAGTTAGACCGTTTGTACTCTACATGTTCCTTTTCTCCTTTACAAATATATATATCATCAGAGACTGTGAGGTTGAACACTTTTTAGTAAAATAAATATATAAAATGTAAATACCCCAATTCAGCAGTTGCTTGCCACAGAGGTCAGACAAGGCCCTTCAGTTCATATGCCGTAGTAGTAGGTCTGTGAGGAAGGCGAGACTTCAGGAGAAAGCTAACACAAACATCCGTGCATTAGGCGGGGCTCGAACCCATTCCCTTCGATCAGTAGCTAATCTCACTATCCACTCGTAGGGGTGGAAAATAAAAGTAATATTGGTCACAGAAGTTTCAAAATAGTCAGCCAAATTAATAAAATAAATTCTCTTTCATTGTCTGAATTCTCCTATTTGAATACTAAAGTAGCCACAACCTGCAGAGACCCAGTCAGGCTGTGCAATTTTCAAATATACCTCTATGTTTCATGCATATATAGATGTGTGTGTAAATTTATATCATGTATTTTATATATTTATACCATATAATATACATATATTTATATATCACGTATTATATGCATTTATACCATAACATCATCGTCGTCGTCGTCTTCATGTTCCTCAAGCAGCCATGGTCTACGAAGGTCCAATTTAGTTCTCGAAGCATTCTGTCCTAAGCTACATATTCTGCATCTGGCTACTGCACACCAATTCTAAGAAGGTCCTGTCTACATTGTTTGCCCAACGCATCCTAGATCTCCTCTTTCTTAGGCCTTTAAGCACATTGTTCATAACCCTCTATTCGCTAATCTATAGTTATGCATATGGGCAACATGACCAAACCAACGAAGTCTCTCTCTGTACAATATGTTGCTTAAAGGAGGTTGCCGGCTTTTTTACCTAACCTCATCATGACTTACAAAGTTGAACCCCTAATGCCCAAGATACTGCGTAAGCAGCTAGAATCGAAAGCATCAAGTTTCCTGATATCTTGTTTACAAAGCGCCCACATTTCACTACCATAATTAACCAAAGAAAAACCAAACTATATTATACAATCTAATCTTAGTCTTTAAGTGTATACACCTATTTCTCCACACTTTCCATAGATTCCTAAAAGTCCCAGAGGCAATCCCTATTCGTCTGTTAATCTCGTGCCGCACATCACCAGTATCTGTTACATAGCTCATCAAGATAATTAAACTGAGACACTTGTTCAAGGGTGCAACCACTCAGACATGGGCGTAGCGAAGGACTATGGTTGGGGGGGTGGGGTGAGAAATTAAAAATTTTCCAACTCGAAAATAAAATTTTGCCAACTGAGCAAATATACTCTGTCTCGCTCCGTGAGGGTGAGTGGGGGGCTTCAGGCAATTTGACTTCCAATTTTGCCAACTAGCCATAATTTCACAGAAATAATGCCAATATTTACATCTCGTCTGAATTGCAGCAAGTCAGTCCGAATTTTCCCTTGATTTGGCCAACTCTCCATAATTTCTCAAAACCAATCCCAATCTTTACATCTCTGCTAAACTTGACAAACACTTCAAAATTTTCAAACTCTCCAAGATTTTGCCAAGTTTTCTCGATTTTGTCAACTCTCCTTAATTTCACAAACCCAATCCCAATTATCACAACTCGCCCGTATTTTCCAAGCGGATTCGAATTTTGCCAACTGCCCTAGATTTTTCCAACTCGCCACAATTTTACAGAAAAAAAATCCCAATTTTTACACCTCACCTGATTTTTGAAAAGTCATTCTAAATTTTGCCAACTCCACCAATATTTGCCAACTCTCCTAGATATTGCGAAGTTGCCTCGATTTTGACAACAGGCCATAATTTTACAAAAAAATGATTGCAACTTTTACATCTCACCTGAATTTTGCCAACTTCCCCCAATTTTCCCAAGTCACTCCGAATATTTCCAACTCTCCACGATTTTGCCAAGTCACTCCGAATTTTGAAAACTGCCCTTAGATTTTGCCAACTGGCCATAATTTTATAGAAAAAAAATCTCAACTTTTTGATTTCACCTGAATTTTGCCAACTCCCCACGATTTTGACAAGTCGCTCCGAATTATGCCAACTCTCGCACAATTTTGCCAAATCACTCCGAATTTTGCCAACTGCCTCTAGATTTTACCGACTTGCCATAATTTTACAGAAAAGAATCCCAATTTTTATATCTCACCCGAATTTTGCCAACTCCATACGATTTTGCCAACTCCCTAAGATTTGCCAACTCGCCATAATTTTACAGAAAAAAAAAATCCAAATTTTTACATCTCACCTGAATTTTGCCAACTCCCCCACGATATTGCCAAGTCATTCTTAATTTTGTCAACTCCCCAAGATTTTGCCAAGTTACTCCGCATTTTGCCAACTCCCCAAGATTTTACCAAGTCACTCCGAATTTTGTCAACTCCCCAAGATTTTGACAAGTTGTCCCGATTTTGCCGACTCACCTGTATTTTATTAAGTGGCTTCGAATTTTGCCAACTGCTCTAAATTTAGCAGCCATTTTCCAAACTGTCCTAGATTTGCCAAGTTGCCTCGATTTTGACAACTCCCCTTAATTTTACAAAAAAAAGATTACAAATTTTCCCAACTCACCTAGATTTTACGAAGTCGCTTCGAATTTTGCCAACTCCAAGTTACTTTGGGGTGGGAGCCTCCCCCGCAAAAGCTACGCCCCTATTCTCGTAGTTTACACTAAATCAGCTATCTCTGCCATGAGCACCGAACATTCTTGTGTCTATCCCTCAATGTGTCTACCTCGTGTGGGTAAGTGACCTTACCCTTATCCAAATGGGAAGAACTATACATTTTTATGAATGACGATGTTCGTCATATCGAAACGTTTCCAGATCACATAAAAAATCGTAGAACGTAGGAGCTCACTTTAAATGCGTCTATATATTATTAATTTGTAAAAAAAAAGAAATGCTATAGTTGCGAGCATGGTGTTTTGCGTATCTATTCGGCCATAACAGTAGCTCCTAACTCATGGCATAAAACGTCACATCCATATTAATTCTATCTTTAGTATATATAAGTATATATTAAACTTTTGTATCTACAAATTTTTACAGCTAATGGAAGCAAAAACGTTTTTGAAATGTACAAAGCAGATTACTCTATGTTTTTGAAACGCTGAAAGTTTTCTTAAAAAGCTCCCTAATTGAAATGACCACCAACTTTTTTTTTTTGAGCACGATAATGGATACAAATTTACCTGGAACATAGGTAGACTTCCGCCAATAATTTTTTTATGAATTAGCCATTACATTTTTTAGAAATAAGAAAAAAGAAAATGGTATTAATGATGTGGTTGCTATTAGAAACATCAAGATTTAATCTTAGGGGTTCAGTACTCAACTCTAGAATAAGACTTGATTGCAGCCTTTATTATATTTTTGCTTTGGTAGCAAAATATAACAGACGGAGGTCATAGATAAAGTTAAGGGACACTTTATTTTTATTCTTATGTCCTATTTCCACATCTACGGCTGAGATTGTGAAGAGAGCCATCTAGCTACATGCTTCCATGGAATTTCCATTATCTTTCTAAAGTGGCAACATAAGTTTCGTTTTAAAGGGAAATTGCGGGGATTTCTGGGCTTTTGTGTATTTATTGGCATTTTTGTATGTTATTTCAGATGGTTTAAAATTCAGCAATACTAGGCATTTGTTGTTTTGCAAAGCGGCCATAAACATAATTTATTGCTGTTATTTAAGTGCATATTGCTTGTTTTTGGTATAATGGATATATGCTGTTGGAAAAAATTGTAATGGCCACTAACAGGTAAAAATAACGTTATACTTTAAGTCTGTACTAGTTGCATTTCAATTATAAAAATAATTCTGTGAAAGATATATTGAACACCAATATTTATATCTTTTGCCAGTATTTTTTTCTCAATCTTGTAAACTATGAGTGAAAGTAAATCCTTCAATATCAGCCTAGTAACATTTATCTAAAAAAATTGTAAGTTTAAATTGAAAACAATAACTACGGATTAAAAATTATAGTTATGCTGCTATAATTTAGCTAGTTTAGAACTAATGTAAAAAGTAATATAGATTTAAAATGGGTATGTAACCATTTAAATTAGGGTATAAGGTATTCATGTTGAACATAGATCAATATTTTACACTTTTTTAATAGAAGAAATGGTGTGATGTATTTAATGAATTGGTAGTAAGCTATAATTTTTTCTGAAATTGTAGAGCTTGATAGTTGAAATTTGTGATCATTGAAGTCTACAGACAATGAATTGTGGACTTAACTGGTATTGAAAATTAGAAGATAAATGAGAGAAGTATGCATAATTAAAAAAATATTTTCAGTAAATACAGTTAAATGTATGGAAAGGTATTGTGACATGACTGATTAATAGCAAGTGGGATAATGACAAAATCAGGTAATCATGAATGCTGTATGTGAGAGCAAGAACTCTGATAATTTAAGTCCTAAAATTCAGTTTTAAGACATAAGGGGCATATGATAACTGCTGACAGCAATACAACTCGTGCAACATTTATCATACTCCCAGGGCATTCCTCATATGCTCAATTGATTCAGGTCCTAAGGATGACTGGCCACTTCATGCTTCACTTTCAAGAAATTTGGGAACTAGATTATATTTATAGGAATGAGCTTTATTGTTTATAGAAATGAAGTTGGCATAAAGAACACATAAGACAGAAGAATCTTATCTGCATCACTGAGCAGTCAGAGTGCTTCCCAGAAAGGTGTGAAGGCTCTTTTCACCCTGCCATTGTGAGGCACTATGGAACACAACTGAACATCACACTATCACCACCAAAACAGTGGTAAGTTTGTTATTTTATCCAAATGAAATCGTGATGTGAAGAATTTGTGTTCAAACTGAATATGGATTCATCTGTGAAGAGCACATTTACCCACTGGTGTGGGCTCTAAAGGTGATGTATGCATCATGTTAAATGAACTTTTCTGTTGAAGGGAGTGAGGAGGATACAACCATTAGTTTTTGTACATACAGACCTCATTCATTCAGCCTCATGTGCACAATACCTATTAAAGATATCCTTGTGGCTACTGACAACTGCCCTGAAAAATAGGACCCTTTGCTGACCTTGTCCTGGTCTATGATTAACCTGCCCTGATTCTTTAAATTTTCTCCAAAGCAGGCCCATAATCAGCTGAAAGCAACATTACACCAATGCTTTTCAAATAAATCTTTTCATAATAGAATTTGATATAGAACTAACCACTATTTTTCTGATGAAGAATGAATTGTACATTTCAAAATTTAAATCCTTTTTGTGAATGATATGGTTTATACCATATTTTACAATATGATTTAATTGCCTTTCTTGTTTTGTAAAACATGTACACAATGTTGTCATGAATGTTTTTCAGTGCTTCAGAATAGTGGCATCAAGTCTGTTTGTCTAGGATTCACCCTTCGTTTCCTATTACTGTGAACTGTAAGCGTATCTCCAATAACCTTATATTGGACTTTGCTGAATGATCTTCATCTTTACTTTGTGTAGCACTTTTATTAATAAGATATTGATTTACAATATACAAGTTTTTATACCAGTGTTTAAAGCTTCTTTTTAATCTTTTATTATTCAACTTTGTCTCCTTTGTTCCTTTCTACCCAAAACAGTATTATTAGTTTCAAGAAAAGCTTGTTTAGGCTGATCCCATTCTTTCTCAACTTCAGTAATACGTAAAGCACAACTGTCATAATGACTAAGTAGCTTATCATGGTATGCTTTGGCTATATTTGAATCTTTCAAAAACTTCAGTGTTAAAGGAAATTTTCATAACCTTAGAACAACATTTATTAACCTTTCCAGGGTCCTGCCTCAAAAACTGGTTTACATCCAGAGGCCCAGCTATTTTTTCACTATGAGCAGCCAAAAAAAAAATCTAACTTTAGAATTTTTTGCCAAATAACTAATGAAATGAAACATGGCATGTTGTATGCCAAATTAATCGGCATTTAATTCTAGATTTTCTGAAATTAAAATATTTTGCCAAAAAAAATGTCTAGTTTCATTTTTAATAGGACATCTTTAGAGTCATGTAATAAAAAATGCATCTAGCAATGCAAAAAAATATTTAAAAGAAACTAATAGACAAAAATTATTATGAATAGAAAGGCAATTTCTGAAAAGCCCAAAAATATTTTCTTGAAACAAGATAATTACTCCCGTTTCATAATTTTTTTTCCTGGTGGGTTATGAATAGTATGTCTAAAGACCTAAGAAAGAGGGGAAGATCTAAGATGTGGTGGGCAGACAATTGTCAAACAGGACCTTGTTAAAATTGGTGTACAGTATCCAGATGTAGCTCAGGACAGATATGTTTGTAGAACTATTAAATTGCACAATCTGGTTGGCTACTTGAGAATGATGATGATACTTTAAGAAAAATCCAGGCTTTTTACCAACTGTGCTGAGTCATGTAAACAAGTCAACTTTAGAATTTTTTAAAAAGAACCAATCAACTGAAATAGGCCATATTATATATCAAATTAAACAGAATTTAATTATGAATTTTCTGAAAATAAAAAATTAAAACAAATTTACAAACATATTGATTAAAATAATGAAGTTCTCTGTCATTGAGCAATAAAATTTAGAAGTATATAGAATGTATATTTATATATATCTTCTGTGTACTTCTAAGTGTAATAGAAGGATATAGAATATATTTATAAGTATATGGAAGATATTGATTGTAATAAGACTTTTCACATGATATAGTGAAAAATAGATCAGACTCTGCAATTAAGGCATAATTTTGGAAAAACTGATGAATAGAAACAGCTAAATTATATATTAAAAGAAAGGAAATATCTTCCTAAATGCTATAATATTTACCTGAAATACAATTTTTATTTCTTTTAATGATTCTTTTTAGTGTGGTATATTTTAAAACATGAGCCAATGTTATACAAGGTGATTTGGACTGCTCATGTCAGAAAGATTTTCTGTCTTGTTTATAAAGTAGAGAAACACTTTCTTGACTACTTTTTGCACCAAACACGAATTTTTTCTTTGGATGTTGAATTTTGGTAATCTTCATTAAGTGTTGAAATTTAGCACATTAAAGCAAAAAAAAATCATCTGTATTATCAGAGTGATACAGCCAATATATTGAGGAGGGGATAAAATCTTTTAAAAACATTCAATATAAGCTTAAAAATTTGTAATTTTGAAAGCAAATAAAATTTTGACAAGGGAGGAGTAAAACACCTTCTGTGTTGGGGGAAGGGTGGATTAAAAACGCGTGCTGAAAATATACTGAAAAAACTTTGATTTTGTATTGTTTCCTGAAAATGAATGAGGTCTTTAATATAGAAGCAAAAAGGACGTCCTTGACATGGACATCGGGAGGGCAATTTCGTCTTGATTTCAGTTGTTGGGTTGTTTTACCTCTGAGCGGTACTTTTTTTGCATACAATGGGCTAAATGACCAGGTCACAAGGACCCCGAAAGTTCAGAGAAGGTTGGGAAAGGGGACCCATTAGAACAGCTGCTGGGAGGCAGATGGTAGCCTCCCATCAAGGCCATCCAGCATGTTCTTTAACATGCAGCCCTCAGGTCCCCTATTGACTGAGGGCAGGGCGGTGAGTTTTATGGAGATAAATCTCAATGCTGGTCTAGGTTGGACTCGAACCTGGGAACTGCAGATTATGAGCCTGGTGTGCTACATACTGAGCCCCCACCCAATTTCAGCTTGAAAAAAAAAAAAAATTAACATATAACTTAATGCAATATTAAAATATCCACAGCAATAAGTAGTAAGCCGGCCATCTGATGTACCATAACTCCAAAAAATGGGCAATAATTGATTGACTGAAAGATCGATTATTTACGGAAATATAGTAAATCTACTGAAATGAAAACTAAGTCTTAATTATAAAAATGAAAATAAAATACTAACTTTACAAAAAGAGATTATATCCAATGTGGGGAGGAAGGTATTTGGACTTAATCCATGTAAATAAATACCATGCAGCTGGCTCTCTCCACTGCTGCACATGTGAGTCAGCAATTAGAACATTTGTAACTTCCTCTCACATGACACCACGCACTGTAGCCAGTCTTGAAAAAGCTCTGGCTATGAAGACTTTTGTTTTCTGAGTTATAGTTTCAATTTATAGAGTGGGAAAGACACACATAATGCTATGATGAATGATATAAATGATAAAAATTATTCTTAAAATTGAAATAAAAGTAAGGCAGAAAAGAGTGTGAAATGGGGAAAGAAAAACAAAGGTACAGTCTTCGTAATAACTTTCAAAAATTTTCTGTTTTTAAAAATAGCAGTTTTTTTTATTTTCAGGGATAAAGGAGCAGAAGAGGCAGAATTATTTGAGTGATAAGGCACTTGAGCTTATTTCAGAAAGAAAGACTGCAGGAATGTCCTTAATCAATACCCTACTAGTCCTAATAGAAAGCATTACAGAAAGCTTAATAAACGTGTAAAGGATCAGTTAGCTGCTGATAAGAATCCTTGGCTTGATGGCTGGCTGACATATCCGAGGAAGCAGTTGGAAAGCACAACAGCAGAGAGGTATAGAAGATAGTTAACGTTTTATGTGGTAGAAAACGGACGGGCATACAAGAATTGCAGGATAAACAAGGTTAGGTTATAGAAGGGGAGGATTCTTTCATGGCTAGGTGAGCTGAGCATTTCAGTGATGTTCTAAACAATGCGGTTAGTTCTACCCCCATTGTTTGTAGTGATGATAAATGTATTGCGGGCTTTAATGTTGGCTATATAACACAATCTGAAGTTATTTTAGCTATTTCTAAACTTAAACTTCATAATTCTCCAGGGGTAGATGAAATTACTACAGAAATGCTCAGAGCTGGGAATGTTTCGGTTACCACTTGGATGACTGAAATTTTGAATATCTTTTATGATAAAGGCATGGTTCGTAAGGATTTTATGAGAGCTATTATTATCCCTATTTTCAAAAAAGGTGATCGCAGTTCTTGTGATAACTATAGGGGTATCAGCCTACTCTCTGTTCCAGGGAAAGTTTTTTGCATGATTGTGCTTAATAGAATTAAGAATCTGGTTGACAGGCAATTGCATGATGAGCAATGTGGATTCAGAAATGGTAGGGGATGTGTATATCAGATATTTTCACTCATGCAGATTCTTGAGAAATATTTGGAGTTTCAGAAACCTTTGGTTGTTAGCTTTGTTGATTTCAGAAAGGCTTTCGACTCTGTTAATCATCATAATTTATGGTTGATTGTGGGATCGTATGGGATACCAGACAAGTTAGTTAACATAATGAAAGCTCTCTATAACAACACTGAGTCATGTGTGAGAGTTGGTAATTCTTGTAGCAATTGGTTTAACATTACTTCTGGTGTTCGACAAGGGTGCATTTTATCTCGTTTTCTCTTTAGTTTGGTTATTGATTATGTTATGCGAAATTCAATTCAAGAGAAAGATTTTTGGTCTTGAATGGACTGGAGATACGAAAATTTCTGATTTAGATTATGCTGATGATTTAGCTCTTTTGGCAAATGATGTTGATGAGATGAACTCTTTCATTCGTGCTGTTGATGAGACTGGTAGTAGAGTAGGTTTGGTTATAAACAGAGAGACAGCTAAAGTGATGAAAATTGGTCAGGCAGGCTGTGATTCAGTTAATCTGAATGGTTGCAGTCTTGAGCAGGTGTCACAGTTTAATTATCTTGGGAGCTATGTAACAGATACTGGTGATGTGCGGCATGAGATTAACAGACGAATAGGGATTGCTGCCGGGACTTTTAAAAATCTATGGAGAGTGTGGAGAAATAGGCGTATACACCTAAAGACTAAAATTAGACTGTATAATAGTTTGGTTCTTTCTAGGTTAGTTATGGTAGTGAAACTTGAACACTTTGTAAACAAGATAACAGAAAACTAGATGCTTTTGATTCCAGATGCTTACGCAGTATCTTGGGCATTAGGTGGTTCAACTTTGTAACTAATGATGAGGTTAGGCAAAGGAGTTTGCAACCTCCTTTAAGCAGCATATTGTGCAGAGAGAGACTCCGTTGGTTTGGCCATGTTGCCCGTATGAATAATTATAGATTGGCGTCTAGGTCTCCCCCTCAGAAAGAGGGGGAGACCTAGGATGTGGTGGGTAGACAATGTCAAACAGGACCTTGTTAGAATTGGTGTGCAGTGGCCGGATGCAGCAGATGTAGCTCAGGACAGACATGCTTGGAGAACTAAATTGCCCGGTCTGGTTGAACCTCCATAGCCCATGGCTGCTTGAGGAGGAGGAGGATGATTGATAATAGTTCAAATTAAACTTTTGAGCTTGAATCAGAAGGTTGCTTCAGCAAAGAGCAATGTTAGCAAACAAATTGGCAATACCATACAGTGCTTCTAGGAAATGGCAACAGATGGCTTTAACAAATTATTTATATTGTAGTTTAATAAAATATGCATCAAATAATAAAGAATATATTTTTTTTCAAACTTGCATTATTTTTTTTTAAAAGATTAGAAAAAAAATTTAAAAGGTTTTAAAAAATTTATTATTGTAAGAAAATTTTTGAACAGCAATTTCTATTTTTTAAAAAAAATCAGTTTTTTTTTGTTGTACTAAAAATGAACATAGATGTCTTAGGCATCTCATTTATGATTATGTTAATGTCTGTGTTCATCTTAGATGGGTTAAGCTTCAATTGTAAAGACACCTTTGACCTGATAATGGTTAGACCCAATATTGGCTCCCTTACGTGATCTGGTATTCCTAACTGAAATAGCCCATTTGCTGTTAATTAATATATAAATAATCATATCCCTATGCAATGCGACCCAATTGTGTTTATAAATGTTCCAGTGTTCATTTGTAATATGTGTTAGTTATTCTCAAACTGTTAAGTTTATTTACCTGTTGGTGACATTCCCCATTGCCATTGGAACTACCAATGCCAAAGGGTTCTAACACCCCTGGCCAAAGGTCACAGTCAGTACCAACTTTAGCGTTGTAGTCACGTAGCACAAGAGAAATATCTTCTTTCTTGACAGAATTCAAAATATCCTGAAGTTGTCTGTAAAATTTATCTTTCTAGTTCTCATCAGAATCCTCCTTGGGGGCATAAACAACAGATAGCATGCAAGTCTGTAATCTTAGTTTTAAATTTAGCTGTAAGAAATCTTTCATTAAGGCAGTCATATCCTAGAAGAGCATCACTGGCATGTCTGCTGAGAAGCAAACCTACACCTTAGACATACTTTCCATCCTCTCTCCCTTAAAAATAATCTATCTGGTTTCTTTCAAACCCAAAATATCCAGGTTATAATGCTGGAATTTCTGTGTAAGGACATCAAGAGAATAATCTTTATTCAACATCCTCACATTCCACATACCTAGAGAGAGGAAATGATTAGTAGGATTTAGACAATAATTGATAATCTGAGCATTACCTGTTTACTTGTAAATGTCTATAAATCAATAAATGTTTTTGTGGAAAAAATTTCACTGATATATGGGATTTGAACTCACATCTCTCCAGAAATAATATTTCCGACATCTCCCATATGTCACCGAAATTTTTTCCACAAAAACGTTTACTGATTTATACATGTTTCTGGAGTGATGTGGGTTCAAATTCCGTATGTCAGCAAAAATTCTTTTACTCAAAAACATTTGATTAGTAGGATTTTTAAAGAAACTAGGTTTATTGAGAGAGATAAGGCCAACATTATCAAACAACCCCCTAATCGCATGCATGGGACAAAGACCCATTTCCTTACTGCTAAAGGCTGAAGCCACCCATACTAATAGGAACTAGTATGGGTGGCTTCAGTCTTCAGCACCACCTTTTCAAGTGGACCCTTTCAAGAACCAGAATCTAGATAGAAACTGACCTGCCTGAGACATATTATTCCAAGGTAGGATTGGCGATGCCTACTAGCTGAAATAAGAGTTCAGGTACCTGTGATGGCCTCCGAACAGTATTATACATCAGTTGATATGAGATATCCTGTGCCTCTCTCACTTTCAGCTGGCAACCCCTATGCAAACAGCAAACACTGCGAAAGATTTTACATCAACTAAGGCCCCCAGTACAGCAAATCTAGGATCCATAATCAAGCTCAAAGCCATAAACCATTCTAGTTCAGTTGGTATAAATGATCAGCACCAAGATCATATGAAGTTGACCACTCCTCAGTAGGGTAGAAAAAAAGAAAAGGGTCATAGATGACAAGATCAGTTGGCCACACTGATCTGACAGTTCTCCCCTTCCATTCCCTCCCAGAAGAGAATAACTCTTTAGAAAGATACTAATAGCCTGCACCACGAGAAGGCAAGATTGGGCATTAGGAGCTGGGCCTATGCATCATCACTGGATTGATACACATTTCTCCTTCCAGTGTATGCCTAGCTGACATTTACAGACCACAAAATACATTTTAAAAATTTTATTTTCTAAATCAAGCCAAATTTCTACATTGATATAACAGAAAATGTAAAACATATTAAGATGTCAAGAACAATATTGAAAAAAGTAAAAAATTGAGTTTTAGGCAGTTTTTAGTCTTTCTGACTAAAAAATATTTACTGTTTTTTTACAGTAGCTATCAACATGATGCTTGCTGTATAAATGCTTTTTATAATGAGCACATAAAATTTTTGTCATTCTTTTTGTACAGTATGTGGACAAAATAAGATTTATGAAGATTGTTGTTTACTTATATATTGGGTTAACAATCCACTTGGGAAAACCTATTTATATTACTGGACTGTGATATATGTTTTTGTAGCAAATTTATGCTAAACTCCATGATTTTGTTATTATTGTCTGTTACAATAATTATAACTTACTTAAATGAAAACCTTGCAAGTAGAATTTGTTAATTTAAAAATTAATTGTAAATGAGAAAAGAAAGCTGATAAAAAAAATTGTTTAACCTTTCAGGATGGGCACAGGAAACATGCAATTTGCTGGTAAATCGTGTGTTTGTTTATGCTTATATATAGCAAATACATGATTTACCAGCAAAATTGCTTATGCATGCTCAGCATGAACTGTTTATTTACAGAAAGCAATTTAATTTTATCCATGCTGGAACAATTTTCATATTAAAAAAGAAATACAGTAGAACTTGGATTACCTGAGCTTCAATTATCTGACATTTGCATTCTTACTTTAGCCCCTGTGAAAAACAGTCACTGATGTGAGTCATGCTTCTCTGGAATGCAGTATGCATACATTTTAAGAGTTTACCGTGTGTGTATGACTTTTTCATTTTTAAAAGTTTAGTTTTGTATTTTTTTTATGTTACTAAATATTATTTATATGCTATTGTCTCATAATGTAATTTGCAGTGAACTGAGCTGTGTAAATATTTGCTCCATGTTTTTAATGTTATTTGTATTATCCAGCAATTTTGTTATCTATCCATCCTTTGGTCAGATTTAGGTTGGATAATCAGGGTTTTAATTTACTAAGTTTTTGTTTATAAAAGTGTAATTGAATTATTATTATGTTGAATAAATTTATTTTTATAATGGTTTATATTTTTTTAAATATGTCTATATTTACGAATTATATTATATTCTGTTTTCCAACTGTATTCTTCTCCTGTGATAAATATTACATTTTTTGTTCAATAACGATGCATTTCGTTGCAAAATTGACTCATACCATTCAAAACATGATTACTTGATATGACTCTCTCTGATAGACAAATTCTAGATGTAAAAGTATGACACACAGCCAGGGAATCAGCCAGAATTTGTATGTGTATGATACATGTGTATGTGTGATCAGGAAATGAGATGGGAATCATGCATATGTATGACAACTGCCCTCATATTGGATGAAATTGATATGGAACTAGGTCCACCAAAGTTCAGCTAAGAATACAGCAACAGTAGCTCCATGAAGTCATACATGTATGGCATCCATCCTGAAAAGAAAATTAATTTTTAAATTTTCTTATACTTTTGATGACTAAATTAATTTTCTTCCATATGTTTTCTAATTATCAGGGATGAAAAATAATCATTATACTAAAAGAACATTTCAAATACCAGTGCAAAATATTTATTCAACTAGGAACCCAGAATTTTTCTGTCTATTTTGATTTTATGCTGCTTTTACAATGCTTTTAATTAGTATTTGCTGAATTCATTCATTTTTTGCATTCAACAGTGTTCAGAATGTGTATAGCTAATGATGATTCATACATAACATAATAAACTTCTGATTTGTGGCTGTTTTTATTTTCAGTCTCTTATCTTTAACGACTGCTTGTCAAGCTACTAGTTGTGAGAAGATGTTGAAGTAAGCATATTATTTTGAAAAAAGTGGCTTATTTATGTAGTTAACACATATAAATTAAAATAAATTCTTTTGCATTTGTGTACAGTTTTGTAACAAATGCACCCAATCCCCAACTAACATGATAGATGCATTCCTTAAAAATATTTATTTAAGGTGAAAATGAGTTAGTCAGATGCAAATTTCTTATAAGAAATAATGTAAATTTTGGGGGTATGCATTCCAAAATTCTAACTTGATTAATATATTTGTAATTTTAATTCTTTATTATGACTATACTTTGGTTAATGGTTTGTATTTTTTGTTTGTGTGTGTTTATTTCATATAGATAACTCATTTTCACAGTAGAAACAATAATAAAGGTAGAAACACAAAGTGTCTAAATGCAGTTATATTTTAACATATGGAACATACATACAGAAGAATGTTGAGTAATGAAGACTGAAAATGAGAAATTGATTGGTGAATAAATTGTTATATAGCGATTAAGGTGACTAAATGTATGTTTTGAAGTATTTGTACTGTACATGGAACAAGTTATAATCTTTAACCAGTCAGGATGGATTTGTATAGTGTACATTATCATTGGTCAGCAACATTTGAAATGTTCTTTATTGTTTACAAATATGTTACATTTTATAGCTGTTTAAACATACTAATTTATGTAGGCAAATGTAAAAAATCTTTTTGGAAGTGCTTAAGTTACATATGAACAAGGATAGATGTGATAGCTGAAATAAGGAAAGCATCTTAGGTGCTTTCTTATAAATAAATAAATAAAAAATAAAATAAATACCCCCTCAAGCAGCTGCTTGCCACAGGAGCCTGTCAGTTTATATGCCATAGTAGAAGGTCTGTCAGATTGGCAGAACCTCAGCAGAAAACGACACACACATCCATGCCTTACCAGGGACTTGAACCCAGGTCCCTTAGAACGATAGCCAAGCACGCTAACCACTCGGCCACGGGACTTTCTTATATGGTAAATAAATTAACATAAATGATCATAGAGAAGTAATAAAGAAATCATGTTAAATCAAACCACTTGTGTTAGTCAAAAACTATTACCAATTAAAGAAAGTGTTAGTCGGGTGTACATACGTACATACGTACGTACACATACATACATACACACACACACACCTCATGTAGCCATGGGCTACAGAGGTCCAACCAGACTGTAATTTTCCTCTCTAGATGTGTCTCTTTTGAGCTACAGCTGCTGCATTTGGCCACTCTAGGCCAATTCTAGCAAGGTCCTGTTTGACATTGTATGCCCATCACATCCTAGGTCTCCTCTTTTTTCTGATACCCTTAGGTACACTGTTCATAATCTTATTTGCCAATCTGCAGCTATTCATATGGGCAACATGGCCAAACCAACAGTCTCTCTCTGAACAATATGCTGCTCTAAATAGGTTGATGACTCTTTCTTCTAACCTCATCATTACTTACAAAGCAAAGCCACCTAATACCCAGGATACTGCATAAGCATCTAGAATCAAAGGCATCAAGTTTCTTGTTATCCTGCTTACAAAGGGTCCATGTTTCACTACCAAAATTAACCTTAGAAATAAAAAATAAATAAATAAATAAATACCCCCTCAAGCAGCTGCTTGCCACAGAGGTCTGACAGGAGCCTGTCAGTTTATATGTCATAGTAGGTCTGTTAGGATGGCAGGACCTCAGCAGAAAAACAACACATAAGTCCATGCCTTACCCAGGGCTCGAACCCAGATCCTGTAGATCAGTACCCAAGTGCGCTAACCACTCAGCCACGGAACCAAACTATTATACTGCCTAATTTTACTCTTTAGGTGTATATGCCTATTTTTCCATACTCTCCATAGATTCTTAAAAGTTCCAGTGGCGATCCCTATTCTTCTATTTATCTCATTCTGCACATCACCAGTATCTGTTACATAGCTCCCAAGATAATTAAACCGAGACACTTGTTCAATAGTACAGCCATTCAAAGCCTGAAGCACCATCTGCCTAACCAATTTTTATCACTTTAGTTTTTTTCTCTGTTTATAACCAAACCTACTCTACTATCAAAGGTATAAATAATCGGCATAATCTAAATCATGAATTTTGAAATCTCTAGATTATTTAAGGCCAAAATCTTTGCAATGAATTTCTCATAACATAATCAATAACCAAACTAAAGAGAAAAGGAAATAAAATGCACCCTTGTCGAACACCAGACGTAATGCTAAGCCAATTGCTACAAGACTTACCAACTCTCACACACGACTCAGTGTTATTATAGAGAGCTTTCATTATGTTAACTAACTTGTCTGGTATACCATATGATCTCACAATCAACCACAAATTATGACGATCAACAGAGTCGAAAGCCTTTTTGAAATCAACAAAGCTAGCAACCAAAGGTTTCTGAAACTCTAAACGTTTCTCAAGAATCTGCCTAAGTGAAAATATCTGATATACACATCCCCTACCACTTCTAAATCTGCATTGCTCATAGTGCATTTGCCTGTCAACCAGATTTTTAATTCTGTTAAGCACAATCATGCAAAGAACTTTACCTGGAACAGAAAAACTATAATAACCATATAATTATCACAATCATAATAAAATATAATTCCCCTATAATTATCACAAGAACTGCAATCACCTTTTTTTAAAAATTAGGACATTGATAGCTCTAGTAAAATCCTTAGGAATAACACCTTTATCATAAAAAATATTCAAAATTTCAGTCAGCCATGTGACAACACAAATGTTCCCAGCTCTAAGCATTTCAGTGGTGATTTCATCCACCCCTGGGGGTTTATCCTGTTTAAATATAGAGATAGCCAATGTGACTTCGGAATGTGATATAGTGCCACCATAAAAGCCAGTAAGGCATTTATCCTTATTATAAACAATTTAGAAATAATCACATTATTTGGAACTTCTCTGAAATGCTCAGCCCACCTAGCCATCACAGTATCCTCACCTTCAACCACCTTGCCCTATTTATCCCTCAATCCCTGTATACCTGTCGGTTTCTTCCCACATAAAACATTAACAATCTGGTACAACCACCTGCTGTTGTGCTGTCTAACTGCTTCTTCTGGTTTGTCAGCCAAGCTATCAAGCCAAAGATTCTTATCAGCTGTTAACTGATCCTTTACATGTTTATTATCATCATCATCATCCTCAAGCGCCATGGGCTACGGAGGTCCAACCAGATCGTGCAATTTAGTTCTCCAAGCAAGTCTATCCTCAGCTACATCTACTGCATCTGGCCACTGCACACCAATTCTAACAAGGTCCTGTTTGACATTGTCTGCCCACCTCATCCTAGGTCTCCCCCTCTTTCTGAGGCCTTTAGGCACACTGTTCATAACCCTATTCGCCAATCTATAATTATTCATACGGGCAACATGGCCAAACCAACGGAGTCTCTCTCTGCACAATATGCTGCTTAAAGGAGGTTGCAAACTCCTTTGCCTAACCTCATCATTAGTTACAAAGTTGAACCACCTAATGCCCAAGATACTGTGAAAGCATCTGGAATCAAAAGCATCAAGTTTCCTCTTATCTTGTTTACAAAGTGTTCAAGTTTCACTACCATAACTAACCCTAGAAAGAACCAAACTATTATACAGTCTAATTTTAGTCTTTAGGTGTATACGCCTATTTCTCCACACTCTCCATAGATTTTTAAAAGTCCCGGCAGCAATCCCTATTCATCTGTTAATCTCATGCCGCACATCACCATTATCTGTTACATAGCTCCCAAGATAATTAAACTGTGACATCTGCTCAAGACTGCAACCATTCAGATTAACTGAATCACAGCCTGCCTGACCAATTTTCATCACTTTAGCTGTCTCTCTGTTTATAACCAAACCTACTCTACTACCAGTCTCATCAACAGCACGAATGAAAGAGTTCATCTCATCATCATTTGCCAAAAGGGCTAAATCATCAGCATAATCTAAATCAGAAATTTTCGTATCCCCAGTCCATTCAAGACCAAAAATCTTTCTCTTGAATTGAATTTCGCATAACATAATCAATAACCAAACTAAAGAGAAAACGAGACAAAATGCACCCTTGTCGGACACCAGAAGTAATGTTAAACCAATTGCTACAAGCCTTGCCAACTCTCACACATGACTCAGTGTTGTTATAGAGAGCTTTCATTATGTTAACTAACTTGTCTGGTATCCCATACGATCCCACAATCAACCACAAATTATGATGATTAACAGAGTCGAAAGCCTTTCTGAAATCAACAAAGCTAACAACCAAAGGTTTCTGAAACTCCAAATATTTCTCAAGAATCTGCATGAGTGAAAATATCTGATATACACATCCCCTACCATTTCTGAATCCACATTGCTCATCACGCAATTGACTGTCAACCAGATTCTTAATTCTATTAAGCACAATCATGCAAAGAACTTTCCCTGGAACAGAGAGTAGGCTGATACCCCTATAGTTATCACAAGAACTGCGATCACCTTTTTTGAAAATAGGGATAATAATAGCTCTCATAAAATCCTTACGAACCATGCCTTTATCATAAAAGATATTCAAAATTTCAGTCATCCAAGTGGTAACCGAAACATTCCCAGCTCTGAGCATTTCTGTAGTAATTTCATCTAGCCCTGGTGATTTATGTAGTTTCAGTTTAGAAACAGCCAAAACATTAAAGCCACCAATGCATCTATTATCATTGCAAACAATGGGGGTAGAACTAACCACATTGTTTAGAATATCACTGAAATGCTCAGCCCACCTAGTCACGAGAGAATCTTCACCTTCTATAACCTTATCTTGTTTATCTTTCAATCCCTGTATACCTGTCCGTTTTCTACCACACGAAACACTAATTATCTGGTAGAGCTCTCTGCTGTTGTGCTGTCTAACTGCTTCCTCGGCTTTGTCAGCCAAACCATCAAGCCAAAGATTCTATCAGCAGCTAACTGATCCTTTACATGTTTATTAAGTTCTCTGTAATGCTTTCTATTAGGACTAGTAGGGTATTGATTAAGGACATTCCTGCAGTTCTTTCTTTCCGAAATAAGCTCAAGTGCCTTATCACTCAGATAATTCTGCCTCTTCTGCTCCTTTTTTCCTAAAAGAGTACTGTTAGTTTCCAAAAAAGCCTATTTAAAATGATCCCATTCTTCCTCAACTTCAGTAGTAAGCATCCATGACTGTCATAATGACTAAGTAACCTATCATGGTAAGCTTTGGCTATAACTGGGTCTTTCAGAGCTTCAGTATTAAAAGCAAATTTTTTAACCCTAGCACAACACTTTTTAAGTTTAAGTTGCAAGACACTTTTAACAAGGTAATGGTCAGATCTAATTTCAGCTCCCATATATGCCCTGGTATTCCTAACAGAACTAGCCCATTTGCTGTTAATTAATATGTAATCAATCATATTCTTATGCAGCCCATCAGGTGAAACCCATGTGTACTTATGTATGTCGCGGTGTTTGTAATAAGTGTTAGTTATTCTGAATCCATTGAGTTTACTTACCTGTAGGAGACGTTGCCCATTGTCATTACAGCTACCAATACCAAAAGGGCCTATTACTCCTCCCCAAAGGTCAGAGTCAGTACCAACTTTGGCATTGAAGTCACCAAGAACAAGGGTAATATCTCCTTTCTTGACAGAATTCAAAGTATTCTGAAGTTGTCCATAAAACCTATCCTTCTCATCCTCATCTTCAGTGGGGGCATAACAGCAGATAACATTCAAGTCTTTAACGCTTGTCTGAAATTTTGCTGTAAGAAACCTTTCATTAATGCACTCATATCCTAGAAGAGTATCACTAGCGTGTCTGCTGAGAAGCAGACCCACGCCTTGGTGATGCTTATTGTCGTCCCTCCCTGAAAAGAGAAATTTAAGATTATTTTTAAGAATCTGACCTTTATCTGTCCATCTGGTCTCTTGCAAGCCGAGAATATCTAAATTATAATGGTGGAATTCTTGTGTGAGGACATCAAGAGAAAAAGCTCTGTGCAGAGTCCTCACATTCCAACTACCTATGGAGAGAAAATGGTTAGTGGGATGTTTAAAGAAAACTATGTTTATTGAGAGAGGGAATGCCGACAATATCAAACAGCCCCCTAATCGCAGACATGGGGCAAAGACCCGTTCCCCCACCACTAAAGGCTGAAGCCATCTACACTGGAAGACTTCCTCCAATGTAGAATTTGACGATGTCAGTAGAAGCAAATAGTTCAGGTGCCTGCGATGACCTCTGCTCAGGATTATCCACCAGCTGATAAACATATCCTGTGAATCTATTCACTTGGGGCTGTCAACCCACAAACAAACAGAAAACACAGCAGAAGATTATCCCTCCACAGAAACCCACCAGTGCAGCTAAATCAGGATCCATAATCAAGCTCAGAGCCATATATCTCTCCAGTCCAGTGGGTTTATATGGTCAGCACCAGGACCCTGTGTGGTTGACCACTCCTCAGCAGGGTAGAAAAAAAAAAAAGTAGCCATAGTTGTCCAGATCAGTAGGCCACACTAATCTGGCAGCTCTCCCCTTCCGTTCACTTCCACAAGAGAGTATCTCTTTTGAAAGGTACTAATGGTCTGCACCACGAGAAGGCGGGGTTGGACATTAGGTGATAGGCCTGGCCGGTTCTATGCATCATCACAGGGATTGGTGCATAGCTCTTCTTTCAGTGACTCCCTAGCTACCATTTACAGACCAGATATTTATTAAGCTCGTGGTAATGCCTTTCGTTAGGGCTAGTAAGGTGTTGATTCATGTTAATCCTGCACTTCCTTCTTTCAGAAATAAGTTTCATAGCCTTATCACTCAAAATATTTTGTTTCCTATGTTCCCTTTTATCCAAAAGACTGCTGTTGGTTTCAAGAAAAGCCTTTATAAACTGATTCCATTTTTTCTCAACTTCAGCAGTAAGCAAACCACGATTGTCATAATGACTAAGTACTTATCATGGTATGCTTTGATTATATCCGGATCTTTCAGACCTTCAGTGTTGAAGTTAATTTTCTTAATCTTAGCACAACATTTCTTAAGCTTCAGCTGCAAAATACTTTTGACCAGGTAATGGTTAGACCCAATTTCAGCTCCCCTGTATGATCTGGTATTCCTAACTGAACTAGCCCATTTGCTGTTAATTAAAATATAATCTATCACATTCCTGTGCTATCCATCAGGTGTAACCCGTGTATTTTTATGAATGTCCCAGTGTTTGTAGTATGTGTTAGTTATTCACAAGCCATTAAGTTTACTTACGTGTAGGAGATGTTCCCCATTGCCATTCGAACTACCAATGCCAAAGGGACCTAAAACTCCTGCCCAAAGGTCAGAGTTAGTACCAACTTTAGCATTCAAGTCACCTCGCACAAGAGAAATATCTCCTTTCTTCACAGAATTCAAAATATCCTGAAGCTGGCTGTAAACCATATCCTTCTAGTTCTCATCAGAGTCCTCTGTGGGGACATAACAACAGATGACATTCAAGTCTTTAATTTTTGTTTTGAATTTTGCTCTAAAATTTTTTTCATTAATGCAGTCATATCCTAGAAGAGCATCACTGGTGTGTATGCTGAGAAGCAAACCTACACCTTGGAGATGCTTCCCATCCTCCCTCCCTGAAAAAGAGAAATTTAAAGTCATTTTTAAGTATCTCACCTTTATCTGTCCATCTAGTCTCTTGCAAGCCTAGGATATCTGGGTTATGGCGCTGGAATTCCTGCATGAGGACATCAAGAGAATAATCTCTATGTAATATCCTCACATTCCACATTTTGTCCTGCAGGGAGAAAATGATTAGTAGGATTTTTAAAGAAACTAGGTTTATTGAGATAGGTAGGGCCAACAATATCAAACAGCCCCTTATTGCAGGCATGGGGCAAAGACCTTTTCATCTTCTGCTAAAGGCTGAAGTCACCAATTCTGGTAGGAACTTCAAGCACCACCTTTTCAAGAGCCATATGACCTGCCTGAGACACATTACTCCAGTTTAGGATACCCTACTAGCTAACTGAGGTTCAGGTACTTGCGATGGCCTCTGATCAGGATTATCCACTAGTTGATATAAGACATCCTGTTCCTCTGTGCACTTAGGGCTGGCAACCCACAAGCAAACAGAAAACACAGTGGCAGTTTCTCCTTCAACAAAGGCCCACCAGTGCAACAAGTCCAGGATCCATAATCGAGCTGAAATCCATAAACCAGTATAGTGGATATAAATGGTCAGCACTAGGACCCTTTGAAGTTGATCACTCCTGAACAGGGTTGAAAAAAGAGAAACATGTCCATAGGTGACCAGATCAGTAGGCCACACTGAATTGGCAGCCTTTCCCATCCATTCCCTTCCAAAAGAGAATATCTCTTCTGAAAGGTACTAACAGCCTGCACCCCACGAAAAGGCGGGGTTGGACATTAGGCACTAGATCTGGCCAGTTCTGTGCATCATCACTGGGGATTGGTACACAGCTCTCCTTCCAGTTTATGCCTGGCTATCATTTACAGACCAAAATAATATTCAGATTTTGAAAACACGTGCAGTAAATGGTAGAAAATATAGATAAAATTGTGTTTGTGATGCAATGCTATGCAAACAGAACAAAAATTTAAAGAATACAAGTTTCTTAGGAATATGTAATAATATTTTATCTTGCTGAAGGCCCCTATCCACCATCTTACCCTTGGTAAGAAAAGAGACACCAGTAGGCTTGGTGAAGCTGCTATCTTTCAGATGGGACATTATTTACCAATGGATAATGGCCATGGTAGATAATGGCCATTTCCATGGGTAATAATGGCTGTGGATGCAGGAGAGCCATACCTTGTGCACATTAAAGAATACATAAGATGGCTTTGATAGGAGGCTTCCATCTACTAACAGCTGTGCAGTGGGCTGCATTCCCCTACCCAATTTTGAACCCTTGGGATCATTGTGATATAGTGTGAATAGTCATATCTGCACCTGTATCTGCAAGGTCTCAACCACCTCCGCAAAACTTTATCAGCATCCATGTATATTTCCTACTTAATAACCATCGAGATTTTACAATTGTTTGAAGTCTGATGTTTGTGAGTAAATCAGTCTATTAATGATCAATATCATTTATTAATCATTTATTAATGACTAATTAATAACTGAAATAAATATATTGTCAAAAATTAAAAGCATTTTGTCATAAAAATGTTTTACTAAATTTAGATAAATATTCTTAATTCTAATTTTTTATATTCTTCTGAGTTATTTTGCTCTTTTAAATGAAGTTATTGGTGATTATGGGAAGACACTCCTTTTTATTACCCAGTAACTCTTCTAGAACTTCATGATATTCGTGACTGAAATTTTCATTTAACTGATATTTAATTCCTGTTTTCTACATAACATCCCACTGATTTTTTGAATTTATATTTTGCTTTGCCAGCAAAAAGATTGCTTCTTTCACATAAGATAAGTTTTTTTTTAACTTGTGGCCAATGGACTTTTTCATTTTAAGAGTGAATATCATCATTGAATTTCCAAATTGGGCTTTTTTAACATTATCTGAAATAGTTTTTTCACTCGTGTCAGCCATCAATAATGCAATAAGGTTTGTCATGTTTCTTCATAGCTTATCAAATAAGAAACTTTAACCACCATCTATGTTACCATAATTTTTTTTATCTGCTATCCACATTAGGATTAATCTTTTATCCGCTGAAAGTTTTGCAGTGTGGATATCCATGGATATCCATTATTACCATATATAATGGATATCCATGATATCTGCATCTGCACGGGGCTCTCATCATAGAGCCCATTGTGTGCACAAAGAGCCAATCAGAGAGACAACCGAACTTGCTGAAGGACAATAATTATTTTATCATGGATTTCTTGAAACAGTTTTATAATTTATGAGGCTAAACCACATTTTCCGTAGATTGAAAAAATTAGATTCACCCAGAATAAATAGAAACAGAAAATATGGATTCACTCAGGGCTTTTTCTAACAATACATTTCTCCTTCGCCATCACTTTAGCTTTTTGCAGTGTAGTTCATATTTCGCAAGATCCCTTTTCCTCTTCCATTTATGTGTGATTGTAGCCAAAGGAGCATTTTATTGGAGAATTTCAGTAATTTGCCCAAAAATACAACCATATACATTTTTGAAGCTAAAAACTATTTTAATGTTTTTAATTTTTTTTTTTTATGTTATTTGCTATCTTTTATGAAAGGAATACAAAGAGACATATCGATATTTCTTTGATCATCTGATTGGCAACATCATAGGAGTGTGACAGCAATTGGCAAACATCTGTTCATTTTAAACTTTTAGTGTGCACTTATTTGCCTGTACAGATATATATTTATGCTGCATTTGGAAAGTACCAAAGTGTGTTTGCATTTTGTTTTGCTGATGCCAAATACTTTTTCAAATATGGATTTTAATCATAATGGATATTCTCAAGTTGTCAGTAATGTAAATTTTAATCAATAACGGATATTCTCAAGTCATAATGGAAAATTGCGAGTTTTTCCTAAACTAAAATATTTCATTGACTGACATATTTCAAGAGTGATTCAGATCAATTATGACTTAGATTCTGAAGGGTGATATCAATTCCACTACTTTCAGAATTATTTATATATTGCTTATATACTGAAAATTAAATCATTAGGCATATGGGACTTAAAATGGTAGTTATTTTAGGAAGCATCTGGGTGGGACATTATAATGAAAAATATAATATTTAAATGCTAGGACTAAGTACTATTTTTGATCAAATTGAAGTAAATTAATAACTATTCATTCAGAATTTGTAAATTTTAAGTCAAATTTTTGCTTTGTTGTAAAGTTAAACTTTTCCATAGTAGTCAGTATCTAATACAAATTGATCTTGAAGGGTTCAATCTCAATTTCAGTGGTTAAATAAAAACTATATTTGCTGGAATATTTTTATTTAATTTCTTCACAGCTCTTTATCCAGTTTTAATTATGTATTTTTCAGTTCTTATTTACATCATCTTGTTTTTCAAACAAAGTAAATTTCTCTAACCCTTGTCTTAGAGTTTTCTGATTGGGAAAATATCGGCATTGTATATTGTTTGCATAAATAACCAAATAATTTTTTTAAAAATTAAATAACAGAAATATTTAAGTAATGATAGAAATATTATGAATTTATATATATATATTGAAATAATGAAATACTTAGAAAATATCAACTAATAAATCAGCACTTTAGCATCAATTTAAATTTTAGAGGAAAAATTGTCTCAAGCCGGGTGGGACACGAACCCACGACCTCCTGATAACACGTCAGGCACTCTGGACCACTGAGTGCCTGACGTGTTATCGTGGTGACGTGGGTTCGTGTCCCACCCAGCCCGAGACAATTTTTCCTCTAAAATTTAAATCAATGCTAAAGTGCTGATTTATTAGTTTATATGGAATATGTCGAGTTTATTTCATTATTTACTTAAAAAATATGACAATAGTAATTTGTTTTAAACTTTTTACTAAATTTAAAATGCAAAAAATACAGTAATACCTTGCAGTTTTCTTAAAAATGCTTGTAAAATATTTCTTATCCATCTTTTTTTCATCATTATTCTAACCCCAGTTAAATGTTTTTTCTTTTGATATATAACATGGTCTATTTATGTTGATTGGCTATTTTTTTTAATTCTAACGTTTACTTGTTTATTTGTACTGGTCATTGCTGGTGAAAAGCCTGGACTTTTCTCCAGCTATGACCAGTACAAATAAACAAGTAAACTTAATAAACAAGTATAGTACTGTGAAAAAAAATCGAAAATAAGAGTAATTTTCTTCATTTAAGAAATAATTTATTTTCTTTTTATTCTTAAACAAATAGCCTTTCTATTGGATATGAATTATAATTATTTTTCCAATTTTTTTTAAAATAAATTTTTAATTGCATTGCCAGATGCATTTTTTAAATACATGCTTCTATAAAAATCCTATTAAAATGAAACTAGTCATATTTTTTGTTAAATATTTTATTTTCATAAAATCCAGAATGAAATGCTGATTAATTGCTCATACAATATAATTGCTTTCATTAATTATTTGGGAAAGAAGTTCTACCAAAATTTATTTTTTTGACTGAACACAGTTGAAAAACTTTGACCACAGGGTACAATTCAGTTTTTCAGGCCTAGTATGATAAAGATTAATAAGATGCAATGGCATTTGTTTTACTGTTATGGAAGGCATTCAAAAAGTTCTTGACACGTCTCTAGATTTACACTCATTCCCCTGAAGTTAACGAGCTGCAACTTGTTTGAAAGCTTGTCTAAACTTGTCATTACATGTTAAAAACAAATGCTGTATCATCATTTTTCTCTTTGCTGGCACTGCATAAAGTTTGGTCTGTGAAATCTATGCATTGTTGCTATGGAGCCTACTAAAGATGGGGTGGGGGGATATTTTTACATTTTCACAAGGATGCAGCTTGGGGATAATGCAAAAAAAATACATGCTATTCATCACAAATACAGTATATGTGGGATCATGCCTGTTCATATGGTGCTGTTATGGGCTATATATGCAAATTGACAGCAGAGCTTCAAAGACCTGCTTCATGCAGGAAGACTAAAGGAGGCTGTAAACAAACGAATCATCACCGCTGTTTGTGAACTCATTAAGGGAAAACCCATACATCACCATTCAGTAATAAGTTTATATGGCAGTGTGGAAATAATTAATCATTAACTTTAAAGTTTCCAAAGATCTGTGCCAAATGTGTACCCCATAAATTGACAGAACAGTAAAAAAAAGGCGAGTTGACTCATGCAAGGAGATGCCGGCAATGTTTGAACCTAGTGGCTCCAAACTGTTAACAGACATGTTTTTTTTTTACTATAAAACTCCCAGAAAGATCAACGACTATGTTGGGTTACTGAAGATGAACTGCATCCTCAAATCCTCTAACAAGACTTTTGCTCAAGGAATAGGATGTTCGAATTTGGGAGCTGCAGAATATGAGCCTGGTGTGTTACTCACTTAGCCCTAACCCCCTCCCCTGGATAAGAGAGGCAACCGAGTAAGTAACAAGATATATCCTACGGCATGTATAGCAAGAAATGGAATGACAATTGGACATGAGTAAAATTATAGTAAAACTCAGTAGCTTTCCTATTTTTACTGTTTTAGCCGTCCCATGGCCGAGTGGTTAGCGCGCTTAGCTACTGATCTAAGGGACCTGGGTTCGAGCCCCGGGTAAGGCATGGATGTATGTGTTGTTTTTCTGCTGAGGTCCTGCCATCCTCTCAGACCTTCTACTATGGCATATAAACTGACAGGCTCCTGTCAGACCTCTGTGGCAAGCAGCTGCTTGAGGGTGTATTTATTTATTTTATTTTTTACTCCAGAATTTACAGTACATGAATTTTTATTTCAATATTGTCTTGTTTATTTATATCATACATATATACAGATATTTATTCAGGCGTTTATTGGGAAACAACATCTTATATTTTCTTATGTTATATTCCATGGTTGTGTATTTCCATTTTTTTTCCATAACATTTTGGATTTATGGATTATGGTGTTGCTGAACAAGTTTTCTCTTCAATAAATTAAACCATTTTAAATTGGCAAGGTTTTCCTGTATTTTGCAGAAATACTCAACTAATTCTTTGGAGAACTGTCTTTGCAAATAGTCTTTTTTAAGTTCGGATTTACTTTCAGGTATATATATGAGATTCAGATACTAACACCTGCTATAAATGTTATTAAATTTTAGATTATCATTGGCCAGATTTGAAAAATTATCCAGTGAAGTTGAAAAGGTGTCTGCAGAATGGAAAAAGAAAGTAAAATCAGAGTATATGAGACTTAGACAATTGAAGCGATTTCGAAGGCATGATGAAATTAAAGTAAGTTATCATTTCTATTTAAATTTGTATTTCTTCCTTTCTCATATTAAGTATGGACAAAGTACAAGTTTAGGAAATAAATTGCTACTACTAATATTGCCATATCCATTTTTATCAGATTAGATGCCGTTCTCTTGATTGAAGATGGATTCAAAGATGTGCTTCTCTGGTTATAGCCACCAAGGTTACCAGATCTTACCCCATGCAAATTCTGGGTATAGCATATGGTTTCCTTGAAATCTAGGAATATTAATGATTTAAAAGCACATTTGTGAAATGATTAGGAGCATATCAAAAGATGTGCATGTTTGCAGTAGTCATTGTTCAAGCACATGGAAGTTTGCTAACATTAACAACAATAGGAACCAAGAAGAAAGTGTATATCAATAACTTAGTTGTGATTTGATATGTATATTCCAGAGGAATGGACAGGAAAATGGAAACATCTTCATCTTATGTCAATGGAGAATCAAATTTGATGTTCCATAACTTTGTAAATAAAATTTTATGGAAATATATTACTGAAGATAAAATAAGATACCAATTTAACTCTCCAAATTTTGATTTTGAGCAATATCCATTCAGTACTTAGAGTTACAGAAATTTCAATATTGAATAACAGAGATGTCAATCATAAGAATTCACCTCAGAAGTTAATTAAAGCTTGAAAAAAAATGAATTATTTCAGACCGTTTAATAAAATAAGTGTATGTTTTAGAATTTTACACAAGTTTCTTTGGCCTGACTTTGCTACTGTTAAGTATTTGAGCTTCCATAGCTCTTTAAATACTCAACAAATAGGGGCGGGGTGGCTCAGTCGGTAGTGCACCAGGCTCGTAATCTGTAGTTCCCAGGTTTGAGTCCCAGCTGGGTCAGCGTTGAGATTTATCTCCGCAAAATTCCCCGCCCTGCCCACGGTCAGTAGGGGACACCGATGGGCTTGGAAAGGCCGCCGTCCGTCGGATGGGACGTTAAGCCGTGGCCCCGTGTGCGGGAGAGCCATACCCTGTGCACGTTAAAGAACACGCTGGATGGCCTTGACGGGAGGCTACCATCTGTCTCCCAACAGCTGTTCCAGTGGGTCCCCTCCCCCAACCTTCTCTGAGCCTTCGGGGTCCATGTGACCTGGCCATTTAGCCCATGGTGTGCAAAAAAGTGCCGCTCAGAGGTAAAACAACCCAACTCAACAAATATTGTTGAAAATCAAGATTTAGATAGATTTCAATGAGATTTAACTTTATCTAGTACTATTTTCCTATACAAAGCTTATTGTAGAAATTATGGATCTTCATTCGATTTCTCCATTGGCTTAACATGGGAATGTTTCCGTTTTTCTGTCCAATATCTGTATATGGTACTCAGGGAACTATTTATTGAACAAGTGGTAAAAAATAATTGCCTAACCCTGTATTATGATTTAAAAAATAATGAACTGAAGATTTCTATTTGGAGCACATTTCAAGGGTTCTCAAGCTTGAAAAAGTGGTTTTCACAGTGCTGTCCATACAAATCTCTAGCATGAGAATAGTTCAAACTGTCAAGGTTTTTGCAGGGTCCCTAATCTGGGTGAATTTTAATTTTAGACTTATATTCACCCAGATTAGGGATCCTGCAAAAATGGGACCTGGATGTAATAAGTAGCTGTACTTGCCAAAGTATGATTAAATAAAATAGTGATTTTTGCAAAAATTACTCTAATAATTTCCATCAAATTTTGTTTATTTTTAGGGATTTTTAAAATTCAAACATTATTGTATGTTTGAAAAAATACTGTACACATGCATTAAAATAAAATCTACCTTCATGGTAAATTTTTGCATTATAGACCACACTTTAAGCCACCTTTTAGCCTGAAAGCTTAGTGACAAGTTGAACTAGGAGATTACATTTCATGGTGAAGCATATAAGTAAGTTACTGTGGTATATAAAAAAATTGTTTTATCTGTTATTTATCATGGTAAAAATATTTTTTTGGTTGATTTAAATTAATGTGATATTCTCTGAGTAATTTTTTTAACCAAAGTTCAGATCTCCATAGCAAGTAATTACTTGAAGGTAATTTATTTTAGTGTCAAGTCTATATTAAAGGCAAATTTGAAATATTTTTTCGAATAACTTAGTCTGATGTTTGTTTAAATAGAGTTTAAATGCTTAAATACATTAGTAACTTGCAAAATTATTTAACTTTTCAAAATCTTTAAAAAATTTAATTCATTCAACTCATCTGTATACTACATACACACTAGATACTTTCAAGCCCATTATAAGCTTGTTTTCCATTATTAGTGGTGTTATGTATAGTCATCCATAAAATATATCCCAGGTTTTGAAGGGAAGGGCTTATTGGAAGGAGATTTGCATTGTTGATATGTAATTGACAAAATATTTCTATTGTTTTCTGTTTTGAATGCTAACACTTATAAAAGAATAATCCCATATTTCTGGAGTATTTTGTTTAAAATGCATATTCTTACTAGACTATAGCTGCATAATCTTAAAATATATAAAATAAAGTTGACTTTTATTTTTAACTTAATTTGGTAAAAGCTTGTGAGGCTTTTCCTCAGTAAACAATAGTTAAAACAGTCCAACTAAAGGAGTTTTTTTTTTTTGTTAGATGTGCATTTCAATTCTTATCACATTAAAAAAAATCACTTTGTTCTGTATATCAATTAGTGTGTCCATAGCTATTCAACTTTTTTATTTTTATAAATTATTTTGGGTTGAAAAAGTATTGATGAAGTATTATAACTCTGATTTGCACTTTACAAATCTATCAAAAGTTTAAATTGCACCCTCTAATGTTGGAAAAATCGAAATTTGCAAAAATTTTAAACAATTATTGCAAACATTGTATTCATGCTAGAAATGTGAAATTTTGGTGGTGGAAGTGTAAAGGTCATGAGGTTTGCAATGACAACAATAAATTGCCACCTCACACCCAGGAGGAGGGAAATGCAACTGTTTTATTGTGAAATAATTGGAAAATTATTTGCAGTGCTTGTTTAAAATTTGTTGAATAGGTATTAATGAAATATTATGATTCACACTTTTCAAATATGTTGGTGGGGCGGGGTTGGCTCAGTCAGTAGCGTGCCAGGCTCGTAATCTGTAGTTCCCTGGTTCGAGTCCCAGCTGAGTCAGCGTTGAAATTTATCTCCGCAAAAATTCCCCACCCTGCCCACGGTCAGTAGGGGACACTGATGGGCTTGGAAAGGCCACCGTCCGTCGGATGGGACGTTAAGCCGTGGCCCCGTGTGCGGGAGAGCCATACCCTGTGCACGTTAAAGAACATGCTGGATGGCCTTGACGGGAGGCTACCATCTGTCTCCCAACAGCTGTTCCAGTGGGTCCCCTCCCCCAACCTTCTCTGAGCCTTCAGGGTCCATGTGACCTGGCCATTTAGCCCATGGTGTGCAAAAAAGTGCCGCTTAGAGGTAAAACAACCCAATCAAATACATTGGTAGTTTTAATTTACATCATTAGAGGGTACTAAATATGAAAAATGCAAGGCTTTTAATTAATGTTGCAAGTGATTTGTTTATGGTAAAAATTTGAAATTTCAGTGGTAGAGTGTCAAAAGATATTTCACTGATAGCTAGCAGTATTTATATATATTATTATTTATAATAATAATAATTTTTATATATATTATATTACTATATTATTCCTTTTCTCAAAGGAGTGTGAGAAAAGAAACTTTTCCATTTTAAGGAATAAAAGAGAAATACTTTCCATGTTGTATGAGTATTAATAAAATATTGCTATTTTCATTTTTCCATCATCTATTAGTTTGAATTAAAACTTTTAAAAAGTGTAAAAGTCTATAAACAAAAACTTAATTATCTTCAAAAACAAAATTCCTTTATTCTTCAGAGAATATATATATATTCTAGTTTTAGCTCATTTTAAACAGAAAATGAGCAGTTGTTTTCTCTTTTTATTTTTTATACACAAAACGTTGATATGCAAGAATACAGTATTTTTTTTTGTTGTCTTTCCATAGACCTTCACTTTTTTGTTTTTAAAGATAAATCAAAAAAGTTTTTGGAACACATCCTAGTCTCCTTCATTTCAGTATGATCACTAATACCTTGTAGTTACATAAATTAATCCATTGCACATCAATGGTTTACTAAGCATTTAATCACTGTTTGACTCTCTAAGTATAATGAGTTGGGTTTTTTCCTCTGAGCAGCACCTTTTTTCACATAATGGGTTAAATGGCCAGGTCACAAGGGCTCAGAGAAGGTTGGGAGAAAGAAGTTCACTGGACAACTGTTGGGAGACAGATGGTAGCCATACCTTGTGCACGTTGAAGAACACACTAGATGAGGTCATCTAGTGTGTTCTTTAATGTTCTCCTACACACATGGAGCCACAGCTTTATGTGTGTAGCTCACAGATTGTGGCCTTTCCAAATCCATTGGTGTCTCCTACTGACTCAGAGCAGGGAGTTTTGTGGAGATAAATCTCAACATTGGCTCAGGTGGGACTTGAACCCGGGAACTGTAAATTGTAAGTGTGGTGTGCTGCTGATTGAACCACCTCTGCTCCTTAATTACAATGATGATAATAGTTATAGATGAAAAATTTTAATGGGTTTGGAATCCTCCTAGCTCAAGACATTGTTTCTTCTACACCTATTAAAATCATGATACTTAAACAGCCTAATAGTAATTAAATGCTTAGATATGATGAGTTGTACATTCTGAAATGCCTTTTTCTCCACCACTGTATCCTGCTTTGACTGCTGACTTTGACTGCTGTATCCTGTCTTTGAATCTGCACAAATCATGTCAGTCTCCATTAACCTCTTCTATCAACGAGCTGTTTCTGACCATGGAACTACTATTGGCTGGATGTTTTTTGGGTGTTGAACAGTCTTTCAACTTGCTCAGTTTGATGGAGGCTCCATGAATGCTCTTCAGATATTGGATGAGATCCTTCTGTTCTAAATAACATGGTATGAACTTGTGTTGCTGTCACTGAAAGAGCATTCTGTTTCCTGGAAAAGGGATGTGTACCTAATGAAGTAACCACTCAGTGTATAAATCTTTATATGTAGATATAAAACATTTAAATTTATTTGTCATAACATTTTAGCTCTATGTAGTAGCAAAATCCAGTGTTTTAATAAATTAATATATGTTTTAAATTGCTGCAGTAATTTGTGAAATAAAGATTATTTTCCCTTTTCAACATTATTGCTGTGATTAAGTATACTCAGTATCACTCAAGTGGTCTTGATTTGCTGCAATCAAGTAATGCCTGATTTTCTGCTTTTACCATCATTGCTGTGATGAAATATATTATCAATATTTACTAATATATTCAATCACAGTAATGACAGTGAAAGTCTAAATTGAATATAATTGACTGCAGCATAGTTGGAGAACACTTGATGATATTGAGTCTACTGATTGCAATATTGAAGGAGTTAATGGACTTAAGTATGCATTTTTAAATGAATTTTTTTTATATATTCAGTCAGCTTACTTAGGAAACAGAAGGCATATACAAGAAATGACCACATTATTGCAAAAATATTATCAAGAAACTAATGCTATAGCTCTGTTTCCTGCAGATATACCTGACCATTATCCACTGATGAAAAAGGTTAGTGTTTGAATATTGCTGTTTATGTAGTCTGAAAAAAATTTAAATTTTTTCCTCACAATTTTGAAAAGAAATAGTTGATATTATATTACTACAAGTATGTGAAAATGCTATTTTTATATCACACTTCAAATACATTTGTCTAATCATTTGTTTTCATATTTCCTCTTTTTTTAGGAGCGGAATTTTTGTAAACTGTGACGCTCCCCATGTCTTGAGTTTTCATTTGATGCATAGCCCATTACTTTCAGCCCTTGCATTCCTAAAATGTAGCAGAACAATTGTTTTTGTATTTCTCCTTTTGAGTGGGGAAGGAACCGTGGGTGGTCAACTTTTTATATCCTGTGACACTCCTGGCATCACAAGCTATCATTTGACACATAGCTTGTTATTTTTGGCATTCACTTTCTGGAGAAAGCAGTGAAGAGCAATAGGAAGGTAGTAAAAAGAGTAGAATTTAAGGAATCCTAAGAATGATACTCAGTTTTAGCAACGGAATATAAAGATCCTATTTACCAATAAAATGATTTTTTTTTCTTCATTGGGAAAACGAAACATTTTTGTCAGAATTTTGCAACTTTATTTCTTTAATTAATTTGTCTTTAAATGTTTTGAAATTCACAAAGCCTTTTTTTTTTTCAGTGTGAAACTCGGCAACCAGATGGAATTTTACAGTCAAAAGCTGTCCGTATCATATATGCTGTTACTCCAATTCCTACTATGTATACCTGGGCTCCTATACAACAGAATTTCATGGTAAAACTTTAAGTTAGAAGAAAAAAATATTATAATAAATTAATTATAATAAATAATTGAAACAAAATTTAACAGTTGTCATAAAAATGTCACTTATAAAAAAGTTAATTTAAACCTGAATTTTAGAACATATGTTTATTCAATAAACATTTTGTAAAATTTACTTGCTCTCTTTATGTAAGAAATTAATAACATCTATGTTACTAAAGGATATGTGGGTCATCTATTAAGTAATCCCACCTGTGCCAACATTGAAATTTATTTCCAGTGATCCCTCGTGAGAAAGGATATGTGATGGGCATGGAAAGGCCACTGACATCATATGAGACATTAATGCAGACTATAAATAGGTCATATACCTACCTGCTGTATAGCATACCTGCGACTGTTAAGATGGAAAACATGACGACCTGAGGGAGTTCGATTGTGAACAGATAGTTGCTATGAGAAAGATGGGTGCTTTATATCGGCAACTGCACGATGTCTGGGATTTACATGTGCAACTGTTGCACCTGTGTACCATGACTATATCAAAACCTACAGCTGCCAGGAAAAATGTTACCATAACTGGGCTGTTGATATTTCAGGTGAGCACTACTTCTTCCATATCCTAATGTTGGAATGGAGGGCCACAGTGCAGATGAAAATATTGACATTCAATAACGGGCAGCTACAAAGGCATGAGCAAAGACCATTCAACTTACAATGGCTTGACAGCTGATGCCCACATCAAGTACCCTTGTTAACAGCATGTCACCAGGTCACGGCTGCACTGGGCAAAGGAACATCAACAATGGACCGTGAAAAACTGAAAACAGGTAACTTGGTCCGACGAATCAAGATTCCAAACTACAACACGCGATGGGAGATTGTATGTGTGACATAGACTACACGAGGCCATGGACCCCAACTGTCAAGTTGTCATGTTACAGGCTGGTGGAGGCAGTATAATGTTCTGAGACATATTCATGTGGGTCATCTTGGGGCCCCTTGTACCTATTGAGACCACCATCACTGCACAAGACTATGATAACATACCCACCAACCATCTACACCCATTCATGGCTATACATTTCCCACAGCAGGATGCTGTCTTTCAACAAGAATGCAAATCAGAGTGCAAGTTGAGAAATTAATCTCCCATTTGTAAGTTTTACAGGAAGTTATTTTATGAAGTTTATTCTCTTGTGTCATAATAAACATTTCATTGATTAACTGTTTACCTGCGTGCTGGAAATATCCAAGAGATTTTAATGTAAGACTTTTGTTTATCATAAGTTAAGAAATACATATTAATTTATAAAGTACATTTGGTGTTTGATATGTAACGTATAACTAGGCTTGCTGTAATTTTCATTTTTTGATTTCTTATTTTCGTTTATAGCACAACGTAGTAAAACGCCAAACAAATTTTTATGTGAATGAAAAAACCAGCAATATTCATAAAATATATGTATTTAAGATTTTACAGTTTTCACCCATTTGCTTTTCATAGTTCATTTTCGAAAATATAGTTCTGTTTTTGCAAATTTCCGAATTTTTCAGGAGCCGCAGAATATATTGCCCCATAGTTGAGTAGTTAGCATGTTTAGCTGTTGATCAAAGAGAATTGGATTCGAGCCCTGGGTAAGGCATGGATGTTTGTGTTATTTTTCTGCTTAGTCCCGCCATCCTCCTGTCTGACCTCTGTGGTAAGCAGCTGCTTTAGGGGGGGGGTGAGAAATTTTTTATTTTTTAGATGGCCGAATTTACATCTCATGCAGGCAGACTTAATGTTATTAATTATAACACAAAATCAATAGTAAACTATATAATTTTACTCTCCCTAATTGGCAGTAAAGTACAACATTTCATCAAAGTTTGCCATACCTAGAACTGTTCACATAGAAGACACAAGCTAACTTGCTTGCGAAATGTTCAGTCCTGAAACTTTCTGTTAGGCCTGAAGGCAAAAGTGATGTTTGTAGGGCCCTTAAGAAATCTATAAAGCAGAATTGTGTGTGTTTAGCTTTCTTCACTATTCACTAATTTATATATTTTGAGTACACATATGCAGGTCATGATAAGAATTTAACAGTATTTTTAAAACATATATATGAAATGGGGGAATATGAATTATCCCACATTTTCTATTCAAACAAGGTTTGCTTATACCAATGTTTCCTAGTAACACAACCCTTAACATAAGCCACATCATATTGTCTTAAAAATTCAACTCTTTACCTGTAATAGAATACATGTTTCGAAGTGATTATTTAGAGTAAAATTATATAATTTTACTAATGTTTGTCAGAATTTTCAACAGCCATTCAACTAATTTGATTCAAATTTCAAAAAAATAGTGAACGAAAAAGCTTAGTCGGGGATTGAGGACTTCATTGGCCATTGCAGTGATAAATAAAGTATTGTACACTCTCATCTTGCAAACATAGGGAACAAGTATGCATAATATTTTAATCTTCAAACTAGTTTATATCAAGGTAAAGCTACTAAGTAGCTGAATGCAGCCAGGCTTGGTTTTCTCATTAGGCACGCTAGACACTAGCGTAGGGGCAAGTGCCATCTTTTAAATGCTACAGTTTGTTTATTTAAGTAACAATAAAATTGTGTCTTTTCAATTTTAACTACCTGCAAATATCCATGGAGAGCAAGTACACTCTTCATAGTACTCTTTCTCTCATGATAATGGAAATTTTTTAAAAGAATTCAGATTATCAGGCTATACACTCTGTTTCCAAAATTATTGGGATACTTCATGTTACATGAAAACAAAACCATATTCAAGGCTCCTTAACTTTGAAAATAAGCTTTTTTTACAGAAAAATGTTGCAAACAATAAATTGTAAATCTCAATCAAATTTATGAAAATTGGATCTTAGGAGATATTAATTTATTATTTAAAAGAGTTGTTGAAACTGAAATATTTGACAGCCAATTACTGCTGTTGTATTTATTCTAAATACTGTTTCAAAACTGATGCAAAGTGAAAAACTTTACCCCAACTTTTAAGATTACATTTATTTCAGTAAACAATTCTTAATAATTTTAAGGTAAATTTCTACGAGTATATTTTCCTTTAGATTTACTTTCCGATTTTCGATTTCTTTTAACATTTTGCTACAAAAGCTTAATTCAAAGTTATGGAGACTTGAATGCAGTTTTCGCACAATATGAAAGTGTCTTAGTATTTTTGATAATTAAGTGTAATTTAATCATTCTCAGAGTGCTAAGACGAGGAAATGTTTTTTGAAATTTAAATTGATAATTTGATTGTGTAATATTATTCCATATTGAATACAAGTTGTATGTTATCCATACTATTAATTTATTATATTAATTTCACTATTAACAAAACTCTGTTATTTTTACAATTTCCACATTCGGTTATTTCGATATATTATTTCCATTATTTGTGGTTGTGATATTTTTATACAAAATTGAAAGAAGTTATTGTTGATAATGGCGGACTACCACTTCGTGTGCCTAGAGATGCATGAAGTGTAAATTCGGCCCTGTTTAAAAAAATAAAAGGTCTCTTTCAACAATAGCCAAGCACACTAACCACTGGGCTACAGGGCCAAAAAGCAAATGGATGAAAATTGTAAAACATTAAATCATATAATTTTATGAATAATGCTGGTTTTTCAATCACTAAAAAATTGCTTTGGCTTTTTTTTACTATTTATATAATACAAGTTTATTCAACTTTTTTGACATAATAATGTTTTTTTACAGTAATTCAAAGTATTAAATTTTTGAGATTTAATTTAGGCTAAATTAAATGAGAATCAAATTAATTCTCTGTCAGTTCTACCTTTTGGAAGTATGGGGTTCTTCAAAAATTTTGTTAACATTTTTATTAATACCAGTTAATGAACAAACAAATTACCCCTCAAACAGCTGCTTACTCTCAGAAATCTGACAGGAGACTGTCAGTTCAATAAACCATAGAGAAGGTTTGTGAGAAAGGCGAGATATCAGTAGAAAGAGAACATTCATGCATTTATAAATGGAGCTCGAACCCAGGTTCCTAAGATTAACCACCTGTCCATCAGAACACCGATGAACAGTTTGTTAAAAATAATTTTCCTCAACGATGGGGAGATTGCTCTCCCAACCTCCACCCCTACTTTGCTATTAGACTGTATATATACTACTAACATTTGATTAAAAAGTATAGAACTACTTTCACTCAATGATTCGGAAACATCAAATATCGGAATGCCATTCTGGTTCAATAATCGGGTTCAAAAATATCTACAATAGTAGTGGAATGGTGTTCTGTTTCAGTGATTCAGAAACATAGAATAGTGGAATGGGGTTGCAGTTCAATGATTTGAAAGCAGAGAGTAGCAAATGGCATTCCAGTTCAATGATTCGGAAGCAGAGAGTAGCGGAACTATGTTCCATTTAGTTGAAGTAGTACTTTTGTTAATTGCTTCCCCTATTCAAAATGTCACACTTCACCAGTGATATAGTACGCAAACATTTATTATAACACATTAACATTATTTATCTTTCTTGTACATAACACAGATTTAAAACTAGTTCCTGCTTGTATTACTATTATGTATGTTAGCAATGAAAAACCTACACTGGTGTTCACAAAAATCAGAACACCAAGAAGGACCAATTGAAACACCCTCATATTTGGAGGTTCAATGTAGCTTTATTGTATGAGGGGCATTCAAAACATTCTTGACATGCATCTGCAAAACAAAACCATTGCACTTACCTGAACAAAACTTTTACTGTCCTTCAAAATATTCCCCTCTAGCATCTCTGCAAAGTTGCAGACATCTATACCAATTCTGGAATGCTTGGTGGTACTCCTGTTGTGAATACTTCACAGCTCTGAATAAATGCATTTTGCAAGGTCTTGCATCCTAGAAAAAGGCTTCCCAGCAAGTTCCTTTTTAATTTTGGAAACAACCAAGAATTGCATGGTGCAAGATCGGGTAGCTGTTTGATTTTTTCCTGCTCCAGATAGGCTGTAATTTACCAGGTTTCATGAGCACTGGTTTTATCATTAAGAAACAGAACCCTTGACCTTTATGTTGTTGGACACTGCTCCTTCATTTCAACCATTTTGGGCAAAATAGTGTTGGTGTAGTATTGACCTTTTATAGTCACTTTTTCAGGTAAGGTGCCCACTCCTAGGAAATTGAAAAAAAAAAAAAATTGTGAACATCTTCTTCCTTGAGTAAGAAAGTCTTGTTGGAGGATTTGGGGATGCATTTTATCTTCCACAACTCAAACATAGTTGTCATTCTGGGAGTTGTATAGTAATGTCTCATCATCTGTGATAATGTTTGTTGACTGTTTGGGAGTCACTAGGTTCAAACATTGCCAGCGTCTCATCGCATGAGTCGACTCTAGTCCGTTTTTGCTGTTCTGTCAGTGGGGTACCCATTTGACTCTGATCTTTTGGAACTTTAAATGTTGATGAATAATTGCTTCCAATCTGTCAATCAATACACTGACATCTAAACTTATTACTTGAATGGTGATGTGTGTGTGTTTTTCTTGATGAGTTCATGAATAGCAGCAGTGGTTCTTTTACAACATCCTTTGGTCTTCCTACATGAGGGAGGTCTTTGAAGCTCTGCTGTCCTTCTCTGAATTTGCGTACCCATCCCAAAACAGTGCTGCATTAATAGGCATAATCCCTGTATACTTGTGATAAATTGGCATGGATTTTTTTTTACTTTGTCCCCAAGCTGCATCTTTGTGAAAATATAAAATCTTCCTCTATCTTTTGTAGGCTCCATTAGCAACAACACACAGATTTTGCAGACTGAACTTTATGCACCTCCAGCGAAGAGAGAGTTGATGATACAGCCTTTGTTTTTAACACATAATGACAAGTTTAGACAAGCTATCAAACAAGTTGTGGCTCGTTAACTTCGTAGGAGTGAGTGCAAATCTACAAATGTGTCAAGAACATTTTGAACATCCTCCATAGCAATAAATAATTACCATATGGGTACAATTGGAGAGTTACATGTTACATACTGAGTTGCTTAATAATGATTATATCCACCCCTAGTTTGTATGATATACTGTACACAGTGAAGCACGAAGTCAAACTAATGTTTGATACTGGATTGTGGAATAGTCATCCAACCACTATGCACCCATGCCCACAGTTTGTCTACATTTGTCAAGATGTGCAGGTATTATTGCAAACCTGTTTAACCATATCCCATACATTTTCGACAGATGACACATCAGAGGATCTAGTGGGCCACTGAAGGATATGCACATTGTTTTGCCTCACGGGGCCATAACTTAATGTCCTATCCAACAGACAGCAGTCTTTCCTGACAGCAGTATTCAACAGTGGCAGCTGTTGCATAGGGTCTTCCATTGTTCTGCTGAAATATGACATGTGGGACAGTCTGTAAGTACAGAAGAGCTATTGGCTGTAAAATGTCCTGGATGTAACAAGCATTGATAATAGTGGTGTGGATGCATACTAGGGTAGATTTGTTTTCCTAGATGATTGCACTCCCCACTATAATCTCACACAATAATGCTGTTTGCCTCATCTGAATATACTCCTCTCAATGCCTCTCACCAACTCATCAGATTTGAATCTCCTGCCATCAGATTTGAACAGACAGATGCGGGATTCATGACAAAAGATGATTTGCCATTCATTGTGCCACTGCCATCACTCAATGCACCACTATAGTTTGGCTGCTTTGTGTCGAGGTGTCAGAGACAGTATAAGAATGGCCAATGGGCATGAAGTCTGAATTGCAATAATTGACATTGAACTGTTAATGCCAACATTGAAAGGGGCAGAGATGGCTCAGTCGGTAGTGTGCCAAACTTGTAATCTGCAGTTCCCTGGTTCAAGTCCCAGCTGAGTCAGTGCTGAAATTTATCTACACAAAACTCCTCACCCTGCCAACAGTCAGTAGGGAACACCAATGAGCTTGGAAAGACTGCTGTCTGTTGGATAGGACATTAAGTTATGGCCCCGTGTATAGGAGAGCCATACCCTGTGCACGTTAAAGAACATGCTGGATGGCCTTGACGGGAGGCTACCATCTATCTCCCAACAGCTGTTCCAGTGAGTCCCCTCCCACAACTTTCTCTGAGCCTTCAGGGTCCTTGGGACCTGGCCATTTAGTCCATTGTGTGCAAAAAAGTGCTGCTCAGAGGTAAAACAACCCAACATTGAAAGTTGTGCTACTGACCTTCAGTGTTAGGCCAAGGCCATAAATGGGGCAGAGCAGTCTGTTATAGCCAACTGAAGATTGCGATCTCAAGGGGTTGTCTGTGGATGAGTTCCAGAATCTTCCCAACATGTTCATTGCCCATCTTCTAACCATTCTCTGCATATTCAGTGCACAACAGCTACACTATGTCCCACACGAGCCACAATTTCTCAGTATGAAAGATTGCCTTCTCTCATGCCAAAAATATGCCCTCTGTCGAACTCACTCACCTGGAGATATGGAGTCTGCATGACATATCTTAACAACACCTGCACAAGTACTGATAAACTGAGCATGTCTACTGTCCCTTTATATACCTCTGGGAAGGTTCAGTGACATCCTTTCCAGAATCTTCTCATTGACCTGTAGTCAACATGATGCACTGATGACCTTGAAACTCGAATCACTTCTTCAATAGTAGGTACTAAGCATGCCCCATACAAATCATGGACCTTACTCTATTCCTTCTCAGTGTTCTAATTTTCATTAACAGTAGTAGCTTTCATGAAAAAAAAAAACTTAGCAGTAATTTCATGGAAAAAATGAGTTTTTTCAATGTGCAGGATTCAAACCCACGAACAGCAGTAGTTATTTATTGCAGTATTTTTTTTTTCATGCTGAACAATTGTTTTTCATCAGTTTAAAATGTATGTGAACTGTTTTTTCCAGGAAAAGTTAATCATTTTTTAATCATTTGTTTTAAAGAATTTTTGTTTAATCATTCAACAGGTATGACATACTGATTAATCAAACCAGGCCCTATTGCATAACAAACTATGAATTGCTTCATAGCTTATTTGCATCATAGCTTTTATTGCACTCTTCACTTTAAAAATAGTAGAAATTAACCATCAGGAAAATTCTAGTAATAGATAAAAAAATATATAAATTGTATCCAATTTACCTAGCTTTGCTCAGATCTGTAATTTGATTAAACCTTCTAAATAATATACTACAAAAGTACCGCTCAGAGGTAAAACAATCAACCCTAAAAAAGGATATCCTGGACAAAATATGCTAATAAAAAAGTAACACAGTTCACTGTTTAATGTAGTGACAAACATGCAACTTGGTGTAAAAGACAGAAACTCAGTAAATTTTGTTGGTAGAAGAGTGGCACCACTGTCATGCGTGCTATGCTGGCCATAAAGCAGTTGTTTTTCCAAATTACATAATCCAATTTCAATTACATAATCCATTACAAATTTAGTTCCCTGAATGTTGAATTGGGTAGGGAGGTACCATTGAATGCCCTCCTAGATCCCCAGATTTAACTCCTATTAATTTCTTTCTTTGGGGATACATTAAAGATACTGCTCACCAAACTCCAATAATGGGTTTGGTGGACTTAAGTCGCAGGATCACCACCGATTGTGCAACAGTCACTCTACAGATGCTTGAAAATGCATGATGAGAAGTGGAGTACATCTAGACATCAATCATGCAACTATAAGGGAACTTATGTGAAAATTTATTGGGATTCACTAAAATTTGGTGAATTTGGTTTTTACTACAAATTGCATTAAACAGTGAATTATGTTTCTTTTTTATTGGTAGATATGTCCCAGATACCTAGTATATACAGAGCTGACAACTACAATTTTTTTTATCTGAATTTTTCATTTTTCAGTTTTTTCCCTTTAAAGAAAATCCACTTTAAAATTTTGCATTATTTTTCACTCTTTTCTGAAAGCAAATGCTGATAAAAGGGAAAAGCTGTTTTCATTTTAGCTCTCTTACTGAACTAAAGGGGCCACTCTGCTCCCAGTTCCTAATCTGTGCTTGACTATAGGCTCACCTACACTAATGCCCTGCAGTTGGAGGAAGTCTATTTTAATTACATATTGTTATGTTGCATGGTGCCTGTGCAGCTTTGCATAATGGATGAGTCCCCTCCCCCAATTTTCTCTGAGCCTTCAGGGTTCTTGGGACCTGGTCATTTAGCCCATTGTGTGCAAAAAAGTGCCGCTCAGAGGTAAAACAACCCAACATTGAAAGTTGTGCTTCTCACCTTCAGTGTTAGGCCAAGGCCATAAATGGGACAGAGCAGTCATTGGGCAATGTAATGCATCTGCCCCATAAATGGGGCAGATGCATTACATTGCATCAAAATTTTATTTTCATTTTCCAACAGCTGGTCTTCAGCTAAGACATTGCCCTTATTTTTACTCTCAAAAAGTAATAAGGGGCTTAATAAGCCTAAATTTTCCTTTAAGCTGCTGTTCTTTCATTCTGTTGCAACTAATGACAGTAATGATTCATACATACTATGAGGAGAACCTCAAAACAACTGAAGTGCAACCTTTTATCATTACTGTGCTTGAAGGGTGGTATAAATGGATAAAATATTGTTAACTTGATACTATCTGAGTTCAAGTGTATGGACATTTTGTAGTCCAATTGTGTGTCCATGTCATCTGATAATTCCATCATGTTCAGAAAGAAAAAAGTTCTTGGTGCAGAAATCAGTTCTCATGTGGAAGAGCAGTCTTGGCAAGTGTTTTTACCTCTCCCTCCTCACTACACTCACTGTGGATGTTTTACTCCCCCTGGCAAATTTCAGTTTTAAAAAGTCACGAGTTTTTAAGTTTATATTGAATGGTTAGAATGATAGCCATTTAACCCTCTCCCCCATAGTCTTGGCTGTTGCCATTCTGACAATATAGACTTTTTTTTTCTTTGGTACACTAACTTTTTGGCAACTTAACCAAGACCCCCAAAAGTCAACACTAAAAGAAAAAAATTCATAATGTTTGGGAAAAAGTTCTATGTTACTGTAACCAAGGCAATGGTCAGCAGTGACTTCAGTCTTAATAGGCCCCTCAGTGTGAGCTCCTGTCCATGGTGAGGGCACCACCCTGTGATGGTTCCACTGGTTCAGGTATCTTTACAAGTTCCTAAACACTTGGCCACATATTGCCCTGGAAAGCAGGATCCTGGTAGTTGCTTGGGGGTTCTTGTCTCTTCTCCCCAGCTCATGATTAATGGTATCTCCTTTGGCTCATCTTTCCATTGGTAGTCGTATTGGTTGACCTATTTGTCGCAGGGTTGGGCAGTGATTTCAAGCACCGCTGCTACACATTGCTTTAGCCTCTGTTTCAGGTGAAAGGGAGGTCCTGTGGTGGTCCTCTCAGGACCATCTAGTGGGCTGTACCTAATAGGGCCAACTATACAGTACTGTGAGTGCCTTGCCCACACCCTGGTAAGTAAAAAAATTAACTTTTTTTTCCCTTCAAATTTTTGCTGTTTTATTAATTACAATTAAATTATCTTTCTTTTGGTATGTGACATGACATACTTCTGTTCATTAATTACTTCAGGATGAGGTTCTAAAGCTGTTTATTTTCTGAAAATGCCTGAAAATAAATCTGGGCACAACATTGAATTCAGTTTCAGAAACCCAACACTGTAAGGGTTATGCATCATTTATTATTAGGCTCTACATTTTGTCGTGTAAAATCCCAATATAACGGTCAAAAATCACTTGTGAGCTAGAGCTTTTAGCAACATGAATTCTCCCCTTTTGCTCCAGAGAAAGAATTTTCTGGGAAGGAATGTTTTTCATTATCTTTTAATTTAAAAGTACATAAAATATCTCTCAAACAGCTGCATGCCACAGAGGTCACACAGCTTTCAGTATAATTATGCCATGCAGAAGGTCTGAGGAAGCTAGACCTTAACAGAAAGATATCAAAAGAAACATGCATGCCTTATTTAGAGCTTAAACCAGATTCCTTTTATCTTCACCAAAGATATTTTTTAAGCAGCTGACATCAACTATCATAGTGATATTTGATTTTCTTTTATGGGTACACCTTGTGCTAATGTAATGTATCTGTGTGTACATACAATTGTTCTGTTCAATTTGTAAAATTAAGCAATAATAATGATGTAACTTATAAGCATTTTCTGAAATTATATTTTGTAGGTTGAAGATGAAACGGTTTTGCACAATATTCCTTATATGGGTGATGAAGTCCTAGACCAAGATGGCTCTTTTATTGAGGAACTTCTAAAAAATTATGATGGTAAAGTCCATGGTGATCGAGAATGTGGGTTTATTAATGATGATATATTTGTGGAATTGGTTCAAGCCTTGGGTGGGCAGCAGGATATAGAATCTATTAAAGAGGAAACTGAAGATAAGAAAGAAAATTTTGAAAAAGCCGCCACTAGTAGATGCAAAAGATTCAGCCGGAATTCTCCATGGAATACCATAAGTTTACCACATTCAGGTGAGTATTTTTTTTTTACTGAAGTATTAAAAAAAATCGTTTTCCATATTTTTTGTTGGAGTTTTATAATTCTGTACAAAATTTCTACACAAAGTTTAATTAATAGGTTTGGACATGAAGTTTAAGTTAAATTAGCTAAATTTTACAATTTTATAACTTAATTTCCTAGGAGCAAAAAAATTCAGTTAAATTTAAAAGAAAATATTGGCAATAATACTTGTGTATTTCTGCACAATAATATTCATACATTGAGTTGGTTTACATTAGTAATATCCCCTTGTGTAGGAATGGCTCAATCTGTGCAACTAGTGATTGGTCAAGGTCAGGAACGGTCAGTATATGATTGTAGAGCACACACAATACAATTTGTTTTTGCTTTACTTTGAAGAAGAATGGGTCAGTGTTAGGATCTTTCTCACTTTGAATGTGGTATGATTGTAGGGGCATGACATTCAGGTATCTTGACATGATGTTCAGATTCATCTTGACAACAGTCACCATGGTGAACTGCTCCCATTCTGTGGTATAACAAATCTATCATGACTGGCTAAAAGTAGTTGAAAAACCAGCCAAAGGTCACAAATGCAACAGCCATATGTGGCTGATGGTTGTTATGAGCAATGTGTGTCCCATCTTGTAACAGCAGCAATGCAGTACAGTGGCCCAGCTAAGCACCCAGTACACTGGAATGGCAAGACGAATATCCACATGGACATTGCACCCAACATTAGTTTGTATGTTTATGACAATAGACAGCTGTTACTGGTACCCATTCTCATTGCAAGACACAAGAAGCTGCAACTTGCTTAGGCATGTCAGCACCAATACATGTCAAAATCTGTTGCTTCATCAGATGAATTCCATTTCCAACTCCATCATGCTGATGAGTATGCTCACATTTGGAGAAAGCAACATAAGGCCATGGCACCAGGATGCACCGTCAGTGTTCAGCAAGCTGGAGGCAGTAGTGTTATGGTTTGTGGACTGTTTTTACATCATGCCCTGGGTCTACTGATCAGATTTGTTTGATTTTGGTTCAATATCAAGCAATGATGCATTGAATGCTGGGATGAATGATAAAAATAATTTTAGGCTTATTGAAATAGTTTTAAGGCAGAAAAGAGAGCATAAAATGAAAAAGAAAAAAACAGAGGCATATACTTTGTAATTGCTTTCAAAATTCTCCATTTTTCAAAATATCAGTTTTTGATTAATATTTGGGAGAATTTCAGAACTTTAAGAAAAAATGAGTTTACAATAGTTAATAATAATTTATTCACATATACATATCATTACAAGTGATTATTGTAATATAATACATTTATACAATATGTGAAATAAAAAGAAAAACTCAAAATAGACAAAAATAAAATATTTTACATTTAGAATCAAGGAGTATTTTATCCCATCCAGATTCTATTAGTAACTTACACAGTTGTATCAGAATAATATGACCACCTACCTAATAATGGGAATAACCACCCTTGGCCCGGATGGCAGTGGCGAGACGGCGTGGCATGGACACAATGAGGCCCTGGAAGGTTGGCAGAGGCACGTGCTCATTTGGACTCCAGCCGAGCATGGAGGTTCCGGAGATGACATTGTTGTGGGTCCGCACACCGAACCTGTCAATCCAAATGGTCCCACAAGTGCTCTATGGGATTGAGGTCAGGCAATTTCACCGGCCAAGGAGAATGGAGACATCGCTGTCGTGTTCCTGGAACCAGTTACACACCTTAGTGACATGGCAGGGTGCATTGCCCTGTTGGTAGACACCATCACCACCAGGGTAAACATCCAACATGAAAAGATGCATGTGGTCAGTGAGGATGGGCAGGTAGCTATTGGCATTCAGAGACCCATTCATTGGTACCAGTGGTCCCAGATCATACCAGGAAAACATCCCCCAGCCATGCACACTGCCACTGCCAGCCTGTACTTGACCAACAAGTGTGTCTGGGTGTTGGTTCTCGTGTGTCTGACGCTGTATCCACCACTGCCCATCACTTCTGTGAAGTAGAAACTTTGATTCGTCAGAGAAGGCAACCTTCTTTCACTCTTCCACTGTCCAATGACGGTAGTCCTGTGTGAACTGTAGGCATCATTGCTGATGGACCTTGGTTAACATGGCTCCTTTATGTAGCATCAACCCCAGAGACCCATGCATAACAGGGTTTGCTCTGCTGTTATCAGAGACACATACCTGGGTGCTGCAGCATTCATTTGAATGGTCAATTGCTGCACTGTTGCATGTCGATTGCCCTTTACCAGTCGACAGAGGCAACGTTCTCCTCTGGGGTCGATGGCCTTTGGGGCTCCACAGTTATGACGTCTGGAATTACTCGGTGTGCCAGCGTTCCATTCTTGGTACACCCTTACTACAGCACCTCGCGAACAGCCCACAAAGTCTGATATTTCTGAGATGCTACCACCCTTGACACGGTAGCCAATGATCATTCCTTTTTGAATGTCCATCAAATCAATACCTCTGCCCATTGTGCTGACGTTACACACTATGGCTCATCTGTCCTGGCCGGCCTCTTATATCTCCATGTGGTCGACCTTGTCATGTGCACTCTGTGATGTTCCTGGGCGGGTACTGTGATTCCATGGATGGTCATATTATTCTGATACAACTGTGTATCATGAAATTTAGCATCGTTAGAAATTTTCTAAATGTAATTCTAATCATAATCTTTTTATATACATTATAAGAGAATGTTCTCAAAATCAGACATATTTAGAACAATATTACACAATGTGTTTTTGAAAGTTGCTGGATTTTTTTTTTCAGTTCTCATTTCAAAACTTAGCATATTAACAATTTAGGTGCAAAGTATAGAAAATGTCTTTGCAAGATTTATTTTTTGCCTAGAGGCACTTCAAATAGTAAACCCTTGTGTCTTGTTTTACAATGAGCTATTTTCTGAGGTAACCAATGTTGTTGTTGATGCAATAGCAATGTAGTTTTAAATATATAAATTTGCATTAAATAATAGAAATGGTGAAATGTAAAACCCCGATTTGTAAACTTAAATTGAAACACAAGTTTAAAATTTTTTTGTGTATTTTAAACAAGTTCTTTAAATTATGTAACTTTTTCTATTTTTGTAACTTTGTCTATGAACTGGAAAATTCATTTTCTTGATTTGTATAAAGATAAAGTATAGCTTTGCTTTTATTAATTTATATAAAAAAAATTTACCCATCAAGCATCTGCTTACCACAGAGGTGTGACAGGAGCCTGTTGGTTTATACATCATGGAGGAGATTTGTGAGGAAGGTGAGACCTCTGCAGAAAGACAACATAGAAAAGAAGCATCCATAATTTATCTGGGGCTTGAACCCATATCCTTTCGATCAATAGTCAAGTGTGCTAATCACTCGGCTAGGAACGTTATTTTCAGGGCGGCTTAAGGCATGATTGAGCAGTGCAACCACACAGGGCACCAAATTTATGGGGTGCACTTATGCACCTCAAATTATTTGATTTATTGTAATCCTAAGTTGAATGGGGTGCATCAGAAAACCTTGCACAGGGCACTGATAGGCTTGGAGCCAACCCTGGTTATTTTAATTATTATCTTAGTTTATATTATATTATTCTATTATAGTCATTTAGTTTCAGCCCTTTTTCCAATATTTTAAAAAAGATTATCAGGATATAAAAATATCTTTTTTAATAAATTTCTTTTGTTTGAAATATTACAGGAGAGAAACGTAATCCAGTTCTTCCTCCTGATATTATATTTGCTGCTATTTCATCAGTGTTTCCTGATAAAGGAACTGCAGAAGAACTGAAAGAAAGGTATTCTATATAATATATTCCATATATGTATTATAGTTTAGTATTGTATAACTTTCAAAGTTTAAAATAAACCTAGTTTTAACCTGTGGTTTGAAGGTTCAAGCCCCAACTGTTCTAGCATTTAGGTTTTCTCCACTCACCCATGCCTTGCCCTAAAGGTAAAAACAAAACTGTAGGACCTGCCATACATTCAGTGGGTTTTTAAAGCCATGCCCCTTTGTGAAAGGGAGCCATATTGTTTACCTGCTAACAAAAACACTTCCACCAGCCTTATCAACTGTGTAGAATTTATAAATATCCAAGTCCTTGGGACTTGGCAATTTATTCTGTTATATAGCATAAACAATCCCATCCAGTGGGGGGAAGGACTCTGTCGCTAACATGCCAGACGTAATCTGCAGTTCCCAGGTTCAAATCCCAGCTGGGCCAGCATTGAACTTTATCTCTGCAAAAAACTCCCCCACCCTGCCCCCACAGTCAGTAGGGGACACTGCTGAGCTTAAAAAGGTCACCATCCATCTGATGGGACTATAACCCTTGGGCTCCTATGTGGGAGAGCCATACCCTGTGCATGTTAAAGAACACACTTGATGGGTGGCTACCATCTGTCTCTCAACAGCTGTCCAGTGGATCCCCTCTCCCCCAACTTTCTCTGAGCCTTCATGGTCCTTGTGACCTTGCCATTTAGCCCACTGTGTGCAAAAAAGTGCTGCTCAGAGATAAAACAATCCAACCCATCCAGTGGTAAAAGGACCAAACTACTCTTGAATTGGAGCATAATTTTTTTGTCATACTTAATTCCATTAAAAGTGCTTATTAATACCACAAACATTTTAATACAGGGGTCCAATAGTCCTTTTCTGGGTTTAAAAATTTAGTAAAAGAAGATGAAAAAGGCAGTAATTCTGACCATTTTACTTCTTGTTGGTTTACTAAAGACATTTTAGATCTGCTTCAGTTTGCTCAATAGTGTATGCCTTTAATGACCCTGAACACATCTAATTGGTATTCAGCTTCAGTCCACATTTCAACCAACTGTCATTTACCACTCTTCTGATGTTATTAGTTATCTTAGTGCATAATGTTTCAGTGCCATCGTCAGGTGTCTGGTAAGCATAATCCTTGGCACAATCTTATAAGAAATCCAAAAGCATAACACTGTATCTTCTCAGATGTCCTGAACTTATTTTACTTTAAGTGTGCAACCAAAAATTAGGATGCACAGCTAATTTGTGACATAATTTGCCACACTTCTGATTTGAAGTGCCATCATTTACTAAATGTTCATACTGCATTGTGTGAGTGGACATTAGTCTGTGGGGTTTTGCATATATGAAGTGCTCACCTTGTCTGCTAAAAGGATGTATTTAGGATTATTCACCATTAGTGAAAAATTGAAGATAATTAAAGAAACAGAAGAGATTGAAAATCATGCAGAAAGTATGACTATTTGTGGGGCAGCAATCCAGACCATGTAAGCACAGTTGACAATGATGAAAGCTGCAGACAGAAGAATAACTTTAGTTGTAATTAATGGAAAATATCACATTCATATTTCAATGGTAATTTTTTGTATTTCAGTAAAATTAATACTTATTAATGTAATAAATATTTCACAGAGAAGAATCAAATTCAAAACACTTGTTGGGTTGGTTGTTTTATCTCTGAGTGGCACTTTTTTGCAACATAATGGGCTAAATGGTTAAGTCACAAGGACTCCGAGGACTCAGAGAAGGTAGGGGGAGGGGACCTACTGGACAGCTGTTAGGAGACAGATGGTAGCCTCCCATCAAGTCCATTCAGCATGTTCTTTGATGTGCACAGGGTATGGCTTTTCCCACATGGAGCCACAACTTAATATCCCATCCGATAGATGGTGGCCTTTCCAATCCCGTAAGTGTCCCCTACTGATTGAGAACAGGGTGGGGAATTTTGTGTAGAAAAATTTCAACCCTGGCCCACATGGGAACTGCAGATTATGAGCCTGGCACCCCTCAAACTTGAGACCTCCTTATTAAGCACCTCTTACTCTCCATTTAAGCTGATGCAGTGGCACTTTCTTGGCTATCAGTTCGCTGTTATGAGTAGCATATGGTAAGTATAAATGCTTGATGCATAAAATTTACTAAGTTTCATGTCAGTTTGAAAAGCAGATGATAGCTCCCTGACCATGTGAATGTCCTGAAGATAAAACCTATCACCACTTCCTTTATAACTTAGGTAAGTGTGAAAGTGCCACCATCTTAGCTTAACTGGTATGACAAATGGTGTGTGACAAGGAGATCATGCACTCAAGGTCCAGGAGGTGAATGATTGTTATCTGATTAATGAACTTTGTTTCTTCCTTCAAAACAGTAGTGTGCATTTTATTCAAGGGCATGGGTTATTCAAGAAAATATGCTATTAAGATAATATGGCAGCCAAGGAAGTTTTCTACTATACCCAGTTCATTTGCCAGGAAATTTCTTGTCAAGAAAATTGCACACAACCAACTCTGGTACAGAGGTACACTGTCACACTGAAAAAGAATAAATGATTGAAAATTTTCCAGCTAATTGTGGGACCACATTATTCTCTAGTATATTAAGATAAACAGTTCTTTTGATGGTCTTTTCAGTAAAAACAAATTATCGTAATACCTATCTGCAGTTCAAAAATTAAATTATTAACTATCTGTTAGTTCAAACATTAAGTTTTGATTATCACAGATATATTCATGCAACTGATATGTTTTCAGAACTTTGTATTCACACATTATTATGGTTAATTTTTCCAGACATGATGACTTTCTCAGATCATAACACTTGTTTTAGGTACTCATTGTCTTCATATGTTGAATTTCATCATGGAACATGCAAATTTATAAAAAAAGTATTTCTTGGCCATAAGTGGTATTGAACATACGTTTACAGTTCTTGGGTAATGCATATTGCCTATTTGTGATATTACATATTGATTTGATTGTTACTGTTCTACTGATCATTGTAGTCATTAATTAATTAATTATCATTATTGCCTTTTAATTAATTATCTTTTTTTTTTCATTCTTAAAACTGATTTTAAATTTACTTATTGTACTATCAAATGTAATATGTGCCACAACAGCCTAGTCAAGCTTTTGGGTTGTTTATATGTTAATTAAATTTAATGTAAATTTCTATGATAATAAACTTGAACTTGTAAGATGCTACGATTTCGCTTGTTATTCTTATGATTTTCACCCACCTACTAGAATCAAAATCTGATTTCCCAAAGTGATCACAATAACCAGCACCTACTTTATTATTATAAAAGAACACAGATGCTGTAATTTAATCTTTGTGATGAAATTATATTTTGAATTTAGTGTAGTGATTCTTGATTTCCAGATGATATATACTAACAAAGTGTGTTTTACGGTGAAGGTTCAAGTTTTTAAAAGTTTTTTTTAATGAATTTTTAGCATATGTGTGGTCTGAAATTATTGTTATCAGTGAAAATAATATGGTGATCAAGATGTTGGTTTTGAAATTAAGTCTTTTTATCACATTGTTATGAAACTGTACACAATGCTAACTATTTTAGATATCGAGAGTTAGTAGACAAACAAGATCCAAATACATTGCCACCAGAATGTACACCAAATATGGATGGACCAAATGCTCAATCTGTTATGAGAGAACAAAGCATGCATTCTTTTCATACCTTATTTTGCAGACGCTGCTTCAAATATGACTGTTTTCTTCATCGTAAGTAATTTTTGTTTTACCATTTAAACAATGATTTCATTGTATTTGTAAATTTCATATTCTTACGTATAGCTGGAGTTGTATAAATGCTATTGCCTAATCACTAATGCTGATCAATATTCTTCAGATGGTTATTCATTTAAAAATTCTTAAATAATGCATGTAAATCTGTTGTTTCAGTGGCACAGTGGTAGCTCATTGGTTCACAGTGACACTGCCAGGTCTGAGTTCGAGTCCTGGGATGGCATGGTTGTTTGTTTGTGTACTGTTAGCTCTTCTGAGACAGTGGTCAACAGTGATTTAGGTTTTAATGCAGCATATCCTGCACAAATTAGGAGTTGTTTTTAAGACATTCTTTGTCCTACATATTTTAAGTAAAAATAAAGTAAATGCACAGCTAAATTTTAAATGATACCCAACTGAAACATGGTCTTTGATAAAGCTGGGGAAATCCACTTGCCAAAGTGAGTATTTTTCTGTCATGGCATATTATTCTCAAAGCTAGAAAAAATTGTAAATTTTCTACCTCTCCTCATGTTGGTATATGCCTTTACTCTGGCTTGTGGTTAGATTCTTCTAAATTTCCCACCCTTGCTCTTTATTGTACTTCATGATAATGTTGGGATATTATCCTGATATACCAGTGTATTGTAAGAAAAATTATTCCTTCTTATTTCAATAAGATTGTATTTTAATTTTTTCAGCAAGATTTAGTGTAGACAAGGAAGTTGTTCTAACTTTTACAAATCAGGATTACATTGTCCAGCAGCATTGTGTAATAATTTTACAAAAGTAAATTCAATCTGTCAACAAGAATGATTTTGTACTAGCTGCAACCTGCCAAAACTTTGACTTCAGATGAATTTTTCCTCCATTCTCTATTCATAACTTTTTCATTCACAATTTATAATTGAGGCAATGCCATAGTTGCCAGATCATAAGATTTGCAAAAGCATTCATCATAATTCCCATTTCATTATAGCTAGAGACCTGATTTTTTAACCCATCACAGGGTCAGATGGGGAACCTGCATATGAAATTTTGAACTATTTGATCAAGTATCTGGTAAATTACAGGAGTGATAAAAGCTATCAAAAAATAAATAAAACTGTTGTAAATGTTTGCATAGTATTTAATCTTCCAATGTCCCCAACAATCAGAGACAGTATCTGAAATGAGAGACTGAAGATGAGCATAGATGTCTTTTGTATAATACTTCAATTTTTTTTAAATAAATATGTAATTCAAATTTGAAAAGTAATATTTTCTTTTTTATTTGATGCATATTTTTTAAACTACAATATAAATAATTTGTAAAAGCCATCTGATTGCCATTTCTTAAAAGCACTAAACAGTATTGTCAATTTGTTTGTTAACATTCCTCTTTGCTGAAGCAAACCATGTAATTTAAGCTCACAAGTTTCATTTGAATTATCATCAATAAATTTTTCCTTAAAGTATCAAAAATCTTCTGAAAAATAAAAAAAAACTGCTATTTTTAAAAACAGAAGATTTTGGAAGTAATTACGAAGTACGTGCCATTATTTCTTCCCTGTTTTACAATCTTTTCTTCCATAAACTAATTTCAGCATTCCCAGAATTATTTTTATCATTTATCTCAGCATTCTATGCATCTTTCCTGCTCTTAAAATTGAAACTGTAACAAAAGCATTCTTAGCCAGAGCAAGAAAGGCCAGAGTTGTTATGAAACTTTTGGCAAAATCAAGTAATGCCATGTCAGAGCAAGTGCAGTTCTTTGAGTGCAGTGACCTAGTTATTGCTCACACATGCAGTCAAGTGACTATATAGTGGATGTTTACAGCACCCTAGGGTAATGTGACCATGCATCTAGTTAGTATTTATACTTTTATAATTAAACCATCTTTTTAATTTCTGTAGACTTATTTTCTGTAAATTATTAATTTTTTTCATTGGCTGATCTATCGATCTTTTGGAGTTATGCTGCATCAGATGGCCAGTTTACAAGTTGCTGTAGATATTTTATTTAACATCACATTAGGTTATATGTTAATATTTCTTTTATTTTCCTTCATTTTTCTAGTAAAAAAACTTTGATCTTGTACCATTTCCTAAAAATGAAAGAAGTATTGGATATGAAAGCAAAAAGGACTTTCTCATCACAGAAATCAGTCCTCCTGTGGGAGGGCAATTTTGACAAAGGTTTTTTACCCCTCCCCCCCTCTTCTGCAAAATTTTTTTAATTATAAGTTTTTAAGTTTATATTCAAAGGTTTTAAAAATTGCCCCCCACCCACCCACCCTCAATATATTTGCTGTGCCACTTTGATGATATATATATTTTTTTATCTTTGATACACAAACTTTTTGGCACTTAGCCAAAGGGGCAGGGGTGGCTCAGTCGGTAGCACTGCAGACTTGTAATCTGTAGTTCCCAGGTTCGAGTCCCAGCTGGGTCAGCGTTGAGATTTATCTCTGCAAAATTTCCCTCCCTGCTCACGGTCAGTAGGGCACACCGATGGGCTTGAAAAGGCCGACATCCGTCGGATGGGATGTTAAGCCATGGCCCCATGTGCAGGAGAGCCATAACCTGTGCACGGGGGCGGGGGTGGCTCAGTCGGTAGCGCGCCAGGCTCGTAATCTGTAGTTCCCAGGTTCGAGTCCCAACTGGGTCAGCGTTGAGATTTATCTCCGCAAAAATTCCCCGCCCTGCCCACAGTCAGTAGGGGACACCGATGGGCTTGGAAAGGCCGCCGTCCGTCGGATGGGACGTTAAGCCGTGGCCCCGTGTGCGGGAGAGACATACCCTGTGCACGTTAAAGAACATGCTGGATGGCCTTGACGGGAGGCTACCATCTGTCTCCCAACAGCTGTTCCAGTGGGTCCCCTCCCCCAACCTTCTCTGAGCCTTCGGGGTCCATGTGGCCTGGCCATTTAGCCCATGGTGTGCAAAAAAGTGCCGCTCAGAGGTAAAACAACCCAACCTGTGCACGTTAAAGAACACGCTGGATGGCCTTGATGGGAGGCTACCATCTGTCTCTCAACAGCTGTTCCAGTGGATCCCCTCCCCCAATCTTCTCAGTTCAGTTAAGAATACCAGATCATATAGGGGAGCCTAAATTGGGTCTGACCATTATCTGGTAAAAAAATGTCTTGCAGCTGAAACTTAAGAAATGTTGTGCTAAGGTTAAGAAAATTATCTTTAATACTGAATGTTTGAAAGATCCAGATATAGCCAAAACATACCATGATAGGCTACTTAATCATTATAGCAATTGTGGTTTGCTTACTGCTGAAGTTGAGAAAGAATGGAATCACTTTAAGAAGGTTTTTCTTGAAACCAACAGTACTCTTTTGGGTAAAAAGGAACAGAGGAAACAAAATGATTTGAGTGATAAGGCTAAGGAACTTATTTCTGAAAGAAGGAAGTGCAGAATTAATATGAATCAACACTGTACTAGTCCTAACAGAAGGTATTAAAATGAACTTAATAAATGTGTAAAGGATCAGTTAACAGCTGATAAGAATATTTGGCTTGATAGCTTGGCTGACAAAGCGTAGAAAGCAGTTAGACAGCACAACAACAGGGGGTTGTACCAGATTGTTAATGTTTTATGTGGGAAGAAACAGACAGGCACACAGGGATTGAGGGATAAATATGGCAAGGTGGTTGAAGGTGAGGATTCTGTGATGGCTAAGGTAGGTTGAGTATTTCAGAGATGTTCTAAATAATGTGACTATTTCTACTCCCATTGTTTGTAATGAGGATACCTAGATGCATTATTGGCTTTAATGATGGCCCTATATTATATATATATATTACTATGTTCTGAAGTCACTTTGGCTATCTCTAAATTAAGACTGCAAAGGGACCTGGGTTTGAGCCCCGGGTAAGGCATGGATGTTTGTGTTGTTTTTCTGCTGAGATCCTGCCATCCTCTCGGACCTTCTACTCAGGCATATAAACTGACAGGCTCCTGTCAGACCTCTGTGGCAAGCAGCTGCTTGAGGGTGTTGTGGCAAGCAGCTGCTTGAGCTGCTAGAGATTTCAAAATTTTTGATTTAGATTACGCAGATGATTTGGCCATGTTGATTAATGATGTCGATGAGATGAAATCTTTCATTTGAGCTGTTGATGAGACTGGCAAGAGAGTAGGTTTGATGATAAGCAAATAAAAAACTAGTGATGAAAATTGGTCAGGCTGATGGTGCTTCAGTTGCTTTGAATAATTGCACTCTTGAGCAAGTGTCTCAGTTTAATTATTTTGGAAGCCTTGTAACAGATACTGGTGATGTGCAGCAAGATAAATAGAAGAATAGGAATTGCTGCTGAGACTTCTAAGAATTTATGTAGAGTGTGAAAAAATAGGCATGTACACCTAAAGACTAAAATTAGGTTGTATAATAGTTTGGTTCTTTCTAAGGTTAGTTGTGGTAGTGAAACATAGATCCTTTGTAAGCAGGATAACAAGAAACTAGATGCTTTTGATTCCAGATGCTTATGCAGTATCTTGGGCATTAGGTGTTTCAACTTTGTAAGTAATGATGAGGTTAGAAGAAGGAATCATTGACATCCTTTGAGCAGCATATTGTGCAGAGAGACTGTGCTGGTGTGGCCATGTTGCCTGTATGCATAACTATAGATTGACAAACAGGGTAATGAACAGTGTGCCTAAGGGTTTCAGAAAAAGGGAGAGACCTAGGATGCAATGGGCAGACAATGTCAAACAGGACCTTGTTAGAATTGGCCTAGAATAGCCAAATGCAGCAGCTGTAGCTTAGAACACACTGGAGAGGAAAATTGCACAGTCTGGTTGGACCTCCATAGCCCATGGTTGCATGAGGATTTTGTATGTATGTAAACATATTCTTTTTCTAAAATATTAACACCTAGTTTTTGCTATATCACTATAAAATCATCTTATTTAAAATTAATATGTTTCTAAATTTATTTAATTTTTTATTTTCATAAAATTCTTAAATTCTCTTTGTTATATAAATGACCTATTTCAGATGACCTTTTTAAAAAAATTCCAAATTTGACTTGTTGATATGACTACTTTCTATTCATGTGCATTATAATCATTTCGGTCTATTAGTTTTTTTTTAAATAAATTTTTATTTGCATTTCCAGATGCATTTTTTTGCTACATGCCTCTATAAAAGTCCTATTAAAATAAACTAGTCATCTTTTTTGTAAAATGTTTTATTTAAGAAAATCCAGAATTGAATGCTGATTAATTTGGCATATAAATACCGTAATTCCTTTCAGTAGTTGTTTGGCAAAAAAAGTTCATGAGTATTTTTTTTTAACTGATCATTATGAAAAAAAAGCTGGGTCTCTGGATGTAAACTAGTTTTTCAGGCAGGACCCTGGAAGGATTAAGCTAGGGCACATGCTGGTGTTAACATGCCACGTCAGAAACATGTATTATCCGTTAGTGTCCATCTATTCAGATACAGTTATTATTTATGGTGATTATTCCAGAAATGGCCTTTATACATTGCAAGATGCAGTTAGCATGTAATCTAAATTACTATGTTTGAAAGCTAAAGACCTAAAGTCGTTCTTACCAAGAGTGTCTTTATTTCATAAAATGTCAGGTTTAAGGTGGCATATAGGTAAAAGCAGAAAAAGAGGGCATGTTCCCTTTTCCTTTTCACTAAAAGCATTTTTTCATTTTTCTTGTTGAAAATTAAAAACAAATTGCCATCAAACTATTTTTAAAAGGAAAAAAATCATAAATTCAATAATTTTCAAAGAGAATTTATTTTCCTAGTGTAGTGTCTTTTGCAGCTCATAATTAAGGCAATCTTTGCATTATTCGTATTCAATATCAAGCAATCACAGGGTGAATCAAGAATCACTGAACAGTCAAGAATAAATATCATTTGAATTTGACAATTTGGATAACATTCAGATCTTAGAGTATTCTATATATTAAATTTTGTTCAGTAACTTTTTGATTATTAACGTTTTCTAATATATTAACGTATTTTTGTATTGTTAAACATTTTAGAAATAAAAAATTTTGTTAGTAAAAGAAAAATTAACACTTCATCTATTAAAAAAAGACAAAAAGCATCCAAACTAAAAAAGGAACATGTTCTTGTTAAAACAGACCTTTTGGCAAAACCTTCAACTTCTAATACCAAATGATTTTGGAAAACACCACCTTATTTTTTGTTAATTTTTAGCTTGTTTTTTTTAACTGTCTTGTTTTAGTTTGTTGCTTACCTGCCTGTTTGTCTGTCCGTCCATCTAGATGTTCAATGCTTTTATCTTTAGAGATAAAATTATTTTTTGTGTTGAATAGGTTTTATGAAATATTACAATTCACATTTTCTAATCTCCAAAAATTAATTGTATTAATGATGAAAAAGTTGAAAATGGCAAAACTTGAAATGAATATTGCAAATGTCCCATATATTCTAGAACATTGTTTCCCAAAGTGTAATCTGCTGCCTGGTATGAATCCTTAGAAAATATTAAAATAATTATATGATCCTATTATCATGCAACATTTATAAATGCATCAAGATATGACTGATTCCTCTGCATATTTTTGTAAGTGTGTTTCTTAGTTATTTAAAAGCTATAAAGTGCACACATAATAAATTATTTAGTGTTATAAGATTAAGTAAAGAGTTAAAACTTTATATATATATTTTATTGTTTTTATATGCATTTATATCTTTGTGCTGCATGAGTAGCAGAGGCAGCACTATAACGTTTATAAAAGTTATAAAAAAACTTTATATAATTATATCCTGGCTTTATGAAATTGGGAAACCCTGGGCTAGAAATTTTAATTGTGGAGTGTGATGGTCAAAAATGTACATTCACATACCTAGGAAGAGCTACAATAGTAAAGCCTTCACTTGCTGTCAAAAGACAGCTGATGGTGATGGGGAATAACAACAATAGAGGAGATATGGATCAGCAGCTGGTAATTCAGTGATAAGAGGTTGTGAGTTCAGATTCCACCTGTCCCAAGTCAACTTTAACTTTTCCTCTATACCCATGTTAATAAGGATATTATACAGTGTAATAGTGGTTAAAAACTTAGTAAACCTCGTTAACTAATAAAATAATGCAAGACTCCCTTAAGAATTTAACTTCAATGATAATGATGTTGAAGCTGATATCATGGGATTGATAATTGGTATTGTAGGAAGTATTAGTATGAGAGTGACTTAAAGAGTGGTGGTGATAAAACTGGAGGTTCTGTTGTGAGAAAAACAAGTTGAGTATTAGTCTTCATAAATTTATAGGACTAAGCATACCCTTCTGTTCACTTCTAAGCTTGAATAAAACATTTGTGAAATATAAACAATTTGCTTTGAGTTAACAGAAATGCCACTGACATTCATTCATGATGCAGATGTGCTAAAGGCAAAACACAAGATGAAGTATTTAACCAGCTTTGATGGTCACTAAGCAACCTCAGTAGTGGATACTGATACCAAACAAAGACTTAAAATGATACAACACGATTAATGGGTTAACCTTTGCATTGCTTTGAGTAACAGATGCAGCACTGCAAATTGCAAATAATTATTGCAAAAATTTCTCACAAATAGCCTTTTTAGAGAAAAATATATGATTTATATCTGCTAAACTCTCAACCTGCCCTTGGTCAGAAAGGATACACCAACTGGCTTGGAATTCCCTTTGTACATTGCCACCATCCATTGGGTGGGACATAAATTAATATGATATATATATGTGTATAGGCACTGCTCGTTATTGAAATTGTCCCACCCACAAGGAGTGCTTGTTTAGCTCAAAACAAGTGGAGTGATAGATAACAATGTAGAAAAGAAATGATTTGTATATCAAATCAGCAGTATTTTCTTATGAAAATGCTATTTACAACAATAAGAAATATGGCCTATGTGAACAGTGGTACAAGTAACAAATGTCATGGTAGTGTGTCAAAAAGGTGACAAATGTCATTTCAGCAAGCATTGAATCATGCTACATGCACCTGTTTTATGAGCTGGGAAACAGTAGTAGGGGGCTGAGAGGTGGTGGGCATTGAACAATTATATCCCAACGTGTTTAATGGGCAACAGATCTAGGTAATGTGCAGGCCAAGGAAACATCCACATCACTTAGGCACTATCAAGATAGGAGAACTCTATGTGGGTGGACATTATTCTGCTGAATGCATTTGGGGTAGAGCATAGAAAGGACACAGCACTGGTCCCAGAATGGTTTCAACTTAACGTCTCTGATCACCATGCCATCTGTAATGATCAGATGTGAACAACTATTGTAATTGATGGCTCCCCATATCATGATTCTGAGTTTTGGCCCATTGTTGACTTTCTGATTCAGGCTGGGTTACCTCTAACCTTTTCATATTTCTAGATGCACATGTGGCTGTCACTGGATCTCAAACAGAAATCTAAAGTCTCAATACTAATCTTGTCCCCAAAAAACTTCCCTACATCACTGGGGTAGGGTTGGTAGTGTGCCAGGCTTGTGATCTGCAGTTACCGGGTTCGAGTCCCAGTTATGCCAGCATTGAAATTTATCTCCGCAAAACTCCCCGCCCTCCCCTCAGTCAGTAGAGAATACTGATGTGCTTGGAAAGACCACCATCCATCAGATGGGAATTCCATATCCTGTGCACATTAAAGAACACACTGGATGGCCTTGACAGTAGGCTGCCATCTTTCTCCTAACAGCTGTCCAGTGGCTCCCCTCCTCCAGCCTTCTCTGAGCCCTTGAGTTTTTGTGGCCTGGTCATTTAGCCCATTGTGTGCAAAAGAGTGCCTCTCAGAGGCACTCTTTTGCACACAATGGAATTGGCTACATTCAGTTGGGGCTACATTCGTGCCATTAATTGGATAATTCTAATTAATGGCTCGAATCTTTATTCTCACAGTCACTTTCTAATCATCCTCTCTGACACTAGCAGTGACAGGGATGGTGTTACAATGTTGGAAATCTGGTGGCTTGTGAGAGATCTGCCTCCTGTTGATAGTCGACTGATCTGTTGATCTTCCTGTTTGGACATTTTCTGGATGCCATCAGAACCTTGGCAATGTGTTGGGTACCTTCCTATATCCATTGTTGCCAATCGTGTCTAATTTTCTGGGCATCATAATTGTTCTAAGCAAAGGTGCTAGATGCGAATAGATTATGCATAGATTTTGGCATGCTACCATCCAGCTTCTGGAAACCCAATGATCTAAACTCTTAAGGTTCTATCAGCTATACATAATATTGCCTTACGTGTGTTAAAAGTATTGTACACTCTTTGCAGATAATATGCTCACCATTTTTTTTTGCTGATGTTTACCCAATTTATAGTCCCTTCAGATTCATACATCAGTGCAGTATTGAATATGTTATTGGATGTTCTACCACACCGATCAGCTTGACATGCACAATTCTGCATGCAAATTGTCTGGTCAATTCTTTCTAGGAGGGACAATTTCAATAATGAGCAGCATATATATGTGAAGGCAGATAATTGTTTTTACCAGCATTAAAAGGGAGCAGAGGTTGGCTCATTCTGTAATTCTCAGGTTCAAGTCCCACCAGTGCCAGTATTGAGATTTATGTCTGCTAAACCCTCAACCTGCCCTCAGTCAGAAAGGGGACACCAACTGGCTTGGAAAGGCCACCATCCATTGGATGGGACATAAAGTTGTGGCCTTGTGGGCACAAGAGCCATACACTGTAGACATTAAAGAACACACTGGATGGCCTTGATGGGAGACTTCCATCTGTCTCCCAACAGCTCTCCAGTAGATCCCCTTCCTCAACCTTCTCTGAGCCCTTGGGTTCCTTGTGACCTGGCTATTTAGCTCACTGTGAGTAGAAAAATGCTGCTCAGAAGCGAAACAGCCCAAGTTTAAACCCTTAATAAAATTTATATTTGACCATCAAAAGTAATACAAATTTGTAGTATTGAAAATATAGTATGTAAATTTTATTTGTCAACATGTGTGTTTAAGTTGAAAAATAAGGTTTTTGAGTAATAACTCAAGTAACAACAATTGATGCAAATTAACAGCTGGTTTTCTTCAGTTCACAAATCTAAAGCAAATATTGTGCCTTTAATGAAGGCCCGGAACTGCTTATCTAATGAGTTTCCTTCTCTAACCACTTCCCAGCATTGGAATTCTTGCAGCCAGGGATATAAAACAACTTCCATAATCTATCAACTTTCTAAGTGTGAAATTATTAAAAAACGTTCTTTTATTTATATAATTGGAATTAATATTACAATAGTTCGATATTTAAAGTAACAACTCAAACATTTTTATTAGCCTTCCATCCAACACCAAGTCAGTTCAAGCGCAAAATCTGTGATATGAAGCCAGATGTTACTCCCTGTGGCTTTAAGTGCTATCTGCATCTGGTAAGTTTTCTTAACCTAAGTAATATATAAAGAGCATAGGTTTAACGACTGTAAAAAAAAATGTAATATTTTTCTTACTTATATTGACTTCATTTTATGTTATATGAGAAATAACTGATAACCATAAAATTTGTTGATCTGCTTTGAAGACTACAAATACAATACAAATCCTTCATTTGAGAAAACCTGAAAATAAAACTAAATCTCTATCTCATCAAGGGAAAAAAATTGAGTGATGCTTTGTACAATTTTTAGAGTGGGAATAATCTTTTTTGTTCGTTTTAAAAAAAAAACTTCAATAAATGGCAGAACCATATTGTATTATTTGTAAACTATTTCACAATGCTGAAGGGATTTATGTTTTTGTTGTTGTTTGTTTGTGTAATGGAAAAAGTAAAGATCAGTGCAATTTAGCAGATGTTATTTTTGCATTTTATTTTACACTGGTTTTGGACCAAAATTAAGGATATATAATATATAGTGATGACAAATGGAAAAACTTCCTGTGTGTGCTATTTGTTATTTTAAGAGATGAGAGAATGGAAAAGACAAGATTTTATTGTGAAAACTGTAATATCAGCTGTGCATGACACCATGCCACGAAACATGCCAATATGCAATAGATGAGTCATGACATAAATTGTCATCAAATTTATGTTTTTCTTATATACTGAAGAGCCAAAATATTATGACCACCTGCCTAATATGATGTTGATCCTCCACGTGCCGCCTAAAAAAATTTTAAAAAAATGTAACACGATGTTGGTCCTCTATGTGCACCCTAATCTTGTAGCATCCATGCTCTTACCCAGCGAGGCATGGATGCTACAAGATTTCTAAAGATAACTTGTGGTATCTGGTAACAACACAGATAGCAGATCCTTTAACTCTTGTAAGTTACATGGTTGAGCCGCTGCAGATCGGATATGCTGTTCCAACACAAACCACAGATGCTCAATTGGATTGATGTCTGGGGAATTTAGAGGCCAGGGCAATACCTGGAAGTCTTCCTCATGTTCCACAAACCATTCTCGAACAATCCGGGCAGTGTGGCATGGCGCATTATCCTGCTGAAAGAAGGCACTACTAGAGGGGTATATCGTTGCTATGAAAGGGTGTACCTGGTCTGCAATGATGTTTAGGTAGGTGGTAGATGTCATAGTTTCCTGCACATGAATGACTGGACCCAGGATTTCCTAGCAGAACATTGCCCAAAGCATTACACTTCCTACATCTGCTTGTTTTCATCCTACAGTGCATCCTGGTGCCAACACTTCCCCAGGTAAACGACTCACACTTGCCTGGCCATCCATATGGTGGAACAGAAAATATTCATCAGACCAGACGACCTTCTTCCAATCATTCAAGGTCCAGTTTTGATGCTTGCATGCCCATTGTAGGTTCTTCCGATGGTGAACTGAGATTAGCATGGGCATTCGAAGCAGCCTGCAGCTATGCAGCACCTTTTTCAGCAGGGTTTATGTACTGTGTGTTATGAGACATTACTTCCATCACCAGCATTCAAATTACGGGTGAGTTGCACCACAGTATCCCTTCTGTTGGCTCATACCATATGGGATAACCTTTGCTCACCTCTAGCATTGATGAACCATGGTCGGCCCATACCTTGCTGGTGGTTTGTGGTTTTTCCCTCCTAGACCACTTTTTGAAGTTACTAACTATATCTGATTGTGAGCATCCCACAAGCCTTGTCATCTCGGAAATGCTCTGACCCAGTCTTCTGGCCATTGCAATTTGGCCTTTGTCAAATTCACTTAAGTCCGCTGCCTTTCTGAAGAACAAGAATAACACTGATTAACAGAGCTCAGTATCAGGTGTTATTTATACCGTTTCATGACCTTCACACACGCTGTTGTTTACTTGCAGTTGCTTCAATTTGCATAAAGACACACTGGTCATAATATTTTGGCTCTTCGGTGTATGTATATATTATACAGAGTTATTATAAAATAATACCTATATTTATCAGATAAGTAACAAAAATAATTGTGTATATAGAATGTCAAACAACTCTCAAAATTTTGTTTTGTGTTCTCAACAAACTTCAGCGTTGCACCAATCCATGTGATTAACCTATAACTTACCACTTTGAAGTCAATTTAAATATCAAAGGAAAAATTGCCTTGAGCCGGGTGGGATACAAACCCACAACCTCCTGATAACATGTCAGGTGCTCTGGACCACTGAGCTATCGGCCGCCAATCAAGATCTCCTCTAATTGATGATATGAACCTTTCAACCTACCTTCAGGAGATCGTGGGTTCGTATCCCACCCAGCTCAAGACAATTTTTCCTCTGATATTTAAATCAGCTTCAAAGTGGTAATTTATAGGTTAATACCAAATATGTTGAGTTTATTTATTGTTTATAAATCCATGTGATATTCAATTTTTCGATTTCCATCCATACTTGGCTCAGTATGTCTGATTTAACATATGCAACAGCTTCAGTGATTCTTTCCTTTAAATTGCGAATTTTTTTTTGGCTTAAACAATGTTTTGTAACTCCCCCTCTCCTAAAAAAACCTAATGATCTCAAATCTGGATTTCTTGTGTGTGGGGGGGGGGGGGGGATAGCCACAAGATGAGTCCACCTCTACCAATTCAATAATTTGGAAATTAGGCTCAAGATGACATTATATACGATACTAGAGCCACCATATGATATATTGTGAGTCATAACAAGTGTGTCATAACAAGGAAACATTGAGTTTTTTGACATGTTGGACACACAATTCCTTTTGTTAATTATTTAACAAAATATTGTCCTTTAAATATGGATATTCTTTTATAATGACCCTGTATATTAGTTTATATTACACAACAGTTTTTTTTTTATGGATATTTTCTAATAATACCTTTTTTCATTAAAATACTGAAATTCACTAACATTGTCCTTTTTTTAATGATAATGCAAAAAAGCATGTTATACAATAAAAGAAAGCCCAATTTTTTTATTGGCAAAGAACAGTATTGGATGGAGATGACCAAGATACAGGTACCTTGAATCATAAAGACAGAAATGGGCAAGAAATTTAGTGTCAGTTTAGGAGTTGACTATATCAAAATAATCCAGCAAGTTTTTTAATATGTGGAGGTTATGGCTTTCTTACATATTGCCCAGGGGTCAAAGTCCTGTGTACTAGTTCCATCCTTTCCTTTTGAGGATATAGTTACAAATTGATTATTCATATCGAGATATGGTCACAAAAGAAAGGATGTTAAATTATAAAACTGTAATTGCAGAATTTTTAGAAGCTTTTTATTTTCTCAAGCTCAATTCATGACTAACACTTATCCAGTGAAAAAGCATGAAAGTGTATAAAGAAATTATAAATGTGTAACATTACAATGTAGAAATCTACATGAAAAGAAAAGTAATCAAGGAAGGATTAACAGTTATAAATCTCAGTAAGAAATCCTCATCCAAAGAAGCAAAGAAACTAACACTTAGCATCAGTCAGTATTCATCAACTAATGCTACAAACAGACTCTTCAAGATTTTGTGATGAAGGATTCAGACCACAAAAAGTGTGTAGAAGATCACCCAATTATTCTTGCAACCCTTTCCCTTCCTACATTAGGGGTGAGGGTTAGCTACGTCTGTAGTGCTACAGACTTGTAATCTGCACTTCCCAGGTTCGAGTCCCACCTAACCCAGCTTTGAGATATATCTCTACTAAACCCTGACCTTCTCTTGGTCAAAAAGGGAACACCAATAGGCTGGAAAAGCTATTGCCTGTCAAATTGAACATAAAACGGGCTCCATATGTAGGAGATCCCATACCCTGTTCATGTTAAAGCACACTCCAGATGGCCTTGATAGTTGATAGGAGGTTACCATCTGTCTCCTGACAGCTGCTCAATGAGTCCCCTTCCCGCAACTTTCTCCAAGTCTTAAAATCCCTTGGTTTGGATGATGGACAATGGGTTTAAGTTCTCTCCACAGAAGACCACTTGTGTGCACTTTTGCTACAAGCATAATCTTCATCTGGACCTGAGCTGCATGCAAAGGTCAATGCTCACAGAAGACTGCTTGCACTTTTGCTACAAGCATGATCTTCATCTGGACCATGAGTTGCAGGTTAGGGGTAACATCATTTCAGTTGTAGTGGAGACCAAGTTTCTCAGTCTCATCTTCGACCAGAAATTGATCGTTTTACCCCATATATGACATCTTAGGCCCAAATGCATGTGGGCATTGAACATCCTCAAGGTTCTCTCATCCCTCTCCTGGGACACAGATCGATGTTCTTTGTTCTGCCTGTACTGTGCACTTGTCCAGTTAAAACTGGACTTTGTATCCCAGGTGTACGACTCCATCCATGATTCAGTGGTGGAGGCCTTCCGCGCCTTACTGGTCCAGAGTCTTTACATTAAGATGATGACCATCTTTATCTATTCACTGTTAATTGTTATTATTTGTTGTTCACAACCTTCATATATTATCTTCATATATACACCTTCATATATTATCTTCATATATACACCTTCATATATTATCTTCATAACATTGTCATACCCCACCTTCATATATTATCTTCATAACATTGTCTTACGAAGAACTTTGGTGCATATAGCAGAAAGTTTTTAATCTTGGGTATTAATTTACTACAAGCATATATAAGTTAATTAAATATCCTGTTTTGTGTTTCGAATTAAATATGTTAAAAATTATACACATTTATTATTTTAGAAAATTATGGATGTAAAATTTTGATCACTCCATTATAGTTTGAATGCCTATAAAGAAACCACATTTCAAAATACATTGTTTGAAGATATGCCACATTTTGACTCATGTGATGTATTTTGGAGATTACTTGTATCAGATAGATTTGTTGAATTTTGTTTCATCAAGTAATGTGGTTTAATTTAAAACATAATGCTCAAAGTATTGAAATTTTCAGGAATCAGTACAAGAAAAGCTTCGTGAAAAGCAGCGAGAAGAAAAAGAAATGATAGAAAGAAGAAAAATACAAAAGCAGATGTCTGTTGACAGTGGAAATGAAGCAAGTAGTGAAGATAGCAATGACAGTCTTCGAACTACAAGGAAAAGAGTAATACCAGATAGAGATGCTTGTGAAGGTAAGTTTAATATTCCCCCCCCCCCTTGATTTACTACCATTTATATTGCAGCATTCATTGTTTAGAAGTATTATGTGTAATAACAGTACTTTTTTAAGACTTGATTAATTTTAAACATATTATGGGTATTATGGCCTCTGATTACTCTGTTTATATATTGTTAAAAGGCTCATGATCTGAGAGAGTGTATAGTAGAATTTCTAACATGAATATATACATATCTGTAACTTACATTGCTATAACATTGCATTAGGGATTGTAAAGAAAAATTTAGTTTATGGTTAATAAAATACTTGCAAAAGTAAGTTAAAAAATATTTTTTATACTATTGTGTCACCATTGGCAGAGCAGCATATTAGGTGATCCAGCAGAAAATTGAAGGTAAGTTGTTAGTAGTCTCTGTTCTTCAGAGAATGAGAATGCATAAAACTGCAAATGCTATGTTCTAGATCAGTTAGATTTACAAATAGAATGCACTAATTATTAAGTACATGCAGTCCTCAACTTAGTTGAATCCACTATTATGTCTGTCATCCATTACCACCCATGTTAATACAGTGTAATGCTCCAAAGTATGTTAACTTTGCCAGATAGCTTAAAGTCTTGGGGCCAGGCAATTAATCTTGCCAAGAAATTAAAACAAGGGTTCTTTTATTAAATGCATTAGATGGAAAAAAATGAACTTAAATAAGTGATTTTTACTAACTTTAAATAAAAAGTTAGTAAAATTAATCTTCTAAGCTAAAACTCTGCTTAAAAAATAAGAAATCTAAACACAAATTTTATAAAATAAATAAATGTTTATTCAAAATTCAGACACACTAAAATTGTGTTCCACCAAAAAGCAACACTTCACAAACTAACTCCAAACTCCTTCTCAATAACCATCAACTGCTGTTCATACTAGCAGCTGAGCAATTCACTCAACTAACTTACATCACCTAACTTCGTGACCACTTGTCACTCTGACATATACTCCTGGCTTGCAAAACTGGGGTATGTGTCATCACACGGGGAAGCTATATTTACATACGGTGATCATGCACTAATGACGCAAGTGGGTGTGTCCTTTCACGTGCATTTAGTGGCTGTCAATCAAACTGTGGAGTTATGCAATCACAACTCTTCCTAATGGAACAGGCAGGAAGAATGATGATGATTCAAATTAGAGTAAAACCCAAAATAATAATTCTACCATAAATAAAGTAAATTGGTTAAGGAAAAATAAAGGTGAATCAGACCTGCACTTGCATTGTGACTGACAGTGACTTGGTACTCACAAGCACAGTGGAACCATTGCCTGATAGCATACTTTAGCATTAAATCTCTGTTAGTCATGTTCTTAATGATTTTTAAGTAGTTTCTAGCAGTTTATATCTTTAATAATAATAATAAATATAAAAATAAAAATCTTGTTAATTTCTGGTTTAATATTTGGTAAATACCTATGTCTCATGATGAAAATGCTCATTGGCTTAATGATGAAATTGAATCAAATGAATATATTAATGAAATGCCTCCAATACAGATAACAATAAATTATTTGAAAGATGCACTAAAAAAGGCACATAATTGGAAATGCCCTGGAAATGATAAAATACAGAATTTCTGGATTAAACAGTTCACATCGATCCATGAGTTATTAATTGCACAGTATCAAGAAGCCTTGAAATATCCTGATTTACTACCAAATTTCTTCATGACAGGTCAAACATTTTTGAAACCTAAATCTATAACTGGTTTGGATAACCTGAAGAACTACAGACCTATCACATGCCTTTCAATATTTTATAAATTATTAACATCTGTTATAGCAAGAAAAATAAATCATCATTTACAAGAAAATAATATATTAACATTTGAACAAAATGGTTGCAGAAAATACTCCAGAGGCACCAAAGCATCACTTGTTTTACATGGATGATCTGAAATTATACAGTTCTAATTATATTCAGTTACAAAGCTTATTAGAAATTGTTAATTCATTTAATAAAACAATTTGCTTAGAATTTGGATTGGAAAAATGTTCAATATTAAATATTAAATCAGGAAAAATTAAAAAATTCGATAACATGATACTTATGGATGAAACATGTATTACAGAACTACCAATCAACAAAAGTTATAAATATCTTGGTATAAATAAATTACTAAATATAAACTATAAAGAAGTGAAATATGTTTTTCATAAGGATTATATAAGATGTTTGGAGAAGATTTTAAAAACAGAACTTTATGCTAAAAATAAAATAAGAGCTATAAATATGTGGGCTATACCTGCCATTTCATATTTTGGAATAATAAACTGACAAAAACTGATTTAGATGACCTAAATATCAAAACTCGTAAATTACTAATGAAATATAGACTTCATCACCCACATGCCTCAATTATTAGGCTTTATCTACCACGTAATTCTGGTGGTAGAGGACTTTTGGATTTGAAACATCTCTGCAACAAAGAAATCCAGAATTTACGTCACTACTTTCGTACAAAATCAAACAACCATATTACTCAATCCTTAATACAATATGATGCAAGTTATACTCCACTACACATGAATGATAATAACTCTGAACTTACATCAAATGAAACCATTGCTGAAAGAAAAGATTTATGGAATCAAAAATCAATACATGGTCGATATGCTAATAGTCTATTTTCTGATGACATTGATACAGAGACTTCGTTAGCATGGCTTCAACATAGTAATATTTTCCGCGAGACCGAAGGATTGATCCAAGCAATTCAAGATCAAGTTACAAAGACAAGAAATTATGAAAAACATATTATTGGAAACAACATTGAGGATAACTGTAGATTATGCAAATTACCTATTGAAACTATACAGCATGTTTTCGCAGCATGCCCATTGTTAGCTCATACAGAATATCTATGAAGGCATAATAACATAGCAAAAATTATTCATCAAGAACTTGCGTATAATTCCCATCTACTAAATAAAAAAACTCCATATTACAAATATTAACCTGAAACAATCCTTGAAAATAAGTTTTATAAAATTTATTGGGATAGAACTATTATTACTGATAGAGCAGTTACTAATAATTGACCAGATATAGTTCATATTAACCTACAAGAAAAAACAGCAATTATAATAGATATCTCAATACCTCTTGATGATAATTTACATAGAGTAGAAGGTGAAGAAATCAGAAAATATGGAGAACTAAAATATGAATTGCAGCAACTACTTAATCTAAAATCGATCAAAATCATCCCAATAGTAATATCTGTAAATGGTTTGACAATGAAGAAATTAAAACGCTATCTTGAAGATTTAAACATCAATCAAAAGTTAATTTAATATCAAACATGCAAAAAACAATATTATTAGATACAACAAGAATTATAAGGAAATTCCTAAACTGAAGAAGTTTTATTCAGTCTATGTTTGATATTTTATAATACGATTTTTCGAATATTTACTATTTACATTGCTTAGCCTGACTGGACACCAATTTTCATAGCTCTTTAATAATCTCTTACATAATCGATGAACATTTAGATTGTATCCATTTAACAGGACTGATAAAAAGATACTTATCATGCTGAACGTAATAGTGTTGTTTACTCACTATATGCTGAGTGCCTCATTATGCATTTTGAAATTATGAAGAATTTCAGGATTCAGCCTCAGTCAATATTTAGATTGAACCCATTTAACAGGTGTATGACAGATACCTTTCATTTTGGACGTTACAGTGCTCTTTCGTCACTATATACTAAGTATCTCATTACGTATTTTGACATTTTGAAGACTTTGAGGATTCAACATTGATTAATGCTAGGATTGAACCCATTTGACAGGATTATTAGTTCCTGATAGCAGACAACTATCATGCTGGACGTTATAATGCTGTTTAATCACTATATATTAAGTGCCTCATTATTCATTTTGAAATTATGAAGACTTTCAGGATTCAACTTCGGTGAATGTTTGGACTGAACCCATTTAACAGGACTATTAATCCCAGATGGCAGATACCTATCGTGTTGGACGTTACAGTGCTGTTTCATCATTTTATACTAAGTTCCTTATTATGCATTTTGAAATTATGAAGACTTTCAGGATTAAACCTAGCTGAATATTTGGACTGAACCCATTTAACAGGACTACTAATCCCAGATGACAGATACCTATCATGTTTTGAGGTGGGGGTGGCTCAGTTGGTAGCGCGCCAGACTCGTAATCTGTAGTTCCCAGTTCGAGTCCCAGCTGGGTCGGTGTTGAGATTTATCTCCGCAAAATTCCCCGCCCTGCCCACAGTCAGTAGGGAACACCGATGGGCTTGGAAAGGCCACCGTCCGTCGGATGGGACGTTAAGCCGTGGCCCCGTGTGCGGGAGAGCCATACCCTGTGCACATTAAAGAACATGCTGGATGGCCTTGACGGGAGGCTACCATCTGTCTCCCAACTGCTGTTCCATTGGGTCCCCTCCCACAACCTTCTCTGAACCTTCAGGGTCCATGTGACCTGGCCATTTAGCCCATGGTGTGCAAAAAAGTGCCGCTCAGAGGTAAAACAACCCAACCTATCATGTTGGACGTTACAGTGCTATTTAATCACTATATATTAAGTATCTCATTATGTATTTTGGAATTACGAAGACTTTCAGGATTGAACTCGGTGAATACTTGGATTGACCCCATTAAACCGTAGCTTCTTAGTCTTAGTTGAGATGGATAACTATCGAACATGAAGAAATCTTATGTTTTGAAGATTAGATACTATTTGTTCAAATGTTAAATGCCTACTTCATTACTTTGACGTTATGAATACTTTTTGAACTCTACTTTTTTTTTTAACTTTATTAATTATATTTCAGTTAGCCAGCATTGTTCTTCTAGGAGGATGTTATAGTCTGGCTACTTAGTTAGCCCCTGTAATGAGTTGTACCGCTTGAACTTGTATTTGTTAAATAATAATAATACCCCCTCAAGCAGCTGCTTACCACAGAGGTCTGACAGGAGCCTGTCAGTTTATATGCCATAGTAGAAGGTCTGTGAGGTTGGCAGGACCTCAGCAGAAAAACGACACAAACATCCATGCCTTATCCGGGGCTTGAACCCAGGTCCCTTAGATCAGTAACCAAGTGCACTAACCACTTGGTCACAGTTTACAAAGAATATTCTTATTTGAGGTAACCAATAAAATTGCCAAAGAAACAGAATAGGCAAACAAGTGGTCTTTGTGGAAGAAAACACCATCATGCTGTTTAACATGCTTTAAAAATGCCTAGTCCATGTATACAGATGTTATATGTAACTGAATAAGTTGGAATTGATTAATAATAGATATTTGTGAGTCAGGAGAACTTTAAATGCTGCTTTGCTATAGTTTTCACAGCACTCTTCAACTGGTGGCTTTGTAAGAAAATTGTCAAGATATTGCTTCTTGTGTATAATTCAAAGTCTACACTCTCATATCCAACTATGAAGTAATTAGTTCTTTGGAATATGACAGGTTGATCTATAAGCTTATCACAACTAACAGCACACCATTTTAAGCCATATTTGAAATATGATTCCAGCTATTACACACTGTGTATCAAGGAATATAATTAACAGATAATTCACAAAGTTTGTTTTTATTACAAAAATTTCCTGTGAACTTATAATTTTTCTCTTTATTGTAAATTATTTTGCAAGGGAAACAAATATAATTAAACAGTAATCTTGTTCTGAAACCCTGCAATCCAGACCAGTTAATGTATAGTAAATGCATCTAATTTGACAGTAGGATATTGCAGTAAGTTCCTCAATTGTTGCTGAGCACTTTTTAACAAATAATAAGAATTTTTTTTAAACATTTCATAAATAATCCCTTTTTTTCTTGTTTTTTATTTTGAAAAGAAATGCTGCTTAACAGTTCCTAAGAGAATAATTTCATGGTGTAATGGGGTAATTATTCATGTTAGGATTTCTACATTCTATTTTGGACTTTCATATTGATACTGTGTATTCTTTCATTAGGTAAGACAGACCTATTATTAAGTTGTTAATGAGTAGTAACTCTGTGGAGATATTTTGTTCTTTATATTTTCTTAATCTGATGTTTGACTACATAAATTTAATTGTTACATGTTTGTCTTGTTCAAGGAAAATACAATCTTCTTGACCATAACCTTTGTAGACATGCAACTTTGTCAGATTTGGAAACTACATGGAGTGGAGCAGAGCAGTCTTTGTTTAGAGTATTGTGGAGAGTTTTTTGTGGCAATTATTGTGCAATAGCTCAAATGATAATTGCAAAGTCATGTGCACAAGTAAGTATGTATGTTTTTATAAGTATACTATTTATGATATATATTGAGTCTAAAATAATGAAGCAAGTTTTTTCTTCTTTTAGCAAAGCCTTTAGCAATTTTTACTTTTAATAATTAATCCTTAAAGTGCTGGAAAACACTGTAGTTCCCAGAGTCAAATGCAGTCCCTTATCTGTTGGGAACTATAGTTCCCAAGGTAATAAGCTCTAAGAGTTTTTTTTTTTAATTCATAGACATTGTCCATTTTTAATATTTTTTTAAATCACTCCTGAAAGTTTATGAACTAAATTTGATAATTAATATAAATCTGATGATTTATATATTTAGTAAAGTTGCCAAAAATGAAAAAAGGAACCATTTGACTGCTGGGGCAGTCATTATAATGACTTTTTTTTTTTTGCACACCTAAATGTGGTTATTTTCTTCCTTCTTTTAATGTTTCAAACCAAACTTTCATGGAGAGTGTTCTTTGAACTCCTGCCATTAAATCTTTTCCTTATCTTTTGAAATTCCCTCAAAAATAACTTGTATAATGAGTTAGTAAGTGTTGATACCAGCAGTGATAGTACACAATTATAGTGACCCTGATGAAACTTCCAGCAGTACTGTACAAGAAAAGAACATGGAACTATATAATTATCATGTTTTGGGTAAATGTGTTTAAATATTATTATGTAGAATTAAATACTCTTTCTCTTAAGATATATCATGCCATTATGTAACTTACGTATTTTATAGTTATTTCAGAATCGGGTTCAAATTCAATGAATTGCTTTTTTTACTATACTTTTTTAAATAAGCACTACTGAAATTAATACACCTATTATTTTTTCTCAAATATTTTTTCTAAAATTTCACAACTAAATTCCCTTTATTTTAGTATATGACATGACCTATTTCTGTCTATTAATTATTTCAGTATAAAATTTTTAAGTTTCTTTTTTTCTACTGACACATTTTAAAATTAACCTAGCTACCAGAGTGATTCTGTCCTATAAACCTGGTATGTTAAGAATTAAAGAGTAAGTTAACATGCTTGAAAACTTGTTTCATATTAACCTTTGAGGATTATGAGTGCACCTGTATATTTATAATGTTCATGGTTTGAAAGAAAAACTCGGTCCTCAAAGGGCTCAAACAGTTCAGGTTAAGAATATCTTTTAATTTAAAAAATCAATTGGAAAGTTTCTCATTTGTATAGATGTTGAAGAAAAAGTGAAATCTAAAAAGAGAGACAAAGTTATGTGCAGGACCTGATGAAATTAATATCTACAATTAGCAGGCAAGAAGCATTGGAAACCAGCTTCAGCAATAATACATTACTTGATGGAGCAAGTTCGTTTGTCAGAAAACAACATTTGAGTGTGAAGCAGATATAGAGGCACATAACAGGGTGCAAAATAATATTGAAATGGAGGAGACATCTGAACATGGTTGCTTTCACTTTGCAAGTTTTTTAAGACGTGGAAAAGTGTAATGATGTGTGGCACACAATATGGGCAGTGAAACAGACCACGTGATGTAATGACAAATGCAATGTCTTATTGAGCTGGATGCTGCTGGTTGAGTTTATTGAATGAACTGAGTGAATAATAGTGTGTTGACAATTGGTGGGGGAGGAAGACTTCAAAGTAAGATGTGTCATATATATTTATTTAGAATTACAGCAAAGTTATTTGTTTGAATATAAAAGCACATTGTTGGCCTTCCAGAAGTGGTCAAATTTCTAAAATGAGACACATGTTGTAGGACTCATAGTGGAGTAGACAGGTCTAGCATCAAAGCAGTAATATATAAAAGTCTTATTATATCTAGAAACCTAATCAAAATCATATCTGATATTAATATTTGGTATATTCCATCATTCTGTAATGAATTTCTGCTTGGGTTCCAATTGACTAGGCTTCCTGTAATTGGTAGTTCAAATTTAGAATTGTGTATAGTAATAAGGTCAGTTAAGCAGGCCTAGGTAAGGTAACATTATCAAGTAAAATAGACATCATATCAGAACTCTTTGTTGTGCACAGAATTTATAGCATTAATGCTATTAACCATTAATAGGTTAACAAAATACTTGGTAATACATTTTGTTTGCACTTTGAAACTAACCATTAGACTTTAAAACCATCAGAGTTGGTTATTTGCCATTCATGGCAGTTACCTTGTAAAGCTTTAATGTTGTCATCTTCTACCTTTGTTACATACTTTTCTATAGCCATATAGAAAATGCTATTCTGTACCTACTATACTTATCATCTGTAATAGAAAGTACAGTTTAACTGGAATATTATTACGGCCGTCATCTTACAGTAAATATTATATCTGTAATGCTCTGCAACCTACATTCTGATGATCATTAAAGCTACTTTGATTGTTAGATCATGCTGCGTCATTTTTGTTATATTTTACCCTATATATAGGGTTATAGAGTTTTTATTAAGTTAAGGCATTTGTTTTGAGAACATTTAAACTTTCTGTATGGTTTAGTTGGAATTAGATATGAAGAGCATGGATAGGAAAGGTTTTTCAAAGCCTCTGATCTTTATTTGGAAAAAGGGAATTTGGTATAGCAAATTGAGATAGTATAATAATAGGATGTTGTGTAGAGATATAGCTGTGCTTTTTTATGGTATCCAGGATGGTTCTATAGACCAGTGTTATGTTCAGTGCAGGAGAGATTGGGTTAGATTTTAGGAGTGTGGAATAAAATACCACCTAAATTATGTAAACTTTTGCATGGTAGTTTAAGATTATATTTTTTGAGCATTGTATGAATAATGTGTTAAAGTTAATAAGTTAATAAGGTGTAAAAATACTGGAACTGTGAATTTAATATCAGGTTTAGCAATGAGATGTGGAAGGATTTTTTGGAAAGTTTGTGTTTAACTTTTCTTGAAATGCTGTAGACAGAATTGTTGGAGTAGCTGGCCTCCCAACCAATGGCAGAAGCTTAGTCAATTTCAGCACTGATGGCAATTTTGAGTGTTCAAGTTTTAAAAGTTCTGAAAAAGCAATAGAATGCAATGACCTTAAATTTGGATGAGTGGTAGGATTAGAATAAAATGAAGGATAAATGTTCCTTTAAAAAAAAATCCCAGATCATCCTTATAGTATATGAATATGATCTGAAGATGGTAGTGATAAAGCATACTTAGTTTGATCGATGAATTTCATTATATCACAGCTACAGGTGTAATAAAAAAGGAAGGACCAGAATATTGAGATAAAATAAATTGGTTAAAAATGAAAAAAATGAGAGTTTTGAGAAAATCCCCTTATTAATCAATTAGTGGTAATTGCACAGAATTACCTGTTTGAAATAAAAGTCAATAAATCATTAAATAATTTTATGGAAAAAAATTAGTTTTGCTGATGCGGACTACTTGAAGCCACTTCTTTCCAGATTCATGCCAGAGTGTTTTAACTACTAACCTAACACCAACTCTGTCATTTATCCACTAATGTAACTTATAAATCTTCCCAAACTTGTCACCCATGGTCCATCTATGATCGGGGAAGGCAACTTCTTTTACAATGTTGCTCTGAATAAGATGTAAATAAGGAAGTCATTCACTCTAAAGTGTTATTTATGAAATAATCAACCAATAGTAAATACATAGAGTTATCTGTCAATAAACGAAACAGTTTTGCAAGGGAAAAAAAGATGTGGAGAGACATGGGTTCAAGTCCCACAAATCAGCAGAACTCATTTTTCCCACAAAGATATTTATTCACTTATTTTGGGTGAATTAAGCTGTTTGAAAGTGCCATTTTCATGGTTAGCCTCTAAACAGGTGGAGCCATATATGTGCAGTGAAACCAGCTGCATAGAGATTGCTCAGTTGTAGCAAGCTATGCCAGCACCATCGTGTAATCTGGTGTTCTCAGGTTTTAATCCCAACTATGCCTATGCTGAGATTTTCTCCACTAACCTCACTTTGCACTCAGTGGAAAAAGGATATCAAAGGTTTGGTAATATGTATATATATATGATAAGTTTATGATATTCATATAAAATATGGCTTATGTTACATGGATTTGTTTTTAGAAGTGATAACACCAACATAGACCAAATGTTTTTGCTTAGTATGTATAATTTATATATGTATATATTTATAATATTTATTATATAATTATTATATGGAATTAGAACAGAGGAGGAGTTTCAAAAAGAATATTGCATAGTTTAATAGTATTACAAAAGTTCATATTAAGAATTCTGATGAATGCCTCAAGAACATCCAGCTCTATACCAATTTTTAACACACTACAAATACTGCTTGTGACCAAACAGGCATATATTCAAAATAATCAAACATGTCGTTTAAAATATTAATTCTTTTAAAGTGAAAATTTTTTATATCCCTTTAAGACAAAGTGAACTAAAATTATTTGTACCACCTATAAACTAAATACTTACAATAAGAAATACAAATTATATAACTCCAAGTGACCTTCCTGATGAACTGAAAATGATTCATTCCCTTATACGTTTCGAAAAAAGCTGTATGATTGAACAATGATCTTCAGTTGAATATTGTCATTATTAATGAAGATTGCCAATGATGATTGTTAAATGTTGTTATAATGACTTTGTATATCCAACACATCTTGATTTGTGCTGGATATCTGTTTTATGTCTCAAGTATGTGACTTTTACAATGATCAGTAGAGTATTGTAAAATTTATTATATATATATTTATATTATTTTCCTCGTTACCACTTTGTGTTACCTTAAAAATTTAATTCTGTTCCTATAAGAGAACCTGGTTTTGAACCACTTTTTCCCACAATTTAATATTTTTTAAGAAATTACTCCTGAAGCAGTTACTTGTCACAGAGATCTGATAGGAATCTGTATGACATAAAGAAAATCTGTATGAAAAACAAGTCCTCAGCAGGTAGACAGCATTAGAAGAAACATCCATACCTTATCTGGGGCTCAAACTCGTGTCCTTTGATTCACAGCTAAGCATGCTAACCACTCAAGCACCAGTATATCATTTGGAATATTATTTTAATTTGTATTACGATTTATTCTTTTGTAACCTCCACTCTGCCCTTAGTGAGAAAAACACCATGGCTTGGTAAGGTATACATACACTGAGTAACCACTACATTAGTGTAACCTAATAGCTAGTAGCTCCCACCTTTTGCCCTCAGAACAGCCAGAATTTGTCAGGAGGAGAGCCTTAATGGGGAGACATCAAAGACCTCAAGCATACTTGTTATCATACTTGGCTACTGGCTGGGTTGGGTGTTTTACCTTTGAGTGAAATTTGTTTTGTGCACGATGAGCTAACTGGCCAGGTCAGAAGAATCCAAAGGGCTCAGAGAAGGTTAGGGAAGGGGACCTATTGGACAGCTGTAAGCCTCCTGTCAAGCTATCAAGCTTGCTCTTTAATGTACCTATGGTATGGCTCTTCTACATACAGGGCAACAGCTTTACATCTTATCTGACAGAAAGCAGCTTTTCCAAACTCATCGATATCCCTTTCTGCCTGAGGGCAAGGTGGGAGTTTAGTAGAGATAAATCTCAATGTTGGCCCAAGTGAGACTAGAACTTGTGAATTATACACCGAAGAGCCAAAACATTATGACCAGCATGTCTATGCAAATCGAAGCAACTGCAGATAAATGATGGCTCATGTGAAGGTCGTGAAATGTGATAAATAATACCTGATACTGAGCTCTGTTAATCAATGTTATTCTTTTTCTTCAGATGGGAAAGGCAGTGGATTTAAGTGAGTTTGACAAAGGCCAAATTGTAATGGCCAGACAACTGGGTCAGAGCATTTCTGAGACGGCAAAGCTTGTGGGGTGCTCACAGTCGTGGTTAGTACCTTCAAAAAGTGGTCCTAGGAAGGAAAAACCATGAACCGCTGGCAAGGTGTGGGCTGACCATGGCTCATCAATGATAAGAGGTGAGCAAAGGCTATCCCTATGGTATGAGCCAACAGAAGGGATACTGTTGCACAACTCATCCGTAATTTGAATACTGGTGATTGGAGTAATGTTTCACAATACACAGTACATCGAACCCTCCTGAAAATGGGGCTGGCAAACTGGACAGTGAACTGAGATTAGCATGGCCACTCCAAGTGCCCATACTAACCTCAGTTCACTGTCGAAAGTGCCTATAATGGGCACACGAGCATCTGGACCTGGAATGATTGAACTGGACCTAGAATGATTGGAAGAAGGTCGTCTAGGCCAATGAATCTCATTTCCTATCGCACCATGTAGACAGCCTGGTACGTGTGCGTTGTTTACCTGAGGGAGTGTTGTCACCAGGATGCACTGTGGGATGAAAACAAGCCGGTGGAGGAAGTGTAATGCTTTGAGCAATGCTCTGCTGGGAAACCCTATGTCCAACCATTTATGTTGAGGAAACTATGATTCAATAACATCATTGCAGACCAGGTACTTCCTTTCATAGCATTGGTATATCCCTCTAGTAGTGCCTTCTTTCAGCAAGATAATGATCCATGCTGTACTGCCCAGATTGTTCGAGAATAGTTCGTGTAAAATGACGAAGAATTCCAGATATTGCCCTTGTCTCCAAATCCCCCAAACATCAATCCAATAGAGCATCTGAGGTTTGTGTTGGAACAGCATATCCGATCTACAGCGGTTTAACCACATAACTTGCAAGAGTTAAAGGATCTGCTGGTAATGTGTTGGTACCATATACCACAAGATACCTTTAGAAATCTTGTAGCATCCATGCCCCACTGGGTAAGTACTGTTTTGGCAGCACATGGAGGACCAATATGTATTAGGCAGGTGGTTATAATGTTTTGGCTCTTCAATGTAGATCATGAGCTTAGCACTACCAACTGAGTCAACCCCTACCCCTTGACTACTGGCATCAGAAACTTAGGTTCCTTTAGGACCTGGGTTCAGGCTCCAGATAAGGCATGAATATGTTGTTGTTTTTTTTCTGGTCTTTCTCTGCTGGTCTCACTTTCCTTCCAGATCTTAATGGTACATTATACTTTGTCTCTGTGGCAAGCAGCTGTTTGAGGGGTAATTTTATTTTTCTGACATAATGTAATAATGATGTCAGAAATAATAAAAATTTAGGAATAAGTGATATCAGAAATAATAAAAATTATAAATAAGTGATAAAAATTTAGGAATTTTCCACTCCAGCTTGAAAACAAGGAACTTTGCAATGGGAAAATGTTCAGGGTAGTAACAACAAGCTCAAATAAGAATTTGGTATTGATGAATAATCATAAAATACTATTAGTAATAATAATAATGAAGAAAAATATGCTGAACACAGCATATTTGAAAATAATTCTTCCCACATTTTTACATTTTCAATATGGACCATTTCCAACCATATTGAACAGTACATGACCAATTGGATGAATCAATTTTCTTTGATATCTCATATTTTTCAGAATGCTGTTTAAATTAATTCCATGACTTATTTTGACATTATTTTGACTTATTTTGACATTATGCTTTTATTTATTCATTTATTCTCACATTTTCATCTGCTCACACTTTTTGTGACTGAAAATTGTTACAAAAATATATCTATTGCCCTTCCCTAGGACTGTATTCCAAACTTGTATTTACTTGTTGGCACCTAAGAGAAGCTCTTGGGCTGATTCTCTCTCTAATGCTTGTAAGTAAATGTGTGTATGATGAGGATCCTAGGTAACATATACTCTTTAAATGCTCCCTTCAGTATGTGCAGCTGTAATGCTGAAGGTAGCATGAAAGCAATTCTTTCAAGTAATTTGTTTGCTGTTATTGTTCTGAACCTTGCTATATTTATCATACAGTAATTTTATATGCTTCTTTTTTTACTTTAAAAAACTATGAAGCTACAGAAAGTGTGGTAATGGTATACTTTTCTTATTACTACCACAAACAAAATGCTAAGTAAAAATGTGTAAAAAAAAAATTTTGAAAATTTTTCAAGATAAAATTTTGAATTTTAGAAACTGTGGTTCAAATATTTTATGGTATCAGTGGCATAGTCAGGAATTTTGAAAGAGGATGTGGGAGTTGAAGTATTTTGTTAATATTAATTGACGAATTAATTATTTTTTAAAAAATAATTTTCCCAAGGACTTAATTTCCTCTACCCTGGCTTAATCACTTATACTTGCACCATTAAGTTGCAGGTATATTAAAAGAAATTAAAAAATAACCACTAAATATTTTATCATTATAATATAATTGAAAGCAACTTAATAGAAGTTTGATAAGGCTTAATCTCCCTTAGCTCACCTATAAAGCTGATACTATGCATCTACAATTTTAAGTTTTTAAAAGTTTTATTTCTAGTTTTTATCAGCTTTTGAAGGGTTATAAAATATATCTGTTCTTTTAAAGCATGTGATATACAGTCTATAATGCCTGATAACATTTATAGTAAACACAAACATGGGTGAAATTTCAATATCTGCATCTGTTGTATTACAGGCATATGCATTTGCCCAAAAAGAATTAGCAGACTATCGTCCAGAAGAAAGTGCCCTAGATAATACCCCTCCTCGAAAGAAGAAGAAGAAACAAAGATTGTGGTCTATGCATTGCCGTAAAATTCAGTTAAAGAAAGATTCCTCTTCCAACCATGTTTTTAATTACACTCCATGTGATCACCCAGGACACCCTTGTGACCAGTCATGTCCATGTGTGATGGCTCAAAATTTTTGTGAAAAGTTCTGTCACTGCAATTCTGAATGTAAGTTTTCTTTTTAAAATTTTATGATATTACAAAGATACTAAATATGTTTTGGTTTTGTCATGCTTCAAACATGGTAAATAGCATTTGAGTTAACTGTGCAAGATATTCAGTAGAAAACTTAAAAGTTAACTGTATTTTACAATATTTAAACAATTTTTTTAAGTGCAACCATAATGCAGGATATTATGAAAATTGCTTATTTTTAAATATGAAATGAACAGAATTTTGTTTCAAACCAAAATAATTACTTTGCCTTTCTGTTTTCAATTCATTTTTGGCAATATTGTGCACAAACCTTTTGTTAACTCAATGAGAACTACAGACTTACTAAGATCATCTGCTGTGATATGAGAGATCCTTTAACTTAATATAGAGTGTCTTATAAAAGAATACTTATATTTTAAAGTGCTTTTTCTTATTAAATAATTAAGTAACAACAGTAATATAATAAATGTCAAGAAACTCAGTGTTTCATTTTGTGTTCAATTGATGGTGCTGCAACTAGCTATGCAATATTCAACTTCCATCCATACTTAGCTCAGGATATTTGGTGTGACACAACAGCTGCAGTGATTCCTACAAATACTACAAATTATGATTTTTTTTAAATTAAGCAGTGCTTTAATGGCCCAGGAAAAAAAGTCCAATGGTGTCAGTTGGGACTTTTCAGGGACCACAAGATTGGTCCATTTCTATTAATCCACTGATTTGGAAATTTGGCATTTAAAGCTCCTTGAACATCTGTACTAAAATGCAATGGTGCTTTGTACTAAAATACAGTGATACACTGTCTTGTTGAAAAATAGCTTCATTCCAATTGCAATTTCATTAATTTGGAAAAAAATGTATTATTCCAACATAACTTGATAAAAATTGTTTAAACAGTTTTTCCCATAACAAGTAATGGTCCAATTACATAGCATAGTAGGCATACTCTACTAGAAGAGCGTACATCATTCCCCTGTGATGATACACAGAATTGGCCAGGCATGACATCTAAAGTACAACTCCTGCCTTCTCATGGTGCAGATCACAGAAGAAAATGTTTTCAAAAAATGTCCATAGAAGACTTCTGGCTATTTTTTTTTTCTCACCTTACTGAAGTGTGGTCAACTTTAGAGGGTCTTGCAACTGACTGTTTTAACCAACTGAACTATAATCATATTTGATGATGACAAGGGAGGCTCAGTCTGTAGTGCACCAGGCTCATAACCTGCAATTCTCAAATTCAGGTCCCTGCTGGGCAAGTATGGAGATTTTCTCTGCTATGCTCCCAACCCTGCTCACAGCGAATAGGGGTCACTGTTGGGCTTATACAGGCTGCCATCCATCAGATGCTACGTTAAGCCATGGCCCCATGTGTGGGAGAGCCACACCCCATGCACATTAAAGAACGTGCTGGATGGCCTTGATAGGAGTCTGACATCCTTTTCCCAACAGCTGTCTAGTGGGTCCCCTCACCCAACCATCCATGAAACCGCAAGAGCTTGGAACTTGGACATTAGTCCCAACTATTTGATATTATGGTAGGGAAAAATCATTTTTTTTTTTTAAAGCCCAAAATTCCCCTTTCAAAAATGGTTGACTTTCGACACAATTCATTTACCGAGTTACATTATAAATTTAGATCATATTGCTATCAAATCTTATTGGCAATATAATACCTTGGCACAGCTCAAATTTCAAGTTTCCACATTCCAGATACGAATGAACTGACAGAATCAGTTAACTTTTGAGTAATGCAAATCATTTCGACAGCGAATGATTCTTTTGCCCAGCTGGGACCTGAAGTTGAGAATTGCAGGTTATGAGCCTGGTGCACTATAGACTGAGCCTCCCTTGTCATCATCAAATATGATTATAGTTAATCACTTCTCTGCTACTTCGCAACATAATTTCAGTTTTCTTTTAGGCCTCAATCAACACACGAATGTGACATTTAGTGCCATCTATCAGATGTAGTATTTTCCTGTATAGTGGAGCATTGGATGGCATCATTCAGTTGTATTTGATGGTGACTTGCTGCTTTGGTAGGCCTTTCCTGATGATGATTTAGTGCTGTTTTTCATTTATTTCTGGGTTGGATAAACTATACTCAACTAATAGTTGATTATTTATTGCAGCTCCCAAATGCCAAAAAGACTATTCTAGCCCAAAGGGTCAGAATCAGTACAAACTATGACATTGAAATTTCCCAATACAAGAATAATATCTCATTTTCTGAGATAATTCTGAATATCATGAGACTGTTAAAAAATTTATTCTTTTCATGGAGTTATAATAGTAGCACACCAGGCTCATAATCCACAGTTCCCACACCCAACTATCCACAATAGTTTGGAACTTGGTTATTAGTCCCAACTATTTTGCTGGGACTAATGTCCAAGTAACCAGCTATGCATCAGATGAAAGTGGGTTGATATTAAGGTAATGAAAATCATTCTCTTTGTAAAAAAAAAAAAAGCTCGAAGTTCCTCTTTCAAAAATGGTCGACTTTTGGCACAATTCATATACAGAGTTACATTATAAATTTAGATCATATTGCTACCAAATTAGGTTTGAGTCCTGTTTGGGCCAGCATTGAGATTTATCTCCACAAAAGTCCTTGCCATACCCTTGATCAATAGTGGACACAGTTGGGCTTATAAAGGCTGCCATCCATCAGATAGGACATATGCTGTGACCCCGTGTGCAGAGAGGCATACCCTGTACATGTTACAGAACACACTGGATGGCCTCGATGGGAAGTTACCATCTGTCTCCCAACAGCTGTCTAATGGATCCCCCCCCCCCCGCTCAACCTTCTCTAAGCTGTTAGGGTCCTTGTGACCTGGCCATTTAGCCCATTGTGTGCAAAAAAAGTGTTTCTCAGAGGTAAAATAACCCAACCTGGAGTTATAATAACAGATAACATTTAAATTTTCAATTTCTGATTTAAATTTCACTGTAAGATATCTTTCATTAATCTATAACCATATTCTAAAATATGTCCCAGTGGCTGGTTAGCATGCTTGGCTACTGGCTAGGTTGTTTTACCTTTGAGGAATACTTTTTTGCACATAATGGACTAAATAGGTAGATCAAAAGGATCCCAAAGGTTCAGAGATCCTAAGGGCTCAGAGATTTTCTGAAAATAAAATATTTTACAAAAAGGTGATTAGTTTTTGCAGCTAGGTAGTTACTGGAAGGAGAGTTATGCACCAATCCCCTGTGATGATGCATAGAACTGGCCAGGCCTAGCATCTAATGTTCGACCTTGCATTCTTGTAGTGCGGCATTAGTACCTTTCAAAAGAATGCTCTCTTGTTGAAGTGAACAGAAGGAAGGGCTGCCAGATCAGTCTTGCCTACTCATCTGGACACCTATGACTACTTTTCTCTTTTTTTCTACCCTGCTGAGGAGTGGCCAACCACACAGGATCTTTGTGCTGATCATATATACTACCCAGTCTGGAATAAGGGTCTAAACTTGATTATGGATCCTGAATTTGCTGCATTGGTTGGCTTCTGTGGAGGAAAAATCTCCCATTGTGTTTTCTGTTTGTTTGTGGATCGACAACCCCAAGTGAATAGATTCACAGGATATGTTTTATCAGCTAGTTTAAAATTCTGAGCAGAGGTCATCGCAGACATCTGAACTGTTTCTATGGGCATTCATCCTGGTTTCTATGGGCATTGTCAAATCCTACATTGGAGAAAGTCTTCCAGTGTAGATGGCTTCAGCCTTTAGTAATGGGGGAACAGGTCTTTGCCCCATGACTGCAATTAGGAGACTGTTTGATGCTGGCATTCCCTCTCTCAATAAACATAGTTTCTTTAAACATCCCACTAACCATTTTCTCTCCATATGTAGTTGAAATGTGAGGACTCTGCACAGAGATTATTCTCTTAATGTCCTTATACAAGAATTCCACCATTATAATTTAGATATTCTTGGCTTGCAAGAGACCAAATGGACAGATAAAGATCAGATTCTTAAAAATAATCGTAAATTTCTCTTTTCAGGGAGGGAAGATAAAAAGTATCTCCAAGGTGTGGGTCTGCTTCTCAGCAGACACGCTAGTGATACTCTTCTAGGATATGAGTGCATTAATGAAAGGTTTCTTACAGCAAACTTTCAGACAAGCTTTAAAGACTTGAATGTTATCTGCTGTTGTGCCGCCACTAAGGATGCCGATGAGGATGAGAAAGATAGGTTTTACGGACAGCTTCAGGATATTTTGAATTCTGTCAAGAAAGGAGATATTACTCTTGTTCTAGGTGAATTCAATGCCAAATTTGGTACTGACTCTGACCTTTGGGAGGGGTGATAGGTCCTTTTGACATTGGTAGCTGCAATGGCAATGTCTCCTACAGGTAAGTAAACTTAATGGTTTAAGAATAACTGACACCTATTACAAACACATGACAAACATAAGTACACATGGGTTTCACCAGATGGACTCTATAAGAATATGATAGATTATATTTTCATTAACAACAAATGGGCTAGTTCTGTTAGGTCATATAGGGGAGCTGAAATTGGATCTGACCATTTCCTTGTTAAAAGTGTCTTGCAACTTAAACTTAAGAAGTTTTGTGCTAAGGTTAAAAAATTTACCTTTCATTCTGAAGCTCTGAAAGACCCCATTATAGCTAAAGCACCAAGATAGGTTACTTAGTCATTATGACAGTTATGGTTTGCTTACTACTGAAGTTGAGGAAGAATGAGACAATTTTAAACGGGCTTTTTGGAAACTAACAGTACTTTTTTAGGAAAAAAAGGAGCAAAGGAGGCAGAATTATTTGAGTGATGTGGCACTTGAGCTTATTTCAGAAATAAATAACTGCAGGAATGTCCTTAATCAATACCCTAGTAGTCCTAATAAAAAGGATTACAGATAGCTTAACAAACGTGTAAAGGATCAGTTAGCTACTGATAAGAATCTTTGGCTTGATGGCTTGGCTGACAAAGCCAAGGAAACAGATAGCACAACAGCAGAGAGCTGTACCAGATAGTTAATGTTTTATGTGGTAGAAAGCAGACAGGTATATAGGAATTGAAGGATAAACAAGGTAAGGTTATAGAAGGTGAGGATTCTGCCATGCTAGGTGGGCTGAGCATATCAGTGATGTTCTGAACAATGGGTTAGTTCTACTCCCATTGTTTGTAATGATGATAGATGTATTACTGGCTTTAATGTTGGCTCTATAACACAGTCTGAAGTTATTTTTGCTATTTCTATACATAAATCCCAGGGGGCAATTAAATTAGAGCTGGGCATGTTTCTGTTACCATGTGGCTGAGTGAAATTTTGAATATCTTTTATGATAAAGGTATGGTTCGTAAGGATTCTGCCAGAGTTATTACCCCTATTTTTAAAAAAGGTGATTGCATTTCTTTTGATAACTATAGGGGTATCAGCCTACTTTCTCTTTCAGGTAAAGTTCTTTGCATGATTGTACTTAATAGAATTAAGAATCTGGGTGACAGGCAATTGTGTGATGAGCAATGTGGATTCAGAAGTGGTAGAGAATGTGTAGATCAGATTTTTTCACTTAGGAAGATTCTTGAGAAATGCTTAGTTTCTGAAACCTTTGATTACTAGATGTATTGATTTCAAAAAGGCTTTACTCTGTTGATCGCCATAAATTGTGGTTGATTATGAGATTGTATGGTATACCTGACAAGTTAGTTAACATAATGAAAGCTCTCTATAATAACACTGAGTCGTGTGCGAGAGTTGGTAAGGCTTGTAGCAATTGGTTTAGCATTACTTCTGGTGTTCGACAAGGGTGCATTTTGTCTCGTTTTCTCTTTAGTTTGGTTATTGATTATGTTATGCGAAATTCAATTCAAGAGAAAGATTTTTGGTCTTGAATGGACTGGAGATGCGAAAATTTCTGATTTAGATTATGCTGATGATTTAGCCCTTTTGGCAAATGATGTTGATGAGATGAACTCTTTCATTAGAGCTGTTGATGAAACTGGTAGTAGAGTAGGTTTGGTGATAAATAGAGAGAAAACTAAAGTTATAAAAATTGGTCAGGCAGACTATGGTTCAGTTAATCTGAACAGTTGCACTCTTCAGCAGGTGGTTCAGTTTAATCAACTTGGGAGATATGTAACCGATACACATGTGACGCAGGAGATTAACAGATGAGTAGGGATCGCTGCTGGGACTTTTAAGAATCTCTGTAGAGTGTGGAGAAATAGGTGTATACACCTGAAGACTAAAATTAGACTGTATAATAGTTTGGTTCTTCCTAGGGTTAGTTATGGTAGTGAAACTTGGACACTTTGTAAACAAGATAACAGGAAACTAGATGCTTTTCATTCTAGATGCTTATGCAATATCTTGGGCATTAGGTGGCTCAACTTTGTAAGTAATGATAAGGTTAGGCAAAGGAGTCAGCAACGTCTTTGAGCAGCATATTGTGCAGAGAGGGACTTCGTTGATTTTGCCATGTTGCTCTTATGGATAATTATAGATTAACGAAGTGTCAAACAGGACCTTCTTAGAATTGGTACGCAGTGACCGGATGCAGCAGATGTAGCTCAGGATAGATATACTTGAACTAAATTGCACGATCTGATTAGACCTCCATAGCCCATGGCTACTTGAGGGTGATGATATATTAAAAAAGGCATCTGGCAGTGCAAATAGCAATTTATTTTTTTTTAAACCTAATAGACACAAATAATCATAATATACATGAATATAAAGGCTATTTATTTCTGAATAACAAAAAGTTATTTGCTTGAAGAAAGAAAATTACTCTTTTTGTAATTTTTTTTCTTGGTATCATACTTTGAGAAAAGTTCAGGATTTTTCACACTGTTCTGAGTCATATAAACAACTCAACTTTAGATTAAAAAAAAATAACCATTCAACCAAAATAGGTCATGTCATATTCCAAATTAAACAGAATTTAATTCTGAATTTTATGCAAATGAAAATTTTAAACAAATTTATAAACACATTAATTTTAATAAGACTTTTTCACATAGTATAGTGAAAAAATAAATTAGACTATGCAATTAAGGCTTAATTTTGGAATATATATTAATATATTAATCAAAATTTTTCCTGAATAATATTTACCTGAAACATGATTTTATTTTTCTTTTAATGATTTTTAAAAATTTTGCCAAAGAGGGGAGTAAAAAACATCTTCAGTGTTGGGGCACTTGCTGAAATTGCCCTCCCACACGAGGACTGATTTCCATGCCAAGGAAGTCTTTTTTTGCTTGCTTCCTTATAAAAAATGTCATTCATTTTCAGGAAATGATACAAGATCAAAGTTTTACTGGAAAAAGAGAAATAATAAAAATTTAGCATATAACCTAATGCAATGTTAAAATATCCACAGCAACAAGTTGTGAGCCGGTAATTCCATTTAGTAAATAGTAAGTAAATTCCATCTGATGTAGCATAACTCTGAAATATCGAAATTTACAGAAATAAAGTAAATCTGCAGAAATGAAAAATAAGGTTTAATTATAAAAAAGAAATAAAATACTAACTTTAAAAAGGAAGATTATATCCATGTAAGCAACTACCATGCAGCCACTTAGCAGGTGGCTCTCCCCACTCTTGCACATATGAGGGAGCAATTAGAACACCTGTGATTTCCTCTACCATTATTGCTGTGTGCTGCAGCCAATCTTGCAGAAGCTCTGGTTAAGTAGTTTTTTTTATAGTTTCAGTTTGAAGAGCTGGAAAGATGCATAGAATGCATTGATGAAAATAATTCTATGAATAGTGAAACAGATCTTACATCTGTCAAAAAATAGAGAGGGAATCCAACTTTTTTTGGAAGTTGGATAATTATTTTTAGAAGATTTTGAAGAGATTGGATAAAAACAGATTTTTGGAAGCAATTACTTTGCAATTGCTTCCAAAAATTACTTTGTAATTGCTTCCAAAATTTCTATATTATACAATATATATGACTACTATTTCCAAAATCTTTTTTAAAAATAGCAGTTTTTGTTAATTTTTAGGAGATTTCCAAAACTTTAAGGAGAAATTTTTTAATAATAGTTCTAAATCAAATTTGTGAGCTTAAATCAGAAGGTAACATTAGTAACATTAATGTTACACAGAAGTAACATTAACAAATAAATCGGCAATACCGTATAGCACTTCTAAGAAATGGCAGTCAGGTGGCTTTAACAAATTATTTATATCATAACTGAATAAAAATGCATCAAATAGAAAAGAAACTATTATTTTTCGAACTCAAATTACATAATTTTCAAATATGAAAAAATAAATAAATAAATACCCCCTCAAGCAGCTGCTTGCCACAGAGGTCTGACAGGAGCCTGTCAGTTTATATGCCACAGTAGAAGGTCTGAGAGGATGGCAGGACCTCAGCAGAAAAACGACACAAACAGCCATGCCTTACCCGGGGCTCGAACCCAGGTCCCTTAGATCAGTAGTCAAGCGTGCTAACCACTCGGCCATGGGACTCTGTAAGAAAATTTTCAAATGGTAATTTCTGCTTTTAAAAAAAATGAGTTTTTTTTTTAAATTGGTTTATACCTACTAGAACCTTGGATGAAACTGCTCTTTAATAAGCATAATACATAATTAGTGCTTCTGAATATTTTTCCTAAATTTTACAGTGATATGTTATCTGCAGTTAATCTTTATCATATACACTGTGCAGCTTTACCAAGTGTAGCAAATGAATTTTTCTCTCAATATCTACCCAAAGATTTTTTTTTTACATTGCAATAGGACAAAGAAGGGTCCTAGAAGCTACTCCTAGCTTTTACAGACATTTCATACAAGATCATACCCTACTAAGAATGAAGTCGCTGCTGACCACTGCCTCAGTTAAACAACACATAAAGAGCTAACAACACAGAAAGTTTGCTCTGCTGGAACAGTAGCTAACTTCCTAACCACTATACCAGTTAAGTAATTCATTGAAGTGATTGAAAATTATATGAATTAGCAGAAGCGGATATAGAACTTTAAACTCTTATTTCTAGAAAGATATTAGATGTTCTAAGGCCTTAGCTAGGCAATATGGTAGACTTTTGCATTTGGAGAGTCAGGAAGATTCCAGCTTCCTATGCATGAGCAGATTCCAAAGAACATACTTGAAAACACTCCAATTCAAAATATATCTTCTAAGAAAGTATTTGTAGAAGTTTATAGCCATCTTAAACATACTGGACCTTATCAGTTTACATCTATATCAGATAAACAGTATTTCTTTTGAATGGCTAATTACTGTTTTAAGTGATCATAAAAGTGGAAAATCTGAACTGAAGAAAATGAAGAAGGAAACTGATAAGTTAAATATTAAATGGAATATATTTCAAAAAGAAATTAATTCTAACAGCATTATGCAACAAATTTAGATGGAGCAAAAAACACACAGGACAGAAAGTTACTTTAATTCCAACCAGTTATGAAGGAATTGAGAACCTAATGGTGAAAATGAGCATTAATAAAAAAAAGTACAAGCACTTCAAATGTTAAGAAAAATAGAAAAAATTTAAAGAGGCTAAAAAAGATCATCCATTATTTAAAGAGGCTTATGCCAAAAAAGTCATTACTGAGCAATTTAAAAGTTTTATGTGGGCAAAAATCAAAAGAAGTGACATTTATGACATCAGAACTGTGATAATTTGAACAATTGAAAATGTAGAGTATTTAGACTAAAATGATTTGTGACTGTACAGTATATACTAGAGGATGTTTGGATGCCACAGACTCACTAACTGCATCAACAAATTGCCATCAACCTCATAACAGTATCCCCTGCTTTTATATGCTATGTTCTCTGACACTTTGAACCATCAACCCTTTAACCCTTCCAGGGCCCAGGCTGAAAAACAGGTTTCTATCCAGGGGCCAAGCTATTTTCTGCCTATGCTCAGCCAAAAAAAACTTTAACCTTAGAACTCTTTTGCCAAATAATTAATGAAAGGAATTATGGCATGTTGTATGCCCAGTTAATCAGCATTTCATTCTGGATTTTCTGAAATTATAATATTTAACAAAAAAGACCATATGTTTTATTTTAATAGGACTTTTTTTAGAGTCATGTACTAAAAAAATGCATCTGGCAATGCAAATAAAAATTTATTTAAAAGAAACTAATAGGCAAAAATGATTACAATGCACATGAATAGAATGACTATATATTTCTGAAAAACAAAAAAAATTATATTTTTGGTTTTAAGTAAATATTTTTCTCATTTTTTAATTTTTTTCTTGGTATTTTGAGAAAATTCCAGGTTTTGAGCCAATTGTGTTGAGTCAAATAAACAAGTCAACCAATCAACAGAAATAGGTCATGTTATATACCAAATTAAACAGAATTTAATTACGAATTTTATGAAAATAAATAATATAAATAAATTTGCAAACATATTGATTTTAATAAGCCTTTTCATGTGATATGGTGAAAAAAAGATCGCACTATACAATTAAGGCTTCATTTTGGAAAACCTGCTGAATAAAAATAGTTAAATTATATATTTATCAAAAGGAAATTTCCTCCTGAATAATATACAATTCTTTTCAGTATTGTATATTTTAAACAAGACCAGCATTATACAACGTGACTTGGACTTCACATTCATGGGATTTTCTGAACTGGTTATGAAATAGAAAAAAACTTCCTAGGCTGTTTTTTTTTTATTAAATATTATGAATTTTTTCTTTGGGTGTTGAATTTCAGCAATCTTGGCTAAGTGCAGAAAGGTTTGTTCACCAAGGAATTGGAGGGCAATTTCCCGAAATTGCTCTCCCAAATGATGGATAATTTCCATAGCAAGGAAGTCTATTTGCTTCCATATCCAAGACATTCATTTTCAGAAAACGGTACAGGCTCAAAGTTTTTTTACTAAAAAAAATAATAGAATAAAAGAAATAATAGAAAAAATTATTCCCTAAAAGAAATAATAGAATAAAAATTACATATAACCTAATGGAATGTGAAATAAAATATCTGCAACAACTTTTAGCCAGCCTCCGAGCTAGCTTATCTTGGAAAGATCATAAATCAGCCAATCGTAAGATCGCTAACTGACGGAAGTAAACTTGCTTTCGTATCCAAAAACTCATTTATTTTCAGAAAATGATACTAGATCAAAGTTTTACTGGAAAAGTAATAAATAATAAAATAAAAATTAACATATAGCCTAATGTGACGTTAAAATATCCACAGCAACAAGTTGTAGGTCGGCCATAAGGTATAACATAACTATGAAAAAAAAATCAGTAGTTATCAATTGGCCAAAAAATCGCTAATTTCCGAAAATAAATCTACTGAAATTAAAACTAAGGTTTAAATATAAAAAAAATACTAACTTGACAAAGAGTATCCAATATGCTGGACGAAAGCTAAAAAAACATAGCACATAGGAACAATGGAGATATCACGTTTCAGCCACCTGCGTCTTGTTGACTCAGTGAAGCATAACTAATTAAATGCAGCTGCAACCAGAATTTCTAAGAAGGATGTGTTTACTTCCAGTTTCGATTTTGAAGGCAAGAAAGATGCATAGAATGCTGGGGAAAATGATAAAAATAACTTGGGAATACTGAAATACATTTATGACAGAAAAAATTATTTTTTTTTGAAGTCTGAATTATATATTTTTATAAGATATATATAAAAAAAATTACAAAGACAAATTTTATTTTTAAAAAATCAATATATTTTTGTTGTACTAAGACCGTATACATATGGGTTAGGCCCTGGAAGGGTTAATACATTTAAAACACAGTATATGTATCATGTATCATGAATTTAATAAAAATCTCTATAACCTACATTCGGACTGCAGCAGAGCAAAAAATGGTAATGCATAATATTTTTATAACTAAATCCTTTAAAATACTACTATAGAATCAAATTCAGTAAAAGAAAATATACATATAATCTAATGCATTACCTGATGTCTGCATGAGCTCCAATAACTAACTAATTTGTCTAATCTTGTAAAAAAATTACAAGTCAGTAAAAAGAGCAAGTAAAAAAAACACAGATCAGGATATGGGTAAGGTAAGAGATCAGGTAAGCAGACCTTGGTAAGGTAATTTGATCAGGTAAAGTAGACCACCTACTAGTACAGTTCTGTGCACATAGACTATAATATCAAAGCTACTGACTTTTTGGTTAGTAATATTAGTGCATTCAAAATTAAACATTGAACTGTAAAAAATATTTAATATATAACAACTCACCTTGCATGGCATTTTTACACCTTCAACTGTATGTTTCTAATACCAAAGCTACTTACCTTTTTGGTTAGTGATATTTATGCACTCAAACATACCAATAAAATGTAAAACAATACAAAAAATGTAGCAACTTGCCTTGCAAGATTGCAATTTGCAAAAATAGAAATAGGAAAGTCCATTTTTAGTTCCATCCATATTATTTTATTCTCTTGTTCCCTTTTGACAGTCTCCCATCTTGTGTGGTAAATGACTACCAGAAGAAAGATTTAAACTGCTAGAAATTCCAATAGAATTTTGAAAAACAACTAAAGCTTTACCTTACCTACAATCTTCTTTTAATATCATCATATCTCATAAGAGATTTCACTGTATAGAGATATAGAAATGTTAATTCTGTGTTAAGGAGATACTTCGTACCTGAAATATAGACAAACACGTCTTATGTGCCATTTTGTAAAATCTTGTTCCCTCAGATACTGAATACATTCACTGTTACCATTAATGTTGGATAATACTGCTTCATTTCTGCTGTGTTTTACTTATAAACTGTCTTATAGAGATTTTTATTAAATTTACATCAACCCTTCATGCCAGTTCTGCGTGTTTAGATTATAGAACCTCTTCCTAGCTCTTTATATGAATGCTTGATATTCTTTCTTTCAATGATATTGTGTTGAATATACTGGAGAAGACATTAATAACTATTCAGGTTGTCAAACCTCATAACATCACAACATAAGCATTGTGATTTCAACAATTTTTAGCTATGAGTTTTCAGAATTGCATAGCATTTATGTTTTGTCAATTTTACCTTTTCAACTGGTTCTAAAATATGAATTCTACTTTATAGGTCAACAAAGATTTCCAGGTTGTAGGTGCAAAGCACAGTGCAATACAAAACAGTGCCCATGTTATTTAGCAGTCAGAGAATGTGATCCAGATTTGTGCCAGACTTGTGGATCAGGTAATGTGTAAAATTAAATATTAAAATTTATAGAATTGTCTAATTAAAAAAACTTTATTTCATAATTGTTATATTTTAAAACAAATGAAATTATCATGAAAGACATTGCTTATCCACTAACACAAATTGTAAAAGTTTAAAATATTATACTGAAAAATAGAAATAGGAAAGTCCATTTTTAGTTCCATCCATCTTATTTTGCTCTCTTGTTCCCCTTTGACAGTCTCCCATCTTGTGTGGTAAATGACTACCAGAAGAAAGATTTAAACTGCTGCAAATTTCAATAGAATTTTGAAAAACAACTAAAGCTTTAACAACAACCCAGGAATAAATGTTTTGAAACACTAAAAACTGGCATCTGATACTATAATAAATGCGTGGGTGCCTACAGTGAGGAGGGCAACAATTACCACCTTGAAAATTTGCAGCAGCATTAAAAACATGCCCATTAAATTTATTGCTCCTTCTGGAAATTGCAAAGGACATTCCAGAAATTCTTCCATCAACTCCCATGGATAAATAATTCAACTTTCCAATATCTGAGTAGATATTTACTCTGTTGGATACAGTGGTTACTCAATTTCCCACTCCTGGAATAGATATGTTGATTTTTATTCCTACACAGACTTTCCTACTTTTATAATCAAATATGAAATAATGGAATCTAAGTTACTTTTACTCTCTAGAAAATGTGGGGCAGAATATTAAAAATAATATTTTTGTGTCACTTTTTACCTCAACTAGTTCTGATGTTGCCTTCATATTTATTAATTTTTTTCCAATTACTATTATTATACAGGATGATTTAAAACTCTTGGAGCAAACTTTAAAGGGTGATAGAACACACCTAAACAAGCACTTTTCGTCATACAATGCATGGTTGGAACTCAAGCGGTGAAGCACTAGAGAGCGCTTTCCAGTGAACACTTATAAGTGCTGGTCTGGTCGAAAAGTACTCCCAGTAAAGTCTTTGGGCTTCCCTCACATTCCCATCCGCAGCTTCGTATGTGAAATGTATGTCCACCTTCTGATTCGTGAAACAATCCATCTGTTCTGCAATCTACAGTAGAAATAACGACGAGTGCGAAAACCAGCACCTATGAGTGTTCACTGGAAAGCGCCCTCTAGCGCTTCACCGCTTGAGTTCCGACCATGCATTGTATGACGAAAAGTGCTTGTTTAGGTGTGTTCTATAACCCCTTAAAGTTTGGCCCAAGAGTTTTGAATCAACGTGTATATTTTTTTTCCTTCAAGTCAAAACTAGTAGTAATGTTTTTCTTATACCTGAATGGGCAGTGGAATTGTCCTTTGGTGTTGAATGTGTAAAAATTACAGTTACTTTTTTTCGTTTTTCTTTTTTTTTCTGTTTTAATTTGTTCTCTAAATATTTGAGGAAAATATTGCATACTTTGAAAATTGAGAATAAATCAGTAATCAACCCCTCCCCCTCCCAAGCAACTTTTGTCACAGAGGTGTGATAGGAGCCTGTCAGTATAATACGCTATAAAGGAGAACTGTGTGGAAGGGGAGAACTTAGCAGAAAGACAAGAAATATCCCTGCTTTACCCAGATCCTTTTTTCTCTGTGGTCATGCATGCTAACCCCTTACCACCAAATAAAACAAGAATAGAGATGAATGAATACAGCTAATTAACTGTTCAACTGTTGAAAGGAGAAGTTTTATAATTATGTAAGATATGTAAAAGCTGAGGTGTTATTTAGAGAAAATATTAACGTTTTAAAAACAAGTAGTACAAAGTTTTTGGCTAGAAATTATTGTATGGAGAGTTTTAGTGGAAGTAAAATAACAAGGAATTAAAATATTAGAATTAAATGTTATTATTTATTTATTTATTTTTTATTCTTATTTTTATTTTTTTTAGATCAAAAATAAAGTTTTACAGTCACATGTAATGTTATGAAAGGCATTCAAAATGTTTTTGATATGCATCTGCAGAATGAAAATCATTCCACTTACTCCAACAAAATTTTTACTGTCCATCAAAGTACTCTCCTCCAGCATATATGCAAAGTTCCAGACATCTACTCCCATTCTGGATGCTTGGTGATACTCCTATGGGAAATACTCTGCAACTCTGAATGAATGCATTTTGCATAGCCTTGACTTCCCAGCAAGTTCCTTTTTAATTTTTGGAAACAACCAAAAATTGCATGGTGCAAGATTAGGTGAATATGCAGGATGGAATAGCTGTTTGATTTTTTCCTGTTCCAGATATGCTGTAATTTGTCAGGTTTTATGAGCACTGACATTGTTATGAAGAAGGAGAACCCTTGACATGCCTGTTGTTGGATGCTGCTCCTTTATCTCCTTAACCATTTTTGGGCAAAGCAATGTTGGTATAATATTGACCATTTATAGTCATTTTTTTAGGTAAGGTGTCCACAGCTACCACTCCTTGGGAATTGAAAAAAAAAAAAATTGTGAGCATCTTTTTCCTTGAGTGAAAATTTTGTTGGAGGATTTGAGGATGCAGTTCATCTTCCACAACCCAAACATAGTTGTCTTTCTGGGGGTTGTATAGTAATGTCTCATCACCTGTGATAATGTTTGTTAATTGTTTGGAACCACTAGGTCAAACATTGCCAGCATCTCCTTGCACAATTCTAACCCTTTTTTACTGTTCTGTTAGTTTGTGAGGTACACATTTAGCACAGATCTTTGGGAACTTTAAATGTTGAGAATAATTGTTTCCACACTGCTATCTAAACTTATTACATGAATGGTTATATGGAGGTTTTCCTTAATGAGTTCACAAACAGCAGTGATGATTCTCTCATTCACAGCCTCCTTTTGTCTTCCTACACAAGGGAGGTCTTTGAAGTTCTGCCATCTTTTTTTTCTTCTGAATTTTCTCATCCTCTCATAACAGTGACATATGAATAGGCATGATCCCCATATCCTTGTGGTAAATCAGCATTAATTCTTTTCACATTATTCACAAGCTGCATCCTTGTGAAATTGTAAAATCTTTCCCTGTCTTTAGTAGGCTCCATAGCAACAACACACAGATTTCTGTGACTGAATGTTACATGCTGCTGACAAAGAGAGAAATTATGATAAGGCCTTTATTTTTAACATAAAATGACAAGTTTAGACAAGCTTTCAAACAAGTCGTAGCTCATTAACTTCAGGGGAACGAATGCAAATCTTCCAACATTTGTTAAGAATTTGTTTAGCACCTTTCATAATACTAATGTTTCTGGGTTTTTTTTTCAGTTTTAATAAATTACTTTGCTGAAACCTTTGATATGAAAATGATATGCAGAATATTTTGATGAGTATTAAACTCTCTATTAGAAGGTTTACCTCTTTCGGGGTCCCCATGAATTATATATATTAACAGAAGCTGAAATGAGAGCCTAGAAACAGCTATATCTATTTTTAGTACATTAAACCTCAATTTTAAAAAAAATTGAAATTGGCATTTGAAAACTTGCATATAATAAATCTGCATAATTCAAGCTTGAAAAATAATACTTTTTTTTATTTGATGCATATTTTATTAAGCTGTGATATAAATAATAAGTTAAAGTGATCTTATTCGCATTTCTTAAACGCAAAAATAATGCAAAACCTATTTACTAGTTTCTGTTTGTTGTCTTCATCTGTATGCCATCATTTGGACTCTGTTAATGGCAAATGTTTATTACTTTCTGATGCATCAAGATGAGAAATAAATTGAAAAGATTAGTATTATTTGAGAGTTTTAAAATGTCTTTTGAAATTTAAATTTCTTTTGTCATACTCATTGCCCTGTAACTTGCTTGTAGACAGCATATTCATGGTTTTGGCAGCATAAGTTTTTAACACCACCAGAACCAAGCTGTTCAGTTTAGTCTTCTAAACACTTATCTCCTCAGTAACAGTTGCTGCATTTACCACTGCAAGTCAATTCTAATAACAGAGTCCTGTTTAACATTATCTATCCATCTTATTCTAAATCTGTCTCTTTTCCTCAAATATTTAGGGGCACTGTACCTAATTATACACTAATATTCAGTTCACCTTGTAGGTAGCATGATCAAACCAATGTAGTCACTATTTGTTCAAGATACTGCTTTAACCCTTCCAGTGTCCAGCCTGAAAAACTGGTTTCCATCCAGAGGCTAAGCTATTTTCTTCCTATGCTCTGCCAAAAAAAATTAACTTCCAAACTTTTTTGCCAAATAACTAACAAAAGGAATTATGGTATGTTATATGCCAAATTAATCAGCATTTAATTCTGGATTTTCTTAAAATAAAACATTTAACAAAAATACTATAAGTTTTATTTTAATATGACTTTTTTAGAGTCACGTAATAAAAAATGCATCTGGCAACACAAATAAAAATTTATTTAAAAAAAACAACTAATAGAAATGATTTCAGTGCACATGAATAGAAAGGCTATTTACTTCTGAATAGTGAAAAAATTATTTTTTTTTGGTTTTAAGTAAATATTTCTCTCGTTTTCTAATTTTTTTTCTCATTACCATACTTCGAGAAATTCCAGGCTTTTATCCAGTTGTGCTGAATCACATAAACAAGTCAAATTTAGAATTTTTTAAAAAAATAACCAATCAGTGGAAATAGGTCATGTTATATATCAAATTAAATGGAATTTAATTGTGAATTTTAGTAAAATAAATAATATAAACAAATTTACAAGCATATTGATTTTAATAAGCCTTTTTCAATGTAATATGGTGAAAAAAAGATCACACTATACAATTAATGCTTCATTTTGGAAAACCTAATGAATAAAAATAGTTAAATTATATATTTATCAAAAGGAAATTTTTATTTGTTTTAATGATTCTTTTCAGTATCATATATTTTAAATGCGGCCAATGTTATACAAAGTGACTTGGACTTCTCACATTCACGGTATTTTTTGAACTGGTTATGAAATATAAAAAAAAATTTCTTGGCTGCTTTTTTTACTAAACATTGTGAATTTTTTCATTGGGTGTTGAAGTTAAGCAATCTTGGCTAAGTGCAGAAAAATTTGTGCGCCAAAGCAGAAAAAACAACAGCGTTATATTGTCTGTGTGGCACAGCCAAGGTGCTGAGGGGGGGGGGGGGGGGTTGCCTTTAAAATCATTATTAGCATAAAAACTCGTAATTTAAAAAAAATTATATTCTTCTAGAGGGGGGAGGTTGAAATGTTCACAGTGAGTTTAACAGAAGGAAAGCCTTCCCAAAATTGCCCTCCCATGTGACAGCTGATTTCTGTTGCAAGGAAATATATTTTACTTCCGTATCCAAGACATTCATTTTCAGAAAATGGTAAAAGCTCAAAGTTTTTTTTATTGAAAAAACAAGAAATAAATAAAAAAAATTACATATAACCTAATGGGATGTTAAATAAAATATCTGCAACAACTTTTAAGCCGGCCTCTGATATAGCATAACTCAAGAAGATCGATAAGGCAGCTGACCGAAAGATCGCTAACTTATGGAAATAAATCTAGAGAAATAAATTTACATCCATATTCAAGACCTCATTTATTTTCAGAAAAGGATACCAGATCAAAGTTTTAATGGAAAAGTAATAAATAATAAAATAAAAATTAACATATAGCCTAATGTGATATTAAAATATCCACAGCAACAAGTTGTAGGCCGACCATATGATGTAGCATAACTATGAAAAAAACCAATACTTATTGATCGGCCAAAAGATCGCTAATTTCCGAAAATAAATGTACTGAAATGAAAACTAAGGTTTAAATATAAAAAAGTAAATACTAACTTTACAAAGGGTATCCATTATGCTGGACCAAAGCTGTAAAAAACACTTATAGCATATGGAATGGAGATAGCATGTGTCAGCTATCTGCCTCTTGTTTGCCTCAGTGAAGCATAACTAATTGAATGCAGCTGCACCCAGAATTTCTAAGAAGGATGTGTTTACTTCCAGTTTCTATTTAAGAGCAGGAAAGATGCATAGAATGCTGGGAAAAATGATAAAAAAAATTTTTGGGAATACTGAAATAAGTTTATGACAGAAAGAGTGTGAAACAGAAAAAAAAATGGCTGTGCGAACTTTTAATTACTTCCAAATTCTACTTTTTTAAAAAATAGCAGTTTTTTTGTTGATTTTTGGTAGAGTTTCAAAAAATTAAGGAAAATTTTGTTGATAATAGTTCAAATCAAATTTGTGAGCTTAAATCAAAAAGTTGCTTCAGCAAATAGGAACGTTAACAAGTAAATCGGCAATACCATTTAGTGCTGGCAGATATGTTTTCAGAAGAAATGGCAATCAGATGGATTTATAAAATTATTTATATTGTAGTTTAATAAAATATGCATCAAATTAAAAAACAAAATATTAATTTTCAAGCCTGAATTATATATTTTGTTTAAAACAATATATTACAATGGCATTACAAAAAAATTACAATGGCAATTTTTAATTTAAAAAAAATTTTTTTTTTTTTTTTCGTTGTTGTATTAAAAATGGATGCATACATCCTTGGCCCCTCATTTCAGATTCTGCGAACATATACAGATGACATGGACACTGGAAGGGTTAAAGATGATTAATATTCTTTCATCTGGTTTTGCCATTTTTGCATACACCGCCTAATATTCGAGATGTGTTAGCATTTGGAATGAAAAGCATCAGGATTCTGTTATGCATACACCTGGTCCAAATTTTCATACCATAGAAAATATTAGTGAAGACCAAGCTGTTTAATAGCTTATAAAATTAATCTTTAGATAGATCATTCCACACTTTCCATATATTCTTAAAAGTCTCAGCATCAATACCTATTCTTTATCCCATGTTACTCATTACCATATCTGTCATATAACTGCCAATTTTTAAATAAATTAAAACATCACCCACCTGACCTCTGTATTTATCACCAACCTGTCCTTTTACCATTATAATCAATAGCTTTATTGAAACAATTCATGAACATCATTGCAAAGAGGGCCAAACCTTCACATTCTAAACAGGACCCTATTATTATAACTGGCTTGCAGTTGTAAATAGAGTAGATTCTAAGTATACTTCAGATCTAACTAGTACCATAAAACCTCATTCTCTCCCTTTCAAATCTTTCTTCATAAGATAATTGGATGCAGAACTAAAATGAAAATGTTACAAAATGCAGCTTTGTCTAACTCCAGTTGTAATACTAAGTTGCTACAGTCTTTCTAGTACATGACTCTGTGTGTTTATAAAAAAAAAGAAATAGCCTTCATTACAATAACTATCTTTTCAGATACAGAGGACTCCTACTTAATGTGCCCTTACCTAAAAAGATTTGCTGCAATGCAGTGTAAAAAATATTTTTATTCCCAGCATAAACAACACATAGCTGGTGAAGCTGTCTATCCATAATACATTGTTGTCTTGAGCAAGACATTCCATGAAAATGTTGACTATCAAAGTCATTAAAGAGGTTCTTTCTTTCCATAATCACTACATGGTTTTGTTGGCAGGGGGGAGAGTGCAATTATTACTTCACATGAGAGAATGCCATGAAACATAGTTGCAATGTACTGCCTGAGTGATGTAAATAAATATTACATACCAACTGAAAAAAAGCAAGCAGTCATCCTGGACTTCTTTTTCTGGTAAGAGCCATGCCCACAGCATTAATTTGAATAAGCAGAGAGAGCTCCATGAGATGTTTTTTTTTTTTAATATTTTAGTTTTCATTTTATATATAAACAAAAATTTTACTAGTTTTCTTTTTTAGTTTTTTTACTGTATGTGATCCTGTGTTTACATTTTATGAATTATTGTTATTTACTTTAGTATCTTTGGGTTGGGGCATGTACTCTAGCTCATTGAAATAATGTTATAATATCACAAACAAATGTTAATTTCATTTCCTGGCAGATATGTTTTTCCTAAGAACACATTTGCCATGCTAATTGGGTTTCTCCAAATTTCATAAGAACTTGTGATCAACCACAAATTATGTTGATCAATAGGCATAGTTTAAAATCTAAACTAATCACATAATTTAGAAGCTGTGCTAGGTATCATTTTTAAATATATTTTTAAAGAATATGCATATGTGAAAAAATTAGGTCTCTGCAACCACTACCACTTCTGAACCCCTATTGTTCATCTTCAAGTTGCTCATCAACCAAATGTTTAATTCTATTGAGGACTGTTGTGCACAGAACTATAACCAAGGACAGGAAGTAGGTAATTAACACAAGAATGTGATACCTCTTTTGAAAGTAGATTTAATTATATTTGTAGTAAAATCCTAAGGTACCTCTATCATGGAAAATGCTTCATCACTTAGTCATATATACAAATCAGAGAATATCATCACACAGCTGCTTCATTTAATATTTTAAAACAAGTTTCTCAAAACCTTTGTGGCTTGCAAACCTCATGATATAATTTGAAGACCTGCACAGGAAGATAGCTTGAAAATGAGAATTGGTGAATAAAAAATATAGCTTTCATTACAATTGAAATTACATAAATAAATGAAAAATGCTATTTAAATTTTTATGACAAGATATTCAAATTGGAAATGATAGTAAAATCATCCAAAATACATTAATGAGAGATGTGATGTTCAATGATGAAAGAACAGAAATAAGTGAGTAGTAATAAATGAGTAGTAATAAGTGATAGATAATAAATGAGTAGTAATATACTGATAAAATAGCCAGGTCTTCTCCAAATATAAAGTTGAAAACAACAACAGATATTGCGTTCATATGTGTGCTGTTAGAATTATATTAATTTTTAAAAAGATATAAATTCCAAAAACATATTACTGATCCCTGAAATATAACTCATGGCCCAGTTAGAGAAACACAGTGATATACTGTTCTATGGAAACTACCTATCAATAGTATGAAGATCCACATAAATGCTGATAGATATTTTTTAATCTCAATTTATTTTGCATTAAATTATTCACTGAAGCTTACTTGATGCATAAGAAAAGATGCAATTTTGTTTTGTGCACATTAAAGAACATTAATATGCCATTCATAGATTTGTGAAAAAAGAGATTTATCAACAATAGTAACAACTCAAAAATTCATAACTTTTGAACTAAACATTTATTATGATATTAGCCACAACTGAAGCTACTTAAGCTCTAAGTTTCACTAGCATAATTAACCCTAGAAAGAACCAAACTATTATGCAATCTAATTTTGGTCTTTAGGTGTATATGCCTATTTCTCCACACTCTTCATAGATTCTTAAAAGTCCCAGAGGCAATCCCTATTTGCCTGTTAATCTCATGCTGCACATTACCAGTATCTGTTACATAACTCCCAAGATAATTAAACTGTGACACCTGCTCAAGACTGCAAACATTGAGATTAACTGAATTACAGCTTGACTGTCCAATTTTCATCACTTTAGTTTTCTCTCTGTTTATAACCAAACCTACTCTACTACGGTGTCAGGACAGAATTACAAGGAAAAAAATTCATCATCATCATCAAGCAGTCATGGGCTACGGAGGTCCAACCAGACCATGCAATTTAGTTCTCCAAGCAAGTCTATCCTGAGCTACATCTACTGCATCTGGCCACTGCACACCAATTCTAACAAGGTCCTGTTTGACAATGTCTGCCCACCGCATCCTAGGTCTCCCCTTCTTTCTGAGGCCTTTAGGCACACACCTTTTAGCACAACACTTTTTAAGTTTAAGTTGCAAGACACTTTTAACAAGGGAATGGTCAGATCCTATTTCAGCTCCCCTGTATGACCTGGTATTCCTAGCAGAACTAGCCCATTTGCTGTTAATATATAATCAATCATATTCTTATGCAGCCCATCAGGTGTGGTGTGCAAAAAAGTGCTGCTCAGAGGTAGAACAGCCCATCAGGTGAAACCCATGTGTACTTATGTATGTCGTGGTGTTTGTAATAAGTGTTAGTTATTCTCAGACCATTAAGTTTACATGTCGGAGACGTTGCCCATTGCCATTGCAGCTACCAATACCAAAAGGGCTTATCACCCCTACCCAAAAGTCAGAGTCAGTACCAACTTTGACATTGAAGTGATGTAGAACAAAGGTAATATCTCCTTCCTTGACAGAATTCAAAATATCCTGAAGTTGTCTATAAAACCTATCCTTCTCATTGGCATCCTCAGTAGGATATAACAGCAGATAACATTCAAGTCTTTAATGATTGTCTGAAATTTAGCTGTAAGAAACCTTTGATTAATGCACACATATCCTAGAAGAGCATCACTAGTGTGTCACCTGAGAAGTGCAGTCCTACCCCATTGTTATGCTTATTATCTTCCCTACCTGAAAAGGGAAATTTAAGATTATTTTTAAGAATCTGACCTTTATCTGTCCACATGGTCTCTTGCAAGCCGAGAATATCTAAATTATAATGGTAGAATTCTTGAGTGAGGACATCAAGAGAATAAGCTCTATTCAGAATCCTCACATTCCAACTACCTATGGAGAAAAAATGCTTAGTGGGATGTTTAAAGAAACTATGTTTATTGAGAGAGGGAATGCTGACAATATCAAGCAGCCCCCTAATTGTAGGCATGGGGCAAAGACCCGTTTTCCCACCACTAAAAGCTGAAGCCATCTGCACTGCAAGACTTCCTCCAATGTAGAACTTGACGATGCCAGTAGAAGCAAGAGTTCAGGTGCCTATGATGACCTCTGCTCAGGATTATCCACCAGCTGATAAAACATATCCTGTGAATCTATGCACTTGTGGCTGTCAACCCACAAACAAACAGAAAACACAGTGGAATATTCTCCCTCCACAGAAGCCCATCAGTGCAGCAAAATCGATCCATAATCAAGCTCAGAGCCTTAATCCAGTCAAGGAAGTTTATAAGGTCAGCACCAGGACCCTGTGTGGTTGATCACTCCTCAGCAGGGTAGAAAAAAAAAAGTAGCCATAGTTGTTCAGATCAATAGGCTACACTAATCTGGCAGCCCTTCCATTCACTTCCACAAGAGAGTATCTCTTTTGAAAGGTGCTAATGGCCTGCACCACGAGAAGGCAAGGTCAGATATTTGGTGCTAGTCCTGGCTCAAACATATGCATCATCACAGGGGATTGGTGCACAGGGATTTGGTCCCTTTCAGTGACTACCTAGCTACCAATTATTACTAATATTTGTTTTTTAATTACAAAATAATATTTATTAATAAATGAATTATGTAAAAAATTTGCATAATTATTTATTATCAAAGTAATGAGAAATATATAATAAGGGGGAAAAAATTATGTGAACTACATTTTTTCAGATGTAACCTTTAGAGTTCCAAATTAATTTTTAAATTAATTCATGAAGTATTATCAACATGAGAAGTAAAATAACTGTAGAATCCTTATCCTTACGCAAGTAATTAACTGAACTTAATCATGTTATTGTGCAAAGGCTAATTTTTTAATTTTAATGGTTAATTAACTAAATTAAAGGGATGCTCTTTTTGAAGGAAACTGAATGAACACTAGAATTAATTGGATTTTTTTTTTTGGAAAGTTGGTTGGATATTGTAAAACTTGCTCTATTCTTAAAATGCAATTTTTTTAAAAATCATTGCAAGTAAATCTGAGACTGTCAAATGCAATTAACAGAGTGATATTTGTAGGTAGTGTTCTTGTATCTTTTATGCCAGTAATATTTCAAAAGTATGGAAACATATATTTATATAACTGAAAATTTTAGAAAGATGTGTGTTAATAATGGACTTTTAAGAAAGATATCAAAATGTTCAAAAAGAAAGTTCAAAAATTAGTTCAGTACTATATTTTAGATAAGATATAAATGAGAAATGTTTCCTTGTGTCATTTTCAACTTTTAATTTTTTTAAAATTAAATGTTATTTTATTTCAGACCAGTTTGATGTTCGCAATATTTCATGCAGAAATGTGAGTGTACAAAGAGGATTGAGAAAAGTAAGTATTTAATCATAATTGTAATTAATATTATTATTTTATGAATTAATATATATATGTAAGAAATAAAGCAAACAAGTGAAAGTATTAACATTACTGTGCATTGAAGTATAGGTTGCAAAATTCAGTCACATTACTATTCAGTTATAAAGCTGGCATTTTAATACTTCTACGTGTATTGTTACTATAACTCATTAAATCAAAACATTGTATCCATACTTAGGTATATTATCATCAAACAGCCAGAAAGTCATGAACAGCATTACATTCAGCACTGCAATTCAGTTTTAATAAGGTTCTTGTTTTATATTCTTACTTCATTCTTGTATTATTCCTCTCCCTCAAGCCTCTATATTATTCTATTTATAAATATGCAATATTGCAAGCAGCTAATGGGCCAAACTAATGTAAACATCCTTACACAAAATACTGCTAACAGGTGGATGATCATAATTATTCTTCTGTTATTTATCTTATCTTGACGAAATGCAAACAATGAATTATGAGCATTAGTAAGTTACACCCAAGTTACTGTATATCCACTCTAATGAAAAGCATCAAACCTGTTATATTGCTTCTGCAGGGTTCAGTTTTCACCATCACAACAAACATTAAAAAAGACCAAATTGTTAGAAAAAAACCTGGTTTATTCCTTTAGTGTATTTGGTTGATTTTCCACATTTTGAAAGTTCCAGCTGCTAATCTGATATCTATGTTTACCTCAACTATACACAATCTCTTTTTGTCATATATTTATTTTTACTAAGATATTAAATTTGAAAGCATGTTCCAAATCATATTCATTCAAAAAACTATATCATCACCCATCTTGCAAATTTTAATCACATTAATTTTTCTCTGTATGCCCAAGTCTATCCAGTCACAGCTGAGCCACTTCCACCATTGCTCACTTCTTTCACCTTTCTGTGACTTTTGTCTTTGCAGGTTTGCTTTTTACAGGAAGGCCTTTACTTCCTGACACTGTTTACCAACAACTCTTTGCTAACCACTGTGTTGAGTACCTGGACTTCTTGCCTGTCTTTACAGAGGGCTTGAAGTCTGACACATCAGTGAGATTGGCCATGGTCCGCTGTGATACTACCATTGCAGATCAGGTCCCACAACAATGTTCCTTCTTTACTGCAGAGTTGCATACTTATCAGCCTCTCCTTGGACCATGTGATAGCTAAGCATCATCATTGGTTTTATTCTCTACACTGACTCAGCTTAGCTTGCTACAGGCTTTGATCTCTGTGAGACCTCAACCCCTCCCTGTTCTTTTGAAAATCCACCAGCAGCTCCATTCTCTTCTGTTGGGTGCTTGATCACATCAGCATCAGGAGCAGTGACTTGGCAGATGCTGCTGCCAAGTCAGCCATGCCCCTGTCCAACTCTTTACTGCTAGTTCCATACTTGGATTTCCAGCAACGTTTTTCCACTGAGCTCCAGGCAGTGGCAGAGATCTTGGTAAGAACAAATTGGTAACAAACTCTTCGAGATTATGCTTTTTGTCAAACAGTGGCAGTCCTGTTTTCCAGGAATCACAAGGTGGAAGTTTTACTTGCTTGGCTCTGCTTAGGTCATTCATTTATTGCACATTAATTTCTTCTAATGGTAGATGACAAACCTAAGTGTGAGTTTTATAACACATTTTAACTATCAAACATCTTTCAATTGCATGTCCTGCATTTAACTCTTTAATGCCATATTTATTTTGATTCTTATCATTTACCTTCCAAACTCCTTACACTCAGACTTTTAACTGATGACCCTTTTTTTAACCCCCTCTTCGTTTTTTTTTTTTTTTTTTTTACATTTTGCAGGATATTTTAACTTTATGGTATTCATACTCTGCTTTATGGATTTTACACTTGTTTCTGCTTTTTACATGGGTTGTATACACCCTTTGTTGATTTTTAACTGGTTTTTATACTCATTGTTGTTAAAACTTTTCCTTCCTGTAGCATCCTTTACAATTTGCTTTTAACTTTAGGTGTTTAATGTCTTTTACCTTTTTATTTATCCTTGTTTGATGCAACATAGCCTTTGTTGCTCTTGTGCCATGAAACACCAAACTACCAATGAAATATGCCCAAGTCTAATTACATTACTAGTCTCATCAACAGCAGTAATGAAAGAAGGCACTTATTGATGATTCTTGAACATCACATGCTAAGAGATGCAAATGATCAGCAAAATTTATAGTTTATATACAGGTTGTTTCAAAACTTTCTGTACAAATTTCAATGGGAGATAGGGAACACCAAGCAAAACCTTTTTCATCTATGAATGTATACCCGCTGATGTAATCCTTCAGTGCTAGAGGACACTGTAACTGTGTAATTCTGGGAATCTTTCAATGTGTATGGCAATCAATGCTTCGATGCTGTCATGCATGCAATTCTGTTGCCATTCGCAACTTTGAGTACCTTCTTTAAATAAACATGTTGTTCACACTTGTTTCCATTCCTTTATGTACCAGCTCCACCGATATTTCTGTCAACACTCTCTAGTGCCAAAGGGTTACGTCAGTGGACATACATTCATAGACAAAAAAGGTTTGTCTTGGTGTTCCCTCTCCCATTGAAATTTGTACAGAGTGTAATGCTCCAAATAAATGCAATAATGCTTTAAAGTTGGACCCTTCTTTTGATCCAATTAGTTTTATGCTCCGGATAGCTGATACGGGCGCCAGTCAATAATTAACAAATTGCCAAAAACAGTAGGCTAAGTTTAAAGTAGGGTTCAATATGCCAGCAAGCGTTAATGAGTAAATAGTTAGAATCAAAATTGATTGTCAAAAAGTCTAGATGCTATAAATCTAAATTTGCGTTGTTCAAGAGAAAAAATTGTACAGACTCAAAAGGTTTAAAATAACAAACAGATTTATTTCCGAAATAGTTCAACTCACCAAGACATCAGTGAAGAAGATACATCAAACTCACTGTGCTCTCTACTGAGTGCCTCTGCACTCTACACTGCCTAGTGCTTCTGCACTAACTGCCTGAGTGCCTCTACACTGTATGCGCTTCTGTGACTCACAGGTCACCGGTTTAAAAGACAAGAGCCGGACTGCACGCCGGGAAAGACATTAACATAAAGTGATGAACGATGCAAGCTATGACGCAAGAGGGGGCGTGTCCTTGTGCACGCATTTTAGCGGGTGAAGTCGGAAGATCGGAGTTGCGCATGCACAACTCCTAACTATTGGAAATGAGCGCTGTGATGCCAAAAAGGAAATAAAAAATCCCCAAAATGATAAATATAACATAAATTAAACAAAACTGGTTAAGGTAAAGCAAAAGTGAACGATGGGGCATTACAAGAGAGTTTTGAAACACCTTGTGTATATGTATCAAATACATAATATATTCTAAATAGACCACTGCAAGCCAGCCTAAATTCTGATGTTTTATTAGATCACTTTAATCCAATCTCTAGATCACTAAATGCAGAGTATTTTCTTTTTGAGACTTTTCTCATGATGTAATCAATCACTATAACTACACCAAAAAGTATTTTGCATTTTATGGCCTTTTCAGATTTTTGCTGAAAATTTTGGATGAACTAAAGTTTCAATAGTTAATGTTATCTTAGTAAAATGTGGAAAGATCCATTTTAGTAATTAGCTCACACTGTTTATTTTGCATTTTGATCACAGATCAAAACTACTAATTAACAACTTACTCACCAGTTTTACCGCCCACAGAAAATATGTGAAAAGGACAGATAGTAAACAAAAAACATTTGTTTTCATGAAAAAAATATAAATTACTCCTCAAACAGCTGTTTACCACAGAGGTCTGACAGGAGCCTCCCAGTTAAATATGCCAAAGAGATTATCTGTGAGGAAAACAAAACTTTGGCAGAAAGACAACACAAGTAAATAAACATCCATGCCTTTTCTGGAGCTCAAACTGAGGTCCCTTTGTACTGTAATTCAATACTGTAACACTTACCACTTGACCACCAAGACAGTTTTCACAAAAGAGATACAAAAAAAATAAAGGTGAAATATCAATTTTTCTCTCTAATTTTGTCCTGCCCAGTGTGTAACCAGTAATTTTATTTTATTTTTTTTGTGGGGGTGGATTATTTTGGATAAGTTAATGGTTTTCTTAATAATAAAATTCCCTCTGGGAGTTTAGCCTTCTTCCTGCCTACATCCTATACAAAAAGTTATAAACTTAAGTTAATACATATGTATAGGTGGGTGTATACTGGCAAAGGACATTTCTTACTGGTCATTAGCAAAGTGAAAAAACACCAATTTTTTTAATCAAAAGGCTGCTAAATTATTGACTGAAAGTAATGTATTTAGTTACTGGAAGACACAATTTCTGCTAATAAAAATCTATATCATTAACAGTTTTAAAAGCACTGCAACTTGGCTAGATTGAAAATGATATATGTAGCCGTAAAACCAAACAGATCGATAATCTATTTACAAAACTACTGTTTTGAGACACAAACGGCTATGATAACACTACTCCAATATAAGGAATACTTGCAGGTAATTTACAAAAGTCCATGATTTATATTTTTTTGGTTTAGCATCAGTTTTTTTTTTATTCCATACAAGAATCAGCAAATAAAAAAAAGTTTACATATTAAAACATTTTCTTAAATTTTATTTAAAGTTTTAAAAAATAGTGATTTCTGTTTGAAAAAAATCAAAACTTAGTCTTGCACTATGGAACAGTAAACATTTTATGTGCCATTTGAAGTGGAAAAATGAACACAGTAAACCAAGCTTTGACATGCACAGGTTAGTAAGCTGTGAACTATTATATAATTGTTGGTATCACATGAGATCTGTGAAATCTGAGAGACTACAGTAAGGAAATAATAATTTTGAATATCATGCTTTTGTATGTTTGAATTTTTATATATATAATTATGGTAAAATTTTAAAGTATATTAAGTGTTGGCTAAAATTTGATTTTTTGCTGCCCTTAATATTTCAGCTGTGTAATTTAACTATAATGATAACACTGGCAATTATAAATAAAAGTCATAGAAGTTAAAATAGTTATACTCTAACCATTTCTTTTTCCTTTCAGCACCTTCTTCTTGCACCTTCAGATGTAGCAGGATGGGGAATATTCTTAAAAGATACAGCACAAAAAAATGAATTCATATCAGAATATTGTGGTGAGGTAAATATTTTTTTTTTGTTTTTCAAATAGTTAAAATCTCTGCCTTTTAGAGATAAGCACTAGCAACATAGTGAAAGTTTCAAATGTTTCACTATTGAGCAGCCACCCAGTCCCATTTGCTATCAGCCAATGTAAATATTTATCTTAGCCCTTTATTTCTCAAGTTTTTTTACATCCTTTACCATAATGACTCCAAAACATGTAAGTATGCTAAAACTTAGAATAAAACTAGGTTTTTAATGAATTTAAAATAGTTTAAAAATAATGTCTATTGTTTTATTTGCTCCTTTACAAATACTCTTGATTACCAGCTCAAACAGGTTAAGAATCAGTTTTCAGAGTGTTTTCCATACAGTTTTCCATCTCTCCTTAGAAAATAGTAATCAGGCACTAATAAAGTGTATAAATCAATAGACATACAAATGGTATTTCCTTAATTGTGAATAATTTCACAATAATTATATGAAAGGAGGCTTTGAATCTTCTGCATCTTTTGACATTTGTCTGTGGGCATGTTTGTATGTTTCAAAATAAATTTTAATATCATGTAATCATTTTGAATAGATATTTTTTTTATAAAAGCACAGATTTAAAGATGAAATAAATCCACCTCTTAGAAACCAAATTTGTGGCAGCAGTCAACTGAGAAACAGAAACATAACCTGTGTATTCTAAAAAGAGTTTCTAGTTTTCCCTGTACTATGTATAAACAGCCATAAAAGAAAGAAAATTCAAATGTACTGATCTCTAAAAACAGTAGTGCAGCAAGAGGCAAGAAATCTGAAGTGTAGTATCTATAGTTAAAAGTTTTAATATAGTTACCACAACTTGAGTGATCTAAAAGTTTCCATATTTATGTTGTGTAAGTTTTTTTGTCCTGAATATATTTAGCAATCTGAAGTAAATTATGCATTCATATTGCTTTAGTTAGATATGTAGTATTAAATCTTCCCCCTCCACTGTCACTGCACAACATTTCAAACCCTGGTAAACATTTCTAGTATACAAACCCAAATAAAAAAAAAAATCATAGTTTAATTTTTACTATATTATAAAAATGTAATGTTTAATGCTGTAAATAATATTTTGCCTTTTTTATTATGCTAGGATTCAAGGAATGGTGGCATTAAAAACTTATGCCTCCATTCATGCTGCCACACAAAGGTGCCACTTACCTTGATATACACTATCACCATTTCCCTTGGTTATTTTAAAATGGACTTGTGGCATTTTTTTTTACAGTTTTGATTTGCTTTTTTCTTGATGTGTTATATGAAGAAAACAGAACTCATGATAGAAATTTGGTGTGCTGCCAAATGCTAGCTTCTTTTGAAGCAAGGTACACATCAATTTAGGAAAGAAAAACTCGCAGCTCACAGGCAATTACTGTAGATGGAAGAAAATCCCACTTATGGAAAAAACAATTATTTTCAGCTTATTATTACTTCATGAGAAAGGTTTCTTTTACCATGCCAGGTGGAATGTGAACTCATGACTTGCTGATAATATGAAGTTACTCCACATGGGGTGAGTGTTGGCTCAGTTGGTAATACTTCAGGATCATAATCTGTAGTTTCCAGGTTTGAGTCCCACCTAGGTCAGTGTTGCAATTTATCTCCTCTAAAATCGCACCCTTCTTCAGTCAGAAAGGGGACATTGAAGTGCTTGCAAAGGCCACCAACTGTTATATGGGACATAAAGCCATGGCTCTGTGTGCAGGAGAGATATATCCTGTGCACATTAAAGAGCATGCTGGATGGCTTTAACAGGAAGCTTCCATCTGTCTCCTAACAGCTGCCCAATGTATCCCCTTCCCCCAACCTTCTCTGAGACCTTGTGACATGACCATCTGGCACATTGTGTGAAAAAAAATGTATTTATTATTAATTATGATAGCTTAGAAGGTAGATTGAAGAAGAATTTTAAGTTAGTAGAAAAACTGACTTTAGCTAGTTATACGCAAACTTACAATCTCCTGATGACACGTCAAGTGCTTTGCTGCCAAGTTACTCTTTGTTGATCAAGATCTCTTTTATCAGAGGGTTTGTATTCCACTCATCTCAAGTCATATTTCTGTTAACTAAAAATTTTGCAAAGAGAAAATTAGCAAAAAACAAGTAATTTCTTAAGTAAATATGCATGGGTAAAAACAACTCAATTTTCACAAATCATAAATGTCAAATTGACCTAAGAACTCAAAATTTATAATAAATCATAAGTTTTAACATTAAATTTGTGACCAAAACAGGATATTAAACTCATTATAAATTATTTACAATGCAATGTGCATGTCAGCCTTTTTTGTTAATCACAATAAAAATGCTTGTACATATAAAATAATGTACAATTATTTACCATACTATTTATTGACAGTGCTGATGTAAGATACATATGAGGTGCAGTCCAAATTTCCAGACTGTGTGATAAAAAAAGTATAGGCTTTACCTTAGGTTTTAACCACTGTTATCCCTTTGAGAGCTAATACAGTGAACCCAGAGATTTCCTACTGCTAAAAACATCTCTGAAACTGATGTTGAAATGTTCAGTACCTCCTTCGATTCTGCCTGAATCACTTTGCTGGTCTGCCTGATTTATATTGCACACTATGGTCATGTGATGCATTGCATGTTGGAATGAACCATTTATGTGATGAGGGGTAGTATACCTAATAAACTAATATCTCAGTGTATATTAATTAAGTTCTGCAAGTTTACATTGGACTACCTACTGTTTTTTTTACTTTGGCATATGCTAAGCTAAGCTATATAAGTTATATATAATAGCTAAAATAATAAATAGCTAAGTGATATGCTAAGCTATTTGATAAATGTAAGAGACAGATTATTAATTTTAAATGCATTACATTTGTCACTAATGATACAACAACAGTCTTGTTATAATTGCATTTAAAAGTTTATATTTTTCTTTTCCAGATAATTTCTCAGGATGAAGCAGATAGAAGGGGAAAAGTATATGATAAATATATGTGCAGCTTTCTCTTTAACTTAAACAATGGTAAATATGTTCAGTATGTATTCAGTATGTATTGTATTAAAGGTATTTGAATTATTGTTTTCATGCACAAAAGTTGTTAAAAAAAATAAGTTTACAAAATTAATTAAATGTGCTTTATGCTTAGTACAGTTCTTTGCTAGTCGTGTGTGGCAACACTGTGAAATGAATCAGCTGTAATTGTGTGTGACATGATGCTTTGTTATTAAATTTGCTTCTACCTAGACATGGCTTCAGGTGAAGTATATTTTGTAAATTGAGTTTTAAATGCAAAAAATGTTTTTTGTTGCAGAAATTGTTGTAGCAAATGTTCCATCAAATCTATCAAAGTGGTTTACAAATTTCTGGGAAAGATAGAAGAGCACCAGTGTAAAAAGTGGAAAAGCAGCACATTTACAACTGATGAAAGCATTTATATGAATTGGCAGTGGTAGTAACTGTGTGTGATAAGTAGAAATTATTAAGCCCAAGTAAAATTCAATCTGACTTTAAATAGTAACCAAATCCACTCTTGTTCACAAAAAATTGAGTCCAGCAAGTTTCATTCACGGCATTAATAAATGCTATTTCTTATTAAGATACATTGACTTCAAGCAGTTATCAGAAATTAACATCCTCAGTTTCCTGCAGGCATGACATTAATCCACGAAAAATGCCCTCATATTGCAGATCAAATATGCCAATTTTTTTAATCATTCCACTGAAAACTTGTAAATCATCCCCCTTTCTCATAGTCTTGATCTTGCACCATGTGACTTACTTCTATTTGTTATCACTCCTAAAGGAACAACTTCGAGGTAAATTATTTCAAAGCAGTTCTAATGTGGGAGCTGCCATATGAGACTGGTTAATAACTAACTTTACGTTTTACATGACTGAAATAAAAAAATTTAATAGCTTTAAGCAATATAGTAGGCTCATCATTTTTTCGTGAATCAATGTCATGCCTGCAGGAAACTGAGGATGTTAATTTCTGATAACTGCTTGAAGTCAATTTAATGTATCTTAATAAGAAGTAGCATTTATTAATGCCATGAATGAAATGATCTTAGCTTTTAGTTATTTGAGTGGAAGGTCTCTTCTCTCAAGCACACACACACACACACTTGACCATGTCATTGCTTATTAATGATACATAATGTTTAATTTGGCTGCTGGCAGACATAGGCAACTGATTAAAGAATAAATAATAGTATATGTAAAAATAGCTCCAATATCATTAAGTTTAAAAACTAGAGTAAAAGTTGCAAAGAGATTGATAGGATTGTGAAAGAATTTCTCTCTATTGGACATCACATTATATAGAAATAATACATACATTCAAAGTCCTTATGCAGCCATGGGCTGCAAAGGTCCAACCAGACTCTGTAATTTTGTTCTTAAACAGATCTGTCTTGACCCACAGCTGCTGCATTTGGCATAGTAGGCCTATTCTAGCAAGGTCCTGTTTCACATTGTCTGCCCACTGCATCATAGATCTCCCCTTTCTCCTGAAGCCTTTAGGCTGACTGTTCATAACCTTATTTGTCAATCTGTTGCTATGCATACAGACAATGTGGCCAAATCAATGCAGTCTCTCTTTGCACAAAATGCTGCTCAAAGAAGCTTGCTGACTTTTCTAACCTTATCACTACTTATAAAGTCAATGTATAAAACATTGTGTAAGCATCTAAAATTAAAGACATCAAGTTTCCTGTTTTCCTGCTTACAAAGGGTCCAAGTTTTACTACCTAACTAACCCTAGAAAGAACCAAACTATCATATAGCTTAATTGCAGTGTTTAGATGTACATAGTGTGATCATTTAATTCATGGACAGAAGCAAAAATTTACATTAAATATCGTCCTCTGAATCTTCCTGGCATTTGTCTTTCTCAAAATGCTCTCCCTTGAACTTCATGCATTTTTGCCATCGTTGCACCCATGTATTAAAAGCGTCTTTGAAGCCATTTTTCGAAAGCGTGCGAAGTGTTGTCGTGGCTCTGCAAGCTTCATCATCGGATGTGAAATGTTTCACTTTCAAAGCTTTCTTCAGTCATGGAAAGAGGAAAAAAATGCAGGCTGCTAAATCCGGGGAATATGGAGGATGTGGCAGAACCTCAGCACCTATGACTGTGATCACTGGCTGCACAATATTAGCCGCATGGAGCCTGGCATTGTCTTGATGGAGAAACCAAGTCACATCAGAAAGTTCTGGACGTTTTTCATGAGTGGCACACTGAAGTTTGGTTCTGAGAACCTTCGAGCAGGCTTCCTTATTCATGGTTGTTTCACGAGGCATAAAGTGAGTAACAAGTGAGCAACGAGAACGCCTTTGATGTCAAAAACACGAGCCATTCATTTCCCAGCTGAATGAGAAACCCAAATTTTCTTGGGTCTCAGTAAATTGGAATGCTTTCATTGACTTGACTGTTTTGTTTCAGGATCGTAGTGAAAGATCCAAGTTTCATTGCAAGTCACAATTCGACTCATGAAGGTTGGACCCTGGTTTTTAAAACAATTAAGCATCTCCTTGCACAGATGTGCCTTTTTTTGTTTTTGTTCTGGAGTCAAATTGTGTGGAATCCATTGAGCACAGATTCGTGACATTTTCAGATTGGTTTTCACAATCACGTGAACGCTTCCATATGAAAGAGACATTTTCACAGCCACTTCACGATGTGTTATTTGTCTGTCTTCATTCAGGATTGCCAGGTTTCTTTAAATTTGCTCATTAGTTATTGAGGAAGAAGGCTGGCTGGGTCTTGGGTCATCTGCAACTGATTCGCGTCCTTCTTTGAATCACTTATGCCACTTAAAAGTGACAGACCTATGAAGACGGTCATTACCATAGGCTTTACTCATCTCTTCAATGTCGCAGCAGCACTTAGGCCTCACTAACATAATAACGAATAACATACCGGTATTCCGTCTGAATTGCCGACATTCTGAATGAACGTCTATGACACGCAACTTGAATTGCAGTCTTAACACAACAGCAATCAATGCCAAATGACCTTGGCACATGGAGCCTCCTTCGCAGCGGTCAAGCACAGCGCCATCTAGTGTTACTTTGGAAAAAAAGTGCTACGTATGAGTACTTATGGCGTCAGACCACGAATTAAATGATCACCCCTCTTATATGTGTATTTCTTCACTCTCTCCACAGATTCTTAACCCTTCCAGGGTCCAGCTTGAAAAACTGATTTACATCCTGAGGTCCAGCTATTTTTTCAGTATGATTAGCCAAAAAAACATAAACTTTAGAACTTTTTGCCAAATAACTAATGAAAGGAATTATGGCATGTTATAAAAAAAATCAGCATTTAATTCTGAATTTTCTGAAAATATAATATTTAACGAAAGAAAAAGACTTTATAGAGGCATGTAGCTTTTATAGAGGCATGTAGTAAAAAAAAATGCATCTGGAAATGCAAATAAAAATATTCTTAAAAAGAAACTAATACACAGAAATAATTATCAGTGCACATGAATAGAAAGCCTATTTTTTTCTGCATAACAAAAAATTAATATTTACTTGAAGCAAGAAAATCGCTACTGTTTTGTAATTTTTTTTCTCGGTAACACACTTTGAGAAAAGTCCAGCTTTTTGCCAACTATGCTGAGTCATATCAACAAGTCAACTTTGGATTTTTTTTTTAATAATTAATCAACTGAAATGTGTCATGTTTTTGCAATTTAATTAAACAGAATTTAATTGCAAATTTTATGAAAATAAAAATTTTAAGCAAATTTTTAAAAGCAATTTTAATTTTAATAAGACTTTACAGTGATAGAGTAAAAAAATACATCAGACTATGCAATTAAGGATTAATTTTGGAAAACCTGATGAATAAAAATGATTAAAATATATATTCATTGAAACTAAATTTCTTCCAGAATAATGCAATATTTATATGAAACATGGTTTTTTTTTTCAGTGTGATCAGCCAGTGTTATCCAAGGTTACTTGGCTGCTCAAATTAATGGGGTCAATTAATTTGAATTAATGTCCAGTTTATGAAAAGGAGGAACAGTTTCTTGGCTGTTTTTTTTACTAAACATTACGAATTTTTCCTTTGGTTGTTAAATTTTTATCTTTGCTAAGTGTGAAAAGTCAATAAATATTTTACAAAAAAAATTTTGCCGACATATGGGGATTGAACCCACATCTCTTCAAAAACATGCCAGAGTAGTCCACCAAAGCAAAAAAAAATCGTTTGTATCATCAGAGTGGCACAGCCAAGATACTGAAGGGGGAGGGGAGATTCTTTTAATATCATTCAATATAAACTTAAAAAACTCTTAAGTTAAAAAAATGCCATTTTGCTAAATAGAGGGTGGAGTAAAATATCCTCAGTGAGTTTAGTGGGGGGAACCCTTCCTGAAATTGCCCTCCCATATGAGGACTGATTTCTGTGCCAAGGAAGTCCTTTTTGCTTCTGTATTCAAAATCTCATTCATTTTCAGAAAACAATACATATCAAAGTTGTTTTTTTCTGGAGAACGAAGAAATAATAAAAGAAAAACTAATATATAACCCAATGTAATGTTAAACTATCCACAGCAACAGGTTGTAAGCCTGCCATCTGATACAGCATAACTCTGAAAAATCAATAATTATCGATCTGCTGAAACATCAATAATTTTATGGAAATAAAGTAAATTCACAGAAATGAAAACTAAGGTTTAATTATAAAAGGAAATGAAACACTAAGTGGGAAATGGGGGATAAAAAACTTCCCAAAATTGCCCTTCCACGTGAGGACTCATTTCCATGTCAAGGAAGTTCTTTTTGCTTTTCTATTCAATACCTTGTTCATTTTCAAAAAATGATACAGATCAACGTTTTTTTTTTACTGGAAAACGAAGAAATAATGAAAGAAAAATTAACATATAACCTAATGCAGTGTTAAATAAACTACCCACAGCAACAGGTTGTAAGCCAGCCATCTGATGCTATATAACTCTGAAAAATCAATATTTACTGATTAGCCAATAGATTGATAATTCACGGAAATAAAATAAATCCATAGAAATGAAAACTAAGGTTTAATTATAAAAATAAATGCAATACTACTAACCAAATTAAAGAGAAAAGGAGAGCAAATGCACCCTTGTCTAACTCCACTGTCAATGCTAAACCAATCGCTACAACCCTTATCAATTCTCACATATGACTCGGTGTTATTATAGAGAGCTTTCATTATGCTAATTAGCTTGCCAGGTATGCCATACATTCTAATGATTAACTTCAAATTATAAACCGATGGGCTTGGAAAGGCCGCCGTCCGTCGGATGGGACGTTAAGCCGTGGCCCCGTGTGCGAGAGAGCCATACCCTGTGCACGTTAAAGAACACGCTGGATGGCCTTGACGGGAGACTATCATCTGTCTCCCAACAGCTGTTCCAGTGGGTCCCCTCCCCCAGCCTTCTCTGTGCCTTCGGGGTCCTTGTGACCTGGCCATTTAGCCCATGGTGTGCAAAAAAGTGCCGCTCAGAGGTAAAACAACCCAAAAACTTCAAATTATAAAGATCAGCAGAGTCGAAAGCTTTTTTTTTAATTCTCTAAAGCTAGTAACCATAGTTTTCTGAAACTCTAAACATATAATCAATACATACTAACTAAACAGATTACCTGTAGAAATAGACTTCTGAAAAAAATTATCACTGATGCGGTGAGAATCGAACTTGCAACTCTCTAGATACATGCCAGGGCATTCTACTTGTTGACTTTGAAGCCAATAATTCAATAAATAGTATCCACAGAGATATTATTGACTTTGAAGTCAATAAATAGTTTTGTGGAAAAAAGTTTTGCCAATGTACAGGATTTGAACTCGCATCTCTCCAGATATATGCCAGAGTATTCTAAGACCACCTAACTAATGCAGGCTCCATCTTCTTTTTTTTTCACTAATGTGACTTATCAGTCTCCCATGATTGTTGCACCTGGACTTGCACCATCTATGATTGGAAAGGGCAACGATTTCTTTTTTAATCATTATTATTATTTTATTATAGTTTGAAGTCAATAAATAGTTTTGTGGTGAAAGTTTTGTCGACATGTGGGATTCAATTCCAGAGTGTTCTAAGACCATTAAACTAATGCCAGCTCCTTCATCCACTTATGTGACATCAATCTACCCATCTTTGTCTCTCCTGATATCATCTAAGATGGAATAAAGGCAATTTTGTTTTTAAATGTTGCACTGAGTAAAATGTGAATATAAAGGAAAGTCACTTAACTAAACCTATATGAAGAAAGCCTGTTTAAACTGATATCATTCTTCCTCAACCTCAGTAATAAGCAAATCATGATTGTTATAATGAATAAGTAACCTATCGTGTTAAACTTTGGCTATATCTGGTATTTTAGAGTTTCAGTGTTAAAAGTAATTCTTTTAATCTTAGTGCATTTCTTAAACTTCAGTTGTAAATTACTTCTGAGAAGGTAATGGCCAGACCCAATTTTGGCTCTCCTACAAGAACTAGTATTCCTAACAAAATTAACTGATTCCCTATTAATTAATACACTGAAATTATGATGAAACACAATATTTCACAATTTATTAGATACACCCATCCACAAAACTGCCCTACTCCACCACAATAATACAGCCAGCCAAAACCTGTTGCAGGCTATAAATAGGTCAGATACCTACCTACCTGTGACTGTAATGATTTGGTAAACATGGTGACTTGAGTGATAGGTCAGATGTATAGCATACCTGTGACTGTAATGATTGGTAAACATGGTGACTTGAGTGAGTTTGATGTGGGCAGATAGTTGGTGTGAGGAAGATGAGTTGTTCCACATCTGGGATTTCTGCATGCACCTGTCACACATCTGTACAAACACCATCAAAACCAACAAAAATTTCAACTACTGAGAAAAAAGTGCTCACCTTGAATATCAAGGGCCACTACCTCTCCTACATCGTAATATCAGAACAGAGTGCCATAGTGCAGATGATAATGTTGGCATTCAATGACAGGGCTACAGAGTTTGTGCAAAGACCATTCAATATATAATGGCACAACTGAACTATGGCAGCCAACAAATACACCAAGTACCCTTGTGAACTGGGCTATGAGGCTTGCAGTAAGCTAAGAATGTTGTGATGAATATTTTTAATAGAAGACTGAAAACAGGTAGTTTGGTCCAACTACAATATACCACTGAGAGGTAGTGAGTGTGGCATAGACCACATGAGGCTTTGGACCCCAACTGTCTAATCAGAGTGTTAAAGGCCAGTGGAGGCAGTCTGATGTTCTAGGGTGTGTTTGCATGGACCACTTTGGAACTCCTTGTACCTATTGAGACCACCATCACCACACAAAGCTTTGTAGTGATAGTGGTCTCAATACTCTTTTATGAACATGGCTTTCATGACATATTTGCTGACCACCTATACCTGTTCATGGCTATCCATTTCTCACAGCAAGATGCTTTCTTTCAATGCACATTTCTTTTTGGTACTAGTCATCAATACATGTACCAAAGGTCCCACAGATGTCCACTGAAGACACCCCAGGCCATCACTGAGCCACCACCATCTTGTACTGTTCTGACCTGACATGCAGGATCTATGGCTTCATGGGGTTGGTGCCATACCTTCAGTCTCCCATCGATGTGATTAAGTTTAAATCGGGATTCATCACTCCAGGCTATCCATTGCCAATTTTCAATGGTCCAGTTTCGATTGTTCTTTATCCAGGCAAGGCATTGAGCCCAGTGTCATGCTGTTAGAAGTGAGACTCTTGTAGGTTGGCGGCTTCCAAAGCCGAGACAATGAAGTGAGTGTTGCACAGTCCATGCACCTACTTCCTGACTGGAACCCACGTTCAGATGGGAGGTGATTTCAGATGTCTGACCCCTATTGGTCCGTATGATGTGGGTCAGACGCGAAGCTCATTACCATTCAAGTCTGGTTGTCCTTTGCAGTTTGTCCGGGTGCTTGTTTTTTTGCCGGAATTTTTATATTCCTAGAACACTCTTGAAACTGTCATATGAGAAAATCCAAGTCCGTTGACAATTTTGGAGATTGAGTGTCCCATCCATTGGGCACCTATGATCTGCCCTCTGTCAAATGCATCTGAATCCCACGCCTTTCCCATTACACTTTTCACGACAAATGCTTGGAAAAGCCAAAGCTGGCAGCTATATATGACCAGAGTTTTGGCCACGAATGTGTGCAAATGCGGGACTTGCGGTACTGATTTTGGATAACGTCTCTTGTCTCTAATTCAACGGCACTTCAGTGTATAATAAATTGTCCTTTCAGTGTATATAATCAGTCACATTCTTATGCAACCCGTTAGGGGAAACCCATGTATATTTATAAATGTAATTAAAATAATCCTACTGTTAATGCTTAGTTTTATCTTGAGTGTTTTTTTTACTGAATTATTTCAATTGATTTATCAGCATTTTTGTAACAAGATCTAAACATATGTGAGTCCAGTTGCATGTTGAACTAAATTAAATGCAGTTTCTTATCTTACAGATTTCGTAGTTGATGCAACTCGTAAAGGGAACAAGATTAGATTTGCAAATCATTCTATCAATCCTAATTGTTATGCTAAAGTAATGATGGTAAATGGAGATCATCGCATTGGTATATTTGCGAAACGAGCCATACAGACTGGAGAAGAACTTTTCTTTGACTACAGGTTTTTATTTAAATTATTTTTTGTCACTTTGTTTCATATAGTACTTATGTTTTTAATGCAATATTTACATAAGTTATATGTATTGCAAAAAATAGAAATGCTTAGTTTAGCTGCTATTCAATGTGAATGGCTTGATAAGTGGTTGGTGGATTAATATATCAAATATTTCATTTCATAATATAAAGTCATTTAAAGAGCAACTGATGCTCAATCATATATGAGGCAAGTGTGGTAATTTCATCCAGCTATCTCTTGAATTCAAATGCAGATCCCATGGTTATAAAATTATGTTTAATTTTGGGGGATCTTTGCTAAATGCCAAAATGTTAGTGCGCCAAAGCAAAAAAAGTCTGTCATCAGAATGGCACAGCCAAGATATTGGGGGGGGGGGGGGGATGCTTTTAAAACCATTCCATATTAGCTTAAAACTTTAATTGTTTTTAAAACATGAAATTTTGCTGGGGGGAAGTAAATGACCTTAATGAGTGTAGTGGGGGGGGGGAACCCTTGCCAAAATTGCCCTCTTACACAAGGACTGATTTCCATACCAAGGAAGTTTTTTTTTGCTTCCATAGACCTAATTCATTTTCAGAAAACAATACAAATTCAAAGTTTTTTTACTGGGAAATAAAGTAATAAAAGAAAAATTAACATATAACCTAATCCCATTATGCTTCTCATGACAAATGCTTGGGGAAGCCAAAGCTGACAGCTATATATGACCAGAGTTCCAGTTACGAATGTGCACAAATGCAGGACTTTCAGTACTGAATTTAGATGACGTCTCCTATCCTTAATTCAATAGCACTTCAGTGTACCATTCAAATAAATGGTTTCATCATTTCTGCCTCTTTCTGTTGTATGTGTCATGTTTTCCATGGTCTGTGGGTTGTCACATTTTGAAGTGGCTGAGCATCAAGTGTTCGATTCCGAATGATTGTCTTTTATAGCCTTCCATCCACTCATTTCATGTGTGCCGTATGTCATTTCCTACTAATTAGAAAATGCTCTACAACTTTGTAATTTGCCTTTTTTTCTCTATCCCTCTTTGTGTCAAGTTAGGTTTGTTAACTTCCTAAATTTGCTGCTAGGGGTGCTGCAGTCACTGTCATTTAATTGGGCATGGTCATTTTCATACATATAGCATATATCATCATACAATATATTATCATACATTATAGAATCCTTCATTAAAATGTTACTTGGGTGTTTTAGATATTTCCTTTGAACCCTGGAGTCATTGAACTATAAATCAGCAAGTGTAAAAAAAAAGGCTTCCTTCAAAAAAATGGAGCTATACAGATTAGCCCTACATCTGCTAGACAATTTCCATTAGGGGGCGGGGGTGGCTCAGTCGGTAGCGCTCCAGGCTCATAATCTGTAGTTCCCAGGTTCGAGTCCCAGCTGAGTCAGCGTTGAGATTTATCTCCGCAAACACTCCCCGCCCTGCTCACGGTCAGTAGGGGACACCGATGGGCTTGGAAAGGCCGCCGTCCGTCGGATGGGACGTTAAGCCTTGGCCCCGTGTGTGGGAGAGCCATACCCTGTGCACGTTAAAGAACACGCTGGATGGCCTTGATGAGAGGCTACCATCTGTCTCCCAACAGCTGTCCAGTAGGTCCCCTCCCCCAACCTTCTCTGAGCCTTCGGGGTTCATGTGACCTGGCCATTTAGCCCATGGTGTGCAAAAAAGTGCCGCTCAGAGGCAAAACAACCCAACCCAATTTCCATTACATAGGAAAATCATTCATTCGTTATAAGAGAGATTCACAAAGTACCAATCAGATGTTAGCCAAAACCAGTTGAAAACTTTTGCATTGGTAATCCAGTGTGCATCAACCATAGACTTCCACCACACTGCTGGAAAGTATCAACTTTCTATGGAACTGTCATCACAAGGGGGGCTGGCCTATTAGCATACACATTCCAAGCAGCCACTTGGAGTGGCACAGTATTACAGGATGCATTCTGATGATTGGATGGACTTACTCTAATCTCGCCTCAATATGAAAGTGCAATGAAGGCAAAATACTATCTTTACTGATTTTCCTAGCATAGGTAGGATATTTTTATCTCATTGCATTAAGATTTTTGATTTCTCATTTTGAAATCTCATTGCTTAAGATTTACTTGACATTTTATTTCAAATGTGGAGATGGAAAATTGTATGTAATTAAATCCACAAAAATTCTGAGGTCAGTTAAAATAACAGAAAATGAAATCAGTCAGAACAGCAAATAGAACAAATTTATTTGTGGTAACAAAATATTTTTAACATGGAAAAATGCATTTATTTGTAGGTAGAAAAAAATTTCTTTGGGTAATAACAAATAGATTTGTTTTGGGCAGCAAAGAATAAGTTCACTTGCAGGTGGAAAAATATATTGTCTTAATGCTATCTGTGAGATAATTGAGATAATGACTTCTCCCATCCCCACCTGCAACAGGACATTGGAATCACCTTTCATAGCATGTAGAAGGGAATATTAAACAGCCCTAACATTACGACTTGATGTTACTTCACTAAAGATGGAATTCTTCCCATGCTCTGAAAAACCTTTGTATTTGTGTGTGATAACCTTTTACTATGCAAATTGGGGTGGGGTTTGGCTCAATCAGTAGCATGTCGGGTTTTAATCTGCAGTTCCCAGGTTTGAGTTCCACCTGTGTCAGCACAGATTTATCTCTCCTAAACTCCCACCCTTCCCTTGGTCAGAAAGAGGACACCAGTAGGCTTGGAAAAGCCACAGTCTGTTGGATGGAGTGTAAAGCCATAGCCCAGTGTGCAAGAGCCATAACCTGTGCTTATTAAAGAACATGTTCGATGGCCTTGACAGGTTTCATCTGTCTCCTAACAGCTGACCAGTGGTCTCCCTTCCTCCAATCTTCTCTGAGCCTTTGAGATCCTTGTGGCCCTGGCCATTTAGCTCTATAAGTGCAAAAAATGCTGCTCAGAGGTAAATCAACTCAACTATTATTCAAGTTAAATGAAGGATAAGCTTTAAATTTTTGTTGCTCAATTACAGAGAACTTTTTGTTATTTTATTCATATAAAAATTGGGAGTTTGGAGACCGCTTAACATTCCTACATACTTTCAATATTTGGTCATATGGGTATATACACTGCTTGATAAAATTAAGGTAACAGTAACAAAATATGGCATAAATGTTTTATTGTATGATGTAATTGAACAAAAAAATTGCCCAGAAATGTATATTATTAGTATAGCAAGGGGATGTGTAGAAAATGAGAAACCTCAGACTGGAAACAAACATATTACAGTGACATCATCAAAACAAGAAAATATTGTGCATTGCAGAAATTGACTTCAGATGAAAAAGTATGCACACATCAATATAGAGTATGACCTCCTCTGACTGCTAAACAGACCTGTCACTGTTGATCCCTACTCAATACAAGGTTGTTCATAAGAGCATGAGATTACAAACCCCATTCTTCCACAAGAGCAAACTTCACAGAGTGACCAAGGAGGTTGCTTACATTTTACATTGTGTCCCCCAAAGGTGTCTCATGCATGTTTGGTTAGGTTTAGGTCTGACAACTTTGCTGACCAGGTCATTCATTGGATATCTTCTGTTCTAAGTACTTTTGTTCTGAGTTTTCTCTTTGTGTTGCATCATCCATAAACAGGAAATCAGCACCAACCACATCTCTAAAAAGTTGCACATAAGATTCAAAAATCTCTTTTCACTACCTGCGAGCAGTTACAGAACCTCCATCAAACACATGAAAAGGAGTACAGCCATTAATAGTTATGCCACCCGAGACCAGCATACTACCTCCACTGTAAATATCCCTTTCTGTGATATTGGAGGGATGGTATTGCATTTCTCATTCTCTCCCAGTTAAATAACATATAGAATCTGGCTATAGGCTAAACTGAGGTTTGTGAGAAAACAAAACATTACTCTATTGTTCAGGGCTCCAAGTGACATGTTGGGCTGCACCATTTATGTAGAAAATGAGAACTTGTTTAAACGATGAGACAAAAAAAGAAATAATAGAAAACAAGAAATAGTTTTAATGAGCTTTTCAGTGGTTAGAGTTTAATGGGACACAAACCATTCACCTTCTGGTATACAGCCCACTAGCATTAAGCCTTAGTGACACTTTTCTGTGGAAATCCTTTCACGTGTGACTGCAGAAACATTGAGAGACAGTTGATGTGAAACAATTTTATTGTTCCATCTTGCCATTAGAGCCAGATAACAGTTGGTTTGGGGTGAAGCAGCTCTTGGGAAACTTTGACCAGCTCTTCTGGTAATGGTTCCTGTCTCCTGGAACTGTTTGAAAGTCTCGATACCACCTTTCTCGACATTTTGAGTCACCTTGCTACCTCCTCCTGCGACTGTTCTGCTTCAGATCTTCCAACAGCCTGCCATCCATCATATTTAAATGATGATTTGCTATCTTCAGTAGAAATAATGAGCTTAACCCTCCTTGCAAGCAACAATTTTGAAATGGAATTATCTGGTAGCAATCTGTGTTTTTACAGGCATTAGTAATTTGTGGTTGCAAGGAATTGGGATATCACAGATCAATTTTCATTGGATATTCCAAATTTAAATGTAACATTATACAATGCTGCCTATAATAGCATATTTTTATTTTTGGGGATGTTATTAAAATATTTATGACAAACACTGTGTTATCTTAATTTTGCCAACCAGTTTATATAAATATTAAACAGTTGTGTTGTAACTTTGAAAATTTTGCAATGTAACTTTGTTAATAAATATTTCTTTAATTTCAGGTATGGGCCTACAGAACAATTAAAATTTGTAGGTATAGAAAGAGAATTGGAATTTCCATAAAGGTATTTTGTTATATGTTGAATTTTACAACAATAGGTTATTCATACGAAAAATATGTATGTACTTGGGACTCTACTTTTTTGTACATTATTTTGCACACTGTGTTGTAAAAAGGTTTTTGTGCATGTATATGTAATCTGGATAAAAAAATAAATCCACATTAGATGGAAATTTTATGGTTTGCTTTTTCTATCAAAATATGTAAAATGCAATAGTGCCTTGATTAATGCAAAATAAAGCATTTTTGAATGATGATGTTATCCAAAAAAATTTATGCAGGTTCCCCTAAAAAAATCTATACATGATTTGGACATCCATAAAGCAGGTAAATATACAGATAAAGAAAATATTTAGAGATTAAGATACATGAAGAAGGTGTACCACAGCATTATTACATTAATGAGGGAGGGTTTTTCTCAATGTTGATTTGCTTGGAAAATGGATAGGATAGAGAGGAAATGTAGAGTACCACTCCATTCTCGTGATGTAATGCCACTTGGTTTCTACTTGTGAGGTACTCTAAAAGTTTCTCAACCTTTATCAGGCCATGCAATACTTGAAAGTATTAATTGATTCATGTGAAAAACTTAAAGCATCAATTACCTCATGTGGATTACCTGATGAAAATTTTCTCTAAAAGGATTGGTATACATATACAAAGTGTCCAATGACAAAGTCAGTACTTCAGTATCATTCTTGATGTAATTCTGAGTCAGAAATGTTGTATGAATATTAGTCTCATTCATAACTATTAAAGAACTATGGATATTTACAGTAGATTGAAAGAACTAGAAAAAATATTACATTGTTTATTCATATTTTTTTAATTATAGTTTATTCTACAGTTAAGTAGTTTAATACTACTATGCAGTAAATGTTCAAATGGCCTTCCTCAGTAAATGGTTGCATGTAGGAAACATGTAACCTGAAAAAAGAACTTCAGCATTTTATATGTGTCTTGCAGCATTTAAAATTCACTGAAATAGTTTTTTTTAGTATTCATCTTGCATTCATACACCAATGTTTAAGTGTAACCCAATACATGATAATCTACCAGATTCAGTTCCAGTGACTGCAGTGGCCAGTTCTGCCTACCACTGCAACCACTCCATCAGAGAACTGCTTGTTGAGATAATGTAAGGGTCTCCAACTTGCTGGTAGTATATCTGGAGTTGTATATAGAGGATTCTCTAAAGGGTTAGCAGTTTGTGTGCAAAAATTCCATGTAAATGTCACCTGTCAGCCCAATCTGCCAATCACTGACACCACACATTTGCATTAAAATGATCTTGGTAGTTACTTTCTGCTGTTCTGTGTGGATTGTCATGATCCCATAATTGTGAGTTTCTGATATTTTTGCCATCATCACAAGTAAACTGTGCCTCATCAGTGACAAAATGTAATGATACAAGTGGGGGTGTGCATCAATCCAAGATGTTGAATTCATTGGATATGGATATAATACTGTGTGTAACATTCTCCAAACTCATGTTCAAGATGGGTGGAAATTCTTCATGTACTAATATTCACTGATCATGTAAATATTTTACTCTTCATCCACATTCCTTCATGCTTGATGTTCAGTACCAAAGTTCACATTCGGAAATGAGCTACTTTTTTGCAAGCAGTGGTGAACAGGATTAAACATGAATCAATCTGGAGTTTTTATTGTGAAAAAATACTGCTTGTATTCTTCAGCAGCAGCTGTGCTGTTCCATTGCAAAATATGTATCCTTGTATTCTTCATTAAAAAAATGAAAATGACATGTTCACAGTTCTAATAAATGTCTCACTGAACAAATTGACTGCATTGTTTGCTAGCACATATGCTAATGGTGTGCTTATGCTTGCATGAACAAATCCATGCCTTTTTATTTCCAGACTGTTATTCTAAATGCAAAAACAATTCAGGAAACTGAATTAAATGAAGTTTTAATGATATATAACAAAGGTTTATTTCTGAAAGAAATAATGATTATAAACACAACTTAAAATTTAAACTGATATTACTAATTTTAATGATAGTTTGGACCTGCATGATCTATTGCAGTTCATCTATTCTTGGACTAAATTTCATCAAAGAAATTTCAAGTTCAATATTGCTGACTAGTTGATTTTATTATTGTTAAAATTACAAGTGAGTAAATTATTGTATTATGTTTCCAAAACTTGTGGAACACTTAAATTTTGCTCAGAGAACCTCAGTTAAAGAACACTATACACTAGGAAACCAGTACTATTACCATCAAGTTCTGTTAGATGCAATGACTTGCATCATACACCACAAGATTGTTAGGCTTATCTCTGTCCAGTATAGACTGCTGGTTTTATGCACAGACTTCCAGCAGTATTTTTTTTTCATCAAGCTTTGGGCACAGTGACAAAGACCTTAGTCAGAATATACTAACAGCAAATTGTTCCTAACCAAAGCTGTTGTCAAACTTTGGAAATCTTGTTTTCATGGTAATCGCTAGAAGGAAATTTTGCTTTCTCACTTCTGCATAAGTTTAGTGATACCATTTTATCCTCAGACATCTTTTAATCAAATGTACGTGTGTTTTAATGTAGAACTGTTATCTTTAGGTTTCACATTTACCTTCCAAACACCTTGGATAACTTACATTCGGTAACACTTTAGTTCACCCTTTTTTGCTTTTTAAAATATACTAATTATTTAATTGAATTTCAGTTGTTAGCTTTACATTACATATTTTATGATAGTTATTTTTTTTAAAGATCATTTATATGCATTTTTGTCTTTTTCATTGACACTGATTTTTGTCTTTGTTTTTCATTCTTTTATGCCTTATTCTTAATTTTGGTTGTGGGTTCTATGAATTTTTATCATTTTTCTTTTTACATCATTTCATGCAATATGACTTTAGTTAGTGTGAACAGACTCCCAAGTTTTGTACCTGTTTTTCCAGTGTTCAACACTGAAAAGTTTGTCTAAAAATTATAATTAATATGTAGTATTATGACCAGTATAAATATATACATAAAAACTCATTTTTAGTCTTATGTAAGTAATCTCAGTGTATTAGTCTATGTAATTATTTTTTTTAACACTGATGTAAAATGATAGTCAAGTTGAGAAAGAGTCGACAAAAAGATGTAACTGATAAGTCTTCTTGGATGATTAAACAGATTAAAGATATTACTAAGGTTTTCTTTAGAACTAAGGAAGTACTACTCTTACATCGATCCAATTTTTTTAGAGGAAAAATTTTCTTGAGCCGGATGGGATATGAACCCATGACCTCCTGATAACATGTCAGGTACGCTGGAGCACCTGACATGTTATCAGACCACTACTATACCTGCATCATGGAATAGAATTAAAATAAATTAAAAATTGTCTTGAGCTGGTGGGTTCATATCCCACCGGCTCAAGACAATTTTTTCTCTAAAAAAAGTTGAGTGATGTAAGAGTGGCACTTCCTTAATCTGTGAACCAGATAAGTCGAGTTTATTCAAATTTAATTCCTTTAGAACAGTGGCTTTGTTTTCTGTAGCATCACAATCATAGAAGATACATTGTTTGCTAACACAATACTACAGATTTACATTAAAATAGCAACTCACTATTCTTTAAAAAAAAAAAGCAATATCCCTTATCTCTGATTGTATGAAAATATGTTACCAGTTTGATATGCAATTCAAGTTTAAGACCATAATGATATTAAGAACTCATATATTTGCAGTGACATAAATATTATTGCTTGTATCACTGTATGCAACTAAAAATTCCCGTTTTGCTGAAGTTGCATTATCTTGGTGCACATGTTCATTATTGATGATACAATGGATGGCTGAATTGTGATGGTTATTACAATGCATTTTCTTCATCAAGTGTGTGATTTGTTATTTTTTGAACTGCTCTAGCGTGATTTTCCATGATGTAGGAATAGTAGTGGTCTCTATATCACAACAGTTTTGATTTATTAACATGCAGTATCAGATTTTCATATGTTTTAATTTAAAAAAATGAAATAAAGTGTTTAAAACATACATATCTTCCTATAGGACCATAAAAAGTAGAAAATGAACCTAAAGTATATCAAAGGTGTGCAATCAGTCACTGAGTCATATTCACTTCAAAGGAAGAAGGTCACTGGAAATCTTGTTGAGTAGGTAAATTGGCACCCTATCTTCCTTCGAAGCTAATACAAACTCAGTGACTGAGTGCACCATCGATATGCTTTAGATTTATTTTCCACTTTTTAGGGCCCTATAGGTAGACAGTTTTTTTAATTTATATATTCTTTTTTGTGTTACTAAAAACACCTACCTTCAGAAATTTTGATATATGACTCATAAAGATTGAGAACATTTACTCCTTTTTTGGAGTCATGTTTAAGGTAGCCCATGATATTAGAGACGTCACAAGCTTTAATTTGAGATACGACTCGTTAAAGTCGAACCCTGCAACCTCCCCCCCTTTTTATCATGGGGGGCAGAAATAGTTGGGGAAAAATTCGAAATTGTTTATGATCGTCATTATACGAGCTTTCATTTGACACCTAACTCGTAACTGTAGGCCCTTGTGTTTGGAAGATATAGTGGGATGACTTTCACATTTTTTAGGGGGAAGAAAGCATGGGGGGTCAATTTTCATAGCTTATGACATTCCCCATGTCAAAAGCTTTCATTTGACATATAGCTTGTTACTTTGGGCAGTTGCATTCTGCAGATATAGCAGAAAATTAGTTTCACATTTTCCCTTTTTTTAAAGGGGAAGAAAGCATGAGGGTCATTTTTTAATAGCCTATGACACTCCCCATGTCACAAGCTTTTATTCGACATGTAGCTCGTTACCTTCTGCAATCTCATTCTGGAGATAGAGGAACAGTCATTTTCATATTTTCCCCCCTTTTTTATGGGAGAAGAAAGCATGGAGGTTCAATTTTTCATAGCTTAGGACATTCCTTGTGTCAGAAGCTTCATTTGACCTATAACTTGTTACTTTCAGCCTTCACATTCTGAAGATATAGCTTAAGAATAGTTTTCACATTTACCCTTTTTTTAGGGAGGGTAAGAAAGCATGGGGGGCAATTTTTATAGCCTATGACACTCCCCTCATCACAAGCTATCATTTGCCATATAAATCATTAAGTTTCTCCATTGTGTTCGAAAGATATGGTGTAACAACATTTTGTCAAATCCACAAACCGACAAATGTGAAAGCCAAAAGCAATAGGAAGATAAGTAAAAATTTAAAGAAATGAAGTGATAATAATAAAGGACTGGATGAATTTAGGTTCAGCATTATTGTAAATTGCTTCAGTTGATAAAGTTGTGATATTTTTTTAATTTTATACTTGTTTTATTATCTTTTATTCATTAGTGTAATTACAGTGTAGCTTGTAAACTTATTCTACAGAGCAAGGCTAACCAACCCTACCTTAGTGAAGAGCCACTAGGAATAAAAAATATGTTTTTAAAGAACCATGTGAAAAAGTTTTTATTTAGAAATGAAAACATAAATGTATCGGAAAGAAAGAGTATTTTTAAGGAATCAAATATCTTGATTAAAAAACAAAAGCATACATTTTTAATGAGTATTATGAATTTGCAAAATCATTTAGTTATGCACCTGAAAATGTTTGGTCAAAAAAATTTGGAATAAGTAATCCAGATTTAGTATACTTATGATTTGTTTTGCAATGTGTTACATGTTGACCAGGTCTGTTTAGAGTATTAGATACTGCAATAAAACTCTTATCTTCAAAAAAAGAAAACTGTTAAGCCATTAGCATTGGAAGATTAATTCAATTGACCAAACACTTGAGTTATCAGCAGCTAGACCATTAAAATTTTGCTCTTTATACACACTTCCATGTTTCCTTGGTGTGAGGGTTGGCTCAATCAGTAGCACACCAAGCTTCTAATCTTCAGTTACCAGGTTCAGGTCTCACCTATGCCAGTGTTGAAATTTATCTCTGCTAAACCCCACCTCATCCTCTATCAGAAAGGTGAACCAATGGGTTCAGAAAGACCATCATCCATTAACCGGGACATTAAATAATGGCCGCACATACAAGAGGACCATTACATGCGCCTGCATATGTATTCAAAAGAGCCACTACATGTGATCCAACACATACCCCTATCCATGCTTGAATGGCCTTGACAGGAAGCTTCCATTTGTCTTCTAAGCTGTCCAGTGGATCCCCATTCCCCAACCTTCTCTGGGCCCTTGTGACTTGCCTATTTACCCTATTGTGTGCAAAAAAAAAGTGTTGCTCAGAGGTAAAACAATCCAACCCACAATACTGTAGTTCACAGGTTCAAGTCTGCTAACCTCCACTTGTCCTCAGTTAGAAAGGGGATATTAATGGACTTGGGGGGCAAAAGTTGCCATTGTGCCATTAAATCCCAAACAACCAACCAACTAATGAACTTGGAAAGGCCACTGTCCATCGGATGGAATATTGAGCCATATCCTGTGCATGTTAACAAGCTGAACGACCTTGACAGGAGGCTATCACCTGTCTCCTAACAACTATACAGTGAGTGATAATGGGGGTGCACCCACTATCTAGTTTTCAAACTAGTTTTATACAGGAAATAATATTTGATTTCCATGAAGAGGATGTAGGAAAATAATAAGAACAGATTCAAAAACTAATAGAATGGAGAGGAGAAATACATATATATATAGGTAATTATTATAGCATTGTCAGTGGGGTTAGACAAGACTGCATTTTGTCATCTTTTCTTTTCAGTTTGGTTATTTGTTACCTTATGTAAATTCTCTGCAAGGGAAATATATTCAGTCTGGCATATTTGAATATTAATTTTGGGTATACATCATTTATAGTGTCTTTCAGCCTTTGTTTTAATTGTTTTGCAAATGAGAATATACTTGCACAGAGCCACATGGACCCAAACATTGCACAGAATTTGCTAGAAATAGCTAGAAATATTTCATATTCTGGCTATTTCAAGCTAGAAATTTTGTAACGGTTCTGAGATTCATACACCTGTCTCGAAAGTTTCATATATTGTGTTTTCTTTTTGGACGTGGTTTGCTTTCAGCTCAGGCAGTTCCTTCTGAAACTGAGCCACATTTACAGGACAGATGCTTGATTATTCAGTCACATCCTGAGGTATGCACTCCAAAAGCACTCCAATAGCACCACTCCAGTTGCAACCTCTAAATTGCAAACTCAGAAGATTGCAACGCCTACATGCTGATAGGTGAGGAAAAAAATTGCTTTCTATGATGGTTATGCTAACACTCTGACAGTGCTGAAAACAAGAATTCTGTATTAAACAACTTAAGAAATGATAAATATAGGTAAAATGCATGTAAAAACTTGATTTGTTTTTAATCTACCATGTATTGCATCATAAATCACTGAACAACATAATCTAGAGTGTCCACACTGCATTGGGGTACAAATGTATAATATGAGTTTTTTTTAATAATTTCCAAAACACCTAATCAGAGGAGAATGCAAAAATGCCTCAGGCGAGCAGTTAACCTCACATGAGTGGGGGGGGGGGGGGGTTTAGCATATCAGACTTGTAATCTGCAGTTCCCAGGCTCGAGTCCCACCTGGACCAGCATTGAGATTTATCACCTCTAAACTTCCCATCCAGCCCTCAGTCAGTAGGGGACACTGATTCGCTTTGAAAGACCACTGTTTGCCAAATGGAATATTAAGCAATGACTTCTTGTGAAGAAGAGCCTTGATGGCAGGCTACCATCTGTTTCCAAACAGTTATTCCCTCCCCCACCGTTCTTGGGGTCCTTGTGAATTAGCCAATTGTGTGCAAAAAAACTGTCACTCATAAAAAAATAAATACCCCCTCAAGCAGCTGCTTGCCACAGAGGTCTGACAGGAGCCTGCCAGTTTATATGCCATAGTAGAAGATCTGAGAGGATGGCAGGACCTCAGCAGAAAAAAAAGACATACATCCATTGAGGCTCTAGGCACACATTAGATACGAGGTCCCTTACTAAGGTTTTTTTTTTTATATTTGGGTGTTTGTTTCAAGCAAAACATTTTAAAATTTTAATTATTTTTTTTCTTTTAAATTATAGAAAAATAATCACAGAAATATAACTCAATCATAGTAAACAAAAAGTATAAAATTTACTAATAAACATTAAAATATTTTTGGCATTAATTGCAGTTGACTATCAAATTACAATATTGAACATTGCTTGACTAGCATTTTACTAAAATCTTTTCAATCAAAAATCATTAAAGGATTTTATGATTTTATTTTATTGCAATCTTTTCGTTCGACGAAACCATCAATTAAGTCATCACAATTTAAAGAATTTGTCAATTCACACTCAATAAACATTCAAGATAAATTTTACATTTACAAAACCATTTTTTTGTAAATTATGCTAGTGAATTTCTTAAATAATTTTTTATCCGTCTTATAACCGAAAATGATCTTTTACCACTTGCATTGACTACAGGCATGGTAAGAAATATTTTAACAATTGTTTTCACATTTGGGAATGTCGATCTCAAACCTTCGTTAATGTTTTTATACATGTCCATAGGGTTGGAAATATTCTCTTGTTTAATGGAAGTTAAAAATTGTGTCAATTCATCTTTAAATTGATTGCTGTCAATATCATTTTTGTATATATCTCTTTTATTAATACATAACTGAAATCCGGTTTCATTCATAGTTTTATCGAAAAATACATTAAACATAATATATTTTCATATACTTCTACTCGTCGATTTAGTTCTGTATTCAGTGTGTCGCAAATAACGGTAATAATCTTTGCTACGCAAAATTATATCGTTTTCCGTTGTATTGTCTAAAAAAATTTCCGTTTTTTCATTCGACATTAATCATTTTCGTATTGGTTTTCTTCTGTTAACAACGTAGCTTCCACTTCGATTGATTTAAAATCATTTCTTACCCTTAGAATAAATTCTCTTAATGGTTTCAGAAAGTTACGTCTTTAAATAGATTTATTTTTGGATCCTTCAAACATTTACTTGTAGTGTTTAGTCTTTCCAATATTTTATTCCAAAAAAATAGTCAAAAGCGCTGATTTGTAATAATCAAATTACCTCAACTGTTCCTTAGATTCTAATCGACATTCTGGCATTTCGTTTTGGCATGATGCCATTTTAATCAAAATACTTGAATGCATTCATAACCTTCTTTTCAGTGCCAATATAGCCTTAGTCGCCCATTTTGTATCACTTTTTTTTTTAATGATAAAGATTCAGGTGGTAGGCATTCAGAGTGTTCCATTCGTCGCGTTGACTATAACTTCCAAGTCTAGTTTGCAATACTGTATATTTCCCTGCCATATTAACAGCATTATCTTAAGTCTGATCAAACATTGATACTTCCAAATATTAATCAGCCGTCCCATGGCCGAATGTTTAGCACGCGTGGCTAATGATCTAAGGGACCTGTGTTTCAATTCAGAAAAACCACAGAACATCCATACCGGGTAAGGTATGGATGTTTCTGTGGTTTTTCTGCTGAGGTCCTGCCATCCACAGAGACCTTCTACTACGGCATATAAACAGATCCTGTCAGATAAATACCCCCTCAAACAAGCAGGTGCTTGAGGGGTTATTATCTGAAACATTATTACTTTTCATTTACAAAAAAATTGTAAAACAACAGATAGATTGAGATTTTTAAACCTTTTATCCTACAGCAATTAATATAAATATTAATAATTAAAATTTTTTAACAATACATATAAAAAAAATTCGAGCAATAAAAATACGAGACTTGAAAACCAAGAATATTACCAAATACCTAATCTTCGAAATAATTATGGAAAATGTGCTTCTTATATCAAGTACCACTTATATTTAATGCTATCCCAAGGCAACACTCAAATCTAAATTGAAAGATAGTTTGAGAAAATAAATTAGCTGAATATTATATGTGTTTTGGAAATATTTATGATGTAAACCGTTATTGTGGCTGAATGACCAATGTTTAATTTATTCGCTTTCCTGCAGATAAGCTGTTTAGCTTTGCGGGTCAAATGGTAAATGTGCTGTACTCTTCATTTTTATGAATAAAAATCAATAAAAAAATTAAACTGGAATCAAGTAAAATTTAATAACAATTCAGTCTTTAAAACCTAGTTATTCTTTCAATTGTTTTTATACAAACAAAATGGCTTTTCGTTTCTTGCACAAAAATCAAGTGAATTAAATAATCTAGACACCAAAAATAAAAGTGATGCTTCCCAATGTAATACCTTTATTCATTTTGGGAACTCGGAAAAAAAAAAAAATGCCGTCTTAATTGCTTATTAGAAATTTCAATTTCTATCCACGTTTAATTTTAAAACAGGAAAATTAATGTTCGAAGAAAAACTACATTTGTCTAACATTAAAATCGTTCACTATTATACTGGCCATATCTTTCACTAGACGTGGTGTACACGAATTGGAAATTGAATTTTTACAATTCTATTTCTTTTGTATGTAACTTTATCAAATTTCTTTATATATCCAACCCAGCTGCATATAACACATTTCATCTCGGAATAAGCCTAACTCTAATATAAAAACATTCTTAAAAATTTTAAATCTTAAGTTCTTTTTCATTTAATTGAATCGAAATATGTATAGCTTATCACTAAGTAATCTATATGCTTACTCCATTTCAATTATTCTCAAATGTTAAAAGCAAAAATCATTTTTATGTTGCCACAATTACATCTTTCATTTCTATATTTTTTGCAAAGAATTAAAATAATGTGATAGAACCATTAATACTGAACAATACTTTAATTTCCTTTGATGAAATGAAAGTAACCTATTGAATTATTAACATCTTTAATATTTTCAATAATCGTAGTAAAGGTTAAGAAGTTCAGGGGAGAGCAGGCGAATAAAAAAAAAAGGGAAAAACAGACAAAGCAAAACAGTTCGAAAAAACACAAGTCAACATCAAATTTCTAGAGGCTAATCACCCCCCCCCCCCCAAAAAAAAAAGACAATTCAAAAACCAGTTTAAGGAAACCACAGATCACCAGAAGAATAAATATTGCATTTATTCTAAATATAACACTGAAATCAACAACAAATTTGTAGAGGCTAATCAACCCAAAAACAAACAGAAAGGACTTACGATTCAAAAACTAGTTTAAGGAAACCACAGATCATCAGAAGAATAATTATTGCATTGTTGTTACGCCCAGTCCTGTTAAACTTTCTTTTCTTACAACAGCCAGCAGAAGGTTATTTGGAATCAGTCTATAATTTGAAAGGCCGTTCTTAGTAAAATCACCAAACTAATAAGAATAAAGAGAGCGGCTCAGCGCCTAAGGAAAACTACGTTCAGGGTTAACGTTTAAACATCCTGTTGCTACCGATATCTGACTATGTAAGTACCTATCCCTCAGCGCTAATTACGAAATATGCATTAATGGTAGCAATTTTTATTTATAATATATCAGTACAGGTTGAGTATCCCCAATCTAAAATGCTTGGGACTGAGAAAGTTTCGGATTTTGAATTTTTCAGGATTTTCGACTAAATGATGGTGAAGTTGAAGAGAAGTGAAAAAAATTCATACTTTCGGAAAAAATATCTTTTTATTTGACATAAAAACATGAATATAAATGCAGCAAACAAAGAATGTAAATTCATTCATTTGCCATCTTCGGAAAGAACATCGAAAGAGGTTGATGGACCAAGAACTGGATTCTCAGGGACGAAAAGAGCTATCGTGCTGGTTGGCTTTCAGTATTTCCTGTAGTATTATTTGCCTCATTACCAAAGTTTTTGTTTTAAAACCCTTTCTGGGGGAGGGCTAAAACTAAAAAATGTGATTCACCCTTATGGGATTCCCATAGGGAATCTCCCCCTTTAAACTGCCCTTTTGTACGAAAGATGCGGAAATTTTTACGTCAGGAAGACCACGTGATCATGGGGTAGGCCTCAAAAATCACAATGGGGGGAGGGGGGGCAAAATTACACTGTTGTTTATGGACGCCCCCCTTAGAGTGAATCATATTCCTATCTCAAAGGGCTGCCTGTTGTGAGAGAGAATTTCGGACTGGGGATACTCAACCTAGAAGTTCGAACCGGATTGGGGATTCTCGATCTGTACTTCTAAATTTAGTTTTAGTAATTAAATGCAATAATAGAAGTAATTTCATGATAAGTAACTGATGTCGTATAAGGCTCCCCTTTCGATTGGCCTCTTGCTATCGCCTAATGCGCCCTGCCCATGGTCAGTAGAGGAACACCAATGGGCTTGGAAATGTCGCCGTCCGTCGGATGGGACGTTAAGCCGTGGCTCCGTATGCGGGAGAGCCATACCCTGTGCACATTAAAGAACACGCTGGGTGGCCTTGACGGGAGGCTACCATCTGTCTCTCAACAGCTGTTCCAGTGGGTCCCCTCCCCCAACCTTCCCTGAGCCTTCGGGGTCCATGTGACCTGGCCATTTAGCCCATGGTGTGCAAAAAAGTGCCGCTCTGAGGTAAAACAACCCAACCCTTGTGACCTGACCATTTAGCCCATTGCGTGCAAAAAAAAGTGCCGCTCAGAGGTAAACCAAGCCTAATGCGCCTTATTATAAATCCGGCCCTGCCAGGGGCGTAGCTATGGAGGGAGGCTCTCCCCCCACACACACACATACAAAGTAACTCAGTTGGCAAAATTCGAAACGGCTTCCTAAAATCTAGGTGAGTTGTGAAAATTTGTAATCTTTTTTCTGTAAAATTAAGGGGAGTTAACAAAATCTGGGGTAGTTCGGAAAGTGGAGACGGCAAAATCTTGGGGAGTGAGAAAAATTCGGAGTGACGGTAAAATCTTGGGAAATTTGAAAAATTCGGAGTGAAAATTCCGAGTGACTTGTCAAAATTCAAGTGAGTTTTCTGTAAAATTATGGCGAGTTGGCAAATTTCTGAGTGACTGCAAAAATCAGGTGAGATGTTAACTTTGGGGGTTTTTTCCTGTAAAATCAGGTGAGATGTAAGAATTTGGATTTTTTTTTTCTGTAAAATTGTGGCGCGTTGGCAAAATTCGAATCTACTTGGTAAAATGCTAGCGAGTTGTGATAATTAGGTTTGTGAAATTGACGAGAGTTAACAAAATCGAAAAAACTTGGCAAAATTTTGGGGAATTTGAAAAATTTGCAGTGACTTAGCAAATTTAGGAGAGATGTAAAAAATTGAGAGTGTTTTTTTTTTTTGGTAAAATTAAGGGGAAGTGACAAAATCGAGGCAACTTGGAAAAATCTAGGGGAGTTGGCAAAATTGGAAACCACTTGGCAAAATGCAGGTGAGTTGTGAAAATTGGGATTGGTTTTTTGAAATTAAGGAGAGTTGGCAAAATCTTTGGGATTTGGTGAAATTCGAATCTTGGTTGCGAAGATTGGGATTAGTTTTGTAAAATTAGAGTTGGCCAACTGGAGACAACTTGGTAAAATCTAGGGGAGTATGAAAATTTTGAAGTGACTTGGCAAATTTAGGACAGATACGAAGATTGGGATTTGTTTTCTGAAATTAAGGAGAGTTGGTCAAATCAATGGGAGTTGGAAAAATTCACACTGACTTGCTGCAATTCGGAAGAGATGTAAATATTGGAATTATTTCTGTGAAATTATGGCTAGTTGGTAAAATTGGAAGTTACATAGCAAAATGCAGGAAACCCCACCCCCACGGAGCGAAAATGTAGGTATGAACCGGACAGAGGCATTATTTTCTCAGTTGGCAAAATTTTCGATTCCCCCCCCCCCCCCCAACCACAGTCTGCTACGCCCCTGGGCCTTGCACTCATGGGTAAAACAGAACAATACACCTGATAAACTTGAGTAGGCTAAGTGAAAGAATAGAACGATTTCAAACTCACTTCTGATCTGTAGGAAAAGTGACAATAGATAAAAAAAAATAGTGGAAAAAACCAATCGAGAAGAAAGATTTGATTCAAAATGACTTTAAGAACGTCACTCCACCATGAGTACAGTTTTAAAAAAATTTTTAGGATTGATAAGCGACGTTGAACACGTATACGGGATTTGTATTCTTTCAATAGTTACGAAAGAACCTTAAAAAATATTATGAGCTACCAATGACATCGCAAGGCCGCATAGCAGTGTCGACTAAATTTTTTATTTGTTTCTCAGTTTAGCTGCTATAATATACATGTGGAATATTTAGAGATTACAGAGAGACATTAGATATGTTGTGTGATAATGGGACCTATTCAGTGTACATTTTCTTACAGAAACTTGAACGTCATTCATTGTGACAAGTGAATTTAGAATTCATCACAATTTTGAATTCACTTGTCACAAAATAATAAAAGCTATAGTTATTCTTCGATTTATTCCAGGCCACTCAGATTTACGGGACTAGACACATGGCTAGTTTTTCCTAAGCGAAGACATGGCCTGATAGCATAATATTTCATTGGGATTGGTATATTCTATTATGCTGTATATAATAAATAAATAAATACCCCCTCAAGCAGCTGCTTGCCACAGAGGTCTGACAGGAGCCTATCAGTTTATACGCCACAGTAGAAGGTCTGAGAGGATGGTGGGACCTCAGCAGAAAAACAAGCATTCGTCCATGCCTTACCCAGGGTTCGAACCCAGGCTCTTTGGATCAGTAGCCAAGCGTGGTAACCACTCGGCCACGGGACGGCTACAGATATAAAAATAAACCCATGTGGTTACCATTCACTGTTTGAAAACAAGTTTTTAAAAGATCTGGCATTACCCTTAAATGAATAGTCATATTTTATTGCTTCTGTGTCATGCAACGAGGTAAGAATTCCTCCATGGTGACATGTCCATATGATAGTAATATTCCTTACTTCAGTTTTTCTATTATGCTTCATCCAACGAGGTAGAGTGCGTAACCGGTTCCAAAAGTTGAAGCAATTTGAACGATGTTTTGCCCACCCTTTAAATGGCCTCCGTAAAGTATGGATATTAACCAATGAGATGAATACATAGAGTGAGCAATCGTTGTGCTAAAGCACCCCCGGTCTGAAGCTTAAGAAAGCTCGTTAATGCCCAACCTTTACATGGCCGCCAGCATGTAAAGTATAGGCAATCATGTAGCAAATGTCTGTTCTTAGTATTATGCTTACATGCCTTAATAAATAAAGGAGTTTCTATTTTCATTAAACTGTAGTATCAGACAAAATATTTACTTTCAAAAAAGTCTGGAAATAACGATCTTTTAACTGATATTTTTTCTTTTTTTATTAAATACAATATTTTTTATAGGCTATTAAAGGTTCAACTAAAATGATTGATTCGATTTTACCCTAAGAACGAAAATTTAACGTAATTTTCAAAAAACGAAACTTTTAACTACTTAGGCTTAGTGTATTAATACCCATACTTTACATTATGGCGGCCATGTAAAGGGTTGGCAAGACGTCGTTCGACCAATTTAAAAGATATTCCAGCTCAGGTGAAGCAAGGATCAGATCGATACCTGATGAATTAAAGTTGTGTCCAAAAAACGTGTGTTGTCCCTTGTTGAGTAACCTCAGATCCAATCTGTCAATTGCAAGATGTATTAATGATAGAGATATGAAATTTTGGTGGATTGTGAACGTCATGAAGTTTCCATTGGAAACAATGAAAATGATTATTAGAAAACTTTTTTAATTTGATTGGTACTGATGAAATATAATTCGCATTTTTCAAATAGTAGTTTTAATATTTATATCTTTACCCTATCACTGAAATGATAAAGCGGCAGAATTGTTATCGTAGATCGTATAATCATATTCGATGTACTGGGTAATAATTTTACCCCTAACCATCTCCATCATAAAGATATGCCTATTTGGCACGAGTAAGAACAAAATATATAAGTAAACCACCCTTAGGTGGGCCCCAAAGGGCAAACAAGAAAAGCTAAAAATAGCAGTAAAATTGTAGAAGAAACCTAAAACGGGTAGATCTCAGAGAACGCTACCGTTTTAGGCCTCTTGTACTTGTTCAAAACAGTGTGATCATAAAGAATCAGAGAAGAAATAATCTCATTGTGGTTATTGCTTACAGCCTCAAAAAATCTTTTTGGGGTGCGTTTTATATGTGTATATATATATATGAACGATGCCCAAGTCTTTATGGAATTGTTTGTTAGTGACAAACCAGAGAGAATCGACCGCAGTTCTCAAAATCTTGTTCTGTAAGACCTGAATCTTACGAATATTGGTGGGTGTAGTATTCGCCCATGTGGGTTAAGCATAGAGAATCATCTGTTTGATGATCATATCATAGAGTAAAAGCTTATGATCAATCATTGAAATGGAATTTCTTCTAATGAGTTGGTCTAGCTGGCCCCTCAATGAATTGACTTTGGAGATTATATTATTTATGTGACAGTACCACTTTAACCTCTTATGTATAACAACCCCAAGATATTTGACTGAATCACTCCAGTCAATGGGAATATCTTGTAAATGGAGGCAAGTGGGATTCCTATTACGCTTTCTAGTAAAAAAGATGGCAGAACTCTTGTCAGAGTTAATCTTTATCTTCCATTTTTCGTACCATGTGCTCAGCGCGGTCAAGTTATGCTGCAGCCTCTTCACAACGATAGCAGGATCGAGGGAGGGATCTAATAAGGCAAGGTCATCTGCGGAAAGTGCAAGATGAATACGATCAAAGGAAGGTAAATCGTATAAGTATAAAGAGAAGAGTGTAGGACCCAAAAGGGAGCCCTGAGGCACACCCACAGAGATGACTCTTCTTGTAGACATGACAGTTTTAATTTGGACTTTGAAATGTCCTATTGGAGATATGATTGGATCAAACAGATGAATCTAAATGGCACTTCGGCTTGTTTAAGCTTGTGTAACAGGCCGTCCAACCAGACGCTGTCAAAGGCGTAGGCCACGTCCAGGAAGACGCTGCAACGGATTCCTTGCGCAATGTAACGTTTATTTTTTTTTAGTTTTATGTGTTTAAAGCATGATTCAAAGATTCAAATTAACTTGTCATATCCATTACTTCACCTGGCGTTGTTGTCAAATATTCTAACTTCCATATCTTTTTAAATTCCGAAAAAGTTTGAAAATCTAAATGGTGATTTGATTTAGATCTTTAATTTATCTTCCGTCACATTCTTCCAAAAAATCCTTATTTTAAAAGTTACATAGTTATAAATCTTACACCTTATACCCTATTTACATAAAATGAATCTGTTGGTGCCAGATATAAAAAAAATTAGGTAGCTATATCTGATTATAACGTCATTTTATTATATTATTTTAACCCTGGCTTTAGCCCATTTTCTACGACCAGACCAATTGTTCTGTTATAACTCAGTAATTTTTTTAGTAAGCTTTTTATGAAACCAAGAAACAATATTCCTGAAAATAAACTAATCATCTCATGCAATTTAATTCACATTTTGATTTATAATGCGAATTATGCATTTAAAGAGTTGTCGAAGTTTGCATACTTAAATACAGAATGTAACCCACAAGAGTATACTTTATTAGCAAATAAATTTCACTAATAAGTACTATGTAGAATCATTTAAAAAAGAATTATATTTTAGAAGTTATTGTAAATTATTCTTTTAATATTCATCAATTACCTAAACGTTTCTTAGAATTATGTATATTTTTGTCATAAATCCCATTAAATACCCATTATTGCGTCTTACAGCAAGTCCATTTCTATAATTCTCATATACTATACAGATTGGTAACCAGCAATTAATATTCGAAAATTTCGATGTAATTGGATTATTTTCTATTTCATTTACTCTTTTTAGAAATAACTTCCTTCAAAATATCCTTTTAAATAGCATTAGAGTCCGAATTTCGTAAGATAATTTTTCGGAAAAGATCCAGTACATTCCTATCATTTTCAAGTATGTTGCAAACTAATATAGCAGTAATTATTCCGAATTCCATGATAATCGATTTTTTTCAGCAATATAATTTAAATTCTATTCAAAATATTATCATGGACTGGAATTAATTCAAGTTCATATAATAATTGGATTATTGCTATATAACAAATGTATTGTTTGTCAAATATTTAGTTATTTTGCACTTTTTTTCAATGTGTACGAACTATATCTATGGTACGAATTTGCACAACAGCAATTGATATTTAAAAATTCCGAAAACGTTTTCTACAAATTATTAACCTTGTCCAAATTCGCTACACTGCCAGGGTAACATTTGCCATAATATAAGGTACACAGTGGTACCCAATGTCGAGCAAAATCCATGTTGCCACGCGAATTCTGCTGTAGAATTTAATTAGTTAAGTTGTGATGTGTACTGCGGGAGCTTATACACCTTCCTATGAGCTATATAATATTCCTTCACATACACTTGAAAAACCCTAGGGTTGGGTGAGGGGTTTACTTATTTGTTAGCATACCTGGTTTGAGGCCAGTCTGTGCTAGGATTAAGATTTATCTTTGCTAAACCCCCACCCTGCCCTTAGTCGGAAAGGCCACTGTCTGTAGGATGGAATGTTAAGGAGTGGCCCGAGTTCATAGAGCCACACCCTATGACCTTTAAAGAACACTGTGGAGGGCCTTGACAGGAGGCACCATCTATCTCCTAACAGCTGTCTAGTGGGTCTTCTTCCCCCAACCTTCTCTGAGTCTATGGGGTCTTTATGATTTGGCCATTTAGTTAAAAAAAAAAACTGCTGTTGAGAAAACAAACTCATTTAATTGGTCGACATATAAACAAGGAGTAGTGCAGGACACAGATGACATCTATGTCCTCCACTACATGGGATACTCGGGATGAACGCAAGACTGTCCCACATCGTTACAAGGAATCTCACGGCTACCGTGTGGCAGATAACGTCGCAATTGAATGAGAGCGCATTCACAAACTTATGCACAAAAGCTATCCTTCACACCATGGAAAAATTCGGCTATAGCAATTGTGTCCACATTGTGGCCCCTTGTTGACCGATTATGTTGCAGTTTGCAAAGGTTTATCACAACTGGAGTGCGGAGGACTAGAAACGTCGTCTGGTCTGACGAAACACGGTTTAACTCTATCAGGCCTCGATCATGCTGCTGTTGTGAGGAAAAAAAAATAGATCAACAGGTTATTAGATAGGTGTATAAAATAATTTGTCCATTCAGTTTCTATTCAAGATCCTTTGTTGGCTAACCATGCAGCCTCCAGATTTCTGACATATGCCGCACATTGTAGCAAACGTTAGGCCACTCCTGCACTAGGTCACCCACTTTAATGATTTGTTCAGGTTTTATGATTGGCAATAAGAATAATATGCATCGTGGCTATAACACAAATATTTAGTATATATGTGTCGGCGGGGGTTTGAAATGGTTTTTGAGTGATAAGCATTGTTAAGTGAAGCAGAAGTTTTCCAGCAAATATAGATGAAGCAATGGCTAAAAAAAGTTTATTTTTGACGTATTTATTATGGTTGTTTGGTGGATTTTTTGGTTTGCATCATTTTTACTTACGAAGAGACCGACATGCATTAGTATGGGGGATGTTTGCCGGTGGCTATTTTGGTATCGGCTGGATTCGTGATATTTGGAGAATTCCTGAATATGTTAAAGACGCTAACGAAGATGAGCATTATATGGTGTTATTGGCAAATAAAATGAAAAAGTACGACAAACCACCGAGTTCAACTGTTCGTTACTGCGGGCAGATATTGGTGGCAGATGCGTTTGGATACCTCGTAATTGGAGCCCTACCTCAGGAGCTAATTTCAGAAACTTTCTTACCCTTTGCTGCTGTGGTTGTGCCACTGGCAGTAGCTACTGGTAAGTTTCATAAATATACTTCTGCTAATTCAACATTTTTCTAAATAAATTTTTTTTTGCTTCGTTTCATTCTCTATATTTTGTCATCCCATGATATTCAGTAAAATGATGCCGGAACCCTTTTCTCAGCAGTAAAAGTCCGTGGCCACGTGGTTATCGTGCTTGGCAACTGATTATAGGGACTTGAATTTGAGCGCTGGGTAGGGCTCAAATCCAGGTCCCTATATCCATCCGCCGTCCGTCGAATGGGACGTTAAGTCGTGGCCCCGTGTGCGGTAGAGCCATACCCTGCGCACGTTAAAGAACACGCTGGATGGCCTTGATGGGAGGCTTCCATCTGTCTCCCAACAGCTTGTTCCAGTGGGTCCCCTCACCCAACCTTCTCTGAGCCTTAGAGGTCCATGTGACCTGGCCATTTAGCCCATCATGTCCCATGGCTGAGTGGTTAGCGCTCTTGGCTACTGCTCTATGGGATCTGGGTTCGAGCCCCAGGTAAAGCATGGATGTGTGTGTCGTTTTTCTGCTGAGGTCCTGCCAACCTCACAGACCTTCTACTATGGCATATAAACTGGCAGGCTGCTGTCAGACCTCTGTGGCAAGCAGCTGCTTGAGGGGGTATTTATTTTTTTTTTATTTTTATGCAAAAAAAAGTGCCGCTCAAAGCTAAAAAACAACCCAAAGCCAAGTAAGGCATGGCTGTTTTTAGGGTTACCATACGTCCTCCTTGAATTTTGGGGCAGGGGTTGCTCAGTCGGTAGCGCGCCAGGCTCGTAATCTGTAGTTCCCAGGTTCGAGTCCCAGCTGGGTCAGCGTTGAGATTTATCTCCGCAAAATTACCCGCCCTGCCCATGGTCAGTAGGGGACACTGATGGGCTTGGAAAGGCTGCCGTCCATCGGATGGGACGTTAAGCCTTGGCCCTGTGTGCGGGAGAGACATATCCTGTGCACGTTAAAGAACACGCTGGATGGCCTTGACGGGAGGCTACCATCTGTCTCTCAACAGCTGTTCCAGTGGATCCCCTCCCCCAACCTTCTCTGAGCCTTCTGGGTCCATGTGACCTGGCCATTTAGCCCATGGTGTGCAAAAAAGTGCCGCTCAGAGGTAAAACAACCCAACAACCTCCCAAAATTTTGAAAAAACATGAAATGTTCGTTTTTTTATAAACACAAAGCATGCTTTAAATTAAAATTAAGGCACACTTTTTTTTTTGTTTCTTGAACCTATGACTATAATGCAATTTACTGTTAATTGTGAATGCTAAATTAATTATATTATTGTTTTAATAGTTACTACTATTTTCTGTAATCTCAGTGTGTGCAATATACATGCTAGATCGAAAAAAGTATGCACTTTAGAATATTGCATAAAATTTTGCTGCTGCCCACAATAGTTGGAGTATGAAAGTTGACAAAAATAAATAAATACCCCCTCAAGCAGCTGCTTGCCACAAAGGTCTGACAGGAGCCTGTCAGTTTATATGTCACAGTAGATCTGAGAGGATGGCAGGACCTCAGCAGAAAAACAATACGAACATCCATGCCTTGACAGCAGTTTATTTATTTGCAACATAAAAGGGCAGTGAAGGAATTAAGGAACTACTCCTAGTTTGTACACTCCTTCTCATACAAAAGCATGCCCTACAAACACTGAAGTCACTGCTCACAGATAATAGAAACTCAAAGTTTGCCCTCTGGAACAGCAGATAGTTATTAGCTACTATGCCATTTAAGGCCAAATAACTCTTGGTTGCTTATCAAGTATGAATAAAAATCTGCAAATCAGATATTTTGAAGTGTACTGATAATTAGAATTATACTTTTTTCTGACTGAACTGTTAGTAGGTACTTGAATTAAACCTTAGTTGGAAAATTTTTATTTCACAAATTGAGAGCATGCCCTCCTTTTTCCTCCATTTTTAACTTTTTTTGTCCTTAGTTTACCATTTCTACTTTTCGTGTCCTCCTTTTAGAGCACTGGCATCTGGTTACACCATTGTTTGTTTTTCTGCTGAGGTCTAGCCATCCTCGCAGATTTACTATGATGTATACTCTCCTGTCAGACCTCTGTGGCAAGCAGTTGCTTGAAGGGATATCAATAATAATTTTTATAAAGTGAACCATATTTTAGACTGAGGGGAAACTTTATAAATTGCACAATTCTCTAACAAATAGAATCTTATTTATTATCTGGTCTTTAGGCAATTTAAAGGAAAGTAGTAAGCAAAATGGGGGGGGGGGGGAATCGGCCTTGAAAATTGGAGGACAAATTTTGCAGAAACCCCACTGGGTAATTTAACACATACAGTAACAAGATTACACACAATTTTTTGATTCCACACTTTGCTGAATTCATTCACTCCCTCTGTGACCTCATACTTTTTAGTTTTTTTTTTTAATATATAATGTGGCTGACAGATGCATATGAAATGAGAGTTCATGACTAAGATTAAATATAAATTTTTAATATAAACTTATTAACACAAAAATTGCATATTTCATACTGCCATTGTTAAAAAAAAATAACAGCAATAAAAATGGTGCCTTTACTAACTCTTCTCGGTCCAGCTATGTTTTTACCCTGATCAGGCAAAAGAAAATTAACTTTAGAAACTTTTTTGCCAAATAACTAATGAAAGGAATTATAGCATGTTATATGCCAAATTAATCAGCATTTAATTCTGGTTTTTTTTTTAAGTAAAGTGTTTAGCAAAAAATGACTAGTTTTATTTCAATAGTACTTTTTTTGAGTCATATAGTAAAAAAAAATGCATCTGGCAACACAGATAAAAATTTATTTAAAAAACTAATAGACAATAATAGACAAATGATTATAATGCATATGAATAGAAAGACTATTTCTGAAATTTTTTTCATGTTTAAAGTAAACATTTTTTTCTGTTTTGTAATTTTTTTCTTTGTACCATACTTTGAGAAAAGTCCAGCTTGTTGCAGAGTCCAATAAACAAGTCATCTTTAGAATACTTTTAACAAATAACTAATCAACAGGAATAGGTTATATTACATACCAAATTAAAGAGAATTTAATTCTGAATTTCACTGAAGTAAAAAATAGGAATGTTGTAGTATAATAATTTTAATAACACTTTTTACAGTGGGTATATCAAAAAAAGCACATATTTCATAATTATACTGGTTTCCATAAATTAAGGAAAATCCCTTGTTAGATCAATGGGAAGCTAATGCCAAAGCTCTATAACTTTTAAAATAGGTTTTGTTTTGAAAAATGTGATTTTTTTTTTTTTTTTTTTTTTTTGTGAATTTTATTTGCAAAATCTTTATTTTCAAACAATATTCATTCAGTATTTAATGAGTTTGAATATTTAGTTTGAATATTTTGAATAACAATGAATTTTTGAAAAGTTTGAATATTTAGTGATAACAATGTCAACCGCAAAAATTGACTTCAAAAGTTAATTAAAACTTAGTAATAAGTGTTGTATCAAAGTGTTTAAATAAAAATAAGTTTGTATTTTAGAACTGTGTGTAAAGAATTCTTTCACTGTTCTTTAGTATGTTTCTTAAGACACATTGCTATTGTTAAATATTCAAACTTTCATAACTTATTATATACTGAACGAATATTGTTGAAAATCGAGATATTGATTTATTTGATTGAGATCTTTATTTGCAATCATATTTTTCAAAACAAAAAAAGTATTTTAGAAGTTGCAGAGCTTTGATGTTAGCTTCCCATTGACTTAACATAGGGATTTCCTTAATTTATGGAAACCAGTGTACTTCCAAAATCTTCCATTTTTTAAAAATAGCTGTTTTTTGCTAATTTTTAGATTTTTGAAAATTTAAGGAAAAAATATATTGATAATAGTTGAAATCTAACTTGTGAGTTTAAATCAGGTGATTGCTTCAATACAGAGTAAAGTTAACAAATGGCAGTACCGTATAGCGCTTCTAAAATGTGGCAATCAGATGGCTTTATTGAATTTATTTATATTGGAATTTAATAAAATATGCATCAAATGAAAAATGAAAATATAATTTTTCAAGCTTGAATTATGTATTTTTAAAAGTTTTATGTATGAAATTTTTCAAATGGCAAATTAAAAAAAGACGTTTTATATGATGTACAAAAAACGTCTATAGATGTCCTTGACCTGGGAAAGGCTAATCAGTGCAAGCAAGAAAAATAATGAATTTTTATAATTATTTTATGATGAATATTCAAATGTACAATTATAAATTCTTAAAAATCAATCGAACATTAATTAATAGATTCTGAAAAAAATTCATCGCCGCCACGGCGGGAATCGAACCCACATCTCTCCAGATTCATGCCAGAGCGTGCTACCATTGCACCACGCATCGGACAACGAACTCTTTCAGAATATGACCTTATAAAATCTTCTTCCTCAGATGTGACTGAAACAGCGCCATCTATACCCAAGGAGATGCAACTCTTTCAGTCATTGCATTTGATTATCAGATGTTAATGAGAAGGTCGCTAACACTAAGACGTTAATATATAATTAAAAATCAGTGACTGATTTTTAATTTGCTTTAATTTGGTATATAACATGACCTATTTCTTTTAATTAGTTATTTATTTAAAATATTCCAAAGTTGACTTGTTTGAACTCTACAACAAGCCTGAACTTTTCTCAAAGTATGGTACAGAGAAAAGAAATGTTTACTTTAAACAAGAAATTATTTTTTTGCTCTTCAGAAATAGCCTTTCTATTCATGTGCTTCATAACCATTTCTGTCTATTATTGTCTTTTTTAAATAATTTTTTGTGTTGCCAGGTGCATATTTTACTACATGACTCCAAAAAAAGTCCTATTAAAAATAAAACTTGTCAACTTTTTTGTTAAATATTTTATTTTCAAAAATCCAGAATTAAATGCTGATTAATTTGGCATATAACATGCCATAATTCCTTTCATTAGTTATTTGGCAAAAAAGCTCTAAAGTTAATTTTTTTTCCTGATCAGAGTGAAAGAATAGCTGGACCTGGGAAGGGTTAAGACTCCTTTTCAAATTGGCTCATTACAGGAATGTTTGAATAATTGTATTCTGATTCAATGTAATGCAAATGGTACTAGAACAACTATGCATTCATCCCATCAACCACCAGTACCTATTAATTTTCCCATCATTTTTTCCCCTATGCACCTATTAATTTTCTACCATTCTCCCACCCTTCAGATTATCAACAACTGCAGTGAAGGAACAAATAAATATTCACTGACACTTTTTTTTTTTATAATGATATTGACAAAATTGTAACATTAGCACCACCTCACATAAGTAGTATAGCACTAGTGAGGATAAAAATGCTAAGAATGTGTAATAAACATTTGCCTCAAATATAGAGCAGAATTGTAGTTTAAAATACTTGTGTACCCTTTTTTTCTGTAGCATAGTAATGCTTTGCATTTTAGCAAATATCTTGCAGTAATTATTTACAAGGCAGTATTCATGCTGCTCTTTTGTTTTTTTTCCCCTGAAAGTAATGCAATTTTTCTCCATACCTTTGAAACCAAAATACAATCCCAACAACCGGCATATGAAAAATACTGATGTTTTTTCCCTTGTAAATTGCAAAACACCATAAAAGCAAAATATAAAAGCACAACATGAAAAATGTCCAATATTTTAAGCAATGAACTGCCACTCTGCAGTCGAAAAAAAGCCCCAAGGATTAAATAACCCAATGGGTTAAAACAAGCATAAAAACACCCAAAAACAATGAACTGCCATTCTTCATACAAAAAGATCCTGAAGGGTTGAATACCCAGTGGGCTAAAAAATTACAAAAACACTGAAAATCGCAAACAATGAGCCACCATTCTGCACTCAAAAAACCCAGGGGTTAAATAACCTAATGGGCTAAGACAAGCACAAAAATGTGCAGAATTGTAAACAATGAACTGTCATACAGCAGTTGGAAAAAGCACAAGGGATTAAATAACCCAATGGGCTAAAACAAGCTCAAAATCATAAACAGTGAACCACTATTTCTCACTTGATAAAAGTCCTAGGGCACTTTGCCCAATTCATAAATTCATAAAAAGACACCAAAAAATCATATAACCTAAAAAAAATGCATATTCTAACACTATGCCCAAACCACATTTCCTTTTCTGAACACACACCACTATCCCCAAGTAATATTCATAATCCACTCAAGAATAAATAACATTCAGTACAACAAAATTTTCAAACTTTCCTATATCTTCCCCATTAGCACACAAACAATCATCATCAGTCAGTAGCACTCCATGCTCTTAATCTGCAGTTCCCAGCTGCACTATTGTTAAGATTTATTTCTGCAAAACTCCCTGCCCATGGTAAGTAGGGGACACTGATGGGCTTGGAAAGGCTGCCATCCATTGGATGGGATGTTAAGCCCCTCTGCGGGAGAGCCATACCCTATGCAAGTTAAAGAACACACTGGATGGCCTTGGTGGGAGGCTACCGTGTCTCCCAACAGCTGTTCAAGTGGGTCCCTCCTCCAACCTTCTCTGAGCCTTCGAGGTCTTTGTGACCTGGCCATTTAGCCTAATGTATACAAAAAAGTGCTGGTCAGAGGTAAAGCAATCCAAACACCTCATAAAAACTTTCTATTTTCCCCACATTCAAAGCTTTTACCATTTTCTTCCATATTCTCAAACAAATGCCTACTACATCCTGCTAAACACAGGGGCTCACAAGACTGGGCACAAAGGGTTGCTCAGTCAGTAGTGCACCAGACTCGTAATCTGTCATTTCCAGGTTCAAGTCCCCGCTGTGCCAGCATTGAGATTTATCTCCGCAAAACTCGCCGCCCTCCCACGGTCAGTAGGGGACACCGATGGGCTTGGAAAGGCTGCCGTCCGTCGGATGGGACGTTAAGCCGTGTCCACGTGTGTGGGAGAGACATACCCTGTGCATGCCACGTGTGTGGGAGAGACATACCCTGTGCACGTTAAAGAACACGCTGGATGGCCTTGACGGGAGGCTACCATCTGTCTCCCAACAGCTATTCCAGTGGTTCCCCTCCTCCAACCTTCTCTGAGCCTTCGGGGTCCATGTGACCTGGCCATTTAGCCCATGGTGTGCAAAAAAGTGCCGCTCAGAGGTAAAACAACCCAACCATCTGTCTCCTAACAGCTGTCTAGCGGGTTCCCTCACCCAACCTTTTTTGAGTCTTCGGGGTCCTTTTGGCCTGGCCATTTAGCCCATAGTGTGCAAAAAAGTGCCACTCAGAGGTGAAACAACCCAATCCTAATAAACACAAATATATGATTAGAGAGTTCTGACCACTCCCACTCAAACCCTCACTCTAAAGACATTATGTAAAATATTCCCCCACATCCAAAGTCACAAGAAGCTATACAACTCCAACTTTTGAATAACCTAGCCATTACATTACAAAACAGTTCACTAACACTTTCCACAACACTCCTAAAATTAAGTAATTTTAATTCCTGAATGCCTTAAATAACTAACTTATTATTTACCATATTTTAACCACATTAAAAAAAAGGGGGGGGAGGAATTAATTTCCTCTTTTATGCCTATTATGAAAACATCCACTTACCTGTTACGTTTTCTAAAAATTATCCAAACAAGAATGACAAAATATTCAAGCATTAATGTCACACTCACATCAAATCCCACATGTGATGCTTGATTTCACGTTACCTGCTCAAAAGATACAGATCGTTTAACTTTAGTCCACCAACAACATACAGTTACTCTAATGTTATGCTTCAATGTCATACTTTGTGCCTCGACAGTATGTTTCCTAAGCAACGCCATCTCTTGGCCAAGGACCATGAACAGCCAACTGAACCCATTGTTTTTTCCACATTGGAAAATGTCAACACCTACTTGTGGTAGCTGGACAATATATATAGTATATGCCATATTCAGAACTCTTAATATACTGTTATGAATTAAATGGAAAGAAACTGAGTGCGAGTTCAAAAATATAGCATTTAACAATTCTCATTCTAAATAATGTAATTTATTACAAAAGTATGAATGAAAACATTTATATAAAGTCAACACAGATCATATATGTGAACAAACCTGCAATCTATCGAGAATAATCTTACCAATTCCTAAATAACTAAATAGCTATACATCAAATGACTTCTTTCTAAGGTTTTAGACTTCAAGTACTCTAAAACTGCAGCTAGGTATATTTGTTTCTCAGGGCCATTCTTTTCAGATGTTGATCACTACGCTTCAAATGATGAATTCTTCTTCTACTAGTTTACTAACACAACCACACTAAGTAAATTTATTTAATCTCCTGCGAGCACACCAAATAAAATAGTTTCTTTTCTAAACTTTAGTGCACAGACAAAGACAAACATGTTTCTTCACACCATATTTTCTCTTAATTACAACAATTTATTTCTTGTTCTTTTTGTCAAGTTCGTTCGATATCATTGATGATGTAACTCTCATGCTGAAGCATACACAAGCATCCATGATGCATTTTTTCATAAATTCATTGTAGCACATTCATCTGTCATAACAATACATACTTTCAATATAAAGTACTGGTGCCTATGTGATATATGTATACATGCTGATTTCAACAATAGTCTTTGTAACGAACTGCAGCATGTTTCCTATTTGTTCTGCCAGGGAGATTTACCCAATATTTAGGTACTAGCATATGGTTTTTCTAACATGTTGTAGAAAATTTAAGAATAACTATGCACTAGTGCCAAAATATAGGCAAAATTGACCCTAGTGGAATAAATAGGAAATATTTGATGGTGTCTACTTTTTTCATAAAATATGGTAGACATGTATAACACATAGGCACTGAATGTGCTCAACAAATTTATACCAGCCATGGTTTAAGTGGGGCAAAGAATTTGTTCAATCTCTAGCATGCTAAGCTTGTAATCTGATGTTCCTAAGTTTGAATCCCTGCTGAGAATTTTCTACTCTCACCCCTGTTCTGCTTTTGGTGAGAAAGAGGACATCTTTAGGCCTGGAAATGCTGCCATCTGTTAGATGGATGTTAATCCAATGGCGCTGTATGTGGAGGAAAGCCATACACTGTGGATGTTTAAAGATCTTGATGGGATGCCACCATCTGTTTCCCAACAGGTTTCCAGTGGATCACTTTCCCCAACTTTCTCTGAGCCCTTGGGGGTCATTGTGACCTAGCCACTTAGCTCATTGTGTACGAAAAAAGTACCACTCAGAAGTAAAGCAACCCAGCCTGCTATAAAGACTACCAGATGCTGCCTGCTGTGGAGGTTCATAAAGGTTCCATATAATTTTTATCTCTAGCATTCTATTCCTTCATATTTGTCCAATTAGGGTAGAATTTATATTTCATGTTAGGTTGATTCCCAATTAAACTTTATTAGTGATAAATAAGACACAAGGGTTGTTTTAAAGAGTTGCAAGTGTTGATTTTAAGAATACAGATATTGCTTATTCCATACTTGGCAGTTTACATAATCTAATCATATTAATGAATTTAAATCATGATAACACTGTTAAACTCACCATGTTTTTCTATCATTCATAATTCAACCAGGTCAGATCACCACCCATCAGATATTAATGAAATTGGTATAAATGTTATTCAGATAAGATGCTTATTTGGTGTAATATATCCTTAGCTGATCTTGCTCCATAAAACTCCAATAAGCACATAACAAATAATAAAGGAACCAAATAACATACAAGATGTGCAATTCCCCATAATTATTCTAATGTAAAGAAATTTCTAAAAGGAACTGCAGCCATTTAAAATAATGGAGAAATAGTGATTTTAACCCTTCATTAGTCACACTGGATCTGACAGACCCATGATATGTTTATTAACATTTAAACACCTATCCATTTGATTTTTTTTTAATAAAAATTTTTTTACTAGTTGGAAACATTCTAATCTCTTATGTACATATTAATTTGTAATGATGTACTAATAATTCCTAATATGTTTCTGACCATAAACAATGGTTGCAATTCTTTTTCTTTCAATCTCCAATGTTTCATAGTTTTAAACTTGAGGTGACATCAAAGACTGCTGAATTGGGTAATATACAGATCAGATCATTTCTAAATACTTGACAAGAAAAGCTATATTTGTGAGCATCTGCTTCTCTTTTTTTACTTTGACCAAAAACTGTTTCTAAACTGTAAGAGTTAGAATCACCTAACACAATATAAAGTTCACTCTAAATTTAACTTAGATCATGTTAGGACTATCAAACTCCCCCCCCCCCCCCCCCCCCCCCCCCCCCCACACACACACACCTTGTAAAAAGGGATTTCTAAAAAAGTGTTTTTCTAAAGAAAGTTACCTAAAAATTGGTAGGAACTGTGAAAATGAATATACTTCTTCCTCTAATTGTAACTTAGACCAATGTAAAAATTTGGAATTCCATTTTTCATCTCCCAAAAAACTATAAGAGGTGAAACTCCCAAACTTGATATACAGCTTCCTCTAATTGTAGCTTAGACCAATGTTAGGATACCTCAAATATTTCCTCTTTCCAGAAAACGTCTGCCCCCTTCTCCCAAATGACTGGTAGGAATCCATAAATGGTAAGTGCTAGAACTGCCAAACTCAAAATACAGCTTCCTCTAAGTGTAACTTCAAGCCACATAAGGAGTTAGCATTTGTTCCCCCAAGAAAATACCCCCCTCCCCAAAATAAAAAAAGCTGTATAAACTGTTCTAAATGAAGTTCTTGGTCCACCAAATTCAGTTTACAGTGCCCTCATCAACTTAAAGTAGTGAAAGAGTTTGTCATCATCATCCTCAAGCAGCCATGGGCTAGAACAGACCGCGCAATTTAGTTCTCCAAGAATATCTGTCCTAAGCTATATCTGCTGCATCTCGCCACTGCACACCAATTCTAACAAGGTTCTGTTTGACATTGTCTGCCCACTGCATCCTAGGTTTCCCCCTCTTTTCTGAGGCCTTTAGGCACACTGTTCATAACCCTGTTCGCTAATATATAATTATCCATACAGGCAACATGGCCAAACCAACAGTCTCTCTCTGCACAGTATACTGTTTAAAGGAGATTGCAGACTCCTTTGCCTAACCTCATCATTAGTTACAAAGTTGAACCACCTAATGCCCAAGATAATGCATAAGCATCTAGAATCAAATGCATCAAATTTCCTGTTATCTTGTTTACAAAGTGTCCAAGTTTCACTACCATAACTAATCCTAGAAAGAACCAAACTTTTAATGCAGTCTAATTTTAGTCTTAAGTGTATACGCCTATTTCTCCACACTCTCCATAGATTCTTAAAAGTCCCGGCAACAATCCCTATTCGCTCTTGTTAATCTCATGCCACACATCACTGCCTGGTCAATTTTCATCATTTTAGTTTTATCTTCATTTATGACCAAACCTACTCTACTACCAGTCTCATCAACAGCTTGAATGAAAGAATTCATTACATCAACATCATTAGCTAACAAGGCAAAATCATTAGCATCATCTAAATCAGAAATTTTGAAATCTAGACCATTTAAAGCCAAAATCTTTCCCTTGCAGTGAATTTCGCATAACGTAATCAATAACCAAACTAAAGAAGAAAGGGGGGAAAAATGCACCCTTGTTGAACACCAGAAGCAATGCTAAATCATTTGCTACAAGCCTTACAAATTCATACACACAACTCAGTGTTATTATAGAGAGCTTTCATTATGTTAACTAACTTGTCTGGTATTCCATACGATCTCACATCAACCACAAATTATGACGATTAACAGAGTTGAAAGCCTTTTTGAAATCAACAAAGCTAGTAACCAAAGGTTTCTGAAACTCGAAACATTTCTCAAGAATCTGCCTGAGTGAAAATATCTAATCTACACATCCCCTACCACTTCTGAATCCACATTGCTCGTCACACAATTGACTGTCAACCAGATTCTTAATTCTATTAAGCACAATCATGGAAAGAACTTTACCTGGAATAGAGAGTAGGCTAATACCCCTATAGTTATCACAAGAATTATAATTTTTCATCACAGCTTTAAGCAATGTAAGGGTTTGCTGCCAAAAAATGGGAGATATATGTAAACTAATTCTGAACCTAACAAGTTACATCCAAGGATACCTTATAAAATGCAAAAATTATTTATCATTCAAAATTCTTAGTTTCATTTTCCCTAACCCTCCCAGCAGAAGCAGGAAAATCATTGTTGTTGATATAAAGCTCTTCATAGTAACATTCTACCACCAAAATTTTGGAAAAGCCAGCTTAAATACACTGAAATGCCAGTTTATTAGGTACACCACACCTCGTTACATAAATGGTTCATTGCAACACAGTGTCATGCAACCGTGGTGTGCAGTGTAAATCAGGCAGATCAGCTCTTCAAGCATCAGAGTTGGATTGAGTGTCAGAATGGGCAAAATGAGAAACCTTGAATGGGACATAATTGGTGCTAACCGTGCTGGTTCTAGCATCTCCCAAATGGCTGTCCCAGGCTTTTCATGTACAACCTTTTTAAGGGTTTACTGAGAATGCTATGAAAAGTAAAAAAACAAAGTGATCACCAATCCTGTGGGCAAAAACAGCTTGTGGATCAGAGGTCAAAGAGACTGACAAGAATTGTGCAAGTGAACAGAGTTGTTACAACCAGGCAAATCACAGCAGAAATAAACACTGATGTGCAGAAAGTCATCTCTGAACACACCATATATTGGACCTTGTTGTGAATGGGTTGCAACAGCCACTGACCATGTCAACTGCCAATGTTATCAGCAAAGAACATGAAAGCATGTCTCCAGTGGGTACAAGATCATCTATACTGGATCTTTGAGGACTGGAAAAAGGTAGTCTGGTTGGACAAATCAGTGTTCCTTTTGCATCATACTGATGGAAGGATTGGAATTTGGTGCAAGCAGTATGAGTTCATGGAGCCATTTTGTCTGTTGTCAACAGTGCAGGCCACTGTTGGAGCCGTGATAATGTGGGGAATGTTTTCATGGCACACATTAGGCCCCCTGACACTCATCGGAAGACCTCTGAACAACATGGTGTGTTTGAACATCGTAGCTGACCAAGTTCATCCCTTTGTTACTCAGTTTAACCTTACTCAATTGGACACATTCAGCATGATAATGAACCTGGTCATAAAGCACATATCATGATTCCGGGAACATGCTGACGAATTTTCGTTGCTTCATTGGCCTGCATAGTCCCCAGATCTAAACCCTGTTGAGCAACTTTGAGATGAGGTGGAAAGGGCTGTTTGCAGCGAGACAGATTCACCGTCCAATTTACACTAACTGTGAAGCACAATCATTTCCAAGTGGTACAGCATTCCTGCACAATGTATGAAGCATCTTGGGAGTTTCATGCCCTGATTAATTCGGGCTGTTCTGAAAGCTAAAGGAGGCGCAACACTCTACTAAGTAGATATACCTAATAAACTTTCATCTCAGTATAGATATTTGTGATATTCATTTAAATATTTGGCATTTTCCAACTTTTCCACCATCAGAGGGCACTACTGAGGTTTTTTATTTTTGCCCGTTAGGGTTTTCAAGCTAGTGGATGATTGGAGAAATGTAAATATTTAATGTAATATCTCTTAAAAAAGAAAGCTGTTTTATCAATCCCCCATAGAGTTAAGGGGTAAATTATTGCTGCCAATGTAAACCTCTTGACCATCACATTCTGCCACTAAATTTCAGATTTCTGACATAATCAAGCTAAAGCCATAAACCAGTTCAGTCTAGTGGGTATAAATGATCAGGACTCTGAGAAGTTGACCACTCCTCAGCAGAGTGGGAAAAAAAATGAAAAAGGGGATGTAGATGACTAAATCAGTAGGTCACCCACCCACCTCCTTCCTTTTCCATCTGAAAGGTACTAATGGCCTGTATCCCAACAAAGTGGGGTCAGACATTCGGTGCTAGGCCTGGCTGGTTCAGTGCATCATCACTGGGGATTGGTACATAGCTCTCCTTCCAGTTTATGTCTAGCTTCCATTTACAGATCAAAAGGCACTGTTAAGGTATTGGAAAATTCAAAAAATACAAATGTATGGATGGGTATTTCGTCAATACCCATCCAACATGCTAAAGAATGTTTTATCCTTAAAGTAAGGGACAATACATACTGCTTTCAGATTATTTGTACTGTCTGATTTTTATGTACTGATTTTGTACTGGTTTCCTTGGGTTGTACTTCTTTGCATTGCTTTGAACAAATAAACCTAGGAAACAAGATAGTTTTTTAAAGAAATTAAATATTTCTGTAATAATTGGATTGAATACATCAAAAGAGAGAATTTTGAGGAGTTGGATGTTTTTGGGTGGACATTAAAAAATTTAATGAGAGGAAGTAATGAAGCTCATTACAGTGATATTCATTTGTAGTAATTAGGTAGTGGAAAAAAAACCAAAAAAAAATCATGGATCAGGAGATTGAGTCTGGGAGGCAGATGGGTGGATTTTTTCACACTTGTCAAATTATTACTTAAATGGGAGAAGGTTGCAGAAACAGTTCGTTACATGAAACAAGATCACCAAGTTATTGTAGATGATAATGAACTTTCTGACAAAATTAGGAAAGTCAACATCTGTTGTATAGAAGAAAAATTAATGAAAACAAAACCTGAAAATACACATGCGATGGGTGGAAATAAGCAAAAGTTTTCAAAGAGAACAGCTTTCCATGAAAAACTTTAGAATACTTATTGAAGCTGTGATGTGTTTTCCAGTTACAAAGGCAACTGCAAAAAATCTTTTCTCAAGGATAAATGATTTCTGGAATTGTGAAAAATGAAGATTAAATGTGAAACTTTATCAGTGGTAACAGCAGTCAAGATAAACCTTAGTTTATGCTTGTGGAAAATTTTCAAGTGCACTCATCAAAAAAGAAATTAACAAATTCATTCAAATGAAAAATATGTTATAAAAAATTAATAATTCTGGAATTCATAAAAGTAAATGCATTTTTTTTTTAAGTTGTCAGTATTCTGCTTTTTCAAGTTATCAGTATCTGCTTTCTACATTTTTAACTGCATCAATGTACTGCTTTCGATTTTCAGAAATCTTGGTTACCTTACTTAGGAAATGTCAGGTTTCTCACAATACATGCAGTTATGGTCAAGATAATATTTTAGCTATTTTCAGCAGAAAACTGAACTTTATCATGCTGCAATGAGGGCCAACTATGCAGTACAGTGAGTGCCTTGACCATTTCCAGGTACAGGTTTGAGTTTTCTCACACATTTTGTTTCCTTTTGTGTGGAAAGTTAACTTCCCCACTCTTGTTTTTTGCTTATTTCATTTTGTGTGGACTCTGGTGTGTTCTTCATGCTTCTCTTTTATTTTTATTTCTTTCTGTTGACTTGGTTTACTGGCCATATGGGTATAGTGCCCATGCAGTCCTGACACCCAATTGGGTGTTCCCTTGTTGGACTCCATGGTGGGTGGGAACCATGGCCACTGAACCACATATTACACAACGATGAGTTCTATGAGTGAATTTTCTTTGGCCTCAAACAATAAACATGCTCACAGTGTAGGCCAAACTTCCTTTTTGTTGTCAGCTGCCCCTCATTTTCTGATCATCCATTCAATGGGTGACTAGTTGTTTGGGGATATATCCCCATTATTATGACGTATTTGTAAAGTCTCACAGGTTGTCTGAAATCATTTAAGTTCCTCAGATCTCTAGTAGAGACTGCTTTGTGTTGATTCTGAGCTGTGCTTGAAAGTCAATGTGATTGGTGAGTGCCCATTTCATTGTTGCCTCATCAGTCCCTATATTCTTATGTGGTGGTCTTAGTGGGGATTCTTCAAAGTTTCTAAGGAGGAGCTCTGCTCAGAGTTAGCCCCCACAGGGAGTTGTTGCAGTTTAGTGGAGTTCGGTAAATTACTGCCTACCCAGACACTATTCACCTTCAACCTACCTAGCCCGCCTGCCTGTTGCCATCAAGGCAGGCTACCTGCATTGCGAAGTATGGCCATACATTCCCAACCATCTGTGTTACAATATCGTAGATACAGCCATACCTGCACTGCTGTGACAGTGTGGATCATAGTGATCTGGATTGCATAGTTGCGCAGGCAAGCTGTGTCAACTGCAACTGTTACCATCTGGCATTCTCTCATGACTGTCCTAAATGGTAGGAAGAGAAAGAGGTGCAATGACTTAACCCTTTGCACTCGAAGTTTTTTTTATTGGTGTTACCAGTTACTCAAAGAAAATTGATAAAAAAAATAGCTTTTTCATATTGTAGCTTAAAATTTTTTAAATATAAAAATTATCAAAATACTTACCTGCAAAAACTTTTTATTGGTAAGGACTTTTATACATATTTAAAATAAATAAATACCCCCTCAAGCAGCTGCTTGCCACAGAGGTCTGACAGGAACCTGTCAGCTTATATGCCACAGTAGAAGATCTGAGAGGATGGCAGGACCTCAGCAGAAAACAACACGAACATCCATGCCTTACCCGGGGCTCGAACCCAGGTCCCGTAGATCAGTAGCCAAGCGCGCTAACCACTCGGCCACGGGACGGCTATACATATTTATGGAACTAAAATAACTGATTTGCAAAAAATAAAAACAAATACAAACATCAGAAAAAAATATACATATACAAAAAACTACAACTTATAATTTTTTTTGTAATTTTACAAATTCATCATCACTGATATTTATTTTATCTGCCATGTTTATGGGTAAAAATTATGATCACGAATAATACAGAGCACAGATACAACACATAACCATCTGCTACAGATGTTAGCGCCAGACTGACCGTAGCGTGCCACTTCTGTGACACCATTGGGTGCAAAGGGGTAAGACTGTAAATAGCATCACAGCGTGAGGTGATAAAGCTTGCTGCACTGCTCGCCCCATTTGGCAAGGTTTCTTATGCCAATGTGGTTATTAGAAAGCCTATCATTGTAATGGCTTCTGTGGCAATGCAAACTGATATCAGCATCACATGATCAGTCTTTGTCAGCCACTGTGAAGTACCTCTTACAGTAGGTGAAACAGAAGTCTTGTGTCCATCTCAATAATTATTTTAGTTTCCATTCTGGCTGTGACAACTTCCACCACTGGAACGCCACTTCCTGATCACAGACAGCTAGACATTCTAAACCAAAGGGCCCAAGAGAAAGATGTTATCTTCACCTTATTTGGAGGTCTCTGATCCTCCCTTGGATGACTCTGAAGCCATGAATAATGGACCATTCTCAATTTCCTAAACCATCATCTGCAATGGTAAAAATAATCTTCCACCCATTATCCTATGACTGAGATGGCCACACTCCTACATTGGAACTATCATGGATTCCAGAGGAAACTTCACATGAAGGTCCTCCTTTGGACTCAATAGCCTATCTGTATGTGCCTGCAGGAGACCTACTTGCAGATAGTATTCACAATCCGGCACTTTTTTCTCATTCACCAGGATGGAGATGGACAAGGTTGGGGGTATCACCATCCTTGTGAGCAACCATTCTCCACCCCAGGTCGTCCCCCTCACCACCACTCTCAAGGCAATAGCCATCTACCTCTTTGTGGGATTTTCATTGACTGTCTGCTTAGTCTATCTACCACCCATCAAGACCATGGTGACCTCATGTTGCAACTGCCATCCTCCTTTACTCATCATGGGTAGGCTTGCCATATGTCCAGGATTTCAATAGTTGTCCAGTGCTTTAAAATATCCTGGATTTCAAATCTTCATTGTTCAAGTATCTACCAACATTTTATTTAAGTCGATCAGCTCTTTAAATGTGTTGTAGTTGAGTAGCAACACAGTACTTCCAAAGGGCCTAAGGTGCAAGTATTGCACATGCCCAATAAGCATCGTTTTAGTTTATTACACTGATTGGCATTACCCAGTAACCCATAAAATTTTAAACTTAAGTTAAACTCTAAAATGAGTAGTAAAAGAAAGTGCAAGTTTATAATACAAGAATAATATCACCTTTAAAAATCATTGGTATAGACTGATGTACTTTGTGAAAGTTGCTTGTAATTAGAAAGGCACAGTTGAGATATGCTGAACACAAGTCAGTAGAGTTCGATATAATGAAGCAGTATTCACACTTACATTTCAAATATATGGAAATAAAAAGTGGCTTCTTAATTGATGAACTTGATGGTAATAATTCAAGAACATTGCAGAATCACATCATTGTAAATCACACACAATATTAACAAGGAATTCTTGAAGTGCATCATGTAACATAGTAGAAGGATCTAGATTTTGAAACATACAATATGTTCTTTGTCAACGAAATGGTGGTAGTTTCTGTGTTAAAAAAAAAAGAAAAAACAAACTACCACCATTTTATTAACGAACATATTGTATGTTTCAAAATCTAGATCCTTCTACTACGTTATATGATGTACTTCAAGAATTCCTTATTAATATTGTGCACAATTTTACAATGATGTGATTCTGAAATGTTCTTGAATTATTACCATCAAGTTCATCGATCAAAAGCCACTTTTTATTTCCATCTATTTGAACTGCAAGTGTGACTACTGCTTCATTAAACTGACCTTAGCCCCGGATTTAGGCATGGATGTGTGTGTCGTTTTTCTGCTGAGGTCCTGCCATCCTCTCGGATCTTCCACTTTGGCATATAAACTGACAGGCTCCTGTCAGACCTCTGTGGCAAGCAGCTGCTTGAGGGGATATTTATTTTTATTTTTACTGCCTTGTCTTCAGCATATCTCATCTGTGCACTTCTAATAACAAGAAACTCACAATGTACTTCAGTCTATACCAGTATTTTTAAGGTGATATTATACATGTCACACACTGGGACTTTTGAACTATCAAGTGCAAGTTTACGGACAAACTTAAAGATTTACAAATATTTGAAAAGGCAAAGTAATAATGAAAGTAATGTGTATTGTATTATTTGTAATGGTATTTTTATGGTGGAATACAAAGGATGAGGCTATAGAAGATCATATTCACAGTGACAAGCACAAACAAGTGGTAAATGACTCTCAATCTTCAAGTATTACTTCTTATATTAAAGTCGCGTGATCTAAATCAACCTGATTTATTATGTACTGTAAATGAAGTAACTTTTGCTTATCTTTCAGTGGTATATGAATTTAGCTTCAAGTCAGTGGATTGTACATCCAAGTCAATCAAGCATTTGTATGATTCGAAGTTTTCCTCTGGAAAGACCAATATGAATGCCATTGTGACAAATATTATATTACCTTACATTTTTAATGAAGTTTTAACAGACTTGCAGAAAGTAAAAAAATAATTTAGTTACAATCATTATAGATGCTTCCAATAAAAAAGAAGTAAAAGGAGTCCCAATTATTGTCAGATATTTCTGTAAAGCTACTAAATTTTGGAGAAATTACTGGGGAGACTCGATATATTCATTAATTACATAATGGAAGCTACCAGAAAACATACCTTAGAGAGGAAAATTATTTGCTTCTGTACAGACAACATAAACAGTAATTTTGGTGGTGTGAAAAGATAAAATAGCATATACAAAAAATTAGAATGCAATTGGGGATGTCCCATTTTAGAAGTTGGTTGGGCAGCCTTCATTATTAACACTGTACAGACAGCTACTGATAAGCTTCCTATTGATATTGAAGTGATAATTATAAAAATTTATAAATATTTATATATTTATACAGTTAGAAATACCAAATTAAAATCCTTTCGTGAAGATGCAGAGATAAAATGTAAAAAATGTCACGCAGTGCTACACGGTTTTTAACCCTTCCAGTGGTCAGGACATCTGCATACATTCACAGAATTCGAAATGAGAGGCCAAGGACATATATGTCCATTTTTAGTACAAAATAAATCGATTTTTTAAAAATAAAAATTACTGTTTTGAAAATTTTTTATACATATCTTATAAAATATATATATATAATTCAGGCTTGATAAATAATATTTTCGTTTTTTCATTTGATGCATATTTTATTAAACTATGACAAAAATAATTTGTTGAAGCCCTCTGATTGCCATTTCTTAGAAGCAATATAAGGTATTACCGATTTGTTTGTTAACATTACTCTATGCTGAAGCAATCTCCTAATTTAAGTTCAGAAGTTTGATTTTTAACTATTATCAACAAATTGTTCCTTAAAGTTTCTAAAACTCCTGATAATTAGCAAAATACTTATATTTTTAAAAATGGAAGATTTTGGAAGTAATTATACTTAATTTTATTCGGTATACCACTGTAAAAAGTCTTAAAATTGATCTGTTTCTACAATGCTAAAATTTTTTACTTTAATAAAATTCAGAATTCTCTTTAGTTTGGTATATAACATGACCTATTTCTGTTGATTAGAATATTTTTAATAAATAACTAAAGTTGACTTATTTATTGGACTATGCAACAAGCCTGAACTTTTCTCAAAGTATGGTTATTGAGAAAGCAATTTACAAAATGGGAGAAATGTTTACTTTATTAAGAAAATTATTATTTTTTTTGTTATTCAGAAATAACCCTTCTACTCATGTGCATTATAATCATTTCTATCTATTAATGTTTTTTAAATAACATTCCTTTCATTAATTATTTAAGAAAAAAGTTCTAAATTGATTTTTTTTTTTTGCTGAGCATAGGGAGAAAATAGCTTTGCCTCTGGATGGAAACCAGTTTTTCAGGCTGGACACTGGAAGGGTTAAGTCTTCTACCCGGTTTCAAAGTCTACAACCTGTACCTCAGAGTTTCTTGACGTATTTGATGCATTGAAATAATTTTTTATGAACAAAAATTGTCTGACAGTTCTGAAATCTTTTTTTTAAAGCTCGGAGAACACAGTATATTTACTGTTTCTATGTGGAACTCGACCACCTTTTTCATAACATGATGAAATCTTTAGAATCAAATGATATCACTGCAATAGAAGGTGCTTCAAAATATTGCAACCTAATTAATAACTAAACTTAAAAAGAAGTGCTGAGAAATTTGTGCCATTTGCTGCAAAACAACTATTGTTAAAAATTAAAAATGAAATTTCTGAAGGCGAAATGTTGTGACAGACTTTGACGAGTTGTCAAAACGAGAATTGCATATTTAGATTATGGCAATCGAATTTCGAATATCTTAAAATATATTCTTGGATAAATCTTAAATCTAAATTGGAGTGGACTGATAACGAAAATAGTGCTGAATACTGTAATGGGATAATAAATAAAAATAAATAATAAAATAAATACCCCCTCAAGCAGCTGCTTGCCACAGAGGTCTGACAGGAGCCTGTCAGTTTATATGCCACAGTAGAAGGTCTGAGAGGATGGCAGGACCTCAGCAGAAAAACAACACAAACGTCCATGCCTTATCCAGGGCTCAAACCCAGGTCCTGTAGATCAGTAGCCAAGCACACTAACCACTTGGCCACGGGACAGCTAATAGGATAATAACCACACACTTTTTAATATCGATGAATTGTTTGATGAACTATCATTAATAAATCAAATTTATCAGAGTGAAAAATTTAATGATGACTCAAGTTTAACTCAGAGATGGATGCGCATACTTTAAATAGCTAAGAAAACTAGCATTTGAATTGATACCATTTTTAAGCTTGTTATATTTAGCACCTGTAGAGTTTTCTCAATGATGGGTAATATTTGAACAGCCAAACGTAGCGCCTGCAAGTTTTGGTCGTTAAGGACTTCCTTAATATAAAAGTTATAAAATAATATAATATAAAGAGATAATATAATATAAAGATATTATAATGTAAAGAGATCAACATCCTGAAGAAAGTATTAACTTCAGAGAAATACCAATGATACGATAAATCAGATGAGGGACAAAAACAGCTGACTGGGCCAGTCATTGCCAATGATTCCCCAAAATGGGTGAAAGTTAATATTTCATAATTTAAATTTGTTTGTTTTTTAATATTATTTTTACATTGAATACCTTAGTAAATGCAGTATGGTTTTCTATATCCCATGATTGTTCTTGATGTATATAATGAAATAAAAAAAAATTTAAAAAAATGGATCTCCCTCCCCCCTCCCAAAAGTCCTGTATTGGGTTCAGAGAATTATGACAAGTTTAATCATGGGGGACTTCAATGGATGCAGTCCTTTCTGGGGCAGTACTGACACAATCAGGAGGGAGTCCTCAAGCAATGACTCTTGGATCCTGCTCTCTCCCTGTTGAACACTGATGTCAGTACCTACTTTCACTCCCCAACCCATACATTCACTGCCTTGATCTCTGCTCCTCGATCCTTTTACTCTTTACATGGGAGGTCAAGGACAACCCCTATGGAAGCAATCACCTTCCTGTGGGAAGCCTTGCAACCCTTCGTGCATATTGTGAGAGAGGTTTGATCAAGCTAATTGGGGTGGCTTTGTACTTCTCTGTGGGTTTGATGAACAAAGACTTAGAATTTTGCCAACTTCGAGTTACTTTTGGGGGGAGCCTCCCCCCATGGCTACGCCCCTGACCATATGTCACTTTTACACTTAAGGAATTTTCGTGTGACAGAAACATAAAATTGGTTTGTATTGCACATAAAAAAGGGGGATAAAGGAGTCTTAAAATGAGACATCAGTTAATTTTTTGGGCAAAACATGACTAAATATTCTTAAGCTATTTTTTAGAAGTGCTGTATCACAAAAGTCACTAAACTGTAGAAGTGTTAACATTTAATTCTGTGAATTTAACGTGATATGAACATAATATTTTTTGGCCAGTATTTGTTTTGTGTTTTCTAATGTATTTTCATATGTGGATTATCAATTATTAAGGTAACACAATATTTTCTAGGTGTCCATATCATAGGAAATATTGGCAGAGAGAAAGGAGATTTCATCTGGCCGCTTCTTGGTGCATATTTAACATATCCTCTATACCTTTGGAACATGAATTCAGTGTTTTGGACCTCTCTTGTATCATCAATATTTTTTAATTCTTTCTCCAAGCAATGGCGACGAACTCCTTCTCCGGTGCAACCATTATGGTATCGAATGTTTATCGTGCTATTATGTGGAGCTTTATATGTGACATTATGGAGTTCCTTTTTATATTTCAATTGTACTGTCAGCTCACAAGATGGTGAAGAAGTAAAATGCAGAGATGCTGCCAAGCATTTTTTCACTAGTCCAATGTGGAAGGAGTTTAAGTCAGTAATTTCCGATGTTTATCAATTTGCGAAATATCACGGCTGGAAAGAAGTGTGGCATCACATTGTTCAAGCATTTGATCCTTATGGAGAAACTAATGCATTGAATGTAAGTACATAAAAATCTATATTATAATTATGTGTATGTAACACCAAGGCTCAGCATTAAGTTAGATGTCATCTCCTCAATGACCTTTTTAAAGAAATTCAAATAAAATGTATACTGTGTGGCCTTAAGAAAATTATGCATGAAGTACTATTGAAACAAGACAATGTATGCAAAATGTTTTAGACATAATCTTTTTTAATAACGCATTATCTGCAACCCAATTTACCCATTGGTAAATCAGTAACTAAAAGGAATTCAAACTCTTAAAAATATGGTAAACAGCTTTAGACTTCAATATGTTTAAAATAATTATTTTAGGAAATTCCTTGAACAGAGATATAAAACAAAAACCAAATATATAGTATTTTTACACTAAATAGTAGAGTCCACCCAGACTAACCTTCGGTTACTCCATGGATAACTTACTCTTTTAGTCAGGTGGATTGTGAAATGTACCAAATCAACTGGTAGGATTGGTTCTTGTACATCTGAGATAAGTTTGAACAACCAAAAGACACACTCCAGAAACAGTTGCACATAAAGGCGACAGAAATAATTGTTCTGTCATCACATGTATTTGTGCAGGTTACAGATGACCTTACCTAGTTCCCAGCCATGCTAGTGTTGAGATTTATCTCATCTAACCCTCCCCCCCTACCTAAAGTCAGAAGGAACCTTCCATCAGGTGGGACATAAAGCCATGGCCTGTGTGTAGGAAAGGCCATACCTGGCTGCACGTTAAAAACATGCTGGATGGCTTTGATGGGAGGCTACCATCGGTTTCCTAACAGTTATCTAATGGGTTTCCTTTTCCAACCATTTCTTAGCCCTTGTTACCTGGCCATTTGGTCCATTGCACCAAAGTGCCACTCAGCTTAAAACAACTCACCAGTGGTCATTGGAGACTAATAAGATTGTTATCTGGAATATATTAGGATGAGTGCTGTACTATCTTTTTTACGACTTGTCATTCAGTAATGCAATATTAAAACTAGGAAGTACAGGCATACCTCGTTTAGTGCTTAGGATGCGTTCCTGAAATCAGAGCCAAATGAAAAACTTTAAACGAGGCCTCATGTAGATTATATAGTATCCGGAGGAATATTTTTCCATACATATAAGATTTGTTAATTTTAAACAATCTGAAAATGAAAGACTGCTAAATATTTGGTGTAATTACACATTTCTTTATTTAAAAAAATTTTGTAATTCATTATTTAATCAATTCACTTTTATATTTGTATTCAAATTAAAATCTAAGAAAATTTAATGAAATTCAAAAGAATATATGACAAGTTCTGACCCGGCAGTCTTTAGAAAATTATCTACAGTTGATTGCTTTACGTATTTCTGTTTCTCATTTAGCGGTTCAGTATAACGTGATAAAGCATATAATACTTCATGCTTACATAAATAGATCTTTTGAAATCAGGATCGTTCTCACTTAAATTTTCAATTGCATCTTGTATTGTCTTCATAAAAATTGAATTGTGTCGTACATTAAATTTATGCAGTGTTTAAGTAGTATGGTGCATTTTTTGTTTTAAATAACGTTAACGGATATCTGTTCTGATAATGGTAAACACGTAAAAAAAAAATGAAAAATAGGCATTTTGCAAATTTTTAAATTTATCTTTCCAAATGCTCTCTAGAAACTAGAAAATAAAACTAAAGTACCTATATCGATGGTGCAAACAGTCACAGAATTTTATTCACTTCATAGGAAGATAGGGTGCTTGCAATCTTGTTGAGTAGGTAAGTCGGAGCTCTATCTTCCTTTGAAGCGAATACGAACTCGGTGACTGATTGTACCATCGACATGCTTCAGTTTTTCTCCTTTTTAGGGAGCATATAAGTAGGTATTTTTAATTTATTTATATTTTTTATTTGTCACTAAAAACACCTACCCTCAAAAATTTTCGTTTCACATATGACTCATAAACATTGACCATACTTTTCCACCAATTTTTGGAGTTGTATAAGGTATCCCGTGACATTGGAGACATCGCATAATTCGTTAAGGTTCACCCCGCGAAAATCTGCCTTCCTCCCCGTTTCTCATTTAGCGGTTCAGTATAAGAGGGGGAGGATTGGAAACAGCTTCCTCATATGATCTTTCATTTGACACTTAACTCGCAATTGTAGGCCCTCACGTTCGAAAGATATAGTGGAACAACGGTTTTCATATCCCCCTCTTTAAGGGAGGGGGAAGAAAGCAGAACACTCTGCGTTCCAAGCTGTCATATGACACAAATCATTTTCTCCATCGCGTTCGATAGATATGATGGAACAACTGTTTTATCAAGCGAAAAGCAATATGAAAGGTAAAATATAACTGTATGCGCCCTAAAAAGTGGAAAATAAATCTAAAACTTATCGATGGTGCAATCAGTAACTGAGTTCGTATTTACTTCAAAGGAAGATCCTTTTCCGGTTGCTGATTTGCCTACTCAACAAGATTGTTGTCGCCCTGTCTTCTTTGAAGTGAATATTTCCTAATTTTATGTGGGGTGGGGGGGGGGAGAGAAGGAAACAAAATGACATTTTTTTATAACCTGTGACACTCCCCGTGCCAGAAGCTTTCATTTGATGCAATAGCTTTTATCTTCGGAAAGCAAGTGACGAAAGTATAGTAGGACAATCGTTTTCGCGTTTCCCCATTTGTAGGAGAAGGGGTTAATTTTAGAAATCCTACGACATTAGTTAGACGCATTCAGTTGTTTCGGCAATCGCGTTCTAGAGATATAGTGGAGCAATAGTTTTCGTATTATTTCCCCGTTTTAGGCGGAAGAAACAACGGGGGGGGGGGGGGTCAATTTTTATAGCCTATTGCATCCCCCGCGTCACAAGCTTTCATTTGACACAGCGTTTGTCCGTCTCGTTCGAAAGATATGGAGCAACTGTTTTGACAAATTCACAAACTGACAAAGGACGAGTGAAAAGCATTAGAAAGATGGGTAATAAATTACTTTTTTTACAAAAAAAAAACGATGTATCGAAACTGTTACTCGAGGCAGCGCAAAGCCAGGTTTGCCTATAATTGCATTTGGTGAATGTGAAATGTTATTTTAAAAAAGTTTCCAAATTTTGCTTTTTCTAATGGTGTAAATTCAAAGTAATGGGAGATTCAGAAAATGTGAACAGTAATGTTTTATTAGTACCTATCCAGCTCATAAAGAATTTTCTATTTATCTCTTAAAACAAAAAGTTGCAGCCTCTTCAACTTTGGATAATAGGAAAAGCTCATCTGTTGGTGTGAACCTCTTTACCATATAACTCTATCATCTAAATTTAGAGTTCATACTGCTTACGCTGTTACATTTCAAGTTTTTTCATTTTCCATCTTTAGACACCTCTGATGGAAATTCGAACATTGAGAGATTCTGAAAATGCAAACCGTAATATCATTTTAATGCCTATGTAAAACGAAAAGAATTTTTCATTATGTAAAACGTATTAAGTTTTGCCTTAAGAATACATATATCTTCAGATGAACGGACAGTGTATAAAGTGGAAAAACAATGGAGTAACTCACTTTTTTTAATCGAGCCCCAAAAAAAGTCTTTAAACGATAAATATTTAAAAATATAGGCATAGAATTTTTTTCGTTTTTTAAGACACTATTTTTGACTTTTTACCGATATCCTATTGTTTCGACCGCTCCCAAAATTGGCCATGTTTAATAACAAATCTTTCAAGCAACTGCTTACTATAGAAGAATGTCAGTAGCCTATGCTTTGAATACGCCACGGAAAATACCTGTGAGGAAAGAGAGACCTCAACAGAAGGTTAACATAAGAAGGAAAACATCCGTGCTTTTTTCCTTGGCTCGAATCGGGTCCCTGCGATCAGTAGCCAAGCCTGTTAACCACTCCGCCACGGGACAGTCCATGTTTAACATTTTAATGTAAAATTAATTTTAATAATGAGGTAGGTATAATGCATACCATAACTTGAAGATTGCTTTAGAAATTAACGGATAATAATAACGAAAATAACACATCCAAGATATCTAATTGTTATAAAGGAATGTTTATTGCTTTGTATCCTCATTACAAACAAATGTATAATAATCTAATGAACAAGAGAATTTAATGAACTAATGAAACTAACAAATTAATTTTTTTTTACTTAAAATAAAAATGCATTATTCTGGTAAATTTGAATGCGGTGAATTCACATCTTAGCTTAAAACTATCGTATTATATCCGGAAACCAAATGACACTATAATCCAATTGTTAATGTACATATAAATGTGATGATTACAATTTAAAAAGTTTTCCTTGATAGGCTTACCCTTTAAAGCTGACATCCAATTGACATATAGTAGATTACCTTCCCATCTGCTGTTTTCCTTTACCAGAAATGCCTTCATGGATCTTAATGACATGTTGCATCCTATTTCTTTTTTGGGCTTAGAATGTCTTTTACAACAGTCTCAACCGCTGGAAAGTGCCATACTGGTGGAACCCAAAGACTGGAAAGTAATTATTACATATTTCGAGAAAATGGTATATTCATTTGGAATCATAAATGAAAATGTTTTTATATATTTTAATTATAGGATTTTCTCTGTATTTACCTTTGTGATGTTTGCAAATAATTACTATGGGAATGCTCTTTGAACTCTACATCACTTAGTCATGGAGATTTTTTTCCTTAAAAAAAACGTCATCTTTATTCATAGCCTTGACGAAATTTTTCATAATACCCAGTTTAATATTCAACGATGTCAACTAAGCCCTTTTCTGGCTTCACAAGGGGCTGATGCGAAACACTTTTAAATGGTCTGCTTAACACGAATCATTTGTTCTATCTTCCATTTTGCGCTTGAAATACAACTCGCACGCTTTTATGGCCGAAGGGGACAATATTTGTTTTTTGGGATTTCAATGTTGATTCACCACAAATAAGTCAAAAGTATTATACGTAATGGTGGTTTTTGGCCAGGCTCTTTCGCCCTAAAGAAGCAAGTTTTTTAAAGTTTAGCTGCAAGCTCAGAAGTTCTGTAACTTTTAGGTCACCGCAAATGTTCTATCAATATTTGTCGTGTTAATACTCTTGAGAAGCAAAGAAAAAAATTCATGCGACTAGCATATGCTACTGGAACGTATTTCCAATATGTAGAAACTTTTAATCTTTGACGAAACGAGCAAGCTCCATTTATATGAATTTTGCTATTGCCCTAACTCCTCCATTAGTCATTTTCATCATTACACAAGATCCTACTCATAGAAAATAATGGTGATAAGTTTTTCTGATGCCTGCCAAAAGAAAAATTATCTTTGCACCCCTTTCAAGGAGAAACCACCCTTTTAGTCTAGAACCTAATATTTCTACTTGATTTTTGGATACTCGCATGCCTCTAACGAGATCATTCAACTCTGCTTGTGATATTAAGTGAGGAGGTGACGTAGCTGTCTGAAAATCCTGATCAGATTAATTAGAGCATTACAATTTATTGTAGGGTCATCGCTAAAGTCTTTCAAATTCTATGCATCGGGTGTTTTACACACTGGTACAGCACGCTTGGCTACTGATCTGAGGGACCTGGGTTCGAGCCCCGGATAAGGCATGGGTGTGTGTGTTGTTTTTCTGTTGAGGTCCTGCCATCCTCACAGACCTTCTACTATGGCATATAAACTGGCAGGCTCCTGTCAGACCTCTGTGGCAAACAGCTGCTTGAGGGGGATTTTTTTTATTTACTGTCATGAAGTACAGATTGCATGGCTGACGGCAAATTTAAATATTTAATGGCTTGTTTCGACTTTTAAAAAAAGTCAGACATTCATTATACAGAAATAACATTAACATAACCTTTCGGCTTTTTCCTACCATTAGGATCGATAAGGAGGAATATGTACCTTTTAACCATCATCTTAAGTACCCTGCATACCCTGCAGTGCAACTAGGAAGCCCATATCTGTTCTATCTCCTCTTTTGCATAAGAATGCAACTCAAAGCCTTCTTGAGCAGAGGACAGTTGTTTTTGGGATTTCAGTGTCAATTCCCCACACTCAATAATATAAGAGTAGAGTGTGTATCAAAGGTAGATATACAACTTTGAGCAGATGTATACATTTATTAATAAATGGTAGATACAAATCAATAGATAGAAATGGCTAGCCAAACACATAGTTTTGGCAGATATAAGACCCATAGTTCGATGGGACTTCCAGATGTAAAACGATAAATAGACCACCTACAGTGAATTGTTTACCCGCACGTTATGCAGCATGTATTTTGCGACTTCTGTGCCTGTAATTCTTGCCCCTTGGATCATCAGTATTTGGTAGTAAAGGAGAAAGTACGCATTATCCTTAAGAAAATGTCTACTTGAGTTAAATTGGAGGATCGAGGTGGCCATGATATCTGACTCACTCGTCCCTTCATTGATTTGGAAAACGTGTGTTGATGTGTAACCTTGCACTTTTCCTTTCCCATTGTTACATACCCTTATACTTCCCTTAAAATTATTATAGAGCCTTTCAAAATTGTAAAGCTACTTTTGGAACACCCTGTATTAACGTACTTGGAGACGTCTTGCAAACCTACATCAGGCTTTTTGTGATTCAGTTATTGAATTAAACGAGCACAAAACTACGCAAATAATTTGTATAGCAGACAAGTGAGCAAATAAACAAAATATTGATCTACAGAATCATTTTACAAAATTATTTTCAAGATTTTCTTAAACTCATAATAAGTACCCAAAGCCTAATACCGAAAAGAGCTTTCACAAATTTACTGTTCATAAAGCATGTGGGTGCAATACAAGAAGTTGCCTTGCAAAGTAGATTAAAACGATATGTACGAGTTGGAATGGTGAATTTTGAGAATAACTATTTTGAGAATAATGGACCTCTCGTTTATACCAGTACAAGAGCTGCACGTGTAGAATAACAAATGACGCCGTGCTACATTGACTGCGAACTCTGAAACTAACAGTGAAAGTCTGTAAAGTGCGTCGCAACGTGATCCCTAGCTCTCAGCATGACCGCGAGACTCGACTTCGAACCAATAGATGGGACGCAATGTTGACATGTCGATTCCGAACAAATGACTTTTTTAAGAAAAAAGTGGCTAGTGACGGAACAGTATGGATTTGAATTTCGTAATCAGGGCATATAAATACATGATAATTACCTACATTTACATTAAAGTAAACATCAGCATTGTACCGTGAAAGCTATGGAAAGATTGCATTTTATCGCCCATTTCAATTACTCTACTGCTGCACAACCTATCAAATTAAGGGTTGGATCTTGCAAGATTACTAAGTCATCATTGTAAAGAAAACCTTCTAACCGATGGTCTCAAATGTTTCCACTCTGGGGCGTTACAGATTGGCACAGAAGGTGAAAAAGTGTAAAAGTTCCAATCGGTAACGATACTGGGTGGAAATAAACCGGCCGACCATCGATCGCAAGGTTTCCTATATAACGGTGACATGCTATTTAAGATAGCCACTGCCACAACTGTTCTATCAGTGGCTAGTACCATGTTGAGAATACTAAAGGAATTGCCTGTAAATAAAAAATAGGTAGTTTTATACTGATAAAACAAAGTGTGCTGAATGGATGTCGAAAATGTTTAAAGATTGACGTTTAATTTTGGAATGTGGACATATGGTTACGTTATTGCTATGTGTTAAATGTGGTTAACTCCCATCCTACCCTCGATCAGAAAGTGGACACCAGTGGATTTCGAAAGGCAGCCGTCCGTCGGATGGAACATTAAGCCGTGAGCAGGAGAGCCATACCCTGAACACGTTAAAGAACGTGCTGGATGGCCTTCACGGAAGGCTTCCAGCAGCTATCCAGTGGGTTCCCTAACCTTCTCTGAGCCCTTGGTGTCTTTGTGATCTGGCCATTGCGCAAAAATGCCGCTCAGAGGTAAAACAACCCAGAAGTGTGATTCACCCATACCATGACACTTATAATCTTACGTTAAGCGGGAGTAGTATGCTACCAGTTGGTTTAAGAGTTGGCTCGCTATAAAATAATGGGTTTCAGCACAATTCCCATTGTTCATATACAGGGTGAATCTGAAAATGTGGGCAAAACTTTACGGGGTGGTAGAACGCAGCTATACGAGCAATATTCGTCATAGAATGTATGGTCGTAACGCAAGCGGTGAGAAGTTAAAAGGTAGTTTTCCACTGTCACATTTAAAGAATGAACACAAGGAGAGGAGATACTTCAGAAAACATTTTATTAACAGGAACATGTTCAAAGAAATTGCTCAAAAGAGCTGCCGCCAGCTGTAATCCTGCGGGATAGGGACCGACGCACATTTGCGAAGACGTTGGGTGCGAGGACCGACCCTTTTATACCATTTCCAACGCCACCTAGCGGCTCGCCGTTTGCGCTCCGACCATATATTCTATGACGAATATTGCTCGTATATCTGCGTTCTACCCCGTAAATTTTGCCCACTTTTTCAGATTCACCCTGTATATACATACCATAAATACAATAGCACCATCAAATCCTGTTGTAAAGGAGTAGAACACGAATGTATTCATGATAGGACAAATATTCCTATTTAGTAATCCGTAATAACAGATTTAAATGTAAAGTGTAATATTAAAATAAGAGCTATCAATGCTTCTGAGATCCAAATCAAATACTAAATTTGAAACAATTTCAGCGGTATTTTACTTTCAGCACATGGAGGAATCTATTTGGTGAGTGATTTTTAACGCAACATAAACGCAAACCGTAAATTGTCAAATTTACGTTCTTGACCTTCATATACCTTCTTAATTCATGTTTATTTGCCTATTATATTTTGTATAATCTCAAATTTCTTATTATAGTATATTTAAAAATTCATTTGTATTGCAGGTTTTAGAACTGGATTCATCAGCATCTCAAGAGGAAATCACTGCACGTTACCGTAAGCTGTCACGTCAATGGCATCCAGACAAACATAAGGATTTAGATAAAAAACAAGAAGCACAAGAAAAATTTATTGAAATCCAGCGTGCCTATGAAGTACTATCAAAAATAAAATCGAAACGTGTAACTCAAAACACAAAAGTCTCAGATGATGCTAGCAAGAAATATGAATATTAGATGTTTATTTTGCTGTTATTTGCAAGGGCATTATGGGTAATATTTAAGAATTTAAAAATTTCTGTAAATTTGGGATTAAATAATAAGCATTCCATGTGATTTTTTTTTTTTTTGTTTTTATGGTGTCCGATATCACGTCAGTTTATAGGTGTATGAGCTGTAGATTTCAAACCCAGATTGGTTTGGCTCAGTCGAACTTTTAGAGCACCTATAGGGAAATGGATTTTTTTTTTGGCTCTCGTATCCAGTGCTGAACACATTTGTTGCTCGACACTCAGTATAATGACATGTATGATACAACTCTGGTTAGCACATAACTTTCGGGGGGGGGGGGACCGCCATCCGTAGGATGTGTGTCGTGTGCGGGAGAGCCATACCAGGTTAAGCCGTGTGCGGGAGAACCATACCCTGTGCACATTAAAGAACACGCTGGATGGCCTTGACGGGAGGCTACCATCTGTCTCCCAACAGCTGTTCCAGTGGGTCCCCCTCCCCCAACGTTCTTTGAGCCTTGAGGCTCTCTCAGCCTTGTGACCTGGCCATTTAGCCCATGGTGTGCAAAAAAGTGCCGCTCAGAGGCAAAACCCAACCCAAACTGCCTGCAGTGGGACGCCTTAAATCGGGGGGATTACCCCCTACATTTGAAAATGCTAATAAGTGTAACATGTACTCACGGACATATGTCTTTAAGCCTGCCAGGCAATACTTTAAACTTGGAAAGTCCATATTCCTCAACTGCCAATATCCGATGGAAGCACTATAGTTTTCAGGAGCAACAGCGTTGGGCGAGGGAACATCAATGGAAAAGGAAAACGTTATTCGTATTAAAAGTACAGTTGAAATTTCTGTTTTGTTTGTAAAGTATTTCATAGTTTCGCCAATATATTTTTATTTCTCGAATACATATTTATAACAGAGTAGGCTACATTTGAAATACCATTTTTAATAGGTTACTAGAGGTTATCCAACCGCAACCATCTATAATTGTAATATCGCATCTATAATTGCACCGCAACCATCTATAATTGTAATAAATTTATGAGACTCCCTTGAATCGTATGTATTTGCGAAAAAAATTCGCTAAAAACAGCAAATATAAAACTATCAGTTTTACAATCCCCTTCCAAGCTGCTCGCAACCTACAGTTTGCGAACCACTGGATTAAGCAATCAGAAAAAAATTGCAGTACAGAAAAACGTTTAGGAGCAGACCACCTGGGCGTTGATAGGAATTGTTTTCTGGGTGGGCTAAAGTATATCATTGTTTCAATATAGAATTATTTAAGTCAGTCCATTAATGAACGCAGTTGCGATTATACATATATCATAATTATAATACGTCTATGAGTGACTGAAAACAAAACGAAAAATAACTAGAACACATAGAGCCACTGGCGCATATGAGAATCTCGTTTTCAAAGAAAATAAAGTATTTACCTGCTGTTTCCTTCCTTAACGGCCGTCCCGTGGCCGAGTGGTTAGCACGCTTGGCTACTGATCTACGGGACCTGGGTTCGAGCCCCGTGTTAAGGCATGGATGTATGCGTTGTTTTTCTGCTGAGGTCCTGCCATCCTCTCAGACCCTCTACTATGGCATATTAACTGACAGGCTCCTGTCAGACCTCTGTGGCAAGCAGCTGCTTGAGGGGGTATTTTTATTTATATATTATTCCTTAAAAGGTTTTAATTTAAGCTAACGGATGATGGGGAAAAATGCAAATAGTATTTTATTAGTAATTATATAACATGAAAGTATTAGTCTTTAAATTCTTAAATCTAAAAGGTTGCATTTTCCACACCTTTCTCAGAAAAGCGAGTAGATTATTGCTGTCAGTGGATACCTTAAAAACTACCACAATTTTTTTTCAAAATTTTTTTCTATCCATTATTTCTAGAACTCGATAACAGCTCTGCCTATATCCTGTGTTTCTCCTATTTGGGCGAACACAACTCCCACTAACATTCACAAGATCCAGGTCTTGCAGAATAAAATCCTGCGATGTGCGGTCGATACCCCCTGGTTTGTAACCAATAAAGTTACATAAAGACCTGGGCATCGATCATATCTACTCGTATATTAAGTCGGTCTCTCGAGGTTTCTACGAGTCAGTGCAGAGAAACCCGCACGAGATAATATCTTGCCTATTGAACTATGACCAAGAAGTCCTTAATAGATACAAGAGGCCTAAGATAATGGCTTTCACTTAAAGTTTTCCATTTTTGGTCTCTTGTACATCCTTACTACTTTTTCTGTATTTTGTTTATATGCCTTTAGGGGCGCACCATTGTGTGGTTTACTTTTTTGTTTTTCAAACTGATGCTAATGAGGCATAAATCTAGATGGAGAAGGTTATGGGTACCATTGTACCTGGTACTTCATAAATGATGTAACGATCTACGATAATAGCTCTGCCGTTTCATATTTGATGATCTGTAAAGATACTTAGCAGTTTTAATATTTTTATTATATATTTGAAAATTATAATATTTCATTAGTGCCAATCAAACTAAAAAAGTTTCCTAATTATCATTTTCGTTATTTCCAATCGAAACTTTGACATTTATATTTTACCACCAAAATTTCATTTCTATCAATAATACATCGTTGCAATAAATAAAAATAAATACCCCCTCAAGCAGCTGCTTGCCACAGAGGTCTGACAAGAGCCAGTCAGTTTATATGCCACAGTAGAATGTGTGAGGATGGCAGGACCTCAGCAGAAAAACGACACAAACAGCCATGCCTTACCCGGGACTCGAACCCAGGTCCCGTAGATCAGTAGCCAAGCGCGCTAACCACTCGGCCACGGGACGGCTTCATCGTTGGAATATTTTTTGAATTGTCAATTTTTTCACCGTTAGAGGGCGCAATTATAGTTTAAAAGATTCCGAAAGTGCGAAATATATTTTATGAATTCCTATCTAACCTTAAAATGATTTTTTCATTCATCTCTAAATACAAACAATTTTTTGCTAAAGCGAAAAAATGTCTTCCCCCCTCCCCCTGGTCTAAGAGGTCAATTAATTGTTGCCAATGGAAACATGGTATCGTTCACTTCCACTACCAAAATTTAAAATTTTTAGCTTAAATGCATCGTTTGCAATATTTGGAATTTTTAAAATTTTCCACCGTTAGAGGACGCAATTATAGTTTTCGGAAGATTTAAAAGTGAATCATAATATTTTATCAATTCCTATCTAACCCAAAAAAGAATTTTTAATTTGTCTAAAAACAAAACTATCTGCTAAAAATAAAAAGGTGTTTTCCCACCACCCTCTGGTTCTCTAAAGTTCAATTACTTGTTGGCATTGGAAACTTTGTGAACTTCACATTCCACCACTAAAATTTCTAGCATTCGTTTGGACTTTTCAACCTTTTCCACCGCTAGAGGGCATAATTATAGCTTTAGAAAGATTCGGAAAGTGCATATCGTAATATTTCATCAATTCCTATCCAACACATAAAGAATTTTTAATTTATCTCTGTAAACAAAGTACGTTGTCTACAGACAGAGACGACAAAGCAAAACTATTCTCTTTTTCTGTGAAAACGAGATAAAAAGAGAAACTTGTTGAAAATGCAGGTAAAAATGTTTTTCCATCGTACTGTATGAAAATGTATACTTCCAAAAGCAAAGGAAAACCTAAAAAAATCACATTCCGTTAAGTGAAAAACGATATTAAAATTTGATATATTCATCTTAAATTTATTTTTCGATAAATTTTTCCTAATGAGGTGGGGGGGGGGGACTGCTTCTGCACGGCACCCAAATATTTCTTTAATTCAGAGGTATATATCGTAGCCTGTGCCTTCTAATGTGTTTTGGTATCAAGTAAAATCTTGGCTAACTGCTAGTTAACACGAAAACCAGTTTTTGTGAATGAAACCTTTTTTAATCTCGATAAGTTTTTGCTGCCGGAACGCCGTTTCACTTCCGCTACTTGTTTAACGCAATGGTGTAACAAGTCGTGCTGCACGTTGGAAGAACCCAAAATAGCATTTTAAAATCGAGCCCCGGAGAAATTTTTGGGTCACGCAATGCCACTGCGCTTTTCAAAACACTACAAATTGTTACTAGTGTCAGGCGAAAACCAATGGAAAGATCCTCCGCCTTTAAAAAAATGGGTAACCCACAATAAGCCCTGTATCACAAGCTTTCCTTTAACACCAAACTTGTAACTGTGGGCCCTCGCGTTCGATATAGTAGAATATTAGGTACATTATAGGTAGAGTGGAACAATATTCACATTCTCCCTTTTTTCAGGGGGGGGGGACTCTTGAGGTGTTCAGTTTAATTATCTTTGGAGCTACATAACAGATACTGATGATGTGCAGTGTGAGATAAACAGACGAATAGGGATTGCTGCTGGGAGTTTTACGAATCTTTTTGAGAGTGCAGAGAAATAGGTGTATACATTTAAAGACTAAAATAGTTTGATTCTAGGGTTAGTTATGGTAGTGAAACTTGGACCCTCTGTAAGGAAACTAGATATCTTTGATTATAGATGCATACGCAGTATATTGGGCATTAGGTGGTTCAACTTTTAAGTAATGGTGAGGTTAGGCAAAGAATCCTGCAACCTCCTTTGAGCAGCATATTATGCAGAGAGACTCCGTTGGTTTCGCCATGTTCACTTCCGCTACTTGTTAACGATGCATATAACGCTACTTGTTTAACCGTATGCATATACAGTAGATTCATCTTGTCTCGGCTCAACCGACCTTCGCTTTAACCGGTCGTTCCAAGAAGCGGAAGCAAGTTGCCGCGTGTTTTGTTTATAGTACAGTACATATTTGCTTCAGTTCTTTGCGAATATTACAGTGTACTGTGCGCATACAAGAGTGTGTGTTGTGATCTATTAATTATTGTGTGGTACAAAATGAATGGGAGCAAACGTAAGCGTAATGTCGTTACGAAGGAGATGAAATTAAAAGCGTTAGAACGTATTGACAAAGGTGATCCAGTAAAGCATGTTTGTGATGAATTAGGTGTTAGCAAAAGCACGGTAAATGACGAGAATGAATAGAAAATCTTTACAAGATTTTTGCACTCAAGTCGAGTCTGAAAAAACGCTTTCTTTTCGGTGCACTCTTAAAAAGCCGAAAAATGAAATTGTCGATGATGCACTTTGGTTTATGGTTCATGCAAGAGCGTCGAAAAGGAACGCCAATCAGTGGACCAATATTGCAAGAAAAAGCATTAATCCTTCATTCTAAAATCGATAATGGAGGAAATTTTTCAGCAAGCGAGGGATGGCTTTCTCGCTGGAAAAAAATTCTTTCTGGCATGGTGTTAATTACCTGTGGCTCAGTCGGTAGCGCGCCAGGCTTGTAATCTGTACTTCCCAGGTTCGAGTCCCAGCTGGGTCAGCATTGAGATTTATCTCCGCAAAATTCCCCGCCCTGCCCACGGTCAGTAGGGGACACCGATGGGCTTGGAAAGGCCGCCGTCCGTCGGATGGGACGTTAAGCCGTGGCCCCGTGTGCATGAGAGCCATACCCTGTGCACGTTAAAGAACACGCTGGATGGCCTTGACGGGAGGCTACCATCTGTCTCCCAACAGCTGTTCCAGTGGGTCCCCTCCCCAAACCTTCTCTGAGACTTCGGGGTCCATGTGACCTGGCCATTTAGCCCATGGTGTGCAAAAAAGTGCCGCTCAGAGGTAAAACAACCCAACCCAACCCGGTGTTCATTACTTTGGTGTTTGTGGTGAGAAATTGTCAGGTGATCCTTTAGCAGCAAAGGAATTTTCAGAAAAACTTTTAGTGCTTATTGAAGAAGAAGGCCTATGCGCAGAACAAATATATAATGCAGATGAGACTGGGTTAAATTTTAAACTTCTTCCAACGAAAATGTTTGTGACAGCGCAAGAAACCTCAGCATCAGGATTTAAAACAAAGAAAGAATCACTGTGGCGGTGTGTACAAATGCTGCAGGTACGCACAAACTTCCTCTTTTTGTAGTTGGGAAATCAGCAAAACCCCGAGCATTCAAGCATTTAAATTTAGTTGCCTGCCAGTTTACTACAAAGCTCAAAAGTCTGCTTGGATAGACTCGTATTTGATTAAAAAGTGGTTCTTTACAGAATTTGTTTCGAAAGTAAAAAAAAAAACTTGAGAAGCCTTATAATGCCTGTAAAGGCCCTACTCATTCTCGACAATGCCCAATACACCCAAGCGAACTTATTTCTGACAACATAAAAGCCATGTTTTTGTCACCTAATGTAACATCTTTAGTGCAATCAATGGATCAAGGCGTGCTTGTAAGTTTATAAAGGCGATACAGGAGAAAGCTTCTTCCAGAAATTCTACAGCGAACCGAAAATGACGGAATAAGACTTTTAAATGCTTTGAAAACAATAAATATCAAGAATGTGATTCACATGTTGGCAAGAGCTTTTGAAGAAATGCCTCGTACAACGTTTGTGAAGTCATGGAGAAAACTTTGGCCCGAAGTTGAAAACTATGCAGAAAGTACCAAAGGCGACAACACGAAAGTACCGAATGAGCCTGCGCCTGCCGAAGATACGACGGATAATAACAATATTTCGCAGCTTAATGACTTTAAACTGCTGCCTGGATGTGACACACTTGAACAGTTGGAAAATGAAACACTGAATGATGACAAAATTATCAATGCAGTCTGTCAAGAAGGGAGCGGAGAATAAAGAAGAGGCAGTTAGCCATATTGAAGGAAAAGAAGCTTTTGATGTTACAGTAAGATACATTGAATAACAACAGGCCTCATCTGCAATTGATGTGTTGTTTATTTAAAAAATGGCAAGACTTTGCAGGTAAAAAAGTGTTAAGTTAAAAAAAAAAAACAAGAAAATCACAGACTTTTTCAATTGAGTGTGAGTAAATTGTTAATATTGTATAACAAATTATTAATTAAAATATTGGACAGTTAGTATTTTTATCATTTGCCTTTTTTATTTATTTTCTGACACAGTTTTAGGATTTGCCGGCCTTTCTTTAATCCAGCTGTCCAGTCCTGTAAGGGCCGGATAAGAGGAAGTCTACTGTATGTAGATTAGCGAATAGGGTTATGAACATTGTGCCTAAGGCCTCAAAAAGAGGGAGAGACGTAGGATGCGATAGGCAGCAGTGGCAAAGAGCTACTGTTTGAACATGGGAAGCAATTACCAAATGCATTGCTCAACTTACATCTGAACGCTGTTCCGGTAACATGTTTGTAAATAATTGAACAGTTAAGTTTCTAAATCATTAAATCGCGACGACGTGAGGTACTTTTGTTTCCAAATCAATGAACCGAAACACAGTTCTCTGAACTTGGAAGTTTTAAAATCATTGAAACATAACTCTGTTTCGATATTTGATGTTTCCGAATCACTGAGCGCTGGTAGTTCTATACAGGGCTCGATCTGGAAGAGGATACCAAGAAGGTCGGAATACTAATTGTTTTGCCTCTGTCATTCTTTCTAGCAAACTTATTTATATTTCATGCATTTTTTTTAAAGGCATAAAACGGAGGGAAAATGTTATACTGCATTGTAAATCCAGTCTCTTGAAACCTATCCCCCTTTTACATACCGCATAGATTGTGTTTCTTGCCCAACCAACACTCTCGAATTTTTTTCCTAGATCGGGCCTGGATTTAGAAGTATCACACAAAGTTTTATTTTGAAGAATAGTATATACTACATTGTGTAGTAGTGTAGGAAAAAAGTTGAGGGGGTATTATATAAAAAATACCCCTCAAGCAACTGCTTGCCACAGAGGTCTGACAGGAGCCTGTCAGTTTATATGCCACAGTAGAAGATCTGAGAGGATGGCTGGACAGCAGAATCAGCTTAATCGGTAATCTTATATCAGTAGCCAAGCGTGCTAAACCACTCGGCCATGGGACAGCTAGTATTATATATATAGTGTAGTAGAAAGAAGGGTATTGAAGGTTTAATTCCTCCCATTTGGGGAAATTTATGTTTAAGTAATCACTATTTCATCAGTTTTCATTAGCAAAAATATTAAAATTTTTCAAAATCACAAATTTCCAAGAAATTTAAATTTAAACAATTTTGGTTGCTGATTATAAAATAAATAAGAACTGTATAATTTCTCAAATGCACTACTTCTTTGTTAGATAAAATCTAATTCATTGTGTTGGGAATTCTAATATAGGCCTATTATTAGTGAAAAATAAGAAACAATTCCTCCATCCAATATTGAATTCTATAACAAACATCTGTGGATGATGCATAATACATTCCCAGCAAGAAACAGTAATGATCTATAAAGGTCATATCCATGGTGCCTGGATATGACCTTTATAGATCATTACTGTTTTTTGAAGTCGTGTTTGAAGTAACCCATGACATTGGAGACATCACAAGCTTTAATTTGAGATTAATTCGTTAAGGTCGATCCCCGCGAAAATCCACCTTCCCCACTTTTTTTTATCAGAGGGAGAATGGTGGGGCAAAATTAGAAATAATTTACGACGGTCATCATATGAGCTGTCATTTGACACTTTTAACTGTAAGGACCTCACGTTCAGAAGATATAGTAGAATGATTTTCACATTTCTTAGGGGGGAAGAAAGCAAGGGGAGTATTTTTTATTATTCATACGTCACCCACTTTCATTTGATATACAGCTTGTTATTTTCGGCACTCGCGTTCTAAAGATATAGACAAACGATCGTTTTCATATTTCCCCATTTTTAGGGGGGGAAGATAGGTATTTTTCACCAGGGGTGGGGTCAGTTTTTTTTTTTTTAATAGCTTATGGCATTCCTCGTGTCAGAAGCTTTCATTTAACGCATAGCTCATTACTTTCGGAGCTGGCATTCTGGAGATAGAGCGGAATAATCGTTTTCATATTTCACCTTTTTTAGGACGGGAAGAAAGCACGGAGGGGGGTTAGTTTTTTATGACTTATGACACTTCCCGCGTCACAGGGGCGGGGTGGCTTAGTTGGTAGCGCGCCAGGCTCGTAATCTAGTTCCCAGGTTCGAGTCCCAGCTAGGTCGGCGTTGAATTTATCTCTGCAAAATTCCCCGCCCTGCCCACAGTCAGTAGGGGACACCGATTGGCTTGGAAAGGCTGCCGTCCGTCGGATGGGACGTTAAGCCGTGGCTCCGTATACGTGAGAGCTATACCCTGTGCACGTTAAAGAACACACCGGATGGCCTTGATGGGAGGCTACCATCTGTCTCCCAACAACTGCTCCAGTGAGTCCCCTCCCCCAACCTTCTCTGAGCCTTCGGGGTCCTTGTTGCCTGGCCATTTAGCCCATAGGGTGCAAAAAAGTGCTGCTCAGAGGAAAAACAAACAACCCCGCGTCACAGGCTTTCATTTGGTGTATACCTTGTTAGTTTCCGCACTTCCGTTCTAGAGATATTAGGGAACAATAGTTTTCATATTTTCCTTTTTTAGGATTAAGAATGCATGGTAATGAATTTTTTTATAGCCTATGACACTACCTTCGTTAGAAGCTTTCATTTGACACATAAATCATTAAGTTTCTCCATCGCGTTCGAAAGATATGGTGGAACAACTGTCTGACAAACCGACAAATGACGAGCGAAAAGTAATAGGAAGCCAAATAAAAACTAAAAAAAATACCTATCTTCCTATATGCACTCTTAAAAGTAAAAAATAAAACTAAAGCATATTAGTCACTGAATTCATATTCACTTCAAAGAAAGATAGGGCGCCGGGAATTTTGTTTAGAGGTAAAATCGGAGCCCTATCTTTCTTTGAAGTGAATACGAACTCAGTGACTGATTGCACCATACATGACTCATAATCATCCACCATAGTTTTCCTCCCTTTTGGAATCGAGTTTGAGGTAGCCCAAGACATTGGAAACATCACAAGCTTTAATTTGAGATATAACTCGTTAAGGTCGAAACCCGCGACCTCCTTTATTAGAGAGTGGGGAGAACGATGGAAAATTCGAAAGAGTTTACGACGGTCATTATATGAGCTTTCATTTGACACCTAACTCGTAACTGTAGCCCCTCGCGTTCGGAAGATGTAGTAAAATGACATTCATATTTCCCTTTTTTAGGGGGGAAGAAAACATGGCGGGTCATTCTTTTATAGCCTATGACACTTTTCGCATCACAAACTTTCATTTGATTTATAATTGGTTACTTTCTGCATTCGCGTTCTACAGATATAGCAGAGGAATATTTTTTCATATTTCCCTTCTTTTAGGATGTAAGGAGCATGAGAGGTCAATTTTTTATAGCACTTCTTATGTCCCAAGCTTTAATTTACCGCATAGCTTTTTACTTTCGCACTCGCGTTCAGGAGATTTAGGGGGACAATCGTTTTCATATCCCCTCTTTGTAGGGGGGAAGAAAGCACGGGGGTCAATCTTGCATAGCCTATGACATTCCTCGCGTTGGAAGCTTTCATTTGACTTATAGCTTGCTACTTTCAGCACTCGTTCTGGAGAGGTAGGGGGGGGGGAGAATTGTTTTCATATTGTCCATTTTTTAGTGGGGGGGAAGAAAACATAGGAGGTCAATTTTTTTTGTAGCCTACGACACTCCTATTCGTCACAAGCTTTCGTTTGACTTATAGTGTTGCTTTCGGAACTCGCGTTCTGAAGATATAGCGGAACAATAGTTTTCATATTTCCCCTTATGTTTTTTTTGGGGGGAGAGAGATCATTGGAGGGGGGATTTTTGGGGGATTGATATTGTATAGCCTATAATACTTCCCGCGTCGCAAACTATCATTTGATACATAAATCAATGAGTTTCTCCATCGTGTTCGAAAGATATCGTGGAACAAGTGTTTTAACAAATCCACAAACTGACAAATGTGAAAGCGAAAAGCAATTTGAAGATGAGTAAAAATTATGCTGTCGTTATGTGTATTTGGAGTCAGATAGTAAATAGAATCTTAAATTTAGCAGACCACCAATAAACACGTCCAATCCATGGGTTAAAAAAAGTCATTAATTTTCTATGGCGATAATAAAGTAATTTATCCGTAATGTATACCTACTAAGACCTTGAACCAATTTTAGAGACAACGACGTTTGATGTTTGTAAAACGTAATTTCCTCAGGTGTGTTTACCAAGTTTTATTGATGTGTAAATAAAATTCAGTGTTAATTTAGAAGGTTAATTGACCTAATACAAATAAATGTAATAACATGTACCGGAATACTTCCGCAAAAGTCCATCACAAATTCAGTTCTGATTCTTCGTCATTCAAAATACCTTATGTTACAGCAAAAGAGCTTTCTCTTTTACCAACGAAAAGACAACTGCTCTCTGATATATTGCAATCCACCTGAATCAATAAGATAACAGCCACAGATAGCAGCTGAAGTGTGGCCAACCATGAGAAACTTCGCGGCACAGCCAGATGGTAAGCTTTATTAACGCAATTTTGAGGAGTGTTGTTGTGTATGACTTGCAACTAAAGCGTAAAAAATTGTTAATAAAAATAGCTATTGTAATGGGTTTTTTGTTGATATTTCCTTAACGTTCGAAATTTTTCTCACTGCAAAACAATTGATACCACAGTGAAAAGCGAAATGTAACTACAAGGGTAATATATCACCTCTGGCGAATATGAGATGCTCGTTTTCAGAGAAAAGAAAATTTTTCATTTTCCGAATTTTTGTGCCCTCTAATAGAAGCAATTTGTACTAATGGGTGATTGAAAAATGGATATAATAAAAAGTATAAAACGCAAAAAGGATATTTCATTTATCCCTTAGCCCTAGGGGATATTCTTATCCATAGGATTATGGGAGAAATAATCTGTATATGCAATAAAATTTTAAATTAAGCATTATGTTTTAAAAGAAAGAGGTAACTTGACAAAGCTAGGGAGGCAACTTGCAAAGCTACCGTGGCGAGTTGGAAAAATCTTAGGAAGTTGGTAATGTTGGAAGTGACTTGGTAAAAATTGAGGCGAGATGTAAATATTGAGATTTTTTTTCTGTAAAATTATGGCAATTTGGCAAAATCGAAGCCATTTGGTAAAAGACAGGTGAGTTGTGAAAGAGTTGGTAAAATTGGAATTGACCTCGTAAAATTGAGGTGAGATGTCAAAATTGAGATTTTTCTGACAAATTGTGGCGAGTTGGAAAAATTGGAAGTGACTTGGTAAAATTGAGGTGTGTGAAAGAGTTGGCAAAATTGGAATTGACCTCGTAAAACTGAGGTGAGATGTCAAAATTGAGATTTTTTTTTCTGACCAATTGTGGCGAGTTGGAAAAATTGTAAGTGACTTGGTAAAATTGGGGTGAGATGTAAAAATTGGAATTTTTTTCTGTAAAATTATGGCGAGTTGGCAAAATCGAAGCCATTTGGTAAAAGACAGGTGAGTTGTGAAAGAGTTGGCAAAATTGGAATTGACCTCTTAAAATTGAGGTGAGATGTCAAAATTTAGATTTTTTCTGACAAATTGTGGCGAGTTGGAAAAATTGGAAGTGACTTGGTAAAATTGAGGTGTGTGAAAGAGTTGGCAAAATTGGAATTGACCTCGTAAAATTGAGGTGAGATGTCAAAATTGGAATTGACCTCGTAAAATTGAGGTGAGATGTCAAAATTGGAATTGACCTCGTAAAATTGAGGTGAGATGTCAAAATTGAGATTTTTTCTGACAAATTGTGGCGAGTTGGAAAAATTGGAAGTGACTTGGTAAAATTGAGGTGTGTGAAAGAGTTGGCAAAATTGGAATTGACCTCGTAAAATTGAGGTGAGATGTCAAAATTGGAATTGACCTCGTAAAATTGAGGTGAGATGTGAAAATTGAGATTTTTTCTGACAAATTGTGGCGAGTTGGAAAAATTGGAAGTGACTTGGCAAAATTGGAATTGACCTCGTAAAATTCAGATGAGATGTCAAAATTGAGATTTTTTCTGACAAATTGTGGCGAGTTGGAAAAATTGTAAGTGACTTGGTAAAATTGAGGTGAAATGTAAAAATTGGAATTTTTTCTGTAAAATTATGGCGAGTTGGCAAAATCGAAGCCATTTGGTAAAAGACAAGTGAGTTGTGAAAGAGTTGGCAAAATTGGAATTGACCTCGTAAAATTGAGGTGAGATGTCAAAATTGAGATTTTTTCTGACAAATTGTGGCGAGTTGGAAAAATTGGAAGTGACTTGGTAAAATTGAGGTGAGAAGTAAAAATTGGATTTTTTTTCTGTAAAATTATGGCGAGTTGGCAAAATCGAAACCATTTGGTAAAAGACAGGTGAGTTGTGAAAGAGTTGGCAAAATTGGGAGTGACTTCGTAAAATTGAGGTGAGATGTTAAAATTGAGATTTTTTCTGACAAATTGTGACGAGTTTGGAAATGACTTGGTAAAATTGAGGTGAGATGTAAAAATTGGAATTTTTTTCTGCAAAATTATGGCGAGTTGGCAAAATCGAGAAAATTTTTCAAAACCTAAGGCAGTTGGCAAAATTCGAATCCACTTGGTAAAATGCAGGAGAGTTGTGAAAATTGGGATTGGTTGGATTGGGTTGTTTTACCTCTGAGCGGCACTTTTTTGCACACCATGGGCTAAATGGCCAGGTCACATGGACCCCGAAGGCTCAGAGAAGGTTGGGGGAGGGGATCAACCGGAACAACTGTTGGGAGACAATTGGTTGCCTCCCGTCAAGGCCATGCAGCGTGTTCTTTATTGTGCACAGGGTATGGCTCTCTCGCACGCGGCCACGGCTTAACGTCCCATCCGACGGGCGGTGGCTTTTCCAAGTCCATTGTTGTCCCCTACTGACCGTGGGCAGGGGGGAAATTTTACTGAGATAAATCTGAACGCTCACACAGCTGGGACTCCAACCTGGGAACTACAGATTGGGGTTGGTTTGGTGAAATTAAAGAGAATTGGCAAAATCAAGGGAGCTTGCAAAATTTTGGGGAGTTCGAAAATTTTGAAGTGGCTTGGCAAATTTATATATATATATATTTCAGTCCAGTAGGTTTATATGGTCAGCACCAGGACCCTGTGCGGTTGACCACTCCTCAGCGGGATAGAAAAAAAAAAGAAAAGTAGCCATAGTTGGTCCCTAAATGCCTCAGAAAGAGTGAGAGACCTAGGATGCAGTGGGCAGACAATGCCAAACAGGACCTTGTTAGAATTGGTTGCAGTGGCCAGATGTAGCTCAGGACAGATATGCTTGGAGAACTAAATTGCATGGTCTGGTTGGACCTCCGTAGCCCATGACTGCTTGAGGATGATGATGATTGGCAAATTTAAGAGAGATATAAAAATTGGAATTGTTTTTGTAAAATTAAGGAGAATTGGCAAAACTAGGGGAGTTAGCAAAATTGCAAATCACTTCGTAAAATATAGGTAAGATGAAAAAATTGGGATTGGTTTTGTAAATTAAGGGAAATTTTGAAAATTGAGAAAACTTGACAAAATCTTGTGGAGTTGGCAAAATTCGAAGGCACTTGGTAAGATACAAGTGAGTTGTGAATTAAAAAATTTAAAATGTACCTATCTTCCTATATGGCGGCGCCCTATCTTCCTTTGAAGTGAATACGAACTCAGTGGCTGATTGCACCATCCATGTGCTTTAGGTTTATTTTCTGCTTTTTATGGCCATATAGGAAGATAGGTATTTTTAAATTTAATTATACTTTTTGTCACTAAAAACACCTCCTTCAAAAACTTTCATTTGATATATGACTGTGGTACATCAGATCATGGCAAAAAAATATTCAAACATGAGATGCATAGGAATGGATGACCAGGAATAATGCTAATACGTCAAAAAAAAGTCCTTCATTGGTGGTAGAAGAAATATGTTGCTCCAGTGATCAATAGAGAGTGTGATCGCCCCTGACCACCATATATGTGATACAACGATCATGCATGATGGTGACAAGATGTCAGATGGCAATACATGCTATTATTCCATTAGCACAGAACACAGCTCTACAAGAGAGCTGAAGAGCACCATTGCATCTCCCCAGATATGCTCAATGGCATCCATGTCTTAATAGGATTAAGAAACTGGAGACCTGGTTGTTCACTCCAACCTATGGATATCCCTACTCTTCAGATAATCATTGACCAGCTGAACCCTATGACGAATGAACATTATCATGCATAAAAATGAACTAGTGAAAAACACCTTTGAAATTTCAGGGAATGCACAATGCCATCCTCAAACATATGGAATGGTGTATCCAGCATTATGCCTCCCCATACCAGAAGACCTCTGCCTCCATAATGGTCTCATTCCCAGATGTGGCGGGAATGGTTGTATGTTCTGCATTCTCTCTGGATGAGCACACATCGAGAATCTGTAGTCAGACTGAAATAAGACTCATCCATCAAGAGCACATGCACCCTCTGTTGTTCAGTCCAGGTGTGAAACTGTCTGCACCAAGTCCTTCGAACTCTTCTTTGAGAGGGGATGAGAGGGAGAAAAAACTATTGATCTCCAAGCATACAGATCCCTCTCACAATGTTGTCTCAAAATAGTTCTCCTTGACACCATTGTGACTGAAACACAGGTGAGCTCAACAGTGAGTTGTCTGGCTGTCATCTCCCTATGCCTTCCCACTGTTAAGGCCAAATATCGGTATATTATGGCCCTTGGCTGGTCCAGAACTGGTCGTTGAGACATATTCCCAGATTTCTGACATTCTCACCACAGCCTTATGATGCCCATCCAAGAGACATTATGTACTCTGCCCACCGCAGCTTGAGTCTGTCCTGCCAACACCCCATTATTGCCTATCCATCTCTCTGAATCCTCCAAACTACTCTGTGTGTTTGCCTTCATGTTCTTCAACACCTCTTGCAAGATTGGAATGTGTGAGATACGATACGATTAGCACAGAATCTGCTCTGTTTTATAGAATGCCTTATGTACATGGCGCTTTGAATGTGCCTGCACAAGTACTGTTCACGTAGCATTCCTTTTTACTCTGTTCTTTGCCATGGGCTCATGCACCTCTCTACCGAATTTCATTAAATTCAAGCAGTCATTATGTTTATATATCAAGTTTTATTTTGTAACTTAACTTTTGTCCACCAGTGTAGATTTGCTATTAACTTGCCATTATTAGAGCATGAAGATTATTATTATTAGAGCATGAAACGTGAAGTGATTAGTAAATATGAAACGTGTGCAGAGAGAGAAAAATAAGTTGTGGATGCCGAAAAAACAATATAATATGTCCTGCCGATTTCAAACCAGACTAACACTAGGAGACATTTATCAAAAAAATGATGTATACGTCGACGAATAGTAATAGTAATAATATTTCTTGAAAATGCACTACATTGTGGTATTTTACAGTATTCAGTTACAGCATTGTTATGTTATTTACAAATCTACTAGCATAATATATGAAGCCTTTTAACAAAAAGATTAAGAGAACCAAAAGCTGAATTAATTAATAATGCTTTAAAATTTCTCTACAGTTCAACTGCTTGCTTCTGATTTCCCACAGTTTTAAAAACCTGATTAAAATTGCCATTTCTATATTATTTAGTTTATAAAAAAAAGAATATAGTTTATATAAAAAAAAAAGCTTACCACAGAGATTTGACAGGAGCTTGTCAGTTTAATACGCCATAGTAGAAGGTCTGTGAGGAGGCGGGACCTCAGCAGAAAAACGACAAGAACATCTATGCCTTATCTGGGTCATCATCATCATCATCATCCTCAAGCAGCCATGGGCTACGGAGGTCCAACCAGACAGTGTAATTTAGTTCTCCAAGCAAGTCTATCCTGAGCTACATCTACTGCATCTGGCCACTGCACACCAATTCTAACAAGGTCCTGTTTGGCATTGTCTGCCCACCGCATCCTAGGTCTCCCCTTCTTTCTTAGGCCTTTAGGCACACTGTTCATAACCCTATTCGCCAATCTATAATTATTCATACGGGCAACATGGCCAAACCAACGGAGTCTCTCTTTGCACAATATGCTGCTTAAAGGAGGTTGTAAACTCCTTTGCCGAACCTCATCATTAGTTACAAAGCTGAACCACCTTATGCCCAAGATACTGCGTAAGCATCTGGAATCAAAAGCATCTAGTTTCCTGTTATCTTGTTTACAAAGTGTCCACGTTTCACTACCATAACTAACCCTAGAAAGAACCAAAATATTATACAGTCTAATTTTAGTCTTTGGGTGTATACGCCTATTTCTCCACACTCTCCATAGACTCATAAAAGTCCCGGCAGCAATCCCTATTCGTCTGTTAATCTCATGCCGCACACCACCATTATCTGTTATATAGCTCCCAAGAAAATTAAACTGTGACACCTGCTCAAGACTGCAACCATTCAAATTAACTGAATCACAGCCTGCCTGACCAATTTTCATCACTTTAGTTTTCTCTCTGTTTATAACCAAACCTACTCTACTACCAGTCTCATCAACAGCTCGAATGAAAGAGTTCATCTCATCAACATCATTTGCCAAAAGGGCTAAAATTCTGATTTACGAAAATTTCTGATTACGAAAATTTCTGATTACGAAAATTTCTGATTTAGATTTTGCTGATGAAAATCATCAGCATAATCTAAATCAGAAATTTTCGTATCTCCAGTCCATTTAAGGCCAAAATCTTTCCCTTGAACTGAATTTCGCATAACATAATCAATAACCAAGCTAAAGAGAAAAGCAGACAAAATGCACCCTTGTCGAACTCCAGAAGTAATGCTAAACCAATTGCTACAAGCCTTACCAACTCTCACACACGACTCAGTGTTATTATAGAGAGCTTTCGTTATGTTAACTAACTTGTCAGGTATACCATATGATCTCACAATCAACCACAAATTATGACGATCAACAGAGTCGAAAGCCTTTTTAAAATCAACAAAGCTAGCAACCAAAGGTTTCTGAAACTCTAAACATTTCTCAAGAATCTGCCTAAGTGAAAATATCTGATCCACACATCCCCTATCACTTCTGAATCCACATTGCTCATCACACAATTGCCTGTCAACCAGATTCTTAATTCTATTAAGCACAATCATGGAAAGAACTTTACCTGGAACAGTGAGTAAGCTGATACCCCTATAGTTATCACAAGAACTGCGATCACCTTTTTTGAAAATAGGGATAACAATAGCTCTGGTAAAATCCTTAGGAATCATGCCTTTATCATAAAAGATATTCAAAATTTCAGTCATCCAAGTGGTAAACGAAATATTCCCAGCTCTAAGCATTTCTGTAGTAATTTCATCTACCCCTGGGGATTTGTGAAGTTTAAGTTTAGAAATAGCCAAAATAACTTCAGATTGTGTTATAGGACCAACATTAAAACCACCAATGCATCTATCATCATTGCAAACAATGGGAATAGAACTAACCGCATTGTTTAGAACATCACTGAAATGCTCAGCCCACCACGCCATTACAGAATCCTCACCTTCTATAACTTTACCTTGCTTATCCTTCAATCCCTCTATACCTGTCTGTTTTTTACCACACAGAACATTAACTATCTGGTGCAGCTCTCTGCTGTTGCGCTGTCCAACTGCTTCCTCGGCTTTGTCAGCCAAACCATCAAGCCAAAGATTCTTATCAGCAGCTAACTGATCTTTTACACGTTTATTAAGTTCTCTGTACTGCTTTCTATTAGGACTAGTAGGGTATTGATTAAGGACATTCCTCAGTTCTTTCTTTCCGAAATAAGTTCAAGTGCCTTATCACTCAGATAATTCTGGCTCTTCTGCTCCTTTTTTCCTAAAAGATTACTGTTAGTGTCCAAAAAAGCCTGTTTAAAATGATCCCATTCTTCCTCAACTTCAGTAGTAAGCATACCATGACTGTCATAATGACTAAGTAACCTATCATGGTAAGGTTTGGCTATAACTGGATCTTTCAGAGCTTCAGTATTAAAAGTAAATTTTTTAACTTTAGCACAACCCTTTTTAAGTTTAAGTTGCAAGACACTTTTAACAAGATAATGGTCAGATCCAATTTCAGCTCCCCTATATGACCTGGTATTCCTAACAGAACTAGCCCATTTGCTGTTAATTAATATATAATCAATCATATTCTTATGCAGCCCATCAGGTGAAACCCATGTGTACTTATGTATGTCGCGGTGTTTGTAATAAGTGTTAGTTATTCTGAATCCATTGAGTTTACTTACCTGTAGGAGACGTTGCCCATTGCCATTGCAGCTACCAATACCAAAAGGGCCTATCACCCCTCCCCAAAGGTCAAAGTCAGTAGCAACTTTGGCATTCAAGTCACCTAGAACACGGGTAATATCTCCTTTCTGCACAGAATTCAAAATATCCTGAAGTTGTCCGTAAAACCTATCCTTCTCATCCTCAATGGCATCTTCAGTGGGGGCATAACAGCAGATAACATTCAAGTCTTTAACGCTTGTCGGAAATTTTGCTGTAAGAAACCTTTTATTAATGCACTCATATCCTAGAAGAGCATCACTAGCGCGTCTGCTGAGAAGCAGACCCACGCCTTGGTGATGCTTATTGTCGTCCCTTTCTGAAAAGAGAAATTTAAGATTATTTTTAATAATCTGACCTTTATCAGTCCATCTGGTCTCTTGTAAGCCGAGAATATCTAAATTATAATGGTGGAATTCTTGTGTGAGGACATCAAGAGAAAAAGCTCTGGGCAGAGTCCTCACATTCCAACTACCTATGGAGAGAAAATGATTAGTGGGATGTTTAAAGAAACTATATTTATTGAGAGAGGGAATGCTGACAATACCAAATAGCCCCCTAATCGCAGACATGGGGCAAAGACCCGTTCCTCCACCACTAAAGGCTGAAGCTATCTACACTGGGAGACTTCCTCCAATGTAGAATTTCACGATGCCAATAGAAGCAAAGAGTTCAGGTGCCTGCGATGACCTCTGCTCAGGATTATCCACCAGCTGATAAACATATCCTGTGAATCTATTCACTTGGGGCTGTCAACCCACAAACAAACAGAAAACACAGCGAAAGATTTTCCCTCCACAGAAGTGCACCAGTGCAGCAAAATCAGGATCCATAATCAAGCTCAGAGCCATATATCTGTCCAGTCCAGTGGGTTTGTAAGGTCAGCACCAGGACAGTAGTGTGTTCGCACTATGGTACCCCCCACTAGTGCTTTCCCCCTATGACGTCACCGACCACTTCCGACCATGCACCTAATTAATAACCAATGGATTACTTATTAATAATCAATTAATAACTAATTAATAACCCCTAATTAATTAAAAAATAATTAATCCCCCTTAATTAAAAAAACCCCATTTATTAAAAAATTCCTCCCCCTTTATTAAAAAACCCCTTCCTTCCCCCTTTAACCCCTGGCTCCATCTAGTGACTATGAGGAGTACTATTTTCGGAAAAACCCCTATTTTAGCTCTAATTTTCCGATTTTTCACTCCCCCTTTATTAAAAATTTCTCCCTCCTAATTAAAAAACCCTTTCCTCCATCCTTTTTTAACCCCTGGCGCCATCTGGTGACTATGAGGAGTACTACTTTCGGAAAAACACCTATTTTAACTCTAATTTCTCAATTTTTGATTCCCCCTCCTCATTATCCCCCCCTATCAAAAGTGCTGCCCCTTTATTAAAATTCCCTCCCCCCACTTTTAACCCCTGGCGCCATCTAGTGACTATGAGGAGTTCAATTTTCGGAAAAACCCCTATTATAATTCTGTTTCTCAATTTTTGATCCCCACTCCTCATTAAAAAAATCCCCCTATAAAAAGTTCCGCCCCCTTTATTAAAATTCCTTCCCCGTTTTAACCCCTCGCGCCATCTACTGTATAGACTGAGTACTCGGGAAAAACCCTCGATTTTAGTCGTAATTAAACTTTGATGAGTGGCAATGATCGGATGATGCAAGTCTCCGAATAATTGCAAGGATGGCAATCTCGCGCGAAAAGGGCTGATGCAATCCTCAATCACAAAGCCCCCATTTTTAATACTTCTCATTAAATCAACCCCTTATCAAAATTCACTCCCCTTTATTAAAAATCAAAAGGTCCCTCTATTAAAACTTCACCAAACTCCTTTGGTATTCACGTTCATCAGAAATTTTCCAAGTCCGCTAATCAACTCTCGATTCCCTAGTAATTAAACACTTATTAAAATACACCCCCTTTATTAAAAATCAAAAGGTCCCTCTATTAAAACTTTACCAAACTCCTTTGGTATTCACGTTCATCAGAAATTTTCCAAGTCTGCTAATCAACTCACAAAGTTGTATATTCTCTGTATTTATTCCTTAGTAATTAAACACTTATCAAAAACTACATACCTCATCATTAAAAACCCTGGTCGAGCCTTCACATGGTAAATCGGTTTACTCTATACGCATTTAATCAGTGTCATCCAAGTCCTGTATTTAAAAAAAAAATTCCTTCCCAACGCAGTGATTTGACCTCGCTACCTTAGTGTCCACGTTCATTTTTCCAAGTCCAGTAAACTTTGGAATGGCAACACTCAGAATGGCCGATGCAATCCTTGAACCAGGTCCCCGTATTTTGCGAGTTCGACCTTCACTAGATGAAGGACTATCCCGCAGAAAATAAAAAATGCTATTGGGGTAAAAAATTAATATAAAATATGATTTTATTCGTCATGATGAAAAATATTGAAGGTAATAGGGTATGTGTGTCATAAAAGATCCGTGTTCGGATCCTCACCCCGGACCACGTTTTACTGATGGGTGGCTAAGTCCTACGAAATTAAAAAATTTAAAAAACGGGGAATCACAAGGGTTTTATTGACGGATGAATCTTGGATCTGCGCTGCTTTCATATCGGGTCTTACAATATGAAAACCCACTTGCACCCTTGACCGCTGCTTTAGAACCCGAAATATTTACAAGTCCACAGGCTGTTCTCTGCATTCCCAATTCTACCCTTTATGATAGGTCAACGTTTCAATGTAGACTTTTGAAATTATGCACCCTAAACCTCCAAGAGCAGATGTCGTCAGATATCTGTGCTTCCGCATCAGGACTTGTCTTGGAAAGTGATTTTACATTTGTCTCAGTTACTCTCCACTGTTACGCGACATGGTTTAAAAATACTTATTACTGTTGTATCCTCAGTATGGGGAAGTAACATTACTCCGAAGAAAAGTCAGCTATGGGTGTAATCATTAATCTACAAGCGCTCACATAGTTTTTAAAAATTGCCATTTTCACCGTTTATCGGACAACGCTGATGAAATTCAGGTTGTGGCATCAGTTAGATGCTTCTACATGGTAAATTCTGTAAAGACCACACAGCAGAATGTTAAAAGTAGAATTCATACGTTTCCGTAAAAAAACGCAACACGAATGCGTGTTGATAGAGAACAATAGTTTTAACAATAACCTACTATAAAAAATAATAAGTCTCACTCGAACGTACCCTTCTCAACATACCGGGGGTAATCCATCGAAATGAGAAAGCTTCGGCCCAACATGAAAATCCAACTATATGTTCTGATCGGGTCTGTCCTGTACTTATGCTGCTGTTCTCACTTACAAGAAGTGACGTGTCTGAGAGTGACAAATTCCTTCTCTCCGTGATCCGGTTCGACTCTGTTCACGTGATTTGCTGAAATGTGGGGGGACGTGCGCACAGCAAGAGGCAACTGGTGATGTACAAAGGTCAGGGGTCGCTTACGCGCTGACCTATGGAAAGCTGACAACTGAAGCATGTCTAATTTCATGCGAGAACCACTCGTGTCTTATCTCCCTCAAAGATCTTTTGAACAAAGTTAAATAATTACTGTTTCTTGTCGAATGCTCCACTTTATCAGAACTCCATGTGGGGTGCTTTCGGATCTTAAGTTATCGCGTTCTCCAAGCGCTCAGCTGATTTTACAAGCTCGACATCACAATTAAAGAATGTAGCGGTTACAGGGAGAATATGGTCTGACCTCGTACATTAGAAAAGGGAACAATTGTTAATGTCATGAGAAATTGTGACGTATAATTCGGTGGAAAAACTTAATACGAAATCTTTAACATTATTCCCTGCGTCCTTTGTTAGGTGATCATGTTAACATCCTTATATGTTCTCACTTCAAATTTTCATATGACATTCTGGGGTTAAGTTTCAACTTTTATTTTTTCCAACCGCAATAATGTACCGTTTCTATGGAACGCTGGTGCCTTCGATGCAAAGGACGATCTTTCTCACACTAGCGATATGACTTTGCTAAAAAACAAACCTGGAATCCCATAGACAATAAAGAATTAAAACTCATTAAAACCGTGAATGGACTTATGTGAAACATAATGTACTGAGCTTGACAGCATTAATATAGACAGGGATCCTCGCTTCTTTTCTCTATACGATCATAACCCTTGATGCTTGAGAAATTATCAAATATGAATAGACCTCTGTAAAGTTCTGACCACACAATCTTCTGAGTTAATTCTGCTGTAGATGTCAGGATCACAAGGGATGTTTTACACATTCAAGGACTTTTTCTGACATTCGTTAATCAAAGTGTTTATCTACGCATCAGACTCATCATTACACAGACAAACTACCTATCCATAGGTTGTGTAAGCATTTAGAATGAAAAATTGAGTTTGTTTCACTGTCATACAATCTCATAACTTAATTTTCAGATGCACATTTCTTCATAGAATCTTAAACTCCCAATATCTATGCATTTCCTCATACATCTCGCAAGATAATTAAAGTTCAATCACTGATTCATCTTCCCTATCTCTATATTTACTTTCTAATAAACCAAACTTTAACGACCAAAGTAGGTAAATCGCAAGCATCATCAGATTTTTTCCATATATCTGCTTACGTTGAAAATCTCACAATAGCCTATTCAGTACTTTACCACAACCGATACAGCCGCAAGTTACCATAGCCAACATATATCCCATAGACAGTAAGTTAGTTACTTCTAACAAAGTCAAGGTTTGAGATCCATAGTAAGACATGAACGTTGTTTACCTGCCAAGATCCTGACATTCTCTCATCCCTTCTACAGGGTCGTGTGAAAGCTAACCGTTAAGACAGATAGTTGCATATATATTTTTAAAGATACACCGAACTCACTCTTACATGCACGAACCTTCCATTTCCTAATGTATGAAAAGGAAAGCGCGAACAGTCATTCTTTCCCAATAAGTCAATGTTGACGGCATTAAATATGATTCGAACGGAAGACAATCTGGCTTTTGTTTGTAAATTAAAAAATCTGAAAACTCACTGTTTGTAAGAAAAGAACAATATTTTCAGTATTTCCATGAAAAGTCGGGTCCCAGAATCGATCCGCTAGACCTAACTTTGCATTCACTGACTTCAGCAACCGATAAAACGTAAACGTAACGTAAGAAACGTAAGCTCTCTCGACGGTTATTCCAAGACATTATCTCTTTTCAGAGTTCCCGGTCCCCTCGGTATGCTTGAATAAGCGCATAAGTTTGGGTGAAGGTGGCTATTTTTCGCTGCAAACACAAGTTTTTCGACAAAGATGGGGTGTTTCACTACAATCTAACACTGTCTAAGAATCGGTTTAGTTATTTTTCCTGCATGAGAATATTTCTTTACTGGTGTGGAATTCTTAGAAGAAGTGGTACTATGTTAGTGTGAAAGTGGTTCGAGCAAGCACACGTTTTTTGATAATGTTATGTATCTTGTTTCGAAATCTGAAAGAACACTGTCTGTAGAAAGTAGCATTACCCCAGTAAGCTAGTATTAATTACTTCTCGATTCTGAGGGACGAAGGTTGCAATCGTTGACAGATATTTTTTCAGAATTATGTAATCAGCCATAGTGTTCGGATATTTGATCCATAGTAAGACATGAACGTTCGTGTTGTTTACCTACCAAGATCCCGACAACCTCTCACCCCTTCTACGGGGTCGTATGAGAGAATCCTGTAACTGTTACGACAATTAGCTGCGTGAAGTCGTACTTATTTTTAAAGCAAAGATACACTAATTTCGGACTCGCAAGCTAGAGAACGATATATTAACTTGCTAAAGTTTGATTTTAACGATCAGATAGTGTATATGTATATCATCACTTTTTTTAGTTCATACTAATAACTTCCAACTTTCAAAGGAAATGTTGTCTCATTATAAGCGATTTCATACAAAGAGATAGGCACTCTATGCTTCACATTTAAATCTATAGAGATAACGATCACTACCCATGGAACACATTTGTGAAAAAACACGCTACGATTGGGTTTGAGAAAGATTTTTAGCCCATGCGGGTGCTGCACTGCAGGAAAGCACACCATCTTTGATATCAGAACCTACATGAAAGTTATACTGTTTGGGTTTGAGAAAGATTCTTTAGTTCACAGGGCACCGCATTACCGTAAAGCACATTGTCTAGCGCGTATGTCTGTCTGTATGTTTAATCCTCTGTGTGTGTGTGTGTTTGTATCTGTGTGTAGATATGTATGTTTCTACAAAATGTGTGTATGTGTAGGTGTGTGCATGTATGTCAAGATGTAACTGTGTCTTCATGTTTGTTTCTCTCTCGGTGTGTGTGTGTGTATGTTTCAGTGAATCGTGTATGTGTGAGTGTGTGTGTGTTCATGTATGTTAATATGTTTGTTTCTCTATATGTATATGTTTTCATGCGTGTGCGTATGTGTTAAGATGTGTGTATGCACATAGTCGTTTCTTTGTATGTGTATACGTCTTCATGTTTGTATGATTCGAGTAAAAAGAAGATTATTACTTTCAAGCAGTCTGTTTATGAATATGTAGGAGAATGTTTCTCTGATCTTATGCAAAGTATATTCTTGTGTGGTGTATGGTATTATTCAATAGATGTCTATTCTTATTCAATAGACTTGTTTTGTCTCTGTAATTGTATGTTTGTGCGTGCGTATGCTTTCATGTTTGTGTGTGTGTGTGTGTGTGGGTGTATGTTTGTTTCTGTGTGCGGGTGAGTGCGTGCATATGTTTTCATGTTTGTTTCGATGAATCGGATGTGTGTGTGTGTATACGTCTTCATGTCTGTCTCTCTCTCTCTCTCTCGGTGTGTCTGTATGTGTTAAAAGTGGCTGTATGTGTATATGTTATTGTATGTGTACGTGTGTGTTTGTTCACATGCAAGAATAAACGTATTGTCTTACGGACACATGCTTGCTACAGAAGAAGCTAACAAGTGCCTTATCACTCAGATAATTCTGTCTCTTCTGCTCCTTTTTTCCTAAAAGATTACTGTTAGTGTCCAAAAAAGCCTGTTTAAAATGATCCCATTCTTCCTCAACTTCAGTAGTAAGCATACTATGACTGTCATAATGACTAAGTAACCTATCATGGTAAGCTTTAGCTATAACTGGATCGTTCAGAGCTTCACTATTAAAAGTAAATTTTTTAACTTTAGCACAACACTTTTTAAGTTTAAGTTGCAAGACACTTTTAACAAGATAATGGTCAGATCCAATTTCAGCTCCCCTATATGACCTGGTATTCCTAACAGAACTAGCCCATTTGCTGTTAATTAATATATAATCAATCATATTCTTATGCAGCCCATCAGGTGAAACCCATGTGTACTTATGTATGTCGCGGTGTTTGTAATAAGTGTTGGTTATTCTGAATCCATTGAGTTTACTTACCTGTAGAAGACGTTGCCCATTGCCATTGCAGCTACCAATACCAAAAGGGCCTATTACTCCTGCCCAAATGTCAGAGTCGGTACCAACTTTGGCATTGAAGTCACCAAGAACAAGGGTAATATCTCCTTTCTTGACAGAATTAAAAATATCCTTAAGTTGTCCGTAAAACCTATCCTTCTCATCTCAATGGCATCCTCAGTGGGGGCATAACAGCAGATAACATTCAAGTCTTTAACGCTTGTCGGAAATTTTGCTGTAAGAAACCTTTTATTAATGCACTCATATCCTAGAAGAGCATCACTAGCGCGTCTGCTGAGAAGCAGACAGACGCCTTGGTGATGCTTATTGTCGTCCCTTCCTGAAAAGAGAAATTTAAGATTATTTTTAATAATCTGACCTTTATCAGTCCATCTGGTCTCTTGTAAGCCGAGAATATCTAAATTATAATGGTGGAATTCTTGTGTGAGGACATCAAGAGAAAAAGCTCTGTGCAGAGTCCTCACATTCCAACTACCTATGGAGAGAAAATGATTAGTGGGATGTTTAAAGAAACTATATTTATTGAGAGAGGGAATGCTGACAATACCAAATAGCCCCCTAATCGCAGACATGGGGCAAAGACCCGTTCCTCCACCACTAAAGGCTGAAGCTATCTACACTGGGAGACTTCCTCCAATGTAGAATTTCACGATGCCAATAGAAGCAAAGAGTTCAGGTGCCTGCGATGACCTCTGCTCAGGATTATCCACCAGCTGATGAACATATCCTGTGAATCTATTCACTTGGGGCTGTCAACCCACAAACAAACAGAAAACACAGCGGAAGATTTTCCATCAACAGAAGCCCACCAGTGCAGCAAAATCAGGATCCATAATCAAGCTCAGAGCCATATATCTGTCCAGTCCAGTGGGTTTATATGGTCAGCACCAGGACCCTGTGTGGTTGACCACTCCTCAGCAGGGTAGAAAAGAAGAAAAGTAGCCATAGTTGTCCAGATCAGTAGGCCACACTAATCTGGCAGCCCTCCCCTTCCGTTCACTTCCACAAGAGAGTATCTCTTTTGAAAGGTACTAACGGTCTGCACCACGAGAAGGCGGGGTCGGACATTAGGTGCTAGGCCTGGCCGATTCTGGGTCAAACTACAGTCAACGGAAAAGTCTCCGGAACCTGTAATCCTCTATCTCTCAGGAAGATTGATGATACAATTATCACCTTTACTGATCTTTTGAATCAATCTAGAATTGATGCTAGTACCATTCATAAACCTCGTAAGAATTTCTACATTCTTCCCAGATTTCTTTCTGATCTTGTTAAAGAGAAAAATAAAGCTAGGCATAAATGGCAGAGATCGAGAGAGACTCGTGACAAGAATGCTTATTATGCACTTAAGATCGAAGTAAGACAAAAGCTCTCGGACCACCGAGCTTTTGCTGGGAACAAGAAGATTACCTCACTCTCTACAAGTGATGGCTCCATCTGGAAGATGGTTAAGACCTTAAAGAATCCTTATGTTAACTACCCCCCCCATCCATGGAAAGGATGGATTATGTTACAATGAGGATGATAAATGCGAAGCTTTTGCGGATGCCCTTGAGATTCAGTTTCAAGAAAATTCTGATCTCTCCAATGATAACACCTGTGATAAAGTGGAGGAAACTCTTTTCCATTTCTCTCAAGTGGACAGATCCAGAATTCGTTTTACATTTCCATCTGAATTGACTCAAGCCATCCGCAAATTGAAACTCAATAAGGCTTCAGGTCCTGATGATATATCCAACAGGATGCTGAAGAACCTTCTGATAAAAGCTATCACGCATCTGTGCAACATTTACAATTTCCTTCTCCGGCACCACATCTTTCCGGAGGTTTGGAAGAATGCCTACGTTAGGCTCATCCACAGCTAAGGATGGTAAGGACCCATCCTTAGCTGACAGCTATCGTCCTATAAGTCTTCTATCCTGTTTGGGAAAGTTGTTTGAGCGAATTTTGCTCAATCGACTGGATGAATTCCTTTTAAACCATCATATCCTACCTGAGTCACAGTTTGGATTCAGACGTAAAAGATCGACTCAGCACCAAGTCCTCAGAGTAGTGGAGACTATTGCTGAGGCTCTGAATAAAAAGGAAATTGTTGCTGCCGTCTTTCTAGACGTGGCCAAGGCTTTTGACCGCGTCTGGATGGACGGCTTCATCTATAAACTGATCAAGATTGGAATTCCTTCGGACCTAACTAGTATCCTTCAATCTTATCTTTCAGATAGAACCCTCCAGGTTCGCATTAAATCCTCCATTTCCACAAAGAGAGTGGTGGCCGCTAGAGTCCCACAAGGCTCTCTCCTAGGCCCCACTGTCTTCTCATTGTACCTTTTTGACATACCTTCTTTTGACCGGATTGTCATTGCCCAGTATGATGATGATATTGCACTCCTCTGCCCTTCCTTGGGGGTCGGGTATGCAATTAGAAGACTCCAGAAATGTTTGGATGAGTTAGACTCATGGTATGATAACTGGAAAATGAAAATCAATGCTGACAAGAGTAATGCCATACTTTTTAGTGGCAAGAGGATCAATAACCCTCAGACTTTGCTTTTTATGGATGAAGACATCAGATGGCAAGACACTGTCAAATACCATGGAGTCACCTTGCAGAAGAAACTCAAATGGGATCCCCACATTCACGGGATCATCACTAAGGTGAACACCGTCGGATATCAGCTGGGACCTCTTCTCAGAAGAAACTCCGTCCTTTCTATTGACCACAAGCTTTTGCCCTACGACATGGTCATACGTCCCATCATTTCCTATGCTTCGCCTATTTGGGCGAACACTACTGCAACCAATATACACAAGATTCAGGTCTTATAGAACAAGATCTTGAGATATGCGGTCGATGCCCCTTGGTTTGTAACGAACAGACAAATTCACAAAGATCAGGGCATCGACCATATTTACTCTTATATCAAGTTTTTGTCACGTGGTTTCTTTGAAACAGTTCAAAGTAATCCACATGGAATTATTTCCTGCTTGTTCGACTACAATCATGAAGTCATGAATAGTTACAAGAGGCCTAAAATGATGGCTTTCAACAAAGAGAGTCATCCATTTTAGGTCTTTTGTGCATCCTTACTGTTTTTACTGTTGATCTTTATTGTCCTTCGGGACCCACCATTGGTGGTTTATTTTATTATGTTGTGTTTACATTGATGCCAACTAAGCACATGTTCAGATGGAAGAGGTTATGGGTTCCCATGTACCTGGTACTCTGAAAATCAATAACCGATCTATGATCTACGACGCATGTACTTGAGCTACGATTCTGGTGTTTTCCCCCAATTATTCGGTCATGACACTACCTCCTTATTGATCCAAGGCGTCAAACGTAGCATCAAGAAGGTTATCCCTTTAGTATTTAAAGAACTCTTTGAGAAGAAAGTATACTTTGGATACCCACCTTAGCCACCATTGAGATTTATCTCAGCGAGACTCCTCTCCGTGCTTCAGTCAGTAGGGAACACTGATGGTCTTGGAAAGGCCGGTATCCATCGGATGTGACTTAATGCTATGTCCCGGTGTGCGGGAGAGCCATAACCTGTGGATGTTAAAAAACTCGTTGGTTAACCTTACCCGGAGGCTATTTTGTGTCTCCTAGCAGCTGTCCAGTGGGTCCCCTTCCCCCAACCTTCTCTGAGCTCTCGGAGTCTTTGTGGCTTGGCCATTGTGTACAAAAAAGTGCCGCTTAGAGATAAAGCAACACAACTCAACCTTAGAATCTTGAACTAAATATTATAACACAAACATGCAAACAGCACGGACTTTTAGGGACGGAGGTTTAATAGTTTTCTTTTTAATTAGAAATTTATGATTCTAAAGTTATAGGAAAACTTTTTACTATTATTGTAAAGTCGTGGTCAACAATGATATATAAATCTAGATAGATAAAACAGCAAGATAGAGGAAAATTTAGGCCTGTTGAGGCTTCTGTTCCCTAATATAAATAAAAAAAAAAATCAGTGCGGTTGGCCATATATGATGGCCAATATTATTATAGAGTGGTGGCGCTGTTGCAATTTTTTTCTTCTTGTGGTAAATCATTAAGCTAAGCATAGTTTTCCACGCTTTCGCATAATGTACGTTCCAAATTATATTGTGTTTTTTCGATAAGTCCTTGGAATCGAGTCTTGAGGAATTTCTGCTGCAGTAAGTAATTAAGGGTACAAAAGTTTTATGCAGAAAAAAAGCTTTATAAAAACTGACCTTGTTTCTGTATCTGGAAAATATTTTCTGGCTTGAAAGAAACCAATAGTGATTTTCAGAATGTCTTTTCGTTAAGTGGAAATATTTATAGAAATTAGTTCTTTACAGTGGTCATTATAGACAGTGTTAAAAATGTTTTTATATGAACTAAAATTTTAAAGCATATTTGGTGAAAGGTAAGTGTGAATGTTATTATCTCGCATGAGTTTTATTAAGCTTTCAAAATAAATTTTCGCTTCGCATTATGTTTCCCATAAACTGTTATTAATCGCTTGAAGGCATAGTGGCAAATTCTTAAAAGCAGCTTAAAATATGCGTATAACCAGTAGTGAAAAGTTTTCAATTTGTGTTAAAATGATTTGTATTAATTTTGATGTTGGGACAAATATAATTTTAGCAAATAACATGTAGCATTAAAAAAAAGTTACAAGTTATTGGATAAATTTACTATAGTCTTTTATTAATTAGCTTAAACAAAGTTAGCAAAATCTAGTTGCAACAGACCAAATGACTAAATCAGCACCTGGGATTTGAATCTGGATTCTGTAGTTGTAGTGATCTTGCAAGTCAGTGAAATGTTTGGAAATATTTCCATAGAAAAGTGGAAATAGGTTTGAGTGATGCCATCCAATGCTCCACAATACAGGAAAGTATTGCATCTGATGAATGGCACCACTTGTTTCTTTTGTGTGCTGATCTACACAAAAAGGAAAACTGACATTAAAGCTGCGAAGCAGCTAAGAAGGAACCTGTCGAAGAGATCTGCATTATACTAAAGTTTTCTAATTCTGTCTGTTCAAAGTTGGAAAGTGGAGACTTGAATTTTGAGCTGTATCAAGGAAATATTGCCAATAATTGGTAGCGATAAGGCCTGAATTTATACTATAACTCTGTGATTGAATTGTGCTCAGAATCGACCATTTTTGAGGGGAGGGAGTTTCAAGGATTTTTTTTATTTAATATAAAAAAAATAAGGTTATCGTTACCATGAAATCAAATAGATGGAATTATTGTCCAAGTTCCTAGGTCGTGGATGGTTGGGAGAGGGAACCGACTGGACAGCTTTTGGGAAAAGGTTGTGAGGCTCTGGTAAAGGCCATCCAGTGTGTTCTTTAATGTGCATGGGGTGTGGCTCTCCCACACATGGGGCCACAGCTTAACATTTCATCCAATGGACGACAGAGGCCTTTTCTAGCCTAGCAAGTGACCCTTATTCACTGTGGCAGGGCGGGAAGTTTGGCAGAGAAAAATCTCTACACTTGGACCTGAACCTGAGCTGGGACCTGAACCTGAGAATTGCAGGTTACGAACCTGGCATGCTACCAGCTGAGCCTCCCCTACCCCTTAATAAGAAAGAAAGAAAATATTCTGTTAAAAAAATAAGGAAATAGGGAAACTAAAAAAAAATGAGAAAAGGGAGAGAGATTAAAAAAAATAAAAGAATAAAAATTATGTGAAGGTAAAAGAAAGGGACAGATTAGAATAAAAAGATTAAATAATGTGGAAGGAGAAAATAAAGGACAGAAGTGCAGGATTTTAAAACACGTAAACAAAAGTACATAGATTGATAAGGGGAACGACAGAGAAATTCGGAAATTTGTAATACTTAAAAGTACCTATAGTATTGTATAATACTTGAACAAAAGTATATATAGTAATTTAAAATAGGAAGAAAAATAATATGTTGGAATTTGAAATACTTAAAGAAGAGCACATAGAGTAACAAGTAAATGGAAGAAAAAAAAAAGGACAGATATGTAGGAATTTAAAATTACGTGAACATAAGTACACATGGTAATAAATAAGGGTAAGAAATAAAAAGGACAGATGCAGAAATTTAAAATACTTTAACAAATGTTCTCATGGTAATAAATATGGGCATGGAGAAAAATAGAGAAATGTAGGAGTTTATAACACTTAGACAAAAGTACACATAAAAATATAATTTGTATTTCTAAGTAGTATTTCCTTTGATCAATTTATAATGCAGGGTATCATAATTCTTCCTATTAGGAGGGTTGGCTTAGCCAGTAGTGTACCTGACTTGTAACCTGATGTTTCCATGATTGAGATATGTTAATAAATTTCTCCACTAACCACTCTGTTCTGAAAGGTGTCACCAGTTTGCATGAGAAGGCTGATATCCATTGGATGGAAAGTTAGACTCACCTCTGGTGTGCAGGACAGCCATAATCTATATGTTGCAATGACATTACTAGGAGAAATCTATTTATCTGACAGTTCTTCAGTAGATCTCTAATGCAGCTCTAAGTCCTTGAACTTGGTTATTGCTTATAAATAAGCAATAACTTTTACTCTTTGAGATCAAACCTATTATCAAACATGGCAGTCATGTTTTTGCAGGAATCACAAGGAGGAAGTTGTACTTGCTCAGCTCTGCTTATGCTCTTCTTCAGGTGGATGATGAGCCTAAGTGTGAGTTTTGTGACCACTTTATCTGTCAAACATATTTTAATTTCTTGTCCATGTTTTAACTTTGAACGCCATATACTTTTTAGTTTTTGCGATATTACATCTGAGCCCCCTTACACTCAGACATCTCTTATCAGATCATTGCTGTTTTACCTCTGTATTTCAATTTTTACAGTAACTGGGTTATTTTTATGTTTATATTTTTTACATTTGTTAATTGTTGTCGACTAAGTTTTATTTTGTTGGTTTACATCTTTCTTGTATGTGTCTTTATAGTTTATTTTTAAATTTGGTTGAGGGTATCATAACTTTCATCTTTTATTTGGATTTTCATTTGGCGCATTATGGCTGTAGATGCTAATGCACCATAAAACCCTAAACGACTAACCAAGTTGGTTGTTTTGCCCACTGTGTACAAAAGTAATGATTCTGAAATAAATATTCAGCGGAAAAAATTTTCGCCGGCATACGGGATGTGAACCCGTATCTCTCCAGAAACATGCCAGAGTATTCTTCAAGTTGAACTAATGCCAGCTGAATATTTATTGATTTATCAACACCAAAATGAGTAACAGATAACGCTGTGATTATTCATCTGTTTGATTCTGAAATAGCCTAGCCCTTTAGTGAAAACACTGTCATTAATCTTTCAAGTGCAATTTTTTTAAAGCAACTGAATTTTCAAATAGGTTAGCACTGTTGATGAGATTTCCGCAATATTGGAACCGGGATGGCTCAATTGGTAGCAGGCCAGGCTAGTAATCTGCAGTTCCAATGTTCTAATCCCACCTGGGACAGCAATGAGATTTATCACTGCAAAACACTGCCTGTCTGCCTGCCTGCTCTCGGTTGTTAGGGAACACCGATGGGCTTGGAAAGGTCCCCCCCATCTGTTGGATGGGACATTAAGCCATGATCTTGTGTGTTGTGGGAGAGAGCTCATGCCCTGTGCATTCTAAAACACATGCTTGATAGCTTCGATGGCCATCTGCATCCTAATAACTGTCCACTGGGTCCCCTTCCCCCAACCTACTCTGCCGTTGAGATCCTTATGATGGCCATTTAGTCCATTGTGTGTAAAAAAATGCCACTTAAAAGGTAGAACTACACAGTGCAGCAATGTTACTTAACCCTTCCAGTGTCCAGGCTGAAAAACAGGTTTCCATCCAGGGCCAAGCTATTTTCTCATTATGCTCATACCAAAAAACTTTAATTTTAGAACTTTTTTGCCAAATGACTAATGAAAGGAATTATGGCATGTTGTATACCAAATTAATCAGCTTTTAATTCTGGATTTTCTGAAAATCAAGTATTTAACAAAAAAGACAATATGCTTTATTTTAATAGGACTTTTTTAGAGTCGTGTAGTAAAAAAGCGCATCTGGCAACACAAAAATTTATTTAAAAAAAATAGACAAAAATGATGACAATGCACATGAATAGAATGACTATATATTTCTGAAGAACAAAAAAAAAATTATTGGTTTTAAGTGAATATTTTTCTCGTTTTATAATTTTTTTCTCGGTACCATACTTTGAGAAAATTCTAGGCTTTTAGCCAACTGTGCTGAGTCAGATAAACAAGTCATCTTTAGAATTAAAAAAAAATAACCTATCAACGGAAATGGGTCATGTTATATTCCAAATTAAACAGAATTTAATTACAAATTTTATGAAAATAAATAATATAGACAAATTTGCAAGCATATTCATTTTAATAAGCCTTTTTCAATGTGATATAGTGAAAAAGATCTCACTATAAAATTAAGGCTTCATTTTGGAAAACCTGCTGAATAAAAATAATTAAATTATATATTTATCGAAAGGAAATATACTCCCGAATAATATAATATTGAAACTGAAATATGATTTTTATTTCTTTCAATGATTCTTTTCATATCGTATATATTTTAAACATGGCCAGTGTTATACACAAAGTGACTTGGCCTTCTCACATTCACGGGATTTTCTGAACTGGTTGTGAAATAAAAAACTTCCTTGGCTGCTTCTTTTTTTACTAAACATTATGAATTTTTTCTTTGGGTGTTGAAGTTTGGCAATCTTGGCCAAGTGCAAAAAGGTTTGTGCACCAAGGATCAGCAATTCCCAAAATTGCCCTTCCAAATGATGTCCAATTTCTGTAGCAAGGAAGTCTATTTTGCTTCTGTATCCAAGACATTCAATTTCAGAAAACTACAAGCTCAAAGTTTTTTTATTAAAAAAACAACAAGAAATAATAAAAGAAAAATTACATATAACCTAATGGGATGTTGAAATATCTGCAACAACTTTTATCCAATCTAACATAACTCAGAAAGATCGATAAATCAGCCGATTGAAGATCGCTAACTAACGGAAGTAAATATGCAGAAATGAATTTGCTTTCATATCCAAGACCTCATTTATTTTCAGAAAATGATACTATATCAAAGTTTTACGGGAAAAGTAATAAATAATAAAATAAAAATTAACATATAGCCTAATGCGATGTTAAAATTTCCACAGCAACAATTTGTAGGCCGGCCATACAATATAACATGAATATGAAAAAAATCAATGCTTATCAATCGGCCAAAAGATCGCTAATTTCCAAAAATCTTCTGAAATGAAAATTAACTAAGGTTTAAATATCGAAAAAGACTAACTTTACGAAAAGTATCCAATATGCTGGACCAAAACTGTAAAAAACACTTGTAGCACACGGAACAGAGATAAGCATGTGTCAGCCATCTGCGTCTTATTTGACTCAGTGAAGCATAACTAATTAAATGCAGGTCCAACCAGAATTTCTAAGAAGGATGTGTTTACTTTCAGTTTCGATTTGAAGGCAGGAAAGATGCATAGAATGCTGGGGAAAAATGATAAAAATAACTTGGGAATACTGAAATAGGTTTATGATAGAAAAGAGTGTGAAACCGGGGGAAAAAGAAATGGCGGTATGTATTTTGTAATTACTTCCAAAAATCGATCGTTTTTAAAAATAGCATTTTTTTGTTAATTTTTAGGAGATTTTCGAAATTTAAGGAAAAGTTTGTTAATAGTTCAAATCAAACTTGTTAGCTTAAATCAGAATGTTGCTTCAGCAAATAGGAACGTTAACAAGCAAATCGGTAATACCGTTTAGGGCTTCTAAGAAATGGCAATCAGATTCAGATTTCAGTTTCGTACGAGCACTGTCGATGTCTTTTAACCTGTCGCAAATCCCCTTTGCAGCAGTTTCTAACGACAGATCGACATTTACCTGAACGGTCCGTCGTGCGAAGAGTGCCTTCTGCGGTGTTGCAGGCCTCTCCTACCTGCAATGGTAATGGGAGGGGGGGGGGAACTGAGCAAACATTTTAAAGTGGTATTAGCCCTCCCTTACATTTTGGTAATTAATTAATAATGGCTTTATAAAATTATTTATATTGTAGTTTAATAAAATATGCATCAAATTAAAAATATTATTTTTGAAGCTTGAATTATATGTTTTTATAAGTTATATATATATAAAATTAAAACAGCAATTTTAATTTTTTTTAAATAATTTTTTTTTGTTGTACTAAAAACCTATACGTACGTCCTTGGCCTCTCAATTGAGATTCTCCAAACGTATACAGACTTGGACACTGGAAGGATTAAATTACCTTTGTAGCAACTGAAACTGCGAAAGATTATGTACTTTACTGATAAATTAATAAGTTTCTCAGCAAATTAAAACTATATATAATTGAAAGCATCTTGTAAAGCTCATGAAAATTTATGAACTTTTAAAATAGGTTACTTTGAATTACATGATTAGATAACCTTCTACACCTAAAGAACACATTGGATTGCCTTTATTAGGCTTCCATCTCCTAACAGCTGTCTAGTGGATCCTAGAAGAATAGATCTATTATTTTGTAGTTGTGTTTTTTTATAGCACAATGTCAGTGGTATTTTAATAGAACTGGATATGGTTTCACATGGATTTTTTTTATTGCTCTGCTTTTTGCATATCTGTATTTAATTTAACAAGTTGAGATCTCTTATAAGGACCAAAATACTTGATCCCCATCGTACAACTTCTCATACTGGTTTCCCCAAGTTATATCAAAAATTCAGGTTTCCAGCTGTAATAGAATCTGATTTCAAGTTTAAGACTTCTGGAATAGCAATAGTTTCTATCCTGCCAAAATTTTGGTGTATGTACGTGTGGTGAAGAAAAAAGCTAAAGAAGTTGGCAAAGGGCTAGTAGCTTTGTTAGATGAAAAGGTTTTCCTAAAGCTGAATGTCAGTAACATTCATTTGAATCTTATTTGACATTCAGTATTCAACAAATTAATTTACTTCTCAAATAGCTGTTTGTCACAGAAGTCTGATAGAAGGCTCTCAGTATAATATGCCAAAGAGAAGGTTTGTAAGGAAAGTGACCTCAGTAGAAAGACAATACAAAAAAGAAAACATCCATGCCTTTTTCAGGGCTTGAACCCAAGATAACACTGATGTTCTTTTGTGAACATCATCTGTTCAAGATAACACTGATGATCTTTTGTGAACATCATCATTCTGCTGAAGTCTGGTTTTTCTTACATGTCTTTTCTGTGGAAAAAATATATTTTCCCCCTTCAGTTTTATTCCTTCCCACAACTAGCAAGAGTTAGTTCATGTTTAACTATTTTAATATGTTAGGAAGGTAGTGCTTTCACTGTATTTCATTGCTCACTCTTCCTGCTGTACAAGGCAAGAAAAGCCAATGTATCCATTGAACTCCCTGATTTTATACCCATCTACAATTATAGCTGGAAGTCATACCTCAATGAGATCAACTGTTATCTAGTTTGATACCATTAATATATATAACCAATAATATATAAATGTGCATTATTTTTGCAGCAGAGTTGCTCATTTTCTTTTCCTGGACCAAAATTGAATAATGTAATCACTATCGTAACTATACTGCTTGAAATGGCCAGCTGATAAAGCATATTACACTGAAAGGACAATTTATTATACACACCCACTTAACATGTGGGCCCACCTTTCTCCCTCACAACAGCAGCAACTTGTCATAAACCCCACCAGTTGTTGGAAACATTCAGGTGGTGGTATGGCCCAAGATTCCTGGGCAGCCATCCATAAATAACCAAGAGTTGACAGTGGTCGATTTTGTGCTCAAATCCATTGCTCTACTTCATCCCACAGATGCTCAATAGGGTTCAACTTGGGGAATGAGAGGGCCATTTGAGGGTTTTGAACTCATTGGAATACTCCTCCAACTAGTCCTTTACCAAACAGGAGTGATGAGATGGTATTGTTTTGATGAAAGAAGGCATCCTGTTGTGGGAAATAGTTAGCCATGAATGAGTATAGGTGATCAGCGAGTACATCAACATAACCTTGTGTGGTAATGGTGGTATCAATAGGTAAAGATTGCCTCCACTGGCCTGTAATACCCTGACTTTACAGTGTTTTTTTGTGTGTGTGGTCTACACCACACATAACCTCCCATCAGTGTGTTCTAGTTGAAACCTTGATTTGTCAGACCTAGCTACCCATTTCCAGTATTTCACAGTCCATTGGTGATGTTCCTTCATCCAGTGATGTGCTGTTAACAAGAGTACTCAATGTGGGTATTGGCTGCCATTGCCCAGTTATGCCATCGTTCATCGAATGATCTTTTCATAAACCTTTACACCTGCCCTGTCATTGAAGCTGACATTATCATCTACTCTGTGGCCATTGGTCAAGTGGTTAGCACTCTTGGCTATTGATCTAAGGGACCTGGGTTCGAGCCCTGGGTAAGGCATGGATGTGTCATTTTTTTTTTGCTGAGGTCCTGACATCCTCAGACCTACTATGGCATATAAACTGACAGGCTTCTTTCTGTCAGATCTCTGTGGCAAACAGCTGCTTGAGGGGGTATTTTTTTTCTGTGGTCATCTGTTCTGACATTATGATATGGGAGAGGTGGAGCTCACCTCGAATATCAACATCCTAGTTACAGCCACATTTTTTCCAGTAGCTGTAGGTTTTGCCTGTTTTGATGTATTCCTGGTAGTATACACATGTAGTGATTGCACCTGAAATCTCAGGTATTCTGTAGTTGCAGATATGGAACACCCCATCTTCCTCGCATTAACTATGCCCATGATTGAACTCAGGTCACCATGTTTACTCATCATAATATCTGCAAGTAGGTATCTGACCTAGTTATAACCCTGTAAGTTGGGTTTTAGCTGGTCACATCATTGTGGCAGAGTAAAGCAGTTTTGTGGATGGGTGGGGTGTGTTATAATAAATTGTGCTTTCAGTGTATTGAAATAGAAAGCCAAATTTAAAGCTTTGTAACATTAAAAAATAATCTTTTCATTGGAAACATCACAGAAATAGTAAAATATTTTAATCAGATCTTCTAAAAACTTTATTTTCATCTGTAATACTTGAAGGGTTATGGAAGCTAGAACATGTAACAGCAGCATCGCCATTAATGAAAATAACTCAAAATTAGAATATAAATAACTGCTATGTGAATAAGTTTTAAGTATATTTAGAAATTTCTGTATTGATTTTTCCAGTTTCATCTTTAAAAAAAATTTTTTTGAGAAAAAAATTGCTCTTCAGGTCAGCCAATAACTCTTGTGACTCCAAGGATGTCTCTACATTAATGTAGAGAAGATCCTTGAAGGTGAGAACTCAACAGAAAGAAATATATACCATAAAAAACATCCATGCCTAATTCAGGGCTTGAACCACAGTCCATTAACTCCAAGCCAATAACTAGTAACTTCCATTACTCTTTTAAACATTGAATAATAACTGTCATGAATCAAGATTTTTTCAGATCTTTAGTCTGTCTATAATATAAACTTTATTGAACATAAAAAAACAAATTCTCTAACAACAACAGTAATCAACAATACAAATACAGTGCAAACACATTTTTAGACATATATCCATATTGGCAGGTACAATGAAACCAGTCTCTTTCTGTCTTGCAGCAATTCATTCATCTATAGTCCATTTTTATGTGAAAAAAACTTTAAACACTAAGAAAACTCGCAAAAAAAAACCCACAAAGAAACAAAAAATTAATTCTGATTATTAATATTTTAATATCCCCACTGATTTTGCTTATTTAATTATTTTTTGTAGTAATTTTATATCCTCTATTTCCAAAATGTAAGTCTTTAGCCATTCTAAACCAATTTTTATATTTTTTTTTCTATTCTTATATTTATGGACAATGAATTATAGATTCTCAGTCCATAAAACATAAATGTCTGAAGTTTCCTTTTTAGCCTGTGGAATAAGTAATTTATATTCTCCATTTCACAGATTGCAACATGTGTCCTTTTTCTTTAAAGTATTAGGTTTTTTAAATGCTAGATACATTATTCGATATGTATACAGCTTTCTTAAATACATTATCTTATTGTTTTCAACTAATTTGTTTCTTCAGTCTTTGTTATAATAAGTTATATTCAAGAACTTCCTTTGCAAAACTTCAATACCACTAACTGATGTTAAATAGATTCCTCCCCAAGCAATTAAACCATATTGTATAGCTGACTGAATCCATGCATAGCATAACTTCAGCATAAATGCATTTGACACTCTCCTTCTTATATAATATAATTTATATAAATAGTACCTTAATTTTTTGATCAGCATATTGATGTGTCTTCCACTTTGAACCTATATGCACTCCAAAGCATTTGTAATTTGCTGAATAGCTTTACAAAAGCATGATCTGTCATTATTACACATTACCATGTATGTATAAGTTATAAGGAAAATAATATATCTTTGTTAGCGAAAAATACATAAATTTGGTTTTCTCAATATTTAAACTTAATAGGTTATTGTTGAACCAGCTTGTTGTTAAATCTATATCCTGACTGATGTCCAGATATAGTTCACTATTATTTGAATTTTTGAAAATAATTGTGGTATCATCAGCAAATGACACAACTTCTTTTAAATTCAAGTTGAAAAATTCATTAAAATTAAAAATAAAATAGGTCCAAGTATTGAGCCTTGTGGTACACCATTACTGATCAAGTTAATTGTACTTTTGTTGCCATAGATCTGGACAAATTGCATCCTATTTTTTAAATACGATTTGAATCACTCAAAAACAACCCCTCGAAATCCTATGGCAAATAATTTCTTTAAGAGTATATCGTTGTTAACTGTGTCAAACACTTTTGCAATGTCTTAAGCGGTGCTTATGTAATGGGAATGCCTGCTGATTTCCACGATTCTCCGTGTTATCAAGCGCGCATAGAAAGCTTCAGAACTTACCACGTGAGGGCAGCACAGTTCCGTGGTAAGCTAACCTATGCTAATGGTATGGGTAAGTATATAGTGATCTGGTCGAAGTCATATGATAAAGAATCAGACAGAAGGCTAATCAAATACAATAAACTAGAATCTTTCTCAGAGATACAACGGGAATATTGATTTAAACTCTCCATAACGAAAAATATGTTTAAAAAATAATCGTGTTACAATTGAAAACTATTATCCATTAAAATCCGAAATTTTCAAGTGTCTGTCAGACCTCTGTGGCAAGCAGCTGCTTGAGGGGGCATTTTTTTTTTATTTATTACCCAATAATATTATTTAACGGTAATTCTTTTAGAAACAAAATTTAAAATTTTTTCAAAGCAATTTTTTTATCTAATTTAATAATTTTAATTACTATTGCAATAGAGCTTATTTATTGTTAAGGGAAATTCATAAGCAATAGATTTAGGCAAGATTTTCATATTAATACTCGATTTTTTTAATTAAGCATAAAATGGAAAATTTGCTAAAAAATTAAAGATTAAAAGTAATAGTGTTTTAAATGCAATAGACACAAGTTTATGTTGCAGTACAGAATTAACTCTTTATATGTTAGTCTTTTTATTTCAATTACTTCTCCCGACCTACAGGGCTCCTCCTGTTTATTTGCTTGTTTTAAAATGTTTTTTTTTATCATGTCAATTAACGGTTTTATATAGAGTAGTCAATTTTCATTATTTTTCAGTTTAGAAGGATAAAAGGGGCTCCGTTTAGAATATAGCTCTAAGACTAATTCAGAACTTTGTTCCCGGCCACCCATTTGAACTTGGCTCCTGGTCTCCCAATTGCTTAATCCGCCCCATATATATGTGCAGTTCAGAAAGCTCACAAAGTGTTATAAACTTAAACATTACATTAGTCATATATGTACAAGACTGGTTTCAGAATAGATGGGGGGGATAAGTGTCTGGGTCGAAGAAAATGAGTCACATTTTTGCTACTATACCTAGCACTATTTTTTTTAAAGTAACACAATATTTGAATTTGTGAAAAATTTTAAATTGGTTGTAACAGTATTATGCTGAAAGAAAGCTATAGTATTATCTTTCCGTGTTATTTCAATGGGAATCTAACTATGAAGTTCTATAACAGGGAGGACCAAACTTTTAGACTATGCAATCAAATATTAAGATAGAAAATCTTTCAGCTAAGCATAAAATAACAATTTAGCATCAAACATATTAACATTACATTGTTACATTAATTAAAATCTTTTCCACCTAAAACTGGCAGCTATGCGATTGACTGTTTGGTCATCTCTGCTCTATAACATCTAAAATATGCATTTAATAGAAAAATGTGATAAACTGGTAATTGTAGACCCATCAGGGCTTGGCTAGATTCTTTTCCGAGCTGCTGGTGTGTGCAGAAGATGTTGTTGTCAGGATACTACTGCTATTTAAGTGGTCGATAAACACAAATTCAGATTTTACATATACACCTTTGATGCATTTAAGGAAAAACTGCGACTGAAGTTAAAGATAATCGAATTTATTTAAATCTCGATTTACCACTGGAAAATTTAATAATTTATCTTGTTTTATAAAAAAAAAATTCATAATTATCAATTAAAAAGACCTTCTTGCTTAAAAATTAATTTAAAATAATTTAAAATTCTCTGTCATTGAGCAATAAAATTTTAGAGTTAATCCTTCAAACTATTTGCTGTTGAAAGTTCTTAGGCGAAAACTCTCAGCTTTTCGGAGCAAAGACAGCTCCTCCGTCTTCAGTGAAGTGATGCTATGTTTTGACGTTAGGTCTGTTTAGACAAAGAGTTTTCCACATGTCGTGAAAGGCGATTCCAGTGTCTCGGTTGCAGGTGGGGACAGACGAGGTCATTATTTTAATAGCCTCGCGGACTATGGTTCCGTAGAAAGTGGATGCATGCGCAAAAGTGTGGCCGTGCTCCCAGTCTATTGTTGCCGTGTGTTGCACTGCTAGCTCAGAGGCGGCCGTCGTTAGCTTCTTTTGGCTGACATAAGTTTGGTGCTCCGCGAACCTTTCTTGTAAAGAGCGAATGGTTTTGCCGATGTAGTACACAACGGAATTATCCGGCAACTGTAGGGGAAATCGGTAAACGCCCGATTTTTGAAGTAGGCTATATTTGTCCCTGTCCCTTTTGACTAATTTCTTCAAATCTGGAGCTGGGCTGAAAACAATTTTGATATTATGGGCTCTGAGTAATTTGCGGACCGATTCACATAGGACAAGAAGGTAAGAAATAGGTCCGGCAAAAGTTGTACGTTCGGGGTCGGCGAATGGGAGGAGAGCCGAATCTCTTCTGTTTTTGTGTCTATATTTACTGATAACTTTGTCTATTGCTGTTGAGTGTACCCATGGGAAGCAGCGATGGAATGGATGTTTAAAATTTCTTCTTCAAGCAGCTGCTCATTTGAAGACGGCGAAAGCCCTGTGTTAGGGAACGGAAGGCTGCAATTTTGTACGCCCATGGGGCGCATGAGTCTGCACGTATGACAGAAGGGACGTAGGTAGGCTTCTGGTATACCGACGGCGTCGAAGAACTTTCAACATGCAAATAGTTTGAAGGATAAACTCTAAAATTTTATTGCTCAATGACAGAGAATTTTAAATTATCATAATCATCTAACATCGAAATAATCATTATCAACTTTTAAAATTTATATTTTATTTAATAATTTGAAAAAATACTTATTTAAATTTTAATTAATATTTGAAATAAATTCTTATGACCCATTACTGTTGTGAAATATTACAGTTTCCATAATTCCTTAAATACTAGATGAATGCTATTGAAAATCGGAATTTAAATAGATAAAATTATTATCTTGATTTTATTTTTAGTAACATTTTTTCATTAAATGAATATTTTATAAGTTACAGAGCTTCCAAGTAAGATTCACATAACACAGAAATTCTCTAATATTTTGTTAGGGCAGTGTAACTCGGTTCCATATATTGTAAAGGTTTCTGCAATTTCTAAATATTATTTATTCAAAAATGATCTCAGAAATTTTTTCTAAATACTCATGTTATCGTTTTGTTGCCAACATATTGATTCAGCCACCTGTCTTGCAGATCCAGTTTGGAAGAGATTCAATTGAACTGAGTTTTGCTTCTGCAAAACATCACAATACTGCAGCATCGTTCAGACTTCTGGTTAAAGACAGCAGAAAGTAGACAGAACAGTAAATAATCACATACGAACAAATCCATATCAAAATCTAATTTTGAGGCAAGCGATAAACAGCTTATTAACCTATACTGCTATGAAGCAAGTATCAAGCAAAACAGCGAATCATCAGCGCCAAGCAGACGGAAATGTAACTACCTCTTTTGTCGCTTCATGTCTTGAAATCGGCAGGCATTCCCAATATTTAAGCACCAGTCTTAAGTATATAGCTCCAGTTTTTTGTGAATTATCAATTGCACTCAAAATTATCATAGCCAATTTTAATATAGCATCTTCAATATCCAAATTGTGAACTGGTAAAATTTTTTTTGTTCAAGTGTCCTAAAATTCTCTTTATAATTTTTCTATAACTTCAGATAAACTAGGCAAAAACTGATATTGGCCTGTAGTTATTCATGCCATCTTCGTTTCCTTTTTTATAAACAGGAATAACCCTAGCAATTTTTAAACTTTTGAAGAATATTCATTTTTGAAAGAAAAATTAATTAAATCTGCTAAATATTCAGCATGTTATTTAGCATTAATTTTTAGTGCCTTTGGTCCAATCTTATAACCTGCCGATTTATTATTTTTTAATGAGGATATAATATTTATCACTTCCTTAGAATTCGTTGGTTCCAAGTAAAATGAATTTGGAGAATCATCTAATCTGTTTACATAAAATGGATTTTCGATATCATTAGTCCTACCTAAATTAATGTTTACAAAATGATTATTAAATTTCTTGGGCAAGTTTTGCCCCTTTCTAGGAGTATTCAATATTTTATTTAAACATTGCCATTCCTTTCCAGAATATCCCTCACATTTATCAAATTCTCTTTGATAATAATTATTTTTAGCTATTTTAATTTGTTCTACTGTAAAGTTGTAATATTTTTATATTGATCCCAATAATCTGTAATATTAGGATATTTTCTGTTTTCAATAAAACTTATCTCTCAACTTAAATAGATTAATCAATTCATTCATTATCCAAGGATTTTTATTTTATACTTTTTAGCTTTATTTCCATATCTTGCTGTTTATTGTACCACTTTCCATTGCTACTTGTATCTGATTAACAAAATCATCATATGCTTCGTTTAACTCTGCAGAGTTGTTAAAATTAGTATTTAAATGTAAATTGGCTTTTTATACAAGTTTCTAATGCAATATAATCGATTTTTTTTTTCTGGCAAATAATGAGTAACCTTCATATTTATCCAGTAACCCAATTACTTTACCCAGTTTTAATATTATTGGATAGTGATCAATTACATCCTTAATGTAGATCACTGAACTATACTGACTGAGATATTTGTGTCCTTATAAAAATATGATTAATGCAAGATCTTGATCTTTAGTTAATTTTTCAATAAAATGCTTATTTTCCAAGTTGCAGATATACTGATTTGGCTTTATTCTGGCTATAGCATATGTTATAATCTTAATTGGTTTGAGCAGTGTATTTACATTGATTGACTTAGCTGACTGCAGGCTCTAATTTCATTGTGGCACAATTAGGGTTGCCAACTCTATTTTACTGAAAAGGAGGACAAAGAGGGCTAAAAAAGTGGATATAGGAACTCAGAGGCCCATAAAGGGCTGTTTTTTTTAGTTTCAATGTGAAACAGATTGCTGTGTTTTTGATGGTCATGACCCAATAAGACAGTATTGTTTAGAGTTGCTAACAATTCTATGACACACAAGGACACAAATAATACGAAAAAGTAAAACTTTTGTAAAATTAAGTAGTAATTTTATTATATCTCAACAAATTAGAGATATTAACTAAGGAATTTTTATATTTGAGTTGAACTGATGGGATTTTTTTTTTTGTTTTTGCTTAAGGTAAACACAATTTTTTTAGAGATTCCAAAAATTCTAAGGAATTAATAACTTTTTCAGTAAAACAGTGACATAATGAGATATTTGGAAGGGAAGATTCAAAGCAATAATTAATATATGTGTGTATATCGATGAACTAAATTTCTGCAAAGTGGGGATTTTTCTTTTGTTATGACACTGCTATAAACTGATATTTTAGACCTGATTAGATTTAAACTAACCCAGTTTCTTTAATCTCATCCTAAACATCTTTTCATACTAGGGGTTTTGATCTCATAATTTCATGTAGATTAACCCTTTCTCTGTCATACTACCATAGCCCAAACTGCAGTTAGGAGCTAGTGGAGAGAAAGGAATAGCATTTATTGGAGGACTTCATTGAAAATCTCAGTCATTTTCGGTCTATGTGCTACTGAAAGGGTTAACCATTCTCAGGTCCAGCTATTTTTTCACTCTGATCAGGCCAAAAAAAATAACTAGAACTTTTTTTCCAAGTACCTAATGAAAGGAATTATTATATGTTATATGCCAAATTAATCAGCATTTAATTCTAGATTTTCTGAAAACAAAATATTTAACAAAAAAAACAAGTTTTTTTTTTCTACAGCTTATGTAGTAAAAAAACTGCATCTGGCAACACAAAGAAAATTTTATAAAAACAACAACAAATAGACGGATATGATTATAATGCACACAAAAAGAATGCTTATTTATTTCTGAATCACAAAAATAAATTTTTACTTGAGATAAGAAAATTTCTTCCTTTTTTGTAATATTTTCCCCAGTACTATACTTTGAGATAAGGCCAGGTTTTAGCCAATTGTTCTGAGTCAGATAAACAAGTTGACTTTAGAATTAAAAAAAAAATAACTAATCAACAGAAATCATCATTATCATCCTCAAGCAGTCATGGGCGACAGAGGTCCCAACCAGACTGTGCAATTTAGTTCTCCAAGCAAGTCTATCCTGAGCTACATCTACTGCATCTGGCCACTGCACACCAATTCTAACAAGATCCTGTTTAACATTGTCTGCCCACCACATCTTAGGTCTCCCCTTCTTTCTGAGGCCTTTAGGCACACTATTCATAACCCTATTCGCCAATCTATAATTATTCATACGGGCAACATGGCCAAACCAACGGAGTCTCTCTCTGCACAATATGCTGCTTAAAGGAGGTTGCAAACTCCTTTGCCTAACCTCATCATTAGTTACAAAGTTGAACCACCTAATGCCCAAGATACTGCGTAAGCATCTGGAATCAAAAGCATCAAGTTTCCTGTTATCTTGTTTACAAAGTGTCCAAGTTTCACTACCATAACTAGCCCTAGAAAGAACCAAACTATTATACAGTCTAATTTTAGTCTTTAGGTGTATACGCCTATTTCTCCACAGGGGCGGGGGTGGCTTAGTCGGTAGCGCGCCAGGCTCGTAATCTGTAGTTCCCAGGTTCGAGTCCCAGCTGGGTCAGCGTTGAGATTTATCTCCGCAAAAAATCCCCGCCCTGCCCACGGTCAGTAGGGGACACCGATGGGCTTGGAAAGGCCGCCGTCCGTCGGATGGGACGTTAAGCCATGGCCCCATGTGCGGGAGAGCCATACCCTGTGCACGCTAAAGAACACGCTGGATGGCCTTGACGGGAAGCTACCATTTGTCTCCCAACAGCTGTTCCAGTGGGTCCCTTCCCCCAACCTTCTCTGAGCCTTCGGGGTCCATGTGACCTGGCCATTTAGCCCATGGTGTGCAAAAAAGTGCCGCTTAGAGGTAAAACAACCCAACCTATTTCTCCACACTCTCCATAGACTCTTAAAAGTCCCGGCAGCAATCCCTATTCGTCTGTTAATCTCATGCTGCACATTACTATTATCTGTTACATAGCTCCCAAGATAATTAAACTGTGACACCTGTTCAAGACTACAACCATTCAGGTTAACTGAATCACAGCCTGCCTGACCAATTTTCATCACTTTAGTTTTCTCTCTGTTTATAACCAAACCTACTCTACTACCAGTCTCTTCAACAGCTCGAATGAAAGAGTTCATCTCATCAACATCATTTGCCAAAAGGGCTAAATCATCAGCATAATCTAAATCAGAAATTTTCGTATCTCTAGTCCATTTAAGGCCAAAATCTTTCCCTTGAAGTGAATTTCGCATAACATAATCAATAACCAAACTAAAGAGGAAAGGAGACAAAATGCACCCTTGTCGAACACTAGAAGTAATGCTAAACCAATTGCTACAAGCCTTACCAACCCTCACACATGACTCAGTGTTATTATAGAGAGCTTTCATTATGTTAACTAACTTGTCAGGTATACCATATGATCTCACAATCAACCACAAATTATGACGATCAACAGAGTCGAAAGTCTTTTTGAAATCAACAAAGCTAGCAACCAAAGGTTTCTGAAACTCTAAACATTTCTCAAGAATCTGCATAAGTGAAAATATCATTTTGAGTCAAGTGACATTAAACCATGCTAAGCTCTGCTTGCACAATGTTTTGTTAAAATGCATTATTAGTATTCCGTTATAAACCAAATGTTCAATACATTGTTATAGTTCCATTTTAAAAATATCCTTCCTGAACTGTTCGTACTTAAATGGCCTTTCTTAACAAAGTGGAAAGTTGGCAACCCAACTGGTACAGTCAAATGTAGTTTTTTTTGCTAAGTAACAAAATCTTTGACTATTTATTGCATTGATTGAATTGGTGGCCTAGGATTTGAAGTTCACCACTGGTGTATCACCAAACCACTTCTTTTGGTGTTATGTTAGGCAACATCCATTACATCATGCTCCAACATCTGTCTCAATTGATAAAGGTCTTAAATAGGAGTCTTAAATACTCTTAATTTTTAATTGCAATTTCTTTGAGAAACAGTTCCTTGACTCCTGATGATATGCTATTGTTCTGGCTTTCACTAAGCCAGGCAAAGATTCTTCTCAAATATTATTCTATTCATTGTTGAGCTGTGAATATAAGGTGTTGGAGAAAATGGTAAATACCATACTCATCTGGTTTTTGTAGACCAATGACCCTCTTTTCATAGGCAATGGTGTACCTTTGACCACTTGATATGTCTCAAAAGGGCTATGAGAAATTCACTTTTATGTTGAGTGCCTGGTGCCTATTTTCTTCAACACTGAAAATGCATATGACTGCAAGATAATATCTCATTCTTTGTTACCTCCGTATATTTGTCTTGCGTGATCACATGCCAATCTTCATTGGCAATTTTTTTGTCGACATTCTTTTTATGTTCATGTTGGCAACACAGCCATGGGCTTACCATGACAGTGTTACCAACATGAAGAACTAGTCTGACAGTGTGTTTCCTCTTAAGAACTAGTTCCTCAAAGCTGCATCTTGAATGATTTCAACCAAGTAAATGAGCCATTAATAGGACAAATTTTTATCAGTTTTTTCTTTTTTAACAGGATAATCAAAAATTGCACTTAAAAACTGAATTTTTCATCATCATCAAGCAGCCATGGGCTATGGAGGTTCAACCAGACCATCTTCTCCAAGCATATCTGTCCTGAGCTATATCTGCTGCATCTTGCCACTGCACACCAATTCTAACATCCTGTTTGACATTGTCTGCCCACTGCATCCTAGGTCTCCCCCTCTTTCTGAGGCCTTTAGGCACACTGTTTATAAACCTATTTGCCAATCTATAATTATCCATATGCACAACATGGCAAAACCAGCAGTCTCTCTCTGCACAATATGCTGCTTAAAGAAGGTTGCCGACTCCTTTGTCTAACCTCATTATTTGTTACAAAGTTTAACAACCTAATGCCCAAGATACAGCGTAAGCATCTAGTTTCCTGTTATCTTGTTTACAAAGTGTCCAAGTTTCACTACCATAACTAACTCTAGAGAGACCAAACTATTATACAGTCTAATTTTAGTCTTTAGGTGTATACGCCTATTGCTCATCACTCTCCATAGATTCTTAAAAGTCCCAGCAGCAATCCCAATTTGTCTTTTAATATCATGCCACACATCACCAGTATCTGTTACATAGCTCCCAAGATAATTAAACTGAGACACCTTCTCAAGAGTGCAGCCATTCAGATTAACTGAATCACAGCCTGCCTGACCAATTTTCATCACTTTAGTTTTCTCTCTTTATAACCAACCTAACTCTACTACCAGTCTCATCAACAGCTGAAATGAAAGAGTTCATCTCATCAACATCATTTGCCAAAAGGTATAAATAATCAGCATAATCTAAATCATAAATTTTGAAATCTAGACCATTTAAGGCCAAAATCTTTGCAATGAATTTCTCATAACATAATCAAAAACCAAACTAAAGAGAAAAGGTGACAAAATGCACCCTTGCTGAACACCAGGAGCGATGCAAAACCAAATTGCTACAAGCCTTACCTACTCTCACATATAACTCAATGTTATTATAGACAGCTTTCATTGTGTTAACTAACTTGTCTGGTATGCCATATGATCTCACAATCAACAGAGTCTAAAGCCTTTCTGAAATCAACAAGGCTAGCAACCAAAGGCTTCTGAAACTCTAAACATTTCTCAAGAATCTGCCTGAGTGAAAATATCTGATCCACACATCCCCTACCACTTCTGAATCCACATTATTCATCACTCAATTGACTTTCAACCAGATTCTTAATTCTATTAAGCAAAATCATGCAAAAAAAAAAACTTTACCTGGAACAGAAAGTAGGCTGATACTCCTATAGTTAACACAAGAACTACAATCACCTTTTTTTTTTTAAAAAAAAAAAGCAATAATAATAGCTTTAGTGAAATCCTTATGCCTTTATCATAAAAGATATTCATAATTTCAGTCGTCCATGTGGTAACTGAAACATTTCCAACTCTAAGCATTTCGTATAATTTCATTTACCCCTGGAGATTTATGTAGTTTAAGTTTAGAAATATCCAAAATAGCTTCAGACTGTGTTATAGGGCCAACATTGAAGCCAGTAATGCATCTATGATCATTACAAACAATGGGAGTAGAACTAACCGCATTGTTTAAAACATCACTGAAATGCTCAGCCCACCTAGCCATTACAGAATCCTCACCTTCTATAACTTTACCTTGCTTATCCTTCAATCCCTCTATACCTGTCTGTTTTTTACCACACAGAACATTAACTATCTGGTGCAGCTCTCTGCTGTTGTGCTGTCCAACTGCTTCCTCGGCTTTGTTAGCCAAACCATCAAGCCAAAGATTCTTATCAGCAACTAACTGATCCTTTACACGTTTATTAAGCTCTCTATAATAGTTTTGGGGTGGGGGTGACTCACTACTATTAGTTTACTAAACAGCACCCTGCATAAATGAATACAATAACAATTGGGCAGAGCCTTAATCCACTACCCCACTGAGAATACCCAGTCACACACTACCAGAGTGTTGATTAGACTTTATTAAAAAGTCCTTCAATGATACTGGCTCCCAGAGCACAGCAATCCACTTTCAACCCTTTCAACAGTCAAGAGAGAAGTTCCTTTTAGGATGTGCTCCACTCCCCCCTACCCACTGTAAGGGTGCAGCAGACCTCACAGCATACTAAGACGGGGTGCTGGTGGCTCAGTCGGTAGCACACCAGGCTCGTAATCTGTAATTCCCAGGTTCGAGTCCCAGCTGGGTCAGCGTTGAAATTTATCCCCACAAAATTCCCCATCCTGTCCACAGTCAGTAGGGGACACCAATGGGCCTGGAAAGGCAGTCGTCCGTCAGATTAGACGTTAAGACGTGGCCCCGTGTGTAGGAGAGCCATACCTGTGCATGTTAAAGAACACTCTGGATGGCCTTGATGGGAAGCTACCATCTGTCTCCCAACAGTTTTTCCAGTGGGTCACCTCCCCCAATCTTCTCTGAGCCTTTGGGATCCATGTGACCTGGCCATTTAGCCCATGGTGTGCAAAAAAGTGCCGCTCAGAGGTAAAACAACCCAACCCTATAACACTTTTTATTACGACTAGTAGAGTATATATCTGTCCAGTCCAGTGGGTTTATATGGTCAGCACCAGGACCCTGTGTGGTTGATCACTCCTCAGCAGGGTAGAAAAAAAAGAAAAGTATCCATAGTTGTCCAGATCAGTAGGCCACACTAATCTGGCATCCCTCCCCTTCCTTTCACTTCCACAAGAGTATCTCTTTTGAAAGGTACTAACGGTCTGCACCACGAGAAGGCGGGGTCGGACATTTCTATGCATCATCACAGGGGATTGGTGCATAGCTCTCCTTCCCGTGACTACCTAGGTAAAGTTCTTTCCATGATTGTGCTTAATAGAATTAAGAATCTGGTTGACAGGCAATTGCGTGATGAGCAATGTGGATTCAGAAGTGGTAGGGGATGTGTGGATCAGATATTTTCACTTAGGCAGATTCTTGAGAAATGTTTAGAGTTTCAGAAACCTTTGGTTGCTAGCTTTGTTGATTTCAAAAAGGCTTTCGACTCTGTTGATCATCATAATTTGTGGTTGATTGTGAAATCATATGGTATACCAGACAAGTTAGTTAACATAATGAAAGCTCTCTATAATAACACTGAGTCGTGTGTGAGAGTTGGTAAGGCTTGTAGCAATGGTTTAGCATTACTTCTGGTGTTCGACAAGGGTGCATTTTGTCCCCTTTTCTCTTTAGTTTGGTTATTGATTATGTTATACGAAATTCACTTCAAGGGAAAGATTTTGGCCTTAAATGGACTGGAGATACGAAAATTTCTGATTTAGATTATGCTGATGATTTAGCCCTTTTGGCAAATGATGTTGATGAGATGAACTCTTTCATTCGAGCTATTGATGAGACTGGTAGTAGAGTAGGTTTGGTTATAAACAGAGAGAAAACTAAAGTGATGAAAATTGGTCAGGCAGGCTGTGATTCAGTTTAATCTGAATTGTTGCAGTCTTGAGCAGGTGTCACAGTTTAATTATCTTGGGAGCTATATAACAGATAATGGTGATGTGCGGCATGAGATTAACAGACGAATAGGGATTGCTGTCGGGACTTTTAAGAATCTATGGAGAGTGTGGAGAAATAGGCATATACACCTAAAGACTAAAATTAGGCTGTTGAATAAGTTTGGTTCTTTCTAGGGTTAGTTATGGTAGTGAAACTTTGACACTTTGTAAACAAGATAACAGGAAACTAGATGCTTTTGATTCCAGATGCTTATGCAATATCTTGGGCATTAGGTGGTTCAATTTTGTAACTAATGGTGAGGTTAGGCAAAGGAGTTTGCAACCTCCTTTAAGCAGCATATTGTGCAGAGAGAGACTCCGTTGGTTTGGCCATGTTGCCCGTATGAATAATTATAGAGTGGCGAATAGGGTTATGAACAGTGTGCCTAAAGGCCTCAGAAAGAAGGGGAGACCTAGGATGTGGTGGGCAGACAATGTCAAACAAGACCTTGTTAGAATTGGTGTGCAGTGGCCAGATGCAGTAGATGTAGCTCAGGATAGACTTGCTTGGAGAACTAAATTGCACGGTCTGGTTGACCTCCGTAGCCCATGGCTGCTTGAGGATGATGATGATGATGAGTAGAGTATTGATTCAGGACATTCCTATAGCTCTTTCTTTCTGACATATGCTCAAGTGCCTTATCACTCAAATAATTCTGCCTCTTCTGCTCCTTTTTTCCTAAAAGAGTACTGTTATTGTCCAAAAAAGCCTGTTTAAAATGATCCCATTCTTCCTCAACTTCAGTAGTAAGCATACCATGACTGTCATAATGACTAAGTAACCTATCATGGTAAGGTTTGGCTATAACTGGATCTTTCAGAGCTTCAGTATTAAAAGTAAATTTTTTAACTTTAGCACAAACACTTTTTAAGTTTAAGTTGCAAGACACTTTTAACAAGGTAATGATCAGATCCAATTTCAGCTCCCCTATATGCCCTGGTATTCCTAACAGAACTAGCCCATTTGCTGTTAATTAATATGTAATCAATCATATTCTTATGCAGCACATCTGGTGAATCCCATGTGTACTTATGTATGTTGTGGTGTTTGTAATAAGTGTTAGTAAACTTAATTGTTTTAGAATAAGTTACCTGTAGGAGATGTTGTTCATTGCAGCTACCAATCCCAAAAGGGCCTATCACACCTATCCAACGGTCAGAGTCAGTACCAACTTTGGCATTGCTTGCTTGCTTTATGTTACAGCTTACTGAGAGGTCCGTTTCCGGCTTTCTCATCTCTCCAGTAGAAATACAGGAAAAAAATTTTTGTGGTGGAAAAGACGGAGTTAAGTTCTATAAGTGAATTTAGATTGATTTGCATTTTCTGTGAATATTTAGTAGCTTAAGAATTCTATATTTTTTTCCATAAATGTGATTCTAGAAGAAATCGTCCTACAAGTTTAAAAACATTTTTCCTAATTTCTGAATTTGGATAATTAAAGATATTAGAAATTGTAAATTCGTTAATTCCAATTAACATTAATTCTTTAAACATATTTTTTTGAGGAATATAATATTTTGGACAATTTAAAATAACATGATTAATGGTTTCTGGAGTGTGACAAAGTGAACAAATTGGAGAGTCGATTTGTTTAATTTCGAATAAAAAGGGATTAAGTGTGGTAGCTCCGGTTTGAAGTTTAAAGATTTTTACCATTAATGATCTAGGAAGATTATATTTATAAATGTATTGTATATTAGAATTTAAATTAAATCTATAGTTGTTTTGAAGGCAACCATTAATTTGGAAGTAAATATTTGTAAGGTGAAATTCGTGATTATTAATTAATTTTTTAAATTGGTTATAAAAATAGATATTTGGGAAATATTAGGAAGTTTTATAGCATCTTTTGCGAGTTCATCAGCTTTTTCATTACCTGCTATGTCACAGTGAGCAGGAATCCATTGTAGTGAGATCTTGTTTGTAAGAAATCTAAAATTAAAGTCGGTCAAAGTTAATAATTGAAAAATAAATTGTGAGTAGAGGTTTAAATAAATTGTGAGTAGAAGTTAATAATTGAAAAATAAATTCTGAATAATTGAAAAATAAATTGTGAGTAGATTGAAAAATAATAAGGTGTATAATAGAGGTCTTGTTTAAGGACATTTAAAGCACATTTAGAATCTGTGAAGATTACAATATTTTTGTTTGAAAACGTTTGTGTAACAAATATTAATGCTTTGACTATTGCGATAATTTCTGCATGAGTAATGGAAATGATTGAAGGTAATTTAATAGATTTAGAGTATAAAGTTGAAGGTATATAAAAAGCTGCTGATGCCGTGTTAAATTCCTTTTGAAGGGATCCATCAGTATATACACTGTGATTTTTATATTTTGTCTTAAAGTAAGAGTTTGATAAAATTTTAAGTGTTTCAGAGGAATAATTTTTTTTGTAAATGTGCCTGGTAGATTATCTTGAATGTACGGCCTGTAAAAACTCCAATCAGCAATGAAATTAAAAGCATCACCAGAGGAAGAAATATTAAAAATGACCTTTAGTAAAGGATCTTGATCTAAAATTGCATGATATTTTTTAAAAAATTTTTGAATTTTCATGGAAACTTTTAATGAAAGGATGATGTGGTATTTTAAGGTGTAGTCTGGCTAAATATTTTATTAGAAGTATTTTTATTCTAATATAGAAAGGGGCTATGGCAGTTTCTCCTATTAAAGCAATGGAAGAAGTTCTTCAAAAAGGGCCTAATGCCGATTTTATAAATTGATTTTGTAGGGAATAAAACTTTTTAAAATTTTTATCACTAATTCCAACTGTAAATTCTAAACCATACTCAATTTTTGATCTAACTAAGTTCTTATAAAGAGAAATTAAAAAATTTGGTGATGTTCCCCAGTCTGTAGTGGCTAAAGGTTGCAAATAGTAAGGTTATTTGTAAAATAAGGAGTAAAGGTTGCAAATAGTAAGGTTATTTGTAAAATAAGGAGTAAAGGTTGCAAATAGTAAGGTTATTTGTAAAATAAGGAGTAAAGGTTGCAAATAGTAAGGTTATTTGTAAAATAAGGAGTAAAGGTTGCAAATAGTAAGGTTATTTGTAAAATAAGGAGTAAAGGTTGCAAATTACTAAATTTAAAAAATTTAGTAATTTGCAACCTTTACTATATTGATGTGTAAGGTGTGTTTTCCAATTGAGCCAAGTCTAGATATATTCCTAAATATTTGAATGAATTTACTTGTTTAATTTGTTGATTATCTAAATGCAAAATAATTTCGGGGGGGGGGGGGGCGTTTGGAAAAGACAAATGGTAAGCAAAAAGTGTTTTCAAAGTTAATTGTCAAATGCCAAGTTTTGCAAAATTCTGAAATAATCTCGATTTGAGCTTGTAATCTATGAATTAAAATAGAAATATTTTTGTCACTACTCCAGATGACAATATCATTGGCGAATGTAGCGAAATTAATTTTTGGTTCATGATCGATGAAGAGGTCGTATAAATGAATATTGAAGAGAATCGGGCTCAGAATTGAGCCCTGAGCTACTCCTTGTGTCATTTTAAATTGTGAAGAGAATTCATTATTAATTTTGACCTGAAAACATTTTTTAGTTAAAATAAAGAAATTGGAGAGTATTCCCATTAATGTTTAATTTTATTAATTTAAGACCTTTTTGCCAAACTGAGTCAATGCTTCAATGTGATACGTCGAAAAAGACAGCAACTAAAAATTGTTTTTTATTTTTTGCAATATGGATATCTGTAATTAATGTAGAAACACATTCTTTTGATGATTTACCTCTCCTAAATCCAAAAAAATTAAAGGGGAGGGCTTTGTTACTTTCAATAAACCAGTTTAGTCATCTGAACACCAATTTTTCAAAGTGTTTTAAGCTATTGGAGAGTAATGAGATTGGCCTATAAGCTTTAGGATCAGAAGGTGGTTTACCCAGTTTTTGAAGGAAGATTACCGAGAATTTTGACCAAGCAAGTGGAAAGTTATGATTTTTCCAAATGAAGTTGAAAATATCTAGAAGTTTAGCTTTCCAGGAATTTGGAACATTAAAAAAAAGTATTATTTAATATTTGATCAGGTCCTGGAGTTGCTTTTAGATTTAATTTTTTGATTGTATAATCAAATTCTTTAAGCGAAAATTTTTTTCCATGATTGGAATATCAGATCTAAAATTCATAATTTTTTTATCAACCAGTTTTTCAATTTTTTTTTTCTTTAGGACTAAGAAGTATGTTTTTTGTAATTTTTAGAGTCCATGAAATCTGCTGTTTGAGAAATATTTAAATTTTTTTCTAAGGCTATTTCAGCTAATGGAGTGTATTGCTGAGAAACATCATTCATTTTCCAGTTCTCCCGATACAGTATTTTTAATTTTTTCCTGGCTTTTATTTTTTTAAAATAGTTTGTCTTTGAAGTCCCTTGTTCTTTTGGATTTATTTTCTGCTTTTTTGCGAATAGTGGTGATTTTGTTCATATACCATATGTTTTTATGTATTTTTGGGTTTTTATTAATAATTTCAGAGAAACATGATTTAGTAATGTTTTCAATGTGGTTAAAAAAGTGTTATAATCAATAGTATCAGGGTTAGGAGAATTTTGAATCAGTAAATTATGAAATTGATATCAATTATTTAAATTAATAGTTTTTTTTTTCAGAGATTTGGAATTTTGATGAAATTAATATTGGATGGTGGTCACTTCCTCTTGTATCTTGGAGAAGTGACCATGAAAATTTTTTAAATAATTCAAGTGAACAAAATGATAAATCAATTATAGATCTTTCATTATTAATATTTTCGTGTGTGCTTTGTTTGTCATTAAGGATGATAAATTCATTATTTACAATAAAATTATTAAGTTGTGTGCCTGCACGATTAATGTGATATGAGCTCCAAGCAAAGTGATGGGAGTTGAAGTCCCCCACAAAAAAGAGTGGGGGAGAAACTTGTGTGAGAATTTCTGAGCAAATAGTTTCGCTAATAACTTTACAAGGATTGTATATATTTATTAATGTAAATTTAAAGTTTTTAAGAATAATTTCCAATCCTAAAATATTTAAGTCAGGGTTACTTACTTTAATTTGTTTAATTTTATGTTTAAGATTTTTTTTAACATAAAAACCAACTCCTTTAGATTTCTCAGAGACAAAACTAGTATAATTTAAGAAAGGAGAAATTTTAACATTTTTTTGGTAAATAATTCTTGTAGAGCTATCACACTTAATTTTTTATACTTACCAAGTAGGACAATTTCTTCTTTTTTAGAGACAACACCTCAACAGTTCCATTGGAGGAAAATAAAATAATTGGAAGTTCAGTATGATATCTTCCAATATAGCGTTTTCATCTTGGTTGTTACAGATGAATTTACATAGTTGTAGAATCAAGTCAATAATTAGGTTAACTGAGATGTTATCTTTTTTAATGTTTTCTTCAATACTATTCGGTGATTGCAAAACTTTTTTAGGCTTGTCTATATGTAGGAATCTCTGAGCTACTTGAGCATAAGAATCTTGGAAAGTAGTACTTGTAGATGGTTGTGGGTCATTAAGATTTTTCCCTTCAGTAAGATGTTAAGGGGCTAATATTTTTGGAAGAGATTTTAGATTTTTTAGACTTTACTTTTTCTTTTTATTTAGTTGGAGTAACTAAGTCCTTATCAGTTATAATAACTTTTTCATTTTCTTTTGCTGTAGAAGCTTGTGTTTTTTTGTTACAAGAGTGAATGTCAATAATTTTCCTTTTTTCAGTGTAGGTGTTAATGTTCTCTTTTTCTTTTAGAGGTGTGCTATTATTGGAATCGGAAGATAATTCAAGTGCATTCCATGTGCATTCGTGTTTATCTTGAATTCTCTTTGCCCGGCAAGCTATGCGCTTAACCGGACAAGCAAAGAAAGTCGAAGGGTGGTCCCCTGAGCAATTTGGGCAACAGAGGGTTTTAGAGTCACAGTTCTTGTAATAATGTTGTCCTGAGCATCTTTTGCGTCTAAGTCTTCCACGACACCCAGTTCCAAGATGGCCGAATCGATTACATCTCAGACAAAGTGCCGGAGGAAAAAAGTATGGTTTTACTTGAACTTTGGAGAGGCCAATGTAAACAAATCTGGGTAGAGTGTTTGCATCAATTTTAAAAACCACATTGTTGATGGTTTCCTTGGCAATTACAGTATCATTTTTGTTAGGAGTATAGCTATTCATTCTTCTCACTGAGAATATATTATACTTATTTAATTCATGAAGGAGGAACTCATCTGAACATTTGACATTTACTCCTTCCAAAATGCCCAGCAAAAAATCATTTTGTGGGAATATATATGTCACTTTTGTACTTAAAATTTCAGTTAATTCCACCAATTTTTTTAATTCATTTTCAGATTCAGGAAAGACAATTAAGTCACCTTTTTTAGTGAAGTGACCTTTGATTTCTTTCTTAAAAAGATTAAAGAAGTCAGTAACTTTAGTCTTGTCTAAGTTACTCAATTTGACATGGTTGTTATAAAAAATAATTGGGGAAATGTTTTCTTCTTCCTGAAGGTTATAATTATGGTTTGATCCAGTTGAATTTTCCTCTTCTTCTGACGACAAATCTGAATTGTCAGGATTTGTTTCTATTTCTTTTGTATTAGTGTCTTTATCTTTAATTTGTTTGTTCTTCTTTTTTTTCCCTTTTAGTTTGATAAGGTCTTGAAAAATTTCGTTGTTAATTGTAATATTATTAATGTCATCTGAGGACATGCTTCTATGAAGACTAGATAGCTCCATCTTTTTAGATGCTTACCAAGTTTGTTTGTTTGGCTTCTATCACTAGATTTGATAGGAATTCCTTCAGTTTTTTTTAAGTTTTACGTTTGCTTGCTTAGCCATTTTAGGCAGATGTCATTCAAGCTCGAAGATTGAGTGCAAAATTATGAAACACTCAACAAATTAATAAACTTGAAAAGCATTAACACACAATGCCAAAATAAGCACGTCCAATTCACACAAATTCCAGAATCCCAACTTTGGCATTGAAGTCACCTAGAACAAGGGTAATATCTCCTTTCTTGACAGAATTCAAAGTATCCTGAAGTTGTCTGTAAAAACCTATCCTTCTTATCCTCATTGGCATCCTCAGTGGGGACATAACAGCAGATAACATTCAAGTCTTTAATGCTTGTCTGAAATTTTGCTTTAAGAAACCTTTCATTAATGCACTCATATCCTAGAAGAGCATCACTGACATGTCTGCTGAGAAGCAGACCTATGCCTTGGTGATGCTTATTATCGTCCCTCCCTGAAAAGAGAAATTTAAGATTATTTTTAAGAATCTGACCTTTATCTAAATTATAACAGTGGAATTCTTGTGTGAGAACATCAAGAGAATAAGCTCTGTGCAGAGTCCTCATATTCCAACTACCTATGGAGAGAAAATGGTTAGTAGGATATTTATAGAAATTATGTTTATTGAGAGAGGGAATGCTGACAATATCAACCATCCCCTAATAGCAGGCATGGGGCAAAGACCCGTTCTCCCACCAGTAAAGGCTGAAGCCTGCAGTGTAGAATTTGACGATGTCAAGTAGAAGCAAGAGTTCAGGTGCCTCTGATGACCTCTGCTCAGGATTATCCACCAGCTGATAAAACATGTCCTCTGAATCTGTTCACTTGGGGCTGTCAACCCACAAACAGAAAACACAGTGAAAGATTCTCCCTCCACAGAAGCCCACCAGTGCAGCAAAATCAGGATCTATAATCCTATATAAAGGTAAAATGAAAAAAAAAAGAATCAAAAATGCTCCATTGACGCAACAGTACAACTTCTGAAAATGGTAGAAGGAACTAATGCAATATTTCTAGTTATGGTGTCTGAGTTATTTCAACATTTTTGAGTTATTCTTCTTTATTCTGCTAAAGTTAGAAAACTTATGTAAATATTTATCTAAAAATTTTAAACCAATTTTTGCTTGGCTTGCAAAAAAAGAGGAAATTGATAAAAAATTCATCTTGTTGAAGATAGCCTATTTAATGGGTTGAAATATTTCTGATTTTCCAAAACTAAAATTATTATCAGGAAGGTTATTGGTAAGAATAATACTGCCTAAAAAGTGAATAAACAGTATTAAAATGCTTCTTACTTTTAGGTTTATATGAAAGTTTATTCTGGAATATTTAAAGGTATTTTAAATTTTGTTTAAAACACCAGAAATTAATTTTCTTTTCCAACTGTAGGCATCATGCGTACATCAATCAGCAGCATATCAGACTTGCAGGTAGAGAGTTCACATCAGCAAGAAACAATTAATGGTCATTCCCCATCTTCCTTTGTTGTCTTAGGTAACAACACTGATAAAGAAGATTTTGGTGGCAGGTAAGAATAATCTAGCTTTTCGCTTATCTTTAGTTGTTTGGTAATCCATTCAATATTTTTCCCCCAGAAGTGTTTACATATATTTTCAGTACTCTATACACTAGTGGGAAAATAATTTATGGTTATTTATACTGAAAAGTTATTTACCTCCCATCAGCCTTGTTTTCAAAGTTACATAAATGCCATATACCCTATATTTCCGCAGATAAGACGATAGTTGAATCATAAAAAAAGCCCCCCAAAATCCGGGTCGTCTTATAGGACAGATACAAAAAAAAATTAGATTGAAATTTATATAAATTGAAACCATTATTACTACAACTTATCGAAAAATCTATCATATTATTTAAATACGCTATATGATAATACATTACATTGTAATAGTAAATAATACATTACATTGTAATAGTAAAACAATACTAAAGCAAAATAAGTATTAAAAGTTATGTTTATTGAGCTACTGAGGGAAAAATGGACAAACTGTAATTATTTACTAGTACAGAGTAGGGTTATGTCCACAAAATAGAATAGCCCATATGACGCTTTTGTGAATAGTCAAGGTCATTACCCGAATGCCCGAATGTTTGCGAATAGGACATAATTCCATATACGCTATACAGTATTATTATCCAGATGATGATCACCGATCTAAACTAAATTCATAGGTCGTTGATAGTTTGGGGTCGTCTTATAGGACAGATGTATGCTAAAACTTTGACGAAAATTTATACCTCGTCTTATCTGAAGGTCGTCTTATCTGCGGAAATATACGGTATATCTTAGTAGAGTAGTTATAATTACTACTAATTTGATGATTATATAGAAAAGTATAATGAAATAACCAATTTAGCACTTCAGCTTTCAAATGGGAATATTTTTGTTTACCCTGCCCTTTTAGCAAAGTCAAATGATACTATTGATTTCTTCATTTCCAGTCATGTGGCATTTTTTATTAATTGTGCAATTCCTTTTCAGCTGTTCTTGAATTTCAGATTCTCATTATAAAGGATGTTATAACTTTGTGCTTTATAACAATTAAATTCCTATTGATTTCTTACACCCCTTATGCATATGCAGTTATATACATATAAATATCTAAGCTTCAGCTGAAAAAATAAATTGGGAAACTTTCCCTGGGTGATCTGCTTTCATGGGAAATGCCAGTAATGTTTTCTTTGTGATTCACATTTCCCTTTTATAATTGCCTGTTATCGTTAGCATCGTGTATTGATTTTGTCAGTGATGGTAGTGCCAGACTTTATCTACTGATTCAGAGAAATGTAAACTGTGTGTAATCGAAGCTCAGAAAAAGTTGCCTTGTGTCTGCTGAAGTGGAGAATGAGAGAAATGGTGCTCTTTGAAGAGAGCCTGAGCAAATCATTATATGCATTAATGAAGAGTCAGTAATCATGGAACCATCTGAAACCTTTTCCCCTTTCTCTAAAACTAATTCGGAAGTTTGCCTGATCCACCCTTTGATTGTAAGCGATACATACAGATAGACAGACCTATTCACCTGCCCTCTCGCTTGCCTGCCCTCTTGTCCACCTCTCAACCACTCCTCAAGCAGCTATGCTATATGGAGATCTAACCAGACTTAATATACTTCTTCAAATGAGGGGTGGGGGGTGTCTCAGTTAATAGCATGCTAGGCTCATAATTTGCAGTTCCCAGGTTTGAGTCCCAACTGGGTCAGCATTGAGATTTATCTCTGCAAAACTCCCTGCCCATGATCAGTAGGGTACACTGATGGGCTTGGAAAAGCCACCGTCTGATAGAACTTTTAAGTCGTGGCCCTGTATACGGGAGAGTCATACCCTGGGCACATTAAAGAACACACTGGATGGCCTTGATGGGAAGCTATCATCTGTCTCCCAGTAGCTACCCAGTAGGTCACACTCCCCAACATTCTCTGAGGTTTCAGGGTCTTTGTGACCTAGCCCACTGTGTACAAAAAAGTGTTGCTCATAGGTAAAACAAACCAAAGCAACTGTTTCAAATACATCTATCTTGAGCTACAGTTGTTGCATATGGTTTGTTGCAATACTTACAGAGTCAAACAATGTAATGCCCAAGATCTAATTTCTTCCAAGATCCAACTTCAGAAAATATACTGATACCCTATAGTTATCACAAGAACTGCAATCGCTTTTTTAAAAATAGAGATAGTAATAGCTCTAATGAAATCCTTGGCAACAATGCTTTTATCACAAAAGATGTTCAAAATTTCAGTCAGCCATGTTACAACAGAAACATTCCCAGCTCTTAACATATCAGTTGTAATTTCATCTACTCTTGTAGTTTATATAGTTTTAATTTAGTGATAGCCAAAGCAACTTTGGACTCTGATATAGGGCCAATGTTAAAACCAAAATGCATCTATCATCATTGCAAACAATGGGAGTAGAACTAACTACATTGTTTAGCATATCCCTGAAATGCTCAACACATCTTACCATGACAGAATCCTCACCTTCAATATTTTACCTTACCATGTTTATCCTTCAAACCCTTGGTCTGTTTCTTCCGACACAAAACATAACTATCTGGTGCAGCTCTTACCTTGTCTAATTGCTTCCTCCACTTTGTCAGCCAAGCTATCAAGCCAAAGATTCTTACCAGCCTTCAACTGATCTTTACACCTTTTAAGCTCTTTGTAATACCATCTATTAGGAACTAATATGGTCTTGATTAAGGTTATTCCTGAAGTTTTTTCAATAGTATGCTCCAGTGTCATATTACTCAAATAACTTCATATTCTGTGTTCCTTTCTACCCAAACTAGTACTATTAGTTTCAAGAAAAACTTGTTTAAAATGGTTCCATTTTCCAACTTCAGTAGTAAGCAAACTGTGACTGTCATAATGACCAAGCAATGTCATAAATGACCATTCAGCATTCCCCCTTAAAAAGGGGAAATGATTGTTTCACTATATCACCAGAAAGCGAGTACCAAAAGTAACAAGCTATGTATCAAATGAAAGCTTGTGTGGAGTGTCACAGGATATAAAATCTTTACTCCCTGTTTCTTCTTCCCCCCCTAAAAAGAGGGGAAATGCAAAAACAATTGTGTTGCTATGTATTTGGAACGCGAGTCGAACATAACAAATTGTGTGTCAAATGAAAGCTTGTAACATGGGCAATGTTGTGGACAGTAACAATATACCCCCACCTCCGTGATTTCTTACCCCTTAAAAAAGGAAAAATATGAAATTCGTTCTTCTACTTCATCTTTTGAATATGAGAGCCTGTGGTTAAGTGTCAAATGAAAGCTCATATGAGACAGTCATCGAATACTTCGAAATTATCCCCCCACCATTCTCCCCTCCCTCCCAAACGGATGGAAATTTAGGGATAGTCAACCTTAATGAGTTTATATCTCAAAGTTTTTGATGTCTCCAATGTTGGGCTACCTCAAACAACTCCAAAAAAAGGTGAAAAATGTGGTAATGTTTATGTCATATATCAAATAAAAATTTCTTAAGGCAGGTGTTTTTAATGACAAAGAAAAAATATAAATAAGTTGAAAAATTCCTATTTTTCTATATGTGTTCTAAAAAGTAGAAAATAAACAAACATTGATGGTGCAACGTTTCTAAATTCGTATTCACTTCAAAGGAAAATCTGGTGCCAATTAACTTATTCAACAAGATTACAGCACCCTATCTTCCTTTGAAGTGAATACGAATTCAGTGACTGATTGCACCATTGACATGTTTTATATTTATTTTTAGAGTGAAAATAGAAAGATAGAATTTTTTAAAATTTAAATTTTTTTTTCTCTATATTTAATCTTAGCACAATAGTTCTTAAGCTTCAGTTCAAGACATTTTTGACATTTTTTGGTCAATCCCAATTTCGGCTCCCCTATAAGACCTGGTGTTTCTAGCAGAACCAGCCCATTTGCTGTTAATTAATATATAATCGGTTGTATTTCTATGTAACCCATTAGGAGAAACTCATATGTTTATAAATGTTATGGTATTTGTTGAATGTGTTAGTTATTCTCAAACCATTACTTACCTGTAGAAGACGTTTCCCATTGTCTTTGCAACTACCAGTGTTGCCAACTTAGTGTTTTTCAAGCTATATCTAACTTTTTTTAGAAGTTGTGTACAATTTGCTTATGCCTTGAAATTTTGCTTCTTTCAAAAATAAAACTGGCTTTTTGCATTTTATTTTTGCCCTTTTTTAAAACCATTTTTATAATGATTAAAATTTTGATAAAATTATATTTCTAAGTTCATTCCAAAAACTGCTATTTAATCTGTCTCTTATACATGCAGTGTTTGATTCCAATGAAATACTATCTCTGATTCCATTAGATGTTAACCGTGTCTAAAAGCACATACTGATCTAGGTGATCAAATTAGGAAGGGAGGGATGACGGAGTTTAACTATTCGTTAATAAAGCATGCATCCATAACTGCGTCTTTTTTTTATTTCTGTTCACGATTGGGGCGGGGGTGGCTCAGTCGGTAGCGCGCCAGGCTCGTAATCTGTAGTTCCCAGGTTCGAGTCCCAGCTGGGTCAGCATTAAGATTTATCTCTGCAAAACTCCCCGCCCTGCCCACAGTCAGTAGGGGACACTGATGGGCTTAGAAAGGCCGCCTCCGTCGAATGAGATAAGCTGTGGCTCCGTGTGTAGGAGAGATATACCCTGTGCACATTAAAGAACACGCTGGATGGCCTTGATGGGAGGCTACCATCTGTCTCCCAACAGCTGTTCCAGTGGGTCCCCTCCCCGAACCTTCTCTGAGCCTTCGGGGTCCATGTGACCTGGCCATTTAGCCCATGGTGTGCAAAAAAGTGCCGCTCAGAGGTAAAACAACCCAACCCTGTTCACGATCACACATCATGCTTTTTTATATAAATATGATGCAACGTAAATTGTCTCTTTAGGTTAATATTTTAGAATATTGTATTTGCATCATGTGCAGTGGACAAACCTGACAATGATAAAATGGACTAAGAGTGCTATTATATTCAGCTATGGAATGAAATCAGCTTATACCAATATGCTTCAGATCTAAATCCATTTGAGGAACTTGCTAGCTTTGTTCCGACTCTCCTTGTACTTTCATGGATTAATGATGAAGTGGAATGGGTCTTTAGCCAAATGAACCTATTCAGAAAATAAGACCTGAAATGTAATGAGCACTAAAATGGTGAAATCTATTTTAGTTGTTCAATCAGGTGCTGTAGTGATTATGAAATCCCCAAGTTATGCTGCATAAGATTGGTACCATGGGTTATTTATGCATACCCAGAAGAGCATGGACTAGGGTTTTCAGAAGTGCTACAACCTCAGACCCTTTCTCTAAACTTCTAAGTCTCAGGGCAGATCTAAATGAATTCCTGGCCATCCCTGAAGATACCTACGTTGATGATCCAGCAAATTATTTTTTAAGTTTTGTGTCATATTGCTATATACAAACAAGTCTTACCTTCTGACAAAATAAAAATCATTGTTGCATCCATTTGCTTTGTAATACTAAAAAAAATTCCCATGGTAGGATTCTTAGCATTTGATTATTTTTTAATTTCATATAATCAATAAATTTGTTTAAGTTCAAAAATTGTTCTCCTTTAGAAATATAATCATATTAGCAAGAAACTCAGCCAAAAGAAGGCTATCCTAGCCATAAACTCTGTTTTAAAGAGCATCATTTCTTTAGTAGCACTTGGTATGAAATGAAAATTTTATTTATACCAAATGCTGCTAAATTCCCTCTCTACCATCATGAAGAAACAAACAGTAGGAGAAAAGCATTTAAATTAGGATTATACATTGTACTTTGTTCTGTGAAAATTTCACTTTGATCACTATTCCATCTTTTTTATCATATTAAACTTTTAAATCAAGCTTCAATTTTAATAAAAATATAGAGATTTCACTTCCTCAAAACTTGCATATAGGCTTTACTGCACAACTAAAGTTGCAATTGAAAAAAAATGTTAAACAATAAAAAAAACTTTTTGTGCTAAAATTTTTTTGAGCTTTTACTTATTTTCTTATGTGTGAATCTGCAACACTGGCAGTTACTGATGCAAAAAGGGTCTGTCACCTCTGCCCAAAGGTCAGAGTCAGTACAAACTTTAGCAATGAAGTCACCTAGCACAAGAGTAATATCTCCTTTCTTGACAGAATTCAAAATATCCTGAAGTTGTCTGTAAAACTTCTGTCTCATCCTCATCAGGATCCTCTGTGGGGGCATATACACAGATACATTCAAGTTTTTAATCTTAATTTTAAATTTAGCTGTAAGAAATCTTTCACTAATGCTGTTATCCCAGGAGAGCATCACTGGTATGTTTGCTGAGAAGCAAATCTATGCTTTCTGCCATCCCTCCCTGAAAAGAGAAATTTTAAATTATATTTAAGTATCTGACTTTTACCTGTCCATCTGGTCTTTTGCAAACCCAGAATAGCAACCTGCATTTAACACTGAAATTTCTTTGTGAGGACATCAAGAAAAAAATCAGGAAAATAATCTCTGAAGAGTTCTACATTCCTTGAGCCTGTGGAAAGAACATGGTTAGCGGAATTTCTAACCCTCTAACAAGCTAATGCAATCAATTTTTTATTGCAATTTCTAACCTCTCCAAGAAATCTGAGTAGAGGGTAGTAAAGACAAGGAAATAACACTATTTGGACTGGTCCATTTCAAATCTCATCCATTTTGCACCATTCTGGGCGTTAAAAGGTTAAAGAAACTATGTTTATAGAGATATAGTGCCAACAATATTGACCTAACAACTCTAATGGGTCAAAGACCTGTTTCCCATTGCCAGTTGCATATTTAAGGGGGAGGTTTGCAGGGTTAAATCCCAAATGTATGTTTTAAAAATTATTTTGCGTTTTTTATGCTATCAAAATATTTAGCAACTATTAAGCATTAATGTACCACTGGTTTCCTGCCATCCTCACAGACCTTCTACTATGGCATATAAACTGACAGGCTCTTGTCAGACCTCTGTGGCAAGCAGCTGCTTGAGAGAGAGGGGGGGTTATTTACATATGAAATAAATAAATACCCCCTCAAGCAGCTGCTTGCCACAGAAATCTGACAGGAGGATGGCAGGACCTCAGCAGAAAAACAACACACACATCCATGCCTTACCCGGGGCTCGAACCCAGGCCCCTTAGATCAGTAGGCAAGTACGTTAACCACTCAACCATGGGATGGCCTTTTTTAATATTAATTGCCCCTTTTTTAATATTCACTACCTATGTTTTAATCTTTAAAAAAAAGCAACCCCCCCTCCCCAAACATATTTCCAAAATACGCTACTACCACCATATATCCCCACCACCTGAAAGTTGAAGTTGCCCAGATTGATAGGACCAGTGTAGGTTTGACAATGCCATTAGAAGCAAGGGTTGAGGTACTAGCAATAGGCATTGATCAGGATTTTCCACTAGCTGATATAAAATATCCTGTGCATTTATTCACTTGTGGCTGTCAACCCACAAACAGAAAACGTAGCAGTGAATATTTCCTCAACAGAATTCCACCAGTGCTCCAAGTTCAGAATCCATAATCAAGTTCGAAGCATAAACATTCCAGTCAGTGTAAGTGGTCAGCACAAAGACCCAGTGTAATTGACCACTCCTCAGCAGGATAAAAAAAAAATGAAAAAGTAGCCTTAGTAGTCTAGAGCAGTAAGCCACAATGCTTTGGCAGCCCCCCCCCCCCCTCCAAAAGAGAATATATATTTTGAAAGGCACTAACAGTTTGCATCATGAGGTGATATCAGAGTCTAGGTGCTCTGGCCAGTTGTGTATCATCTCACGGGATTGGTCCACATCTCCTAATGTATGTTTAATGCATATAAAAAAAAAATCGAAGTTTTTGTCTTGTCATCAGTACAAATTTCTATCCTATTTTCAATTAAGAGTTAGGTTGTTTTACCTCTAGTAGCACTTTTTTGCATATAGTGGGATAAATTGGCCAGATTACAAGGAACCTGAGGGCTCAGAGAAGGTTGAGAGAAGTATACCACTGGACAGCTGTTAGAGGACAGATGGTAGCCTCCCATCGAGGTCATCCAGCTCTCCCACATGCAGGACCATAGCTTTGTCTCACCTGATGGACAGTGGCCATTCCAAGCCCATTAGTATCCCCCACTAACCAGGGGAAAAGTGGGGATTTAGCAGAGATAAATCTCAGTGGTGACACAGGTGGGACTCAAACTTAGGATGATGAGCCTGGCACACTACTGACTGAGCAAACCCCTACCCTTTCCAGTTAAGGGTAACATTGTTTTAATTGGCAGTCCCCAAGAGAATCTCCTGTTTAAGAGAGTTTAAAAGAGGTGTCCATCACAAAGAAAAGTTTTACTGCATATTTTTTTTTTCATAGATTTTATACGATTTGTTAATTTTTATAAAATTATTTTTGAAAGATAAAGTTTTGTAGTGCCAACTTGCAAAAGTTAACCACTTTCAGAAAAAAATCAGATGTGTATGCATAGTACTTGAAGGGCATATGAAACAGGAATATTTAGACAAATGGAAAGATGTAATCAATTAATAAAACTAATATATTGAAGTAGCAAAATAATTTAGAAAAATAAATGCTAAAATAGTTTTAAGTTTTGCTAAACAAGATGAAAAAATGAATATTTCTGAAAATTTTTAATCTATTAACTGAAACAGAAGGAAACTCACTCTTTGATGATGACACAGTCCTATTATTCTGTGATGATTTCAGATTCCAAATAGGAACTTATATCTTGAAATAGTTACGCATACATATAACTTTTTGATTCCTTGGTTTGAACTTTTCCTAATTACAATCTGTTGCAGATAAATAAATAAAAAATTGATTGCATTAGCTGATACACTTAGGGCTATAATCCTCTTACATCGTAAGTGGTTTGCTATTTTAGATGGGGATTTCACATCAGAACATTTAGAACAGATCTAGTTTCACAAAATCAGAAATGATAATGATGTAATTGCTATGCTTTTGTAATATTCTCTGTAATAGAAGGATTTTTCTTCCTTTTAGTACTGACCGTGAAGATGGATTTGACAAAGGGTAAGTACATCAACTTATTTTAAAAGTATAAAATATTTAGATTTTAAAATTTGCACTTGATGATGCTTTTTAATACACTTTGAGGACAATGAATCTTATTCCTGTTAGATAATGCATGATGCTTCACACTGGGAAAAAAAAAATTAGTAAATAATAAATTTCACAGATAAAGACAATTGTGAGGGCATGTGCTTCAGATGACAAAATTAACATGATTGTTGGGGCATATATATCCTTGTGATATCAGAATGATTTAAAATGTTAACATAAAAATATTTTTTTGTTTTGCAAAGAGAAAATTAAATGTTTACAAAAAATATAGAAATTTATAGTTATTTGTTGAATTTATTGTTCCTTTCAGGACTTACTCTCAGTTCTGTTACTTCAGAGAAATTTATGCCTAAATTCTTCTTTTAACTTAAAACTAGTTGCTTTTGCAGAACAGAAATGGAATCGTTCCTGCATTTCAAAAATTATATATGCCTTCAGTATAGCACATAAAATAGCCAATGCATGTGTGCACAATAATAAATTGTTCCAAATGATATTCTGCAGATATTCTTAGGAAATTTTTAACTTTTATTTCTTAATAATATCCTCCATGAGGCTGCTGGTATTGTAATATCACCATTATTACAAGCTAATCAGCATGTTATGTTTTGTAAATGGGTGGACTACTATTTGTTCTAATTGAATGACAGGAGTATCTAATATACACTGGCAGAAATTGAAAAAAGAACACCCAGAAGGAATTCCTTTAGCAATGTCATATTATAATATGTTAATAGTTAAGGGCAGCAAAAACCGTGATCCATGATTGAAAGTCATTGGGCTAAATAATGACGTCACTGAGGACAATAACATGCAATTGTATGCAGCGCTTATTTAAAGACTAGGGCATGAAGAAAAGTTATTTGTCTTGTGCTGTTCAGTGCTCTTTGAGAAGCTACCATGCCTGGATGAAGCAGGTGTGCAACATTTGTTCAGTTAGTGGAATTTGAGTGAGGTAAAGTGGGTCTTTGTGAAGAAGGTTGGTCTTTTCATCAAATTGCATACCACATTGGACGAGAGGTATCGGCAGTGGTTCAATGGTCAGAAGAGCATTCGCACACTCACAGACGTGGTTCTGGGCAACATAGTTACGGACACATGAGAGGATAAATGTATCAGGAGGGTGGCAGTGGTAGAGCGGACAAATATGGCATCACAAATTCGATCTTCTGTTATACCAAGGGTGTCTACAAGAACGATACACAAATTTTGGAAGCAGGACTACGGGACATGTACCGCTGGCACGGTTACCACTGTCATTGTCGAGCACATTTGCAGCGATATCAAGAAAGAGTTCATTGGAGGGAAGAATGGCATTCTGTGATCTTCAGTAATGAAAGCCGATTCTGCTTAGGAGCGTCTGATGGTCATTTATGCATCCGAAGGCAACAAGGTGAGCTGCTTCTTCTATCGTGCATTCACCAGTGACACACAGGGCCCATGCCAGGCATCATGGCGTGGGGAGTGATTAGTAACTTGAAACTGTAACTAAAGAAAAGTCTTCATAAGTCAAAGTTGTTTATGCACAGTGTCTGGTAGAAGGAGAAAGTTTGCAGGTGTTCAAATTGCTCGCTCACATGTGTGACAGTGGGCCATCTGCTAAGTAGCTGAATAATAAGTTGTTTATGATCACAACATATTTAATTCAAGTAGGATATATATACTCCCTTCCTGTAGTTAGTAGTATTGTATTTCTTTTTATAATTAAACCTTAAGTTTTCATTTTTGTGGATTTACTTTATTTCCTTAAATTATCTATCTTTTCGCTGTTCGATAATTATCGATTTTTCAGAATTATGCTACATCGGATGGGCGGCTTACAACTTGTTGCTGTGGATAATTTATTTAACATCGCATTAGGTTATATGTTATTTTTTTTGAAAATGAATGAGGTATTGGTTACAGAAGCAAAAGGACTTCCTTGGCATGGAAATCAGTCCTCATGAGGGAGGGTAAACGGGAAGGGTTCCCCTCCACTCAACTCACTGAGGACGTTGTACTCCCCCCTCTCCTTAGCAAAATGTGCTTTTTTTTTAATTACCAGTTTTTAAGTTTGTGTTGAATTTTTTTAAAAGCATCCCCACATCACCCCCTCAGTATCTTGGCTCTGATGATACAGACTATCTTCTTCTTTTTTTTGCTTTGGTGGACTGACTTTTTCATTTTTTGCACTTAGCAAAGATCAAAATTTAACAACCAAAGGAAAAATTCATAATGTTTAGTAAAAAAGCAGCCAAGAGATTGTTCCTCCATTTCATAAACCAGACAGAAAATCCCGTTAATTCAAGCAACTAAGTAACCTCGTATAATGCTGGCCGATGTTTTAAAATATACCACACTGAAAAAAAAAAAATCATTAAAATAAAAATGTTTCATATAAATATTATATTATTTGGGAAGAAATTTACCTTAGATGAATATATAATTTAACTGTTTTTATTAAACGAAACTAAACCTTAATTACATAGTTCAATGTTTTTTTTTACTTTATCACTGTAAAAAAAAGCTTTAGCCAATTTTAATAAATTTTTAATATTCATAAAATTCGTAATTAAATTCTGTGTAATTTGGTCTATAACATGATGTATTTTAGTTGAATAGTTATTGAAAAAAATCCTAAGTTGACTTGTTGATATGATTCAGCATAGTTGGCAAAAAGCCTGGACTTCTCTCAAAGTGTGGTACTGTGGGAAAAAAAATTACAAAAGGGGAGTAATTTTCTTGCTTCAAGTAAATATTAATTTTTTTATTCAGAAGTAGTTTTTCTATTTATATGCATTATAATCATTTCTGTGTATTAGTTTTTTTAAGTAAATTTTTATTTTCATTGACAGATGCATTTTTTTTACTACATGCCTCTATAAAAGTACATAACTCTATAAAGAGTTGCTCTATTAAAATAAAACTAGTTGTCTTTTTTGTTAAATATTATATTTTCAGAAAATGATGCAGAATTAAATGTTGATTAACTTGGCATATAACATACCTAGTATCTTTCATTAGTTATTTGGCAAAAGTTCTAAAGTTAATTTTTTTGGCTGATCATAGTAATAAATTTGTGGACCTCTGGATTAAATCAGTTTTTCAGGCTGGACCTTAGAAGGGTTAAACTAAATTTCATTAATCAATAAGTATGCATGCCACATATTTTCTGCACTGTAAAAACGTAAATAAACATTTTTAATCTCCTTGTTACGAAATAGGAAATTTAATGTGGTGCCATAACATTATATCACTAAATGATTGTGTGAATGGGAAGGCTTTTTTTTTATTTCATGTAATTGATTGAAGCTTGCAAAATGGTGAACTGTGACAATAGCAGTCTTGGAAAACGCACGATCCAAGTCTGCAGCACATGTACTTTTGGTATTAAGATAATTTCATTGCTAATACTTAGTAACTAAATAAATTAGTAGGCATTACTCATTTATTTAATAATAGATTAACCTAAGTATTGCACGAATCAATAATTAATGCTATTAACATGAGTGACTACCTGATTTGCACCATTTCTGACACTGTTACCATTTCCAGTCATAGATGGCACTATGATAAAATCAGTAAGGTTTATATTCACAGTTATCTGAGAAATGAGCTAGACATTGATAGTTTACTGGTCAGAATTTTAGGTTGGGTTGTTTTACCTCTGAGCGGCACTTTTTTGCACACCATGGGCTAAATGGCCAGGTCTCAAGGACCCCAAAGGCTCGGAGAAGGTTGGGGGAGGGGACCCACTGGAACAGCTGTTGGGAGACAGATGGTAACCTCCCATCAAGGCCATCCAGCGTGTTCTTTAACGTGCACAGGGTATGGCTCTCCCGTACACGGGGCCACGGCTTAACGTCCCATCCGACGGACGGCGCCTTTCCAAGCCCATCGGTGTCCCCTACTGACCGTGGGCAGGGCAGGGAATTTTGCGGAGATAAATCTCAACGCTGACCCAGCTGGGACTCGAACCTGTGAACTACAGATTACGAGCCTGGCGCGCTACCGACTGAGCCACCCCCACCCCTTACCGGTCAGAACAACTAGCATGTATCTGGGAGAAGCAGAATCAGCAGCTAAAATTATATATCATAGACTGAAATGTTATTTCACCATTTGATTAGAAACAGTTTAAAAAAAAAGTGCTGATTACTGTTTGAATAAAATTTAACATCTTACACAATGAAATGATAAACACTCCATGCACTACTAGAATCAGAAAAGTGAAAATGGTAAATCCATCTTGGACACTCTGCAAAAATTTTAATTATTAGCATTAAGTTAATATTTGGTAGTATTAAAAAAAAGTACTGATGCTGTTGACTTGGACCTGGCTACCTGCAAGCCACTATTTTCCGTGCCATATGCCAGGTTGCACTGCCAATGATTCAAGCACTTTCTTAAAAAAACACCTGAGAAAGGGATGCAGTAATTGTTGCCATTCTCTGTGTAATGTTTTCAATATATCTATTGATCTATTATTAATCATTGAATGACACCAACTTATTGTTTATTATTAGTGACTAAGTTCAATTTCATTAGTATCAAAATATCCATATGCCATAGTTTTTGCACTGCAAAAATGTAACAAAGATGATACAGGCTATTTGTTTTAAGATGGGAAATTTAATTCATAATCAGTCAATGGATATACCATAAAACGACCATCGCTTAACACTGATTGTTTAAATGGGAAGGCCTAAATTAGTGTCCCCCCATAACTGATCAAAGCTCACAAGGTGATGAAAGCTTTTGATTTTTTTTTATATTATGGAAATTTAATTGCTAATAATTAGTAATCAATAAAAATATGTATTGAAGCTATGATTAATAATCAATATCTTACTGAAATTCTGGAAAATACAGATATTAATTTTCATAAATGGTCATAATTCCTCCAAACTTTAATTCTTCAGAATCATTATTTTTGTTGTGCAAGTTGGAAACTCTGTATTGAGGGGTAATGAATTTGGTTCAAATTAAGATTTTGAGTGTGAGACTTCTGTTCTAGATGCTTATGCAGTATCTTGAACATTAGTTAGTTTGACTTTGTGAGTAATGATTAAGTTAAGGAGTCTGCAGCCATGTTTAAATAGCATATTGTGCAGAGAGATAGAAACTGCATTGGTTTGGCCATGTTGCCTATATACATAATTACAGATTAGTGAATTGAATTATGAACAGTATGCCTAAAGTCCTCAGGAAAAAGGGAGACCTTTTTGATGCCTTTGACGAACAGTGTCAAATTGGCCTGCAGTGACTTAATGCAACAACTGTAATTCAGAATAAATGTATTTGGAGGACTAAATTGCAATGTGGCTTGGTCTCCGTAGCTTATAGCTACTTGAGGATGATGTAACTTTCTTTAACAAGTCAGTCAGTAGAGATACTTATTTGACAGGACATGAAGACTGATCAACCAAACATTCTTTTTTTTAAATCAATCAGAATTCTTCCATTTCAATCCAAGTATTTTTACTGACTTACTATATGGTAAGAAAACAGCTGTTAATAGAAGAAACTAATGAGCTATCTGCTGCTCCATCAAATAGCTCAGTAGTAGGATGCTGAGATATTATCAGAAGCTCATGGGACAATTTTTGCTTCATAATAAAGATTGCCATATCTTACATATACCTGTATTTTATTATAACAGACATCATCCTCTATTACATTGCACTGAAGAGAATATAAATACTATTGATAAAATTGTAGGAACTGAAGAGAATTTAAATACTTTGATTAAATGGTAGGAAAATTCTCAGCAATTAGAACAACAAAAAATTCTCTTGTTAACTTAAAAGTCCAAATTTTAGTAGAGCATTTTTATTCAGACTAAAACAACAGTTTTATTATTAGCCTTGGTTTTTTCAGAGAAGAAAAAACTAATCAGGTCACACCTGCCATAGAGCAAAGAGGCCCTGCTGGCCTGGACCCTGATCCTCAAGGAGCCCTTTTTTTAAGGGAATAAATGTATCTGTATATCTATCATTATATGTGTATGTACTGATATGATTATATTTATATATATCTTTCGTTTTTTATACATTAGAGTTGATGAGATATATTGTGGTAATGAGGTGGGGAAAATCCCCCCTCACACACACACACACCCTCATGCAAGTGCACCTCTTACTAGCATGCCCTTTGGCCCTTACAACCCTCACTCAGTATGTCCCTGGAGCTAATGTTTTCACTTTGTCATCTCTCTATAGATATTAATTTTTATTTAGAGATATATTAATTGTTTTGGTTCAATAGCTATTGATGAAATATGATTTGCATTTTATAAATCTTCCAATAGCTTTAATATTACCATCTAACAGTGGAGAAAGCTGGAAAATGCCAAAACTCTAAACAAATGTTGCAAAGGATCTGTCTATGCCAGAATTTTTAAATTTTGGTGATGGAGTATGATGGTCAAAAGGTTTGCATTGGTAGCAGTGATTTGGCCCCTTTACCCCCAAGGGGTAATGTGAATACAACATTTTTGTATTAAGAAATAAATGAAAAATTATTTTTGTTTTGCATAGGTGTTAATAAAATATTACTATTTTTACTCCCCCAATCATCCATTAGCTTGATTTCCACTATTACAGGGTGCTAAAGTCAGAAAATGGCAAACTTCATGCACTTTGAAAACTATTCCCATATATGCCATAAGCATTGTTATTCTTCTAGTGTTCTATTATATGATTGGTGTTGGTGTATTGAATAACTTTGTCTAATTTATGAAGAACTAACAGATTTACCTGGCATTGCTCAGGTCTGAAACTCTAAGTCTTTTTTATAATGGAGTTGATGGAACTCCCCACATCACAAACCTCCATTTGGCATGAGACATAACAATAAATTCGCCCTCCCTCGATAAACTTTTTCTCCCCCTCTTTTTAGGAAAATTCTGAAACTCTCTAAAGTATATAGTTAGGTGACACTCCCCACATTACAAGCCTCCATTTGGCATAAAACTTATTACAATTGATTCTCCCCACCAACGCTTTCCTCTAAAAATTTGATCTTATTTTTAGGGGAGGTCTGAAATTCTAAAGTGTATAATAGATGGCACTTTTTGTGTTGCAAGTTTTCATTTGCCAAAAACTCATTACAATCATTTAAATTAAAAGCCCCTATTAAATTTTTCTCCCTCTCTTTTAGGGGAGGAAAGAAATTAACATATTTTGAGGTACTGCATGATCCTCCCTATGTCAGCAGTTTCTAAACCAAAAAAAACGGTATTGTCTCGCTCAGATAATTGAAGTTTTCAAATTATTTCATACCCATCAGAGCTCCTCTGATGCAATTTGCCAGGCACAAGCAACTTTATATAAAAAGAAAATTGAATATTTGTATATTTTTATTGGTTTATTTTTGTGTTCTCATGTAATCTGTACTTGTCTCTCAAAAAAAATTTTTTTTTTCTTTTGGATTAAACATGTTAAGTAACTTAGTGCTGTATTTTTTGTATACAATTGTTCATCCACTTTTGGTCTGTATAACTTCAAAATCTTATGTAGACAAGGATTAATTTCAGGGTGGGTAAATCAGAATGGACAAAGGTTCAAAGGGAAACAGAATCATCTTTTCTGAACAAATATTGCAGAAAGAATATATATATATGATAAAAAATTTTGTGGGTGATATTCACTTAGTTATGCATACTTATGATCATTTAGTTATTGAATTGTATTCATTATAAATTGATAATTATATTCTTGTTTAATAAATTTGTAAATAATTGCATTTCTCTCCCCCCTGTTTTCTGCACTTTAGTGTTCTTTGCATTCAAGAAGGTAATCAAGAAATGAATCAAGATATTCAGAGCCCTAAGTCCATTTCATCATTTCCATCTGTCACATTAGCTACAAAGCTGAAATCATCTAGCACCACCAGTCTTAATAAAATTACCACATTTTCTCAGTCTCGTACAAAAGATATTGAAATTAGTTATCGAGATGGTGCACAGAGGTCTGTTGGGTGGTTTGATGGCCTTTTGCGCTGCTTAAGGCCTGTGTGGACTATACTGGGTAAATCTAATACACATGAGCTAAAAGCAGGTAATAATTTTAATATTTTTTGGAATATTTGTTGATCTTCATATGGAGCATTTTCAGAATAATATAATTTTCTGTGTAATACAGTGACAGGGTGCATAGCACCATACCTCAATGAATTAAGTATATTAAAATGTAAAAAAAAATGCTAAAAGTAAAAAAAAATCCTTGTATTTAAAGTAATTTTTATTTTAAAATTTTTTACATCATCCTTGAATTAATTTTTATTTTAGAATTTTTGTGTACATGAGTTACAGATTTTTGTCCACTCCTAGTGCTGGGACTCTATATTACAACACAGAATTTCCTATTTTTAAATACTGTTTTATGTAATGGAAAAATCATTCAAATTGATAGTGTGATGCAATTTGTTGCTGACAAGCACAGAGTATTCAGTAAACTGTTTAAAAGTGTTTGCAAATATATCTTTTATTAATGTTCATGATTACAATCATAATGCAGAACTTTGCTCTTACTAGTAATGCTATATTTGGCACTAAACACGAAGGCGCTAAGTATTTCTTGCAACCAGTGTGAAAAAACCCTTATATATTATTTTTTTAAGTAGCATAGATTTAATTCCACATTTTCATGATAATGTTTAAAAATTTTAAAATATTTCAGTATCCCATTTGGAACAACCAGAATAAACAGTTAAAATACAAAATTTTAATTATGCTATTTTAATGAATTCAGGAGCTTCAGCAAAAATATTTGGTGCTTCCCAAGTCTGTCCTTGGTGTTCACTTATTAAAAAAAAGTAACCTATTAATTATTGGGGTATGCACCAATTATATTTTCAATGAAAAATATAGTGAAGATCTGCTATTAAGATGATAATATACCGTTTTATAGCAAACTTTATACTTAAAGCTGTTTGTAGGATTTATTGGTTGTCATCTCAAAAGCTGTTCCCATTGAAAATCAAGTTGAAAATAAAATGATCTTTATTAACAGTAGATAGTTCCTACTGCTGGTGTCAGCATTGAAAACTATTTCAAGCATGACACGGAGGAGCCCTAGTTTTTTGTATTATCAAGGTAAAGTAAGGTATAATAATCATAATAATAAGGCATAATATCAAGGTAAAATAACACTAATGATGAGGTGCAGCCTCTCAAGACTGCTGTGTATATTTTGCAATAGCTGAAACAAATACTAGAGTGATGCATAAGTCTGTGCATTTTATCATCTACTGAGAAATGTTTATTACAATACAAATGATGAACCTCACTCAGCAAAATTTAGTGACATGGGGTGACTGAGTCAGTAGCATGCCAGGCTTGTAATCTGCAGTTCCTAGGTTTGAGTCCCAGCTGGATCAGTGTTGAGATTTATCTCCACAAAACTCCCTGCCCATGGTCAGTAGGGGACACCGATAGGCTTGGAATGGCCACAGTCTCTCAGATGTGATGTTAAACTGTGGCTCTATGTGCAGGAGAGTCATATCCTGTGCATGTTAAAGAACACACTGGAAAGCCTTGACGAGAGGCTAACATCTGTCTCCCAACAGCTATTCCAGTGGGTCTCTCCCCCAACCTTCTCTGAGCCTTTGGGGCTCTTGTGACCTGGCCATTTAAACCATTGTGTGCAAAAAAGTGCCGCCCAGAGGTAAAACAACCCAACAAAATATAAACCATCATTATGAGTAGTTTGTAGCCATCTGTCAGCAAGTTGTTCGATTCCTCTTCAATACCATGCTGGGTCCTTGGAGATGAAAAACTCCAGACATCTGTTTTCAATTTCCTGAAATGTTTGAAACTTCCTATCTCAAAGAAAATGGGCTATTGAGCAAAAGAGGTGGTGTCGGAAGGAGCTAAGTATGGACACTATGCTGGGTAAGGAAGAAGCTTAAATGCCAGTTTTCAGAAGTTTTTTTTGGTCAAATGCTGTGTGCAATTTAATATTGTCCTGTTGGTGGAGTACCTGATGTCTTTACTAATCCTGGATAGTGTTGAAGCATCACAGAGTGCACGCACCAGAGTTTTGCTTAGTAGAGGTTGTCATTGATATTATGTCCATGTAGAACTAGGTCAAAGTACTCTACACCCTCAAAATCGTACCAAATATACAACACAGCTTTTGTTTTGAATCATCCCCTCTCTGGGACTGGAAGTGTGGAAGTGCTGACCACTGCTTTTAAGTGTTTGGATTGTTAAAAAAAAATTGCTTTATATTATATATTTTTAGTATCATATATAACAATTTTTTTTTCATCATATATAACAATTTGCTTAATGGAGCAGTGAGGAGTTTCCTGCAGACTTCAATATGACAATCTGTTTGTTCAGTAGTCAGCAGTGGCATATTTAAGGAGGAGGTTTGGGGGGTGGGGTTCAAACCCCTCCCAAATAAATGTTTCAAAAATTATTTTGTTTTTATGCTTTTGAAATATTTAGTGACTATTAAACATTGATGCAAAATGTACCACTGATTTTTATTTACTTACTTAGTTGACCTTTTTTTTTAAATATATACATATTAATTGCGTATGATTAAATTTTTTTTTTGAAAAAATCATCCCTCCACCCTCAAACATATTTTTGAAATATGCTAGTAGTCAGTTCATGTTGAACACTTCAGCAACTTCTGCCTACCTTAATGATGCATTGCAGATGGCACACTGTATAGTTGTTTGTAAAGCAACCAAGTTCAGATGAGAGCCTGTGAATGCTTTTTGATGGATCAGCTTCAACAGTGTGGCACAGAATGTTGTGATATATTGATATTGGCTGTCCAAATTGTGACATTTTAGGCTTGTGTTACCACCTTTTTTCCAGTAGTGATGTAAAATTGCTTAAATTATAATGCTCAACTCACTCACATGTTTATAATGATGGAAACCAAGACTCCAATGTGTGTAATGGTTATGGACTACGCAGTGGACTTTATACCGTCCCTTAATACTGCATTCCAAGGTATGCAAATGAAATCCTGTGATGTGTCACCATACATATTTTGCATGGCGAAAAATGCACTGACTTACAAATCACCCTAGTATATAAATAAAGCATTTATTTTATAATAAAAGTTTCATTGAAAAAATATTAATTGGTATAAATACAAAATAAATAAGATAAAAAAATTTGTTATAAATGTCTAGTTTTAACCTCAGCTATGTACATATGGGAAAAGAGACTAACAGTAGCCTGCATAAAAATGCCCAGAAAAAATGTTTCCAGAAATTCCCCCCCCCCCTTCATAACATTTTTGAAGATAAGCTAATATATAAATAAATACCCTCTCAAGCAGCTGCTTTCCACAGAGGTCTGATGGGAGCCTGTCAGTGGGACCTCAGCAGAAAAATTTTACGAACATCCATGCTTTATCCAAGGCTCGAATCAGGTCCCTTAGATCAGTAGGCAAGTGCGCTAATAACTCGGCTGAAATTTTTAAAAAAGATTCCGTTGACTTTAACTTTTTGTGTTATGTTTATATTTATTATCTATTTGTGGTAAGCCACTGAATACTTGAGAGAAACTAGAAGCAATTCATTCCATCCTAATTTGATGTTTTTTTTAAATGTAAGAAATAGCAAAGCATGATCATATGAAGTAGTTTGCAACATTTCCTATGGGCAAAAAATGTTTCAGTTGCTGAATTGCATAAGCATTTGATAGTTGTTATGGTGTAATAGCTGTGCAGCATGTCAAGAAATGGTGCAGATAGTTCTGACAATGAATGATTTAATATTCGTGATAAGGATCACAACTAAAGTGTGCACCATCCAGTTTATACCTTTAACCAGATGCACTTTGTGCGAATTTTATACATTTGACTATAACTTGACGAACATTTTTTGCTGTGAGCAGGTAGTGAGGAAATGGTAATTATATATCTAGTACAGCCAAGTGTGGTGTTAGCAATTTTGATGCCTGAAGCAAACTTGGATATCTGTTGCCCAGAGTGAGCTTGGACTCTGCCACTTCTTTCTTCAAGTCTAATCTTAAATATTGATGATTAATTTAGCTACATTTAATGCCATTTTTAAAAGCAACTGAAAATCATCTGTTGAAAAATACGTCATACTTACTTGAGTCAACTTTACTACAGATATGATTGTTAGTTGTTTGCAAATTTGCCACCTTTAATCCATGTGCTGTAGTGCCACTCTTGAGTCAAGTGAGATGTGCAGAAGATAAAATAAATTTTTAGAAAGATAAAATAAGTTTATAAGAAAGATCACCCAGAAGAATCTGTAATTGTGAGGAATATTCATTGAAGTGTACTTTAGAAGTTGTGCTGAAATTATTACAACAGAAATATTGTATATTATTTCAAATGTCAAGAATTACACCATGTATGAAACAGAATCAAGCATAGCTGGATTTGGGAGGCATGCTCCCCACCTCAAGAATGTTAGTAAGAGTAATAAATAGAAATAAAATAAATACCTCTCAAGCACCTGCTTGCCACAGAGGTCTGACAGTAGCCTGTCAGTTTATATGCCACAGTAAGTCTATGAGGATGGCAGGACAGCAGAAAAACAACACAAACATCGATGCATTACCTAGTGCTTGACCCCAGGTCCCTTAGATCAGTAGCCAAGTGCACTAATCACTCAACCACAGGATGGCTAATAATAATAAATAAATACCCCCTCAAGCAGCTGCTTGCCACAGAGGTCTGACAGGAGCCTGTCAGTTTATATGCCACAGTAGGAGATCTGAGAGGATGGCAGGACCTCAGCAGAAAAACGACACACACATCCATGCCTAATTCCGGGGCTCAAACCCAGGTCCCTTAGATCAGTAGCCAAGCGTGCTAACCACTCGGCCACGATAGAAGCAAAAAATTGTGAACTTATGTATATGTCGTGCATTTTTCAGGAAACTGTTGAAGACCTCTAAAATGGAGGAAGAAATATTGCACAGCAATGAAAATCCAACCCTTTCCCCCTTCATCTTGATCGAGAGTCTTGCCCCCTCCCCCTTATTTTTTTTTCTTGATCTAGGCCTGGAATCAAGTAATGTAATTAAGAAATAAGAATATATATTACTAGTTTGATATTGCTTTTTTCTCAAGGAATGATACATAGCAGTACCAAAAAGGACTGTTGTCATTTTGTTGGGAAGTATCTTTCCCTCTCTTACTACCACTTGTTCTGATTGCTGAAGAGAATGAGTCATGAGAAGACTTGAGAAGTCAATGATGATACTCATGGACACAAAAATTGCAATGCCATGAAGCAAGCCTTGAATCTCAATGAAAGGGAGCAGAGTGGTTGAGAGTGGAGGGCATGTTATGAGGTAGTAATGATTAAATGTACAATCACCTGCATGCATATTTAGGTTGTGTTTAGGTGCCCCCATTGATGGTGATGCATGCAGCCAGACATTGAGGCATCAATGCATACATACTCTCTGCCATTCTTCCCCAAAATGGAGATGCAGGGTTTTCATTGTGTGGTCTGGCCTTGGACAATGTCTGTGACATTGACCCAGCACATTACATTTGTGCTTTATAGGGGGAAAATCTGGGAACATAATGGGTCAAGGTAGGGGATTGACATTCCTTAGGTGCTGTTGGACAATGTGGGTTGTATGGGGACATGCATTATCCTGCTGGAAAGTGGCACTAGGAGAGCTCTGCAGGAAGGGCAGACAGTGGGGCACCAGAATGTCATTGGCATATTGTTGAGCTATCAAAGTTCCTTGTACAAATATTAAAGGTGTTCTAGTGTCATAACTGATGGTACTCCACAGCAGAATGCTAGATGTGCAGGCACTATGGCACTCCCAAATATACCGATCCTGCCATTGGCCACAATGACACCAAATCTTGATGTGATCATCATTTGCACCTAAATAGAAACTTGACTCATTTGAAAAGATGTCTTGCTATTCTCCCTCCCCTGATACATGTTCGATACACCACAGATATCATGCCTGGCAGTCAGAGGGCAACCAGCATTGGGGACACAGTATAATTCAGTTTCATTCAAACATTGTCAGATGGTCCATGGCACTGGTGCTACATTGAATTGGATTGCTGTAGATGTTATAAAGGGGTAAGAGGTTACTTGTCAGCAGATGAGGCAATCTTCTCATGGCATGTCTGTGGGTACCTGAGCCATGGCAATGCAAAGCAATACCTTCCCTCTCCCACTGTTCCAAACAATGTGTTACAGTGCTCACTGTGTGACTGAGGTGATTGGCTATACACGAATGGACAGGCTACCTCATGCATCTCCATGATACAGCCCCATTCGAATAGGTCTAACTGCTGATAATTTGCTCACACCTATTGCCTTGACATAACTGAAATTCTCGTGCACTGTTTCACTTCCATTTACTTACCTGCTGCTTGCTACAGTGGCTTTTATTGGGGTTCCAGGGCTGACAACACTGCATCTGTTTCCAGTTCCATGTGACATTATGTCACTATTGGAATCATTTGAATAGAACCTCCAGTACTAAGTGTGATAATGATTTGGTATCATTGCATTTATCCTTTATGGGTGTTGCAATTTTTGTGTCCTGAGTGTACATTTATTTGCAATGAATCATAAAAAGGTTATATGGTAAAAAAATGAATTATGAAAAAAAAAGTGACAATAAAATAAATTGCAAAAAAAATTATGAAAGTGGCTGGTATTAAACCAGAGAACTTTGAGTTGCAAAGCTAAGGACTATTGAGCTGACTGAGAGCTATTGAGCTAAGCACTGCTGACAAAACATCTTTTTAACATGTATTATTAGATTCTATTGTACACTAAATGCTCAACACAAATTATATTTTCATATCTAATGTTCTTAATTCATACATAAATATCCTTCCTTGGCAAAATAAAAGTTCGCAACCCAGTTCAAGCTCAGTTCAAACACAAAGCAAGCCTTGAACCTTGGTGAAAGGGAGCAGAGTGATTGAGAGTGGAGGGCATATTATGAGGTAGTAATGATTAAATGTATAATCACCTGCAAAAATGCCTGGAAAATTTAAGGTTTGTTGAGCCTGACACAGTCAAATGAAGAATTTCTCCAAGTAACAAGATCTTTGACTATATGTTACATTGGTAGAATTGGGCAATCAGATGTCACAAGCCACTTCAAAATGGTGACCCACCTCCTGTTCATTGTTATTGTATTTCAGCACATGAGCATTTGTGTCATTGCTATAATAGATAATGTTAAGATTCCAGGCCATGGCCATAATGGAAAAATTTATATATTATAAACTAAAGCAGAGGAGAAAGCACTGATTTGCAGAATAAGTGCTGCAATCATCTGCATAACACAGCAAATGATCACAGAGTGAATATGAAAATGAAAGTAGAATCTCCCATAGTTCATGCTATTGTATTTCATCACATTTGCATAATCACTATAATAGATAATGCTCATTCAGGTCAGTGGTTGTAATGGATAAGTTTGTATTGTATAAACTAAAGCACATGATGAAGCACTGATTTACAAAGTAAATGTTATGGTTGTCTACTTAATATGGCAAATAATGATTACAGGATGAATATAAAGATGATATGTTGCTTTAGATATCACAGATAATTAATGCTAAATATGAAATTCATTTATTATTTCTTGTTATTTTTTTGGTGGGTAGTGCCCCAAGTGGCCTAATGGATGAGCCACCCCTGATTAAGAGCCATCATTATGCTAACTAATTTAACAAGTTTCCAAACGATTTTCCAATTAACTATAAATTACAGTGATCTACAGAGCCAAAAGTCATTTTGAAATATACGAAGCCAGTAACCACAGGGTTTTGAAACTTTATACATATCTCAAAATCTGCCTAAGTAAAAATAGTTATTACCACTTTTGAACCCCCACTATTCATCTCAAACTGATCCATCAACCAAATTACACTGGTTTCCATAAATTAAGGAAAAACCAGAAAAATCGTGATAATTCACCAAAAAATTGTGTGATCCTCACCAAACTTGTACATGTAACCAGTAATGCCAAGTGAGCATATCATATGCAAATTTCTAGGTTGTGTCAATTTACATAATTGGATAGCAGCATAAAAAATGGGTGTTTTAGAGTGGATCATTATTTTGTGTTGTAAATGTGAGCAAAGAAAATCGAAATAGCCATTTTGTAGGAATGACCTTGAGACATCATTTGCCAAATGAACTGCGGTGGAGAGCTATTGGCTGGCTCAAAGCAGGCCAAAGTCAATCATACATGGCACAATGGCTGAATGCGAGTCCCTCTGTGGTCCGTAGACTGTGGAATCGATTTCTTAGCACGGATTTCATGTCTCGGAGGTTTAGCCAAGGGAGGGCTAGAGTTACGACCCCTGTATAAGACTGATATATACAATTAACAGCACAAACAACAAGATTTCATCTCCCTCTCAGCTGTGATCCTCTCTTGCAACAGCCACTTGTAGGGTTGTATCAGCTTCTACTGTTCGTAGAAGGCTTCATAAGGGAGGTCTGTACGCTAGAAGACCAGTAATTTGTATACCTCCTCATGTCATGTCACAGGAGAGAGCGGTTGAATTACACACGTTAACTGGACAGAAGAGCAATGGAGGTCCGTACTCTTCACAGATGAGTCCAGATATTGCTTGCAGAGTGATTCCAGACATTGATATGGAGAGAACGAGGTATCCGCTATTATCCCAGTAGCATCCGTCAAAGAGACTGTTATGGCAGAGGTAGTGTGTGTGTTTGGGGTGGCATTTCTTTAGGTAAATGCACAGACCTCTGTGTTAACAAGTGGGAACCTCAATGCTCAAAGGTATAGAGATGACATCCTGGACCCTTGTGTGTCTCCTTACACTGGTACAATTCACATTCATCTTACAAGACTATAATATTCGTCCACATAGAGCTCACCTAGTGGAACAATTGTGGAAAAGAGGAGACCATTATGTGCATGGAGTGGCCAGCTTGATATCCAGACCTAAATCCGATTGAGCATGTGTGGAAAATGCTCTAGGGAGACATGTGGCTGCCCTCAACCCGCCACCTGAAACAAATGGGGAGCTTATTACTGCTTTAAAGGAACAATGGTTGTTACTCCCTACTGAGCTGATTCACAACATCATGAACAGCAGGGAACATCGCTGTTGTGCCTGCATTGTTGTAAGGGGCGACTACATTCCTTATTAAAGAACTTTGTCCATTGCATTCTGACACCTCATTTTTGAACAAGTTCCTGTAAGTGTTATTTTTTGACGAAAAATGTTTCTAGTGTAAATTATATATTTGCCATTTGAAACTAGCATTGTAATTCATGTTTCCATCAGATTTCATTAAAATCATTCATATAGTTTTTTTATCATAATTTTTCTGAGTTTTCCTTAATTTATGGAAACCAGTGTATTAATGCCATTAAACACGATAATAAAAACAGACAAAAAGTAGACATGCCCCTGTAATTAGCATAAGAACTGCAATCACTTTTTAAAACCTCTAAGAAAATCATTATTCTTTAAATTAAACTTTAAAGAAGAGCATTTTCCCTGTATACAAGCATTTGTGTAATTTCGTCATATGAGGTGCTTCATTTGTAATGATTTCTGTAGCTCAGAAGGATATTTGGCCCCATATGAACACATATCCTGAAAATGCTATTGCTATTATTATAAGAATAACGATCCCAATAATTAATACAGTTTCATTATTCTCCATAATATAATCCTCAGCTAATGTGGAGGTAAACTAAAAAAAAAGAAAAATATTGCTCTATTAGCATGAACAGAGTGAATTAATCAACCATAATTTACATTTTAAGAAATACAAACTGCATTAGAAAAAGCTAGAGGAATCTGAAAAGAAATGTTTTGTTAGGAAAAGCTCTGTAACAGTTTCAGTTGAAAAGTAACATGGTTCCAAGGCAAAAAAAAAGAAATACTTCACAAATACTATTTGTATCTTGCACTAAGTTATTTAATTTTTTACCTGATCTCAGAAATTGCATTTGTGGATATTCCACATCTAACAAAAAACTGAAACAATTCCTCCAAAATATAACTGATATGGAGCCCTATTTTCACACTTTAAGTTAGCTCCTAAAAGTTTCACTTTTCTGTCTATATGAATCCAAAAATAAAAATAATTTGTACAGAAAAATGAAATTACTTATATATATATTTGCCACTGTTGTTCGAGAAAAAGATATGTATACTTTTCTGTTAATGCACATTCAACTATCATTGAAGATGTTTAAGATTGCATCTAATGCATGCAATTTATATGTTAAAATATGTTATTACTTTATTCCTGTGTTAAATTTGTCAAAGCAGGAAAGTGACCCTTGTTGCAAGGAGGAACTACTGCTACTCGTTTGTAACTACTATCTCCTTGCAAAAAAAGTTACAAGAATAAGTTACTGTAATTCATTTTATTATCAGTGTTAGTATAATTTGCTTTATTATCAGTGTTAAAGTAACTACGTAAACATTTAGTTTAAGATGCTTGAGGATTATGGATCTTTTGGTCAGTTATAATTAGAAATAGTCAGAAATAGGCATGGTAATCATAGTAAAGAAGTGAAAAAAGTGATCAGGTGAATGAGATGCATCAATTTTTTTGAATGATGAGCTCTGGAGTAAATTGTATGTCATGCATATGATATCTGATCAAAAATAGCCAGACACCCCTGCTGAGTAGTGAATTTGCCCATATATGCCACAGCCATTACCCAAACAGGTATAAAAGGACACATTTGGCTTGGCAAACCTTGTAGATATGTCTTAACAGGAGATGCAGCCACACAGTTACTTTCAACATGGCATGGTCATAGGATGCCACCTTAGCAACAAGCCAGTTTGGGACATTTTGACCCTTCTGCAGCTGTCCCAATCAACTGTAAGTGATGTTATTGTGAAGTGGAAACGCCTAGGAGCAACAACAGTGCAATCATGACCCAGTAGGCCACGTAAAAATGATAGTGATGAGTGCTGAAGTGGGTTGTGCAATAAAATTGCCTGTCCTCAGTTGAACACTCAAAGTTCCAAAATGCCTCTGGAAGCAATGCCAGCACCATAACAGTTTGTCATGAGCTGCAGGAAGTGGGTTTCCATGGCTGAGCAGCCACAACAAGCCTAACGTCAACAAGATCAATACCAAGTGTAAAGCACACTGTCAGTGTACTCTTGAGCAGTGGATGCCAGGTGAATGCCTATCTGCCTGTGAATTTGGTGGAGGAGGCATCATGCTCTGGGGTTGTTTTTCATGGTTTGGGCTGGGTCCCCTAGTTCCAATGAATGGGACTCTGAACGCTGTGACCTATAATGACATTCTCGATAATTCTGTGCTCACTACATTATGGCAACAGTTCGGTAAAGACTCCTGTACCAACATGACAATGCTCCTGTCCACAAAGTGAGGACTGTGCAGGAATGGTTTGATGAGTGGGTGTGGAAGAACGACTTACCTGTACAGAGCCGTGATCTCAACCCCATGGAACACCTTTGGGATGAATTGGAATGCCAACTGCAAGCCAAGCCAAACCACCCAATATCAGTGACTGGCCTCACTAATTCTCTAGTGGCAGAATGGAAGGCAATTCCCTCAGCAACATGCCAAAATCTAGTGAAAAGCCTTCCCCTCAGGGTGGAGGCTGTGATAGCAGCAAAAGGTAGACCAACACGATATTGCAATATTAATTCCTTCCCTATGGCCGAGTGGTTAGCGCGCTTGACTACTGATCTAAGGGACCTGGGTTCGAGCCCCGGATAAGGCATGGGCGTTTGTGTTGTTTTTCTGCTGAGGTCCTGCCATCCTCACAGACCTTCTACTCTGGCATATAAACTGACAGGCTCCTGTCAGACCTCTGTGGCAAGCAGCTGCTTGAAGGGGTATTTATTTATTATTTTATTTTTTATTGGGAGATTGTGGATATGAGAGTGTCCTGATACTTTTGATCGTATAGTGTATATTAGAATACCATTTGTATTCTTACTTAAATCAACACCATTGCACTGTAAACTTATCTTGCTGAAGTTGACCTAAGCTTATTCTTAGTTAAATCATTACTTTAATCATTACAATGTAATAGTGTCGATTTAAGTAAGAATTGCAGAGTTTAGTTATCGTAGGATTTATGCAACAGGTACAGGTTATATACAACTTAAGGAAATCAGAGAAATCACAATTTGAAAATGCAATGTATATTTATAGAGAATGAAATTTCGCATTTTGATTGTATCTGCTTAGCCTTTGATTTCTTGGATTTTGTAAATGGGTACATACAGTAGCACAACAGTGAATTTGCATAATACTGATGACATTAGTTAATGGTAAGCAGTGCTTTAATGGTATTTGCATTTGTTTGTTTTTCACTGGTACAAATCCAGTGAATAGTGATTGGAATTTACATTTCGTGCCTGACTGATCACCATTTGTAGTTTCACTGTTTTTAGGAGAGAGATAATTATACGTATATAAAAATTGTATCTTGAATCAACTGATACATTTGTTTAAATTTATTAATGCATGTAATATATTTTATCATTGTTGACTTTATAATTGTTCCTATTTTAGATAATTGGGAGATACCCTTTGAAATTATTGGAGATCTGCAATGGTTGGGGAGTGGAGCTCAGGGTGCAGTTTTTCTTGGCTCCTTAAATAATGATCTTGTTGCAGTAAAGAAGGTTAGAGAAAAATCAGAAACTGATATAAAGCATTTAAGGAAGCTTTCTCACCCAAATATTGTTTCTTTTAAGTAAGTTTTCTCCTTATATTCTTTAAGTATATATTTTACTGATTAAAATAACTGAAAATTCTGTCATTGAACAATAAATATGGTATTTTGATAAGTTTCCTAGATTTGCCAATGATATCATTTGGAAACTGCATAAACCACAATGGAGACTGAAAACACATAGACAGGAAAACTTTCTTCTCCATTTTCACATTGAATGATCTTTCCAGAATTTATGGGCATCAAACCACAATGTTTTTGTTGCCCACAAACAAAGAAGCCAACCACAGAAGTTGGAATTCACTTCCTGCAATATATATTAAGATTTTTGCTATTTTTATTTCATTTTTTTTTGGGGGGGGGGGAATTAAGCATTTACTCATTAGCAGCATCTCTGCCATTTTATAACACAATTAGTTTCTATATTTTGTGATTCTCATTCAGGGCGATCAGAAATTTTTGTGGTTTGTTTACAGATCAGTTTCCTTCATTGTTGTAAAACTGCTGGAACTGAAATTCATTTATTGTGTTATCAGCCTGCTAATCATTTGCTACTTTGTAACTCTGGAAATTACTTTTCGGTGAGCTTTATAAACATGAGTGTATCACTTGTATTTTATTAAAAAAAAAGCTACAAATTAAAATTTAAAATCAATAACTTCATTGTTGCCTAACCAAGTATACTTGTTCCACAGACTGCAAATCAAAGCTCATGTTTACTTACATTTTACATGTAATGTGGCCTTTTAAAATAATTTTACTTACTAATGAAAAATTGTGAGTCAGTAATATCTTTTTGAAAATCCTTTAGTTTTTTTGCAATACAGACTTCCTACTAGAAGCTTTTGGAATAAAGCTTCTAGTAGGAAGTCTATATTGCGATTAACTAAAGGATTTTCAAAAAGATATTACTGACTCACAATTTTTCATTAGTAAGTAAAATTATTATTAATAATAAATAGCATGGCAATTCTACACCTATTTCTATGCAAGCCCTGTGCATGTTAAAGAACACACTGGATGGCTGTGACGAGAGGCGGCCATCTGTCCTGGGTTGGGAGAAAGGACCCATTGGAACAGCTGTTTCAATGGGTCCTTTCTCCCAACCTTCTCTAAGCCTTCAGGGCCTTGTGATCCTGGCGATTTAGCCCATTGTGGGCAAAAAAAGTGCCTCTCAGAGATAAAACAACCCAACTCTTAGTATGTAATGTGAACTGTTTCATTCACTAGCTAGTTTATAATAAGGCTTAGAGGTTGAGTTGCATTTTTAGAGAAAAAAAAGGTTGGCACACTGAGGGTTAAAGGTTGTGCCTCTCTAGATTCCTATTGAGTTTTCCTAACATTTTGTCAGTCATATGAGCACTATGTTCTCCCTCTAACCTCATGCATTTGTGTTATTCCCTCTAACCTCGTGCATTTGTTTTCTCCCTCAACTATTTCTCCTTATTGAGGTGTCAGAAGAATTGAGAGGCAACAGAGAAAGAAATAATATGTAGTATTTTGAATCGATATATGCAGTGATTACGGTTTGTCAAGCCTTTCATATAGCAAACCATCTGCCTGTAAAAGACATTATGAAATTGGCAAATTTTTTTTCATTTGATTCACTTTTTTCGAGTTGACTCAGATTTTAGTTGGAAGAGCAGGTTTTAGTGTAAATTTTGTTGAACACCCATAAAAGGGAAACTGTTTTGAGTATTGTAGAAGAATTTTCAGACTAAAATCAGCATCTCAAATAACATTTATTGAAAAATGATAGAGTTCTTCAAAATATTATAGGTGTGTTGTTTGTAATCTAAGATCTTCTGGACCATTGGTGCTGTACATTGTGTCAGATTTCTCGAGATTGGGAACATACGCACCAGGCAGTGTCACTAGAAGAAAATATTGAAATTCTCATTCAAAATGTTTCTGCATATATCTTATGAAACTTATAAATTGGGCTTGCAAAACAATATTTACCTTTTTATATTTGGTGTATATTTTGTTAATCTGTAAAAAAAACTGACAATCTGATCTCCATTTCTTAATAGTTGCTTCCACCTTGTGAAGTTCTGCTGGTTTGGGTACTTTCACAGGATCCTAAATGCCATGCTTGTCATGCATGATGACCAGTGTCCTTGGAAAGGAAGATCATGGTAATTGCTCAGGGGTCCTTGTCTGCTCTACTCAGCTCATGACTAGAAGTGTCCGCTTTGGCCCATTTTGCCATTGGGAGCCTGTTCATCGTGGGACTGAGCAGTGATTTTGAGGTCCACTGCTACACGCTGCTTTGTCGTCTTCAGGTAAATGGGAGTCCTGTGGTGGTCCCTTCAGGATCAGTTTGCTGGTGGGCTGGAGCTGCTAGGGCCAACTATGCAGTATGGTGAGTGCTCTGCCCACATCTGGGTACAGACTTGAGTTTCCCTACACATTATTTTCCTTTTACAGTTCTCTCATTTTGTGAGGACAGTTAGGTTCTCACCCTTTTATTTTCTTCGATATCTTTTGTGAGGACTCAGGTGAGTTCTCACAATTTTTTTCTTCTTCTGATGAACCTTTTTTTTTCCTTTTATTTGTGAGGGCTTGACTCACTGGCTGTGGGTATAGTGCCTGTGCAGCCCTGGCACCCAATTGGACATCACCTTGTTGGGTTCTGTGATGGATGGGGATTGTGGGCACTGAATCACAACTCGGAAACCATTAGTCCCAATAATGAATTAATTCAGCTATTGCTGCAAAATGAGCTTCCCCCCCCCATCTTCTTCATTGTCTTTGTCATCACCAGCATCTATGTGTGTTTCTCCATCCCCACAATTCCTGATGATCCACTTTACAGGTGATCAGGTACTTGGAGCCATGTCTCCATTTCTTGCATTAAGGGATTTGGAAGGTCTTGCAGGACAACCGAAATCAGTCATGTGACTAAGATCCGGTGACATGTTGGAAACTGCATGTTCTAAACACTCTAATCTCCTCCTGAAGGTTACGGTGATTGGTGGGGTGCCCATCGCTTATGTTCCATAAATCAGTGAATTCGTCATGTAATGTCATCTTTGAATGGGGCCTCCTCAAGGTTTCTTAGGAGTTTTCATTCAGATTAAATGAATCACAGCCTGTCTCACCAATTTTCAACACTTTAGTTTTCTCTCTGTTTATCACCAAACCTACTCTACTTATCACCTACCAGTCTCATCAACAGCTCGAATGAATTTATCTCATTTAACATAATTTGCCAAAGAGGCTAAATCACCAGCATAATCTGAATTGGAATTTTTCAGATCTCCGGACCATTTAAGGCCAAAAATTTTCCCTTGCAGTAAATTTTGCATAACATAATCAATAATCAAACTAAAGAGAAAAGGAGACAAAATGCATCCTTGTCGAACACCAGAAGTAATGCTAAACCAATTACTACAAGTTTTACCAACTCTCACACACAACTCAGTGTTATTATAGAGAGCTTTCATTATTTTAACTAACTTGTCTGGTATACCATATGATCTCACAATCAGATAAAAATTATGTCGATCAACAGAGTCAAAAGCCTTTTTGAAATCAACAAAGCTAGCAACCAAAGGTTTCTGAAACTCTAAAACATTTCTCAAGAATCTGCCTCAGTGAAAATATCTGATCTACACATCCCCTACCACTTCTGAATCCACATTGCTCATCAAGCAATTGACTGTCAACCAGATTCTTAATTCTATTAAGCACAATCATGCAAGAAACTTTACTTGTGATAGAAAGCAGGCTGACATCCCTGAAATTATCACAAGAACTGCAATAACCTTTTTAAAAATAGGGATAATAGCTCTGGTAAAACCCTCAGGAACAATGCTTTTATCGTAAAAGATATTCAAAATATCAGTCATCCACATGGTAACTGAAACATTCCCAGCTCTAAGGTTTTAATAACCTTAGAGTTGGGAATTTCTTTCACAACGGACAGACAACTTTCTTTCAGAAATAATCTCTGTAGCCTTATCATTCGAATGACTGTTTTTTGTGCCCTTTTACCCCAAAGAGTTCTATTAGTTTCAAGAAAAGCCTGTTCAAACTGATCCAATTCTTTCTCAAGTTCAGTAGGAAGGAAACCATGATTATCATAATGACTAAGTAACCTATCATGGTAAACTTTGGCTGTAACTGGTCTTTCAGCTATGGTTTTTTTGGCTATGACTGTGTCTTCATAACAGTGTTGTAGGTAATTTTTTTAACTTTAGTAGAACGTTTTTAATTTTAAATTGAAAGATACTTTTAACAAGATAATGGTCAGATCCAATTTCAACTCCCCTACATGTCCTGGTATTCCTAACAAAACTACCCTATTTGTTGTTAATATATGATCAATCATATACTTATGTAGCCGATGTAAATGGTAGTCTAGTAGTAGTTACTGGAAATCCCCTGTCATTATGTACAGAACTGGCCAGGCTTTGTACCTAACATCCGACCCCCACCTTCTCATGGTGCGGACCATTAGTACCTTTCAAAAGAGGTACTCTCATGTGGAAGGAACAAAAGACAAGGGTTGCCAGATCAGTGTGGCCTTCTGATCTGGATTACTATGACTATTTTTCCTTTTTTTTCTAACCTGCTGAGGAGTGGTCAGTCACACAGGGTCTTAGCACTGGCCATATAGACCAACCAGAATGGAATAAGGACTCTGAACTTGATTATGGATCCTGAATTTGCTGAACTGGTGGGCCTTTGTTGAGGGAAAATCTGCCACTGTGTTTTCTCTTTGGTTGTGGTTTGACAGCCCCAAGTGAATAGATTCACAGGATACATTTTATCAGCTGGTGGATAATGCCTGATCAGAGGTTATTGCAGGTACCTGAATTCTTGCTTCTGTGGACATAGTCAAATCTTACATTAGAGGAAGTCTTCCAGTGTGTAGATGGCTTCAGCCTTTAGTAGTGGGGGAATGGGTCTTTGCCCCATGCCTGCGATTAGGGGCTGTTTGATATTATCGCCATTCCCTCTCTCAATAAACATAGTTTCTTTAAGTATCCCACTAACCATTTTCTCTCCATAGGTAGTTGGAATGTGAGAACTCTGAACAGAGATTATTCTCTTGATGTCCTCACACAAGAATTCCACCATTATAATTTATATATTCTCAGCTTGCAAGAGACCAGATGGACAGATAAAGGTCAGATTCTTCAAAAATAATCTTAAATTTCTCTTTTCAGGGAGGGAGGATGAAAAGCATTTCCAAGGCATAGGTTTGGTTCTCAGCAGACACACTAGTGATGCTCTACTAGGATATGATTGCATTAATGAAAGATTTCTCACAGCTAAATTTCAGACAAGCAAAGACGTGAATGTTATCTGTTATGACCCCACTGAGGATGCCAGTGAGGATGAGAAAGGTTATTATGGACAATTTCAAGATATTTTGAATTTTGTCAAGAAAGGAAATATTACCCTTGTTCTAGATGACTTCAATGCCAAAGTTAGTACTGACTGACATTTGGGGAGGGGTGATAGGTCTCTTCAGTATTGGTACAATGTGCAACGTCTCCTACAGGTAAGTAAACTTAATGGTTTGAGAATAACACTTATTAAAAGCACTGCAACATACATAAGAACACATGGGTTTCACCAGATGGGCTGCATAAAAATTGTAGTTCTTAAAAATTAATAATAAATAGTTGTCCAAAAAGTTTTAATCAGAAACAGTGTTATTTCAACTAAATGAAGATACATTTTCACTGGAAAAGGTAAGAAAAACTAGTTAAGTGAATTATGCTTGACATTTTACAATATTTTTACAAGATAGCCTTAACTGGCATAGCAGTTAGGGAGCTAGCAATTGTCCCAGCAAGGAAAAAATTTGTGTGTTGTGTTAGCTCTGAGACAGTGGTCAGCAGTGACTTCAGTCTTTTTAGGGCTAATCCTTGTATGAGAAGGCCTATAATATCTAGGAGTGCCTTCTGGGATCCTTCTCTGTCGTAAATGTTGCAAATGGGAAAAAAGATCAAAGGAAAAAAAAACTACCTTGTGGTGGATAAAAGTCCGAATATTAAAGCAGAAGGGAACATACCTCCCTGTGAATTTTAATAATAGAAATGGATGTTAAAAGAACAGTAAACTATATAGCACATTTTGTAAAAATATTAAAACTCTAGAAGAGAAGGAAAAAACATGCATTGTTTCTTAAAAGTAATTTCTGAAGAAAAAGAAAAAACAAAATGTTACTCTGTTTTGCTCTCTCCCCAATAAATTATTCTTGTCCCAGTTCATTCCAGTAGAAGTCAGTTCTGTCCCTCTTCATTAAATTTAAAGTTGATTGTAGCCCGCTTCATTAAATTGCAAATCAATTCTAGCCCCCTTCCATCTTTGAATTGTGCATCAGTGTTTTAGATTAATGTACAGTAATTTGCATTATTAAATTTAATTGTTATATAATTAATGTAAAATATCTTTTATTTATGTGGTTGTTAAGCTTTGATAGGCTAATTCTGTAAACATTTTTCTTAAATATATAATTGTCTGTTTCAGAGGTGTATGTACTCAACCTCCATGCTACTGCATTGTTATGGAATATTGTCCATATGGTCAAATGTATGATTTGCTGCGTAGTGGAACAGAAATTCCTCCAGGTAAAGTTGTTGAGTGGAGTAAACAAGTGGCTTCAGGAATGCATTATTTGCATTTGCATAAAATTATTCATAGGGATTTAAAATCACCCAAGTAAGTATTCTTTATTGCAAAACTTTTTGATCTAAACACTTTCAGACAGTAAAGTAAATTCTTATTCACAATATATATATACACTGGCAGAAATTGAAAAAAAAACAACCCAGAAGGAATTCCTTTAGGAATGTCATATTATAATATGTTAATAGTTAGGGCAGCAGAAACTGTGATCCAAGTCATTGGGTGAAATAATGTCACTGAGGATGACAACATGCAAATGTACGCAGTGTGTATTTAAGGATGAGGGCATAAAGAAAGAAATTATTCTTCTTATGTCATGTTGTTCAATGCTCTTTGAAGAAGCTACCATGCCTGGACAATGCAGGCATGCAACATTTGTTCAGTTAGTGGAGTTTGAGGAAGGTCATATAGTGGGTCTTCAGGAAGCAGGTTGGTCTTTTCGTCAAATTGCGCACTGCATTGGATGAGAGGTATCAGCAGTGGTACGATGGTGGCATCGATGGTCAGAAGAGCATTTGCACACTCGCAGACATGGTTCCAGGCAACATAGAGTTAGACGCACAAGAGTATCGGCATATCAGGAAGCGGCAGAACAGACAGCTACAGCATCATAAATTCAATCCTCTGTTGTACCAAAGATGTCTGCAAGAACAATTTGCAATCATCTTTTGGAAGCAGGACTACGGGCACGGTTACCATTGTCACTTTCTCACTGTCGAGCAGGTTTGCAGTGGTGTCTAGAATGAGTTCATTGTAGGGAAGAATGGCAGTCTTTGGTCTTCAGTAATGAAAGCCAAATCTGCTTAGCAGCATCTGGTGGTCGTTTACTCATCCAAAGGCAACAAGGTGAGGGGCTTCTTCCATCGTGCATCCGCCAGCTACACAGTGCCCACACTGGGCATTATGGTGTGGGAAGTGATTAGCTTTCACTTTCATACGTGTCTGGTGTTTGTACAGGGTACACTGAATAGCAGTGCATATGTCAGCAACATCATACAGCCAGTCATCCTACCATATTTGAGTGTAATCTCAAATGTGATATTCCAGCAGGATAATGCCCACCCATTTGCCCAGGCAACTCAATATGCTCTTCAGGCAGTGCACCAACTCCCTTGGATGGCATGCTCTCCGGACTTAATTGTTTCCAATCGAGCATATCTGGGACTGGATTGGACAAGGACTCTTCCACGGACTGCAGCAGGCAATGACCATCACTGAATTTTGTGTCCAAGTTGAAAGCTCATGGAATGGTATCCCCCAGCGTTATATCCAGCATTTGTATGACTGATTGCATTCCAGATTGGAAGCTGATATTGCTGCTCAATGAGGTTCAACACCTTATTAAAATATGCTTTCTGTAAAATGTAATACTCATTTTACAGAATTATTAATTATCATTTTACAGAATAATCAATTATTATTTAAAAGATAGAATAAAAATTGAATCACTTCACGTGTGATCACTGTCCTTTCTCAACAAGTTGTTTCTACTAAATAAATCTCATAGATTATGCTTCAATTATTAATGTTCTTTTTTCAATTTCCACCAGTGTATATTTAATAAATATTATAAAACACAGTTTACATTGTTATCTGTATCATAAAAAACAGAGCTAATAGCTCTTCTCTAAGGAACTTACAGGCTTAGCAAACTTGAATACCTATTTACCAACTATGAAGGTTAGTTTGGATTTACTACCTATACATAATGTATTGTATGGATCTTGACTAACATCTGAACTTCTATACAGAGTCAGTAGCAACTGTTTGACATTATCAAATTACATTGAACATGAAAGTTCATTAAACAGATCTATCTACTAGAGTCCTGACAGTTAACTATTTACCTTATTACAGGAAATAAAGCAGTAACTCCACTGACAGGTTTTTAATTATAATTGCTTGGGATCAACTTGTACCCGATTTCGCAGTTGATGGCTAATTCACTGTCAGTAACGCAGTCTGTTGCTAGCGCAAGTGTTATTATAGTACACTATAATAGCACAAGTGTTATATATATAATACTCTCCAAAAGATTATTAAACTTTTCTTTTTGGACCTTTTGACTGATCCAAATTAAATTAGAACTCTGGATAACATATCGGATGCCAGGCAATACTAACTTGCCAAATAAAGTTGAATGAGGGCTTGTTAAGTATATGGGTGTTGCTTATTAAGTAAGAAATTGAAAGATTGTCAATTTTTAAAATTTAAATCTTAATCAAAATCGATTATTGTTGCTCAAAATTTTCTCGAAAAATTGTATTTACCATCACTGTTCTGATTTTTCTGTCACTGTTCTGTTTTCCGAGAATTAAAAATTTAATTGGTGTTGAATATATATAGTTTCATATAGCAAAAGTTTATTTCCAAAAAATTCGAGACTCACCATTTAAATACTGATGAATACAAAAATCGGAGCAACTAAAAGCTCCATCTCTACTAACATCCTTCTCTTACTGACACTTTACTGACTCTGTGACCTAATGTCACCCAGGTTCGAGTCCCAGCTGGGTCAGCGTTGAGATTTATCTCCGCAAAATTCTCTGCCCTGCCCACGGTCAGTAGGGGACACCGATGGGCTTGGAAAGGCCGCTGTCCGTCGGATGGGACGTTAAGCCGTGGCCCCGTGTGCGGGAGAGCCATACCCTGTGCACGTTAAAGAACACACTGAATGGCCTTGACGGGAGGCTACCATCTGTCTCCCAACAGCTGTTCCAGTGGGTCCCCTCCCCCAACCTTCTCTGAGCCTTCGGGGTCCATGTGACCTGGCCATTTAGCCCATGGTGTGCAAAAAAGTGCCGCTCAGAGGTAAAACAACCCAACCCAACCTAATGTCACTTAGTATACATGCAGCATACAACTGACGTGTGTTGCACGCTGGGAAAAATATTTGCATAATCTTATGATGCAAGAGGGGGGGGGGGGGGTCCTTAACATGCACATTAGCGGCTGTCAATCAAAAGTCGGAGTTGCACATGTGCAACTCCTTTAGCAGATTGGAAGAAAGAAATGTGATTAAGTCCAACTAAAATAATCTCCAAAATGATAACTATAATGTAAAATAAAACTAGTTAAGGAAAAGTGAATGGGTGGACCATCACAGTAGCATCTTGATGTCATTGCCAAGTTGTTTTGCTGCAGGCACATCTGGGTGTTTTGTTATTCCACCACAAGACACAGTTCTGCAGTCCAATTTTATACAGTTGGATCACATACTTGACACAGTAAAGATGTTGATTGACAACGTAATTCAGAACAGTGATGGTAAATACATTTTCACGGAGAACAGTATGCTTAATAAACTCTCTGCCTGATTTTACATTTAACAAATTATAACATAACTTTCAACATTACAAGTTTAAAACAAGTAAAAGTTAAAAGTTTTGCACCTGTTTTTCAAGTAGTTTAATAAGCATTGAAAACGTGAAACCAGAACATTTCAATCAGTATATCTTGAAGGGTGAATCTAAAGTACTTAGTTCGTTTCATTTTCTAGGGGATTGAGAGACATCAGTTTCAGCTAATTTCTTAATCTCTGATTTAGAAGTTGCTGTATTAACTTAATATATAGTAATAAAAAGTTCATAAATTTAAATGAGTAGTAAAGCACTGCTGAAAGAGGAACACTAATGTTACCATGCACTTATACTTCAAGTAAAAAAAATTCTTTAATCCCAAAAAAATTTTTAGAAAATAATAATTGTGAAAAGAATTATATTCTTCCCATCACCTGTTTTTACCTCTTTATTTATAAACTTGCTAGCCTCTAATTTGATGACAAGCAACATTATAAAGATACGCTTCTGATAAACAGTTTTGTGTTTGAAATATCAACAAGTTTTAATTATTTGCTGTTGTGATAAAAATTCCAAAAGAATTGAAAAATAATTTTGCTTGTTAATAAATAGAGCACTGTTTTAATTGCTGCATTGTTAAATATCCCATTCTGAGTCAATAGGTGTCTAGACAGTAATTGTTTGGGATGTGTGTGGAGAAGTTGATTCTTTCCCAAGGATTCTAAGATGAGTAGAAACTCTAATTGCAAAACACTGATGTGCTGACATATATGTAAGAACGAATTTGAATTAACATAAAATTGTCAAAAGAAAATGTCAAGTTATTAAAATAAACTTTGATTATTAAGTAGATTATCGCTATCATGCTGTATTTAGAGAAAAGATGATAATGATGTAGTTACCAACACATCTTTGAGTCACTTTTGCACAATTTTTAAAGAATATATTTCTATGACAGATGGTTTTGCACTGATGTTCACACATATGTCCACAGTTTGGGTTTCATCTTTCTTGCATGGTATCTTGCAGTGCCGTCTTCAGTTGGCCTAACACTGCACTAGTTAGTCCTTTAAAAAATTGTGCACAAGTTTCTCAAAGATCTGTTGGTAACCACATCTTTATCATCTCTTCTCTAAATACGGTGTGATAGTGATAATGTACTGAGTATAAGTAGTAGCTGTGATTTTTCTTGTGAAATTAAGAAAACTTTGCTTAATCATTAAGCTAATTATTGTTTGTTTTTTGTTTTCAGTGTTTTGATCAGTTATAATGAAGTTTTAAAAATATCAGACTTTGGTACCTCTCGACAGTATAATGATATTAGTGTTAAAATGTCTTTTGCTGGCACAGTTGCATGGATGGCCCCAGAAGTTATACGAAATGAATACTGCTCGGAAAAAGTTGATGTTTGGTAAATAGCATTCTGGTTTTAATATTTTTTTAAGCCTCATGAAGAAATTGCAATTATTTAGGTGTTATAAACATTAGCCATAAGATAATTAAATGAATTAACTCGACTTATTTCGAATCAAATTCATAATAAATAGGCACTTCAGTGTCGATTTCAATTTTAGAGGAAAAATTGTCTTGAGCCGGGTGGGATACGAACCCACGACCTCCTGATAACATGTCAGGTGCTTTGGACCACTGAGATACCGGCCACCGATCAAGATCTCCTCTAACTAGCGCTGTGAACATTCCTTTTATGTTTCATATAAGCACTGTGCAGGCAATATTTCTAGCCACAAGCGGCACCTTTATTATTACCCAATAGATGGAAGCATGTATGATAAGTATGCAGATATAAATAATTAAATGAAGTAACTCGACTTATTTCGAATCAAATTCATAATAAATAGGCACTTTAGCGTCGATTTGAAATCGACCTGTGGCTAGAAATATTGCCTGCACAGCGCTTATATGAAACATAAAAGGAATGTTCATAGCGCTAGTTAGAGGAGATCTTGATCGGTGGCCAGTAGCTCAGTGGTCCAGAGCACCTGACATGTTATCAGGAGGTCGTGGGTTCATATCCCACCCGGCTCAAGACAATTTTTCCTCTAAAATTGAAATCAATGCTAAAGTGCCTATTTATTATGAATTTGATTAGCCATAAGATTTTCATTTTTGATGCTAAAAGGTTTTTAACCAGAGTGAATAATGTTTTGATTTAAAAATTAAAGGTACATGTAAAGAAAATTGACTCGAGTTTCATAATAAATTAACAACATATAAAACCACTCGAAAATTGAATTTAAAAGTAATATATATGCATATAATTCCCAGTTAATGCAACCATTCTGCACATAATTTGTTATTACATATAAAAGTTTGATTGATATATATTTGGTTGGAATTAAATATAAAATATTTGGTAAATATATATGCAAAATTTATACATACACCATGTTTCATGTTATTACATATAAAAGTTTGGTTGATATTTATATATAATATATTTGGTTGAACCACATTATATAATGTGGTTCTGCACATATGTTATTACATATAAAAGTTTGGTGGTGAAATTTAAAAAATAATACATTTCAAAAAGCATGTAATAACATGAAATATGGTGTATGTATAAATTTTGCAGTCCAAAAAAAAATGCACATTACATTTAACTGATGAAAACTACAAGCATGCAAATTAGAGTTGCTATATAAAAGTGTATGGCTGTCACTCATTTCCATTCTAGCCAGCCTGGCAATAATATGGATAACAATTTGGTTTCAGTCTGTCACAAAGATGACATGGATGATAATGTATGATAGGAGAGCAGTAGATACAATGAAAGTGAGTCACAGACCAAGGTATCCAGGGCTTTAAAGGTACCACAAAATGTCCTCGGAACACTTTTTTAAACCAATACAGATTGTTCCAGGGCAATAACTGCTCGGGGTGATTGCTACCTTTCTTTAGCAGCAAAATACCATAAGGAAATGACAGCTAGGCAACTGTTTATAACTCTCAGTGACTGCATGCCCAGCAGAAGACAATATGTACAAGAGGCTGCGTGAATAGGGTCTGTGTGCACTAAGACAAATGGTTTGTATCCCTTACACCAACCTTTTCTGCCTGGTGGCATTGTTTGCAGTGACACTGCAACTGCTGGATACTGGGTTCAAGTCCTGGGATGGCATATCATTTGTTCTGTCATAACCTTCAGATAAGCTGGTAGCTTTTTGAGTCTGATCACAAACTGAAAACTTCAAAAGAATGGCTCATTTAATATACTGCAGACAATACCTTTGGCCCCAAGCCAATAGGAAAATGTGCTCTTTACAGATTAATTCAGATTCAATTTGAACACTGATTCCTGATGTGTGTTCCTCTTTAGAGAACAAGAAACTCACCAGAATCACAACCATGAAAAAGGGACCATTTTGATGGTGGTAGTGTGATAGGCTAGGCTGATCATGATCATTAGCTCTGCAGAACTTTACAACTTTCAGGAAGGCACTCTGATAACTGAATTCTTATCACCTCTAAAGTTTCCAGGGGTGTTCTCAGCTCTGATTTCATCTTTATGAACAATAATGCCTGTTCCCATAGGGTTCGTGAAGTTACTGTTTCCTTGAAAGTGAAGATATTCATAGGAGGAGAAGCCAGCAAGATCTACAGACTTAAATTCAAATGAGCATGTATGGGATGACCTGGAGGAAGAAAATTGTGGAACACTAGCACCATTCAGAATCCTCCATGAGCTCTGTCTCTTTTTTTCTTGGAAGATTAGGTTTTTTTACCACAAAACCTTGTCAATATTGTGTGATTCATATGGCTATCAGGGGTGACGATATATATTATTAACAACTTCCCTAATTCCAACACCTCTATTATGGGGAGTGTACCATATACTGAATCTTTCTCACTTGCAGCTAAATACCTCCTGATGCAGGCAAAACTGAGGTTGGTGTAGAAGTCGACACCAACCTGTGTTGGTGTCAACTTCTACATAAACCCCGTTTTTCATTTTTGCTGCTCAGCTTTCCATCTCCACTGGAAGGCCTCCTCCTTCCTGTTCTCAGATAGCTAGACCTTCCAACCGAAGGGCCAAAGAACCCCCACCAGGGCCAAAGAAGAAAATCTTACCACCTCCACAAAAGGCGGTAACAGATCCATGTCCCCTTGGACAATTTTGAGGACAAGGATACAGACAGCCCCCTACTCACTAAACTGTCCTCTGTGGCAGTTAAGTTGAATAGGAATTTGTTGTCTGCCCACTCTTCTAAGTCCTGAGATTGCCACACTCCTACAATGGAATTGTCATGGATTCCAGAGGAATCTTGACAACATCAAAGTCCTCCTTCAGGTATACCAGCCTATCTGTGTGCCTGCAGGAGACCTTCTTGCAGCCAGTCACAGATTCCATGATCCGGCACTTTTCACTAGTTCACCCGGATGGAGATGGTACAGTTCATGGGGGTGTTGCCATCCTCATGAGCAACCATTCTCCATTCCAGGTCGTACCCCTCACCACCATCTTTGAGGCAGTAGACATCTGCCTCTTCGTGAGGACCCTGACTGCTCAGTATATATAAGGCAATGATCTCGTCTCGCAGTTGCCATCCCCCTTCCTCATCATGCAGAACTTCAACGGACACAATCCACTTGGAGCAGTACTGACACCAGTGGTAGAGGTGGGGTCCTGGAGCAATGACTCCTGGATCCTTCTCTCTCCCTGTTGAACACAGGTGTCAGTACTTACTTTCACTCTCCAACCCATTCACTGCCAGTGGCCTCACCATCTGTTCCTCCTCGATCCTTCCACTCTTTACATGGGAGATTGAGGACAATCCTTACGGAAGTGATCACCTCTCTGTGGTGCACCATCTTCCGAGGGGGAGAAGGGGCTTGCAGCCCTTCACGCGTCTCATGGTGGAGGCTTGATCAGGTTGACTGGAGTGGCTTCGAGCTCCTCTCTGAGCTTGATGACTACTCTGTCAGATAGGAGCCCATCAATGTGGCAGTAGTGGAGATCACAGACTGTATCATAGATGCAGCTGTATCCACAATTCCCCAAACTTCAATGCGGTTTCCTTGTTTTCCGAAACCATGGTGGAATCCAGATTGCACTGCAGCTTGTAAGGCTCAGAACAAGGCTTGGGGAGTGTTTCGGAGATATCTGATGTCCCCCAACCAAACACGCCAGGGTGAAAGCCTGTTTCGTCCAGCGCCAGAACCAGAAGGAATCTTGGATCAAATTCACATCTTCTATCACCCGTACAACCAGTTCTAAGGTCATGTGGGATAAAAACTGGAAGACTGGTCGAAACTACATGCCCCACTCTTTATTGATCCTGGAGCACAATGGACAGGCAATTGCCAACACTCTGGGGAAGTCATTCTTCTCCATCTCTTCATCTTCTTACTCTCCCGTTTCTGGCCCAGAAGAGCACGGCCAAATGCTCTCTGCTGTCCTTCCACTCAAATGGCCCGGAGCCTTACAACAGGCCATTCACAGAGGAGGAGCTTCGCCTTGCTCTGCACACATATCATGCATCTGCTATCAGGCATCTATGATACAGTCTGTGATCTCCACTACTGCCACATTGATGGGCTCCTATCTGACAGAGTAGCAATCTAGCTCAGAGAGGAGCTCGAAGCCACTCCAGTCAGCCTGATCTAGCCTCCACCATGAGACATGTGAAGGGCTGCAAGCCCCCTCCCCCACGGAAGATGGTGCACCACAGAGAGGTGATCACTTCCGTAAGGGTTGTCCTCAATCTCCCATGAAAAGAGTGGAAGGATCGAGGAGGAACAGATGGTGAGGCCAATGGCAGTGAATAGGTTGGGGAGTGAAAGTAAGTCTCTCCCCATTGAGTAAGGATCGACTGCTCCATCATTCCAATCGCATTTTTCTTGAGGAGCAGTTTCCAGACTCCTAGCAGGAGGCCATAGTCTTGGTCTTTCCAAAGCCAGGAAAGGATTCCAAGATTCCTTCTAATTATCGTCTTCTAATATCAACAGGCACATGATCTGGCCTTTTTTTCCCCCGGCACATTCTTTTCTTATCTGTCTGCAACACTCCATTGTAGCCGTACCCCCAAGAACGGGGTGCCATAAGGCTGCATTCTGAGTGTTATGCTTTTCGCTGTCAAGATTAATTCTATTACTAGACAACTTCCACCATTGTTTCCTATCATCCACTTTTATTCTAATTGCATTGATGAGCTGCGTGTGCAAGGTGTTGGAAAGAATGGTAAATGTCAGACTCATCTGGTATTTAGAACACCACAACCTTCTTTCCAACACCCAGTGTGGCTTTTGCAGGCAACGGTCAATTCTTGACATCTGATACTCCTCGAATCAGCAATCAGAAATTCATTTTTGCGTAGAGAGCACCTGGCGTCAATTTTCTTCAACATCGAAAAAGCGTACGACATGGCTTGGAGATTCAGCATTCTTTGTGACCTCCATAGCTTCGTCTTGAGAGGTCACATGCCGATCTTCATATCCAACTTCTTATCGACATGTTCTTTTCATGTCTGCAACACTCTGTCACAGCCGTATCCCTAAGAATACGGGGTGCCATAAGGCTGCATTCTGAGTGTTAGGCTTTTCACTGTCAAGATTAATTCTATTACTAGATAACTTCCTCCATCAGTAGGCAATGCCCTCTATGTTGATGACTTTAGCATCTTTTGCTCTTCGTCCAGCATCAGGGTCATTGAAAGATAACTGCAAATTGCCCTGAACAATCTTTCAGTTTGGGCGATGGCAAATGGGTTTTGGTTCTCCCCACAGACTTTTGCCACAAGCGTAATCTTCACCTGGATCATGAGCTACAGCTTGGGAGTAACATCATTCCAGTTGTGGTGGAGACCAAGTTTCTTGGCCTCATCTACGATCGGAAATTGACCTTTTTACCACACATACATCATCTCTGGTACAAGTGCACGTGGGCATTGAACATCGTCAAGGTCCTCTCTCTCTCGTGGGGAGCTGACTGATGTTCTCTGCTCCGCCTGTACTGTGCACTTGTCCGGTCGAAACTGGACTACGGATCCCAGGTGTATGACTCAATTCTCACCCAGGATTCAGTGGTGAAGGTGCTGGACTCCCTCCATCATCAGGCCCTCTGTGTTTGCACGGGAACCTTTCCCACCTCACCAGTCCAGAGTCTTTATGTTGAAACCAACGAACCATCTTTATCTCTTCACCGTCAGCAGTTGTCCCTACAATATGCATCTAAATTGTGATCCCTGCCTAGCATCCCACTTGGGACTGCATTTTCAGTCCAAAGTGGTAAATACTTTACATTAATCGGCCGACTGCCATTCATCCTTTTGGTTTGTGAGTCCAAGGCTACCTCAGAGACATCAACACCAGTATCGATAGCATCGCATAGTTGACAGTCGAATCACTTCCACCATGGCTCGCTGTTTCCCCTTCCTGTGATTTTTCTTTGTGCAGGACCAGGAAGGCCTTTACACCTGACTATGTGTACCAGCAACTCTTTGCCAGCCATCATGCTGAGTACCTGGACTTCTTGCCTGTCTTTACAGATGGCTCGAAGTCTGGCACATCAGTGGAATCGGCCATGGTCTGCTGTGATGTAATCATGCAGACCAGATCCCACTGCAGCATTCCATCTTCACTGCAGTCTCACCTTGGACCACATGGCGGCTAAGCATCATCGTTGGTGTGTGCTTTACACCAACTCACTTAGGTCGCTACAGGCTTTGATCTTGGTGAGGCATTGGCCTCACCCAGTTCTTTCTAAGATCTGCCAGCAGCTACATAGTCTGTCAGCCACCACCACCATTTCTTCTGTTTGGTGCCTGGTCATGCTGTCAAGCATGTCAGGCACCAAACAGTTGGCCATGCCCCCTGTCCAGCTCTCCGTTTGCTGGTTCCATATTTGGATTTCCGTCAGCATTTTACCATCGAGCTCTCTGGACACACTGGCAGAGATCTTGGTCAGAACAACTTACAAACAAGCTTTTTGAGATCAAATAATAAATAAATACCCCCTCAGGCAGCTGCTTGCCACAGAGGTCTGACAGGAGCCTGTCAGTTTATATGCCACAGTAGGAGATCTGAGAGGATGGCAGGACCTCAGCAGAAAAACGACACACACATCCATGCCTAATTCCGGGGCTCGAACCCAGAGATCAAACCTATAATCAAACCATGGCAGTCATGTTACCGCAGGAATTGCAATGGAGGAAGTTGTACTTGCTCAGCTCCACTTAGGTCATTTGTTTATTACTCATTCATTTCTTCTATGGGCGGACGATGAATCTAAGTGTGAGTTTTGCACACTGTTTTAACTTTGAACGGCGCATGTTTTTTTAGCTTTTGATTTTACGTCTGAGCCCCTTACACTCGGACATCTCTTATCTGAACATTGCTTTTTTACCTAATGTATTTAACTTTTTTACAATATACTGGATATTTTACTTGCCAATTGTTTTACTCCCCTTTTATTACTCTATTTGTTTAACCCAGGGTGCTTAAATCCTGGGTGACTATTATGTTTGTATTTATGACATATTTATACATTTGTTGTTGTGGCTCAGTCGGTAGCACCCAGGCTCATAATCTGCAGTTCCCAGGTTCGAGTCCTGGCTGGGTCAACATTGAGACTTATCTCTGCAAAACTCCCCCCCTGGCCACAGTCAGTAGGGGACACCGATGGACTTGGAAAGGCCGCCGTCCGTCAGATGGGACATTAAGCCATGGTCTGTGTGCGGGAGAGCCATACCTTGTGCACGTTAAAGAACACACTGGATGGCCTTGACGGGAGGCTTCCATCTGTTTCCCAACAGCTGTTCCAGTGTGTTCCCTCCCCCAATCTTCTCTGAGCCTTCAGGGTCCTTGTGACCTGACCATTTAGCCCATGGTGTGCAAAAAAGTCCTGTTCAGAGGTAATACAACCCAACCCAATACACATTTGTTTATTTTTGTCAACTGCATTTCATTTTATTGTTTTACATTTTTTTGCATGTCTGTGTAGTTTTTTTAAAAATTGGTTGAAGGTATTATGACTTGTCTTTATTTGGACATTCGTTTGGTCCATTATAGTCTTAGATGCTAATGCGCCATAAAATCCTAAACAACCAACCAACCTCTATTATGGGAGCTTGTCTGCTGTACTCTAACATAATACATGATATGATTTTTAAACTTGCTGTTACTGAAACATATCACAATATCCTTTCATATTACAGTTAAAGGTGAGGGTGGCCCAGTTGGTAATGCACCAGGCTCTAATCTGTAGTTCTCAGTTTTGAAACCCACCAGGGCCAGTATTAAGATTTTCTTCTGCAAAACCCTGTCCATTGGATGGGATGTAAAGCCATGGCCCTGTGTATGGGAGAGCCATAATCTGTGCATGTTAAAGAATGGCCTTGATGGGAGGTACAATCTGTCTCAATAGCTGTTCAGTGGGTTCCCAACCTTCTCGAAGTCCTTGTGGCCTGGCCATTTAACCCATTTTGTGCAAAAAAGTGCCACTTAGAGGTAAAAAAAAAAATCATATTACAGTTAATTGTATATTTGTCCATATAACTTAGCTTCCATTTCATATACTGTGAACATTCTCTTTTTTCATTTGAACAATGCATTCAAAGTGGTTCTTTCACAGTTTTTATAATAATATTAGCATCTTATGTGAAAGACAAAGGACTATTAACATAATCTAATATTGAACAGATTTTAATTGCTAGTTATGCTAATGTTCTTTATTTAAAAATAAAATGTTTTAGACAGTTTAACTTCAGTATTTAAATTTCATTTCGTATATTTTACTAATTTAATCAAGGATAAACATATACAGATGTGATTTCCTCCTCTGCTGTAAAAGAGCACTCTGGCATGTATCTGGAGAGTTGCAGGTTCGTTTCCTGCCATGTCAGTGATCATTTTTTTCAGAAGTTTTTAATAATTGTTGAAGTCTATTTCTACAGGTAATCTGTGTATATACTATGGAGGCAAGTTACTGTTTGTAATTTTTATATTTTTGATGTATTTCTGTAGGTCATTTGGTGTTGTTTTGTGGGAGCTATTGACCAGTGAGTGCCCATATAAAGAAGTGGATTCATCAGCTATTATATGGGGAGTAGGTAGTAATAGCCTCCACCTTCCTGTTCCTAGTACATGTCCAGATGGGTTTAAACTTCTGCTGAAACAGTGTTGGTAAGATAGAAGAATTTTGCTGTATCTATAGTTAAATATGAAATTAAAACTAAAGTTGCTTCAATTGAAATGATCTGTTTCTTGAAGATGCTTAAATGCATCTAGCATAAGATTATTGACCCATTGCTGCCACTGTCATTTTTTCCCTTTTATAAAAAAAATTCAATGTAGACTAGCAATTTTTTGAAATTCAAGAGATCTTTAAAGTAGAAAAATGGAAGTGTTCTTAACTTGAGTTTTTGTTTAGACAGAGCAAAACATTTAATGCATCATGAGAAAACTTACATTCCAGATTTGAAAATGGGTAGTCAGGTGTTTGAGAAATTATGGTGAACTACAAATCTGTTAACCCTTGCACTAACAGATGGGTTTCTGAACCTTAACTTACTGTGTTGGTCAGATTTATTTTAAAATTTATCCAAAAAAATAGAATAATGAGCTTTAGAACCTCATCTTGAAATAACTGATGAATGGAAATATGTCATATATCAAAAGAAAGAGCACAGAGAAATATTTCAACTTCAGTAATTTTTGCTTTAAAATAGGCCAATTAAACCCAAACTTAGTGAACAGCTGTATGGAAAATTCTCTACTAAAAATGAAAACATAAATTTCTAATAAGTAATAAGTTGGAAAAAATTTAATAAAGTTTTTTTCTAAATTATTTTATTTAATATAAACAGTTTGTAATATTTCTGCTAATGCTTAAAATCTCATTCATTTTTTCTAAACATTTTAGTCATGCATAGGCTTTTGATGATTGACAAACTCTAAGCTTAAGAAAAGCAGTGGCATAAAAAATCATTTTGTTTTAAAAACAAGATAATTTAATAAAAATGGAAAAAAGGATAATAAAAATGGATAATTTAATAAAATGGAAGCATTTTAAGTTTAATTGAAAATGAATTGTTTTAGTATAAAGCTGCATAACTGCTATAAAAAAGTTTAATTTTAAAATTCTGGCAGAATTTTTTTATTAAAAATTGCAATTTCCTTACCTTAATTAGTTTATTTGGTTGAAATGTAATTAAAAGTATTGCTAAAATAAGTGCTTTCAGGCTAATTACTTAATTCTACGGTTCTCCCAGTATCTGTCATAGGATCACTATTGGTTTTGCTTTCAATAGTTTCAAATTAATTATTATTAATCATAGCATATATTTGAGAAGCCATAAAAAGTAATTCTAGAAGCATAGAGTGAAAAAAGTCTTTAAAATTGAAAGTCTGCTAAAATATTGGCTGAAAGCAATTTGCATAGTTCCCTGATGGCACAATTTCTGGTACTAATGTAAAATCATTATCTTACATTGAAAGTTTAGAAAGCATTACAACTCTGCTAGAGCAATAAGTAGATTAGAATGCTAAAAATCAAAACTGATCAATAAATAATCTATGTACAGTATATTCTATTTATATTTGTACAGCTATTCTTAGTTTTATGTTTAGTTTTTAATACAACAAATTTAGTTAAAAACAACTACTTATGCATTGTGTTTAAAGTGGTAATTTATAAAGCATAAAACATTGATTGCTTTATCTGATAATCTTGTGTTCTGTTTTAAAGCAGGCCCATCCAACCTGTGGCTCATGAGTTGCAGCAGCTCATTGCAAAAGAATCTGGCTCATTTCCAATTTATTTTACCATAGTACTTATTAGAAATATGTATTTTTGTTTTTTTAACCAAGGTATTTTTTTGATTCCTTAAAAATATTTTCCCCCAACTTCTTATTTATTAGAGATGTTTGTTTTCATTTTCAAGTAACAAATTTTCCATGCAACTGTTCATTAAGTTTGGGTTTGATGGGCCTGTTTGAAAGATAAAATTGCTGAAGCTGAGAAATTTCTCTCATTCTCTGCTGATTGGTGATTGATTATCATTCTGTGTTATTTTCTAGTTAAAAGTTTTATGTTTGGTGTTACTTTGTACAACACTTCATAGAACTTGCCACGCATTTAATCAAAGTCATATATAAGTGTTGACACATGATATTTTAAAATAATTTATTATAGTAAAAATAATAAATTACTAGCAGATTTCTTGAGGGAAAGAAAAGTTCCTTGAAAAGGGAACATTTTAGAATATTTCTTGAGAATAAATTCAAATTTTAGTCCATTATTTTTTGAACAATTCAATTGCAAAGAAAACATGATTAGTAATATTTCAATAGTATCTACGCAACTAAAAAAAAAAATCATTTATTTGTTAAAATTTTGTGTTGTTAATTGCATTTCCCCACCTATTCCTGGAGGTAAGGAGGGCAAATTGCTGTTGTCTTTGTCGATCCCTTTATTCACCATCAAGATTTCAGATATCTAGCATTAAGAGACTGTTTACAATATTCACTTAAAGTTTTGCATTTTCTAGCTTTAGGGTGGAAAACTTTCCTCTAATGGGGAAAAATCCATACTATTAGAAGAGTCAAAAACTGAAATATAATATTGGTATTTATCCAACATAAAAAAAACTTTGTATATATCTATTAAAACAAAAATATGAATGTGTACCAATGAATGGACAACAAAGGGAAAACAATAGCTCCTTTTTTTTAATGAGCTAAAAGTCAAATTTTTATAACTGCTATACTACCAAGCTTCACAAATACTACAGTGATAAAATAATTTTTGTGCATCATTGCAAAAAAAAACGTATGGAAGTTTGTGAAAAGGTGCAAAAATTTTACATGCAAGATTTTTTAGCATTTTACAGACGGCTAAAAATTTTTACAAACATTTATGTGCACATCAAATTTTGTCTAATTTTTACAGACAGTCTAAATCAGAGTGGTTGGCATTTCTATAACACACCAGTCTGAACACAATTGATTTAATTTATTATTATTATGTTCATGTCTTATCTCAACATCTTAATTATATTTTATTAGTTATACTATAGTATTTGTTTTCTCCTTGCCTTCCACTGCAAAATGATGCTTTAAATAATAAGTATTTTTTTATTATTGTTGGGTCCATAAAGAGAAGTTTTGAAAAAAAAAAAGTTTTTTGATTAATACTTAAAAGTGAGAACATTTGGCAAATCATTTATCTAATAAAATTGTAAATTTTGAGTTGGCTTTCAAATACACTGCTCAAAGTGGAAATCGTAACACAACAAAGGCAGTGTGAACTCCCAAAACTGACAGGAATGGAAGCTGAGTGTAGATGTGCAAATGATCAAAAAATAGAATGTGAGAACACAAAGTATGTGCATTTATTGCAGATTCATTAGTACATTGTGTAACTGCCCGAGGTGGGTCTACTAACCTGTAGACATCTCGGCATTCCATCAATCAGATGATTAAGGTATTCTTAGGTATGTGTTCCAAACCACATCCAGTTGGGCAAGCAACTGTACTAGGTTCACCACCTAGGGAGCTAGTGAAGGCAGCAACCCATAAGGTTCCACACATGCTCAATGGGCAACAAGTCTGGGGAGTATGACAGCCATGGAAGAATGCCCACACCTTGGAGACTGTCCTTCGTTGCACATGCAGTACGTGGGGGATGGCGTCCTGCTGCAGAATCAGTCCAGGCATGGTAGTGAGTAAGGGCCATGCCACAGGATTAATGATGTCATCAATATAATGTCTCGCTGTTAGCGTGCCAGATTCAGAGGAGCAGAATATCTGGCCGCCATATATGATGCAACCCCATACATTGTACTACGGTGGGGAGCCATATGACGGCTAATGGAATAGGCTCCATGTTGTTGCTGACACCATGTGGACAAATTGCAATCTGGTGTGCTGAAACAGAATTGGGACTCATCTGTGAACAACACTCTCCTCCTTTCCGTAGTCCAGTATTGTCTAAGTTGACACCAGTGGGGATGGCATAACCAGTGATGTCGCTCCAATGACAGATGCAGGAACTTGGACATCTCACCCTCATTACTGTGTCATTCAAATGTTGCCTAATGGTTTGCCTGAAGACCATGGTACCCATAGTGGTCTGCAAATCACACTGCCACATAGTGCTGTAGTGAAAGGGTCATGAATGGCCCTCCTACAGAGCATGTGATCTTCACTTACTGTGGTGCCGCATACTGGTACCATTGCACTGTGCTCATATTGCACCCAATACGTGTGGTGATTGGTTGAAGGCTCAATCAAAGCTCTCGCATATTGATGATTTGCTCTCTCTCTCAGAAGGTGTCATTTGTGCATAAGGGTCCCACTGGCATTTCCAAGGCAAGTTCCAAACATTTTTGCAACATGCACTCCAACTTCACTGTCGGTCATGCTGTCATATGAGCTCATAGGTGCCTTGTATTTATCCACAGCTCTGCTGGGTGTCATGTGTCCATTCGCTGCAGAACTTTGATCATTTGCGTATTTCCAGTGGCCAATTGCCTCCCGTGATTTGCATATTTCTACTTCCATTCCTTCTTGGTGTTGAGATTTCCACTTTGAGCAGTGTAATTATCAACATATTTTTCATCTCTTTATTTTAAAGTTGCAGTGAATGGACAGATTATTATATACACCCCAATAACAATATGCAAAGCAGAAGTATCCCACCCAGTCATGGTGGGCACTGAAACCAGCAATGCCTACAAATAGAGCAGGTCTCACATATTGGAAACCAGTCATGGAAAAGTAATCATGGGTAAAGGCAGTAAAGGCACAAAAGTGAGCTTGACTGTGGCCAGATAGGTGTGAGGAAGGCTAATTGTTCAATCAACCCACTGCTGAACTGTTCGGATTTTGTAGTAACATATTAATTTCAGTAACACTTTTTACAGTGGTATTCTGAAAAAATAGGTACATATTTCACAATTACTTCCAAAATCTTCCATTTTTTTTAAAATGGCAGTTTTTTTGTTAATTATCAGAAAAATTTTGTTTATAATAGTTCAAATCAAACTTTTGAGCTTAAATTAGGGGTTTGCTTCAGCATATAATAATGTTAACAAAGTGGCAATACCTTCTATCACTTCTAAGAAATGGCAGTCAGATGGCTTTAACAAATTATTTATGTCATAGTTTCGTAAAATGTGCATCAAATGAAAAAAGTAAATATTATTTATCGTGCCTGAATTATATACTGTTATAAGATATCTATAAACAAAAATTTAATAGCAATTTTTATTTTTTAAAAATCGATTTTTTTTTACAGTAAACAGATATATACATCCTGGACACTAGAAGGATTCCAGTAGAACCTTTTCAGTGTCCATGTCATCTGTACATTCACAGAATCTGAAATGAGATGACAAGGACATAAGTATACGTTTTTAGTATAACAAAAAAAAATCGATTTTTTAATAATAAACATTGTCATTTTAATTTTTTTACATATATATCTTATAAAAATATGTAATTCAGGCTTGAAAAATAATATTTAGTTTTTTAATTTGATAAAGCCATCTGATTGCAATTTCTTAGAAGCACAAAATGGTACTGCCGATTTGCTTGTTAACTTCCGTATTTGCTGAAGCAACCTTCTGATTTGATTTAAGTTCACAAATTTTTCCTTAAATTTTTGAAAATCTTTCAAAAATTAACGAAAAACTGGTATTTTTAAAAATGGTAGATTTTGGAAGTAATTATGTACCACCATTTTTTTCCCTGTTTCACACTCTTTTTCTGTCATAAACCTATTTTAGTATTCCCAATTTTTTTTAAAATAATTTTTTTTATTTTCCCCCAGCATTCTATGCATCTTTCCCACTATTAAAATAGAAATTGGAAGTAAAAAGATCCATAGAAATTCCGGGTGCAGCTGCATGTAATTGCTTTATGGCTCATTTAGACAAACAAGGAGCAGATGTTTGACACATACTATCTTCTGTGTGCTATAAGTGGTTCCCATATTGTTTAGTTTTTGTCCAGCATATTGGATACTCTTTGTAAAGTAGTATTTACTTTTTTTTGTATTTAAACCTTAGTTCTCACAGTAGATTTATTTTTGTAAATTAGTGATCTTTTGGCTAATTGATAAGTATTAATTTTTCATAGTTATGCTACGTTGGATGGCTGGCCTACAGCTTGTTGCTGTGGATATTTTAATATCGTATTAGGCTATATGTTAACTTTTATTTTATTATTTATTACTTTTCCAGTAAAACTTTGATCTGTTATCATTTTTTGAAAATAAATGAGGTCTTGGATATGGAAGCAAATTCATTTCTCTAGATTTATTTCCATAAGTTAGTGATCTTTCGATCGACTGATTTATCAGTCTTTCCAAGTTATGCTAGATCTAAGGCTATCTTAAAAGTTGTTGTGGATGTTTTATTTAATATCCCATTAGGTTATATGTAAGTTTTATTTTATTATTTCTTGTTTTTTTTTTTTAGTAAAATAACTTTGAGCTTTTACCAACTTCTGAAAATGAATGTCTTGGATATGGAAATTGCTATGGAAATCAGCTGTCATGTGGGAGAGCAATTTCGGGAAGGCTTCCTCTCTGCTAAACTCACTGTAAATATTACACCCCCTCCCTTCCCCCCTGTAGAAAAATGTTTTTTTTTAAAGTTGAGTTTTTATGTTTAAATTGAATGATTTTAAAGGCAACCTCCCCCTCAGTACTTTGGCTGTGCCACACATACGATATAATGCTGATTTTTTTGTTTGCTTTGGTGCACAAACCTTTTTGCACTTAGCCAAGATCGCCAAACTTCAACACTCAAAGAAAATCAGCAGTTATGTGGAAGGGCAATTTCGGGAAGGCTTCCTCTCTGCTAAACTCACTGTAAATGTTTCACCCCCCCCTTCCCCCTGTAGAAAAATATAATGTTTTTTAAAATTGAGTTTTTATGTTTATATTGAATGATTTTAAAGGCAACCTTCCCCCTCCCTCAGTACTTTGTCTGTGTCACACATATGATATGACGCTGATTTTTTTTGTGTGCACTAACTTTTCTCTACTTAGCCAAGATTGCCAAACTTCAACACCCAAAGAAAAGATACATAATGTTTAGTAAAAAAAGCAGCGAAGAAAGTTTTTTTTTTCTTTTTCATAACCAGTTCAGAAAATCCCAAGAATGTGAGAAGTTCAATTCACTTTGTATAACACTAGCCATGTTTAAAATATACGGTACTGAAAAGAATCATTAAAAGAAATAAAATTCATATTTCAGGTTGAATATTATTTGGGAGGAAATTTTTTTTCGATAAATATATAATTTAACTATTTTTATTCATCAGGTTTTCCAAAGTGAAGCCTTAATTGTATGGAGAGTTTTTTTTTTTTTCACCATATCACATTGACAAAGGATTATTAAAATCAATATGCTTGTAAATTTGTTAATATTATTTATTTTCATAAAATTAATAATTCTGTTTAATTTGGTATATAACATGACCTATTTTCATTTATTGGTTATTTTTTAAAAACTTCTGAAGTTGACTTGTTTATCTGACTCAGCACAATTGACTAAAAGCCTGGAATTTATCTCATAGTATGGTACCAAGAAAAAAATTACAAAATGAGAGAAATATTTACTTGAAACCAAAAAAATAATTTTTTCGTTATTCAGAAATAGCCTCTCTATTCATGTGCATTATAATCATTTCTGTCTCTTAGTTTGTTTTTTTTAAAGAAATTTTTATTTGTGTTGCCAGATGCATTTTTTTACCACATGACTAATAAAGTCCCATAATTTTTTTTTTTGGCTGAGGATAGGGAGAAAATAGCTTGGCCTCTGGATGGAAATCAGTTTTTCAGGTGGACACTGGAAGGGTTAATAATATCAATGGTCAAATTATAGCAAGTGATGGGATTATTAATAGATGGAGATATTTTAATGACCTTGTGAGACTACTAGGGAAGGGATGAATATCAGCTTGAACAGCTTCAACTTCAATTAGAAGAAGTAATTGAAATTATTTTTCAACTAAAGAACAATAAAGCAACAGGTAGTGATAAGATTGAAAGTGAATTCCTGAAGAAAGGTGGAAGAGAATTGAGAAAATTCATAGGCTTTTTGAAATGAAACTTGGCCTTTGTATGGAAACCAGTTTTTCAGGCTCGACACTGGAAGGGTTAAATTAATTTGTTTTGGGGCCAAAAGAAATTAATTAAAATTATTGGCCAGACAATTGCCCATATTTTTGGATCTGAGTTTTGTAAGATGCCTGCACAATTCTCAATGCACAGCTGGTGATTTTATCATATTTTGGTGTTATTTCATGACTTCATCATCATCATCATCATCATCCTCAAGCAGCCATGGGCTACGGAGGTCCAACCAGACCGTGCAATTTAGTTCTCCAAGCAAATCTATCCTGAGCTACATCTACTGCATCTGGCCACTGCACACCAATTCTAACAAGGTCCTGTTTGACATTGTCTGCCCACCGCATCCTAGGTCTCCCCCTCCTTCTGAGGCCTTTAGGCACACTGTTCATAACCCTATTCGCCAATCTATAATTATTCATACGGGCAACATGGCCAAACCAACGGAGTCTCTCTCTGCACAATATGCTGCTTAAAGGAGGTTGCAAACTCCTTTGCCTAATCTCATCATTAGTTACAAAGTTGAACCACCTAATGCCCAAGATGCTGCGTAAGCATCTGGAATCAAAAGCATCTAGTTTCCTGTTATCTTGTTTACAAAGTGTTCAAGTTTCACTACCATAACTAACCCTAGAAAGAACCAAACTATTATACAGTCTAATTTTAGTCTTTAGGTGTATATGCCTATTTCTCCACACTCTCCATAGATTCTTAAAAGTCCCGGCAGCAATCCCTATTCGTCTGTTAATCTCATGCCGCACATCACCATTATCTGTTACATAGCTCCCAAGATAATTAAACTGTGATACCTGCTCAAGACTGCAACCATTCAGATTAACTGAATCACAGCCTGCCTGACCAATTTTCATCACTTTAGTTTTCTCTCTGTTTATAACCAAACCTACTCTACTACCAGTCTCATCAACAGCTCGAATGAAAGAGTTCATCTCATCAACATCATTTGCCAAAAGGGCTAAATCATCAGCATAATCTAAATCAGAAATTTTCGTATCTCCAGCCCGTTTAAGGCCAAAATCTTTCCCTTGAAGTGAATTTCGCATAACATAATCAATAACCAAGCTAAAGAGAAAAGGAGACAAAATGCACCCTTGTCGAACTCCAGAAGTAATGTTAAACCAATTGCTACAAGCCTTACCAACTCTCACACACACGACTCAGTGTTATTATAGAGAGCTTTCATAATGTTAACTAACTTGTCTGGTATACCATATGATCTCACAATCAACCACAAATTATGACGATCAATAGAGTCGAAAGCCTTTTTGAAATCAACAAAGCTAGCAACCAAAGGTTTCTGAAACTCTAAACCTTTCTCAAGAATCTGCCTAAGTGAAAATATCTGATCCACACATCCCCTACCACTTCTGAATCCACATTGCTCATCACGCAATTGACTGTCAACCAGATTCTTAATTCTATTAAGCACAATCATGGAAAGAACTTTACCTGGAACAGAGAGTAGGCTGATACCCCTATAGTTATCACAAGAACTGCGATCACCTTTTTTGAAAATAGGGATAACAATAGCTCTGGTAAAATCCTTAGGAACCATGCCTTTATCATAAAAGATATTCAGAATTTCAGTCATCCCAGTGGTAACCGAAACATTCCCAGCTCTAAGCATTTCCATAGTAATTTCATCTACCCCTGGGGATTTATGAAGTTTAAGTTTAGAAACAGCCAAAATAACTTCAGATTGTGTTAGAGGGCCAACATTAAAGCCACCAATGCATCTATCATCATTGCAAACAATGGGAGTAGAACTAACTACATTGTTTAGAACATCACTGAAATGCTCAGCCCACCTAGCCATGACAGAATCCTCCCCTTCTATAACCTTACCTTGTTTATCCTTCAATCCTTGTATGCCTGTCCGTTTTCTACCACACAAAACATTAACTATCTGGTACAGCTCTCTGCTGTTGTGCTGTCTAACTGCTTCCTCGGCTTTGTCAGCCAAACCATCAAGCCAAAGATTCTTATCAGCAGCTAACTGATCCTTTACAAGTTTATTAAGGTCTCTGTAATGCTTTCTATTAGGACTAGTAGGGTATTGATTAAGTGCATTCCTGCAGTTCTTTCTTTCCGAAATAAGCTCAAGTGCCTTATCATTCAGATAATTCTGACTCTTCTGCTCCTTTTTTCCTAAGAGTACTGTTAGTGTCCAAAAAAGCCTGTTTAAAATGATCCCATTCTTCCTCAACTTCAGTAGTAAGCAAACCATGACTGTCATAATGACTAAGTAACCTATCATGGTAAGCTTTGGCTATAACTGGATCTTTCAGAGCTTCAGTATTAAAAGTAAATTTTTTAACCCTAGCACAATACTTTTTAAGTTTAAGTTGCAAAACACTTTTAACAAGGTAATGGTCAGATCTAATTTCAGCTCCCCTATATGCCCTGGTATTCCTAACAGAACTAGCCCATTTGCTGTTAATTAATATGTAATCAATCATATTCTTATGCAGCCCATCAGGTGAAACCCATGTGTACTTATGTATGTCACGGTGTTTGTAATAAGTGTTAGTTATTCTGAATCCAATGAGTTTACTTACCTGTAGGAGACGTTGCCCATTGCCATTGCAGCTACCAATACCAAAAGGGCCTATTACTCCTCCCCAAAGGTCAGAGTCAGTACCAACTTTGGCATTGAAGTCACCAAGAACAAGGGTAATATCTCCTTTCTTGACAGAATTCAAAATATCCTGAAGTTGTTCATAAAACCTATCCTTCTCATCCTCATCGGCATCCTCAGTGGGGGCATAACAGCAGATAACATTCAAGTCTTTAACGTTTGTCTGAAATTTTGCTGTAAGAAACCTTTCATTAATGCACTCATATCCTAGAAGAGCATCGCTAGCGTGTCTGCTGAGAAGCAGACCCACGCCTTGGTGATGCTTATTGTCGTCCCTCCCTGAAAAGAGAAATTTAAGATTATTTTTAAGAATCTGACCTTTATCTGTCCATCTGGTCTCTTGCAAGCCGAGAATATCTAAATTATAACGGTGGAATTCTTGTGTGAGGACATCAAGAGAAAAAGCTCTATGCAGAGTCCTCACATTCCAACTACCTATGGAGAGAAAATGGTTAGTGGGATGTTTAAAGAAACTATGTTTATTGAGAGAGGGAATGCCGACAATATCAAACAGCCCCCTAATCGCAAACATGGGGCAAAGACCCGTTCCCCCATTACTAAAGGCTGAAGCCATCTACACTGGAAGACTTCCTCTAATGTAGAATTTGACGATGCCAATAGAAGCAAAGAGTTCAGGTGCCTGCGATGACCTCTGCTCAGGATTATCTACCAGCTGATAAACATATCCTGTGAATCTATTCACTTGGGGCTGTCAACCCACAAACAAACAGAAAACACAGCGGAAGATTTTCCGTCCACAGAAGCCTACCAGTGCAGCAAAATCAGGATCCATAATCAAGCTCAGAGCCATATATCTGTCAAGTCCAGTAGGTTTATATGGTCAGCACCAGGACCCTGTGTGGTTGACCACTCCTCAGCAGGGTAGAAAAAAAAGAAAAGTAGCCATAGTTGTCCAGATCAGTAGGCCACACTAATCTGGCAGCCCTCCCCTTCCATTCACTTCCACAAGAGAATATATCTTTTGAAAGTTACTAACGGTCCGCACCATGAGAAGGCGGGGTCGGACATTAGGTGCTGGCCTGGCCGGTTCTATGCATCATCACAGGGGATTGGTGCATAGCTCTCCTTCCAGTGACTACCTAGCTACCATTTACAGACTAACATGACTTAGTGTTGTGAAACTAATAATGTTCAATCACACTTCAATTTCTGTATGGTTCTGAAATGGTCATTTTATACCACTGAATTTAGATGGTCCAGAAAAAGAACTCAAGAGGCATGAGGTCTGATGACTTTGGTGGGCATTTTGAAGGGCCCTCTGTGTCCAGTCACCTCATATGGGAAACTTCTGTTTGAAAAGTTCCAAATGATTAGTGCAAACTATGGTGGTATCAACCATGCTGCTGAAACCATAACTTTCACAGTTATGCAAGTGAAATCCACTGTAATATTTTGATCATAAAAGTTTGGACCAATAATGTAATCACCACACAGTGCTGCTCATACCATAACTCTAGGATCATTTTGGGTGTGACTGGGCTCCATCCATCTGAGGCTGGTTTTCAGTGGCCTAATACTATGAATTATGTTTATTCACATGGCTGCTGAGATGAAAGTTAGCTTTATGACTAAGTGTTGTGGAACTGATAATATTTAATCACTCTAAAAACTTGTGCAGACCTCCATTCAATTATCTGTATCATGCCAGTGCAGTTTGTATCTAAATGAATTGTTTACAGGTGAATATAATGCTTTTTCATTGTTAAAGACCTCCAGCTGATACTAGTCTCCTGGGTAAGCTTTCTTATGGACTATGTTTGGGCTTATTAGGAGATCCACTATATTTCTTGAAGTAGACTTCTCTGTTGCAATTTTTTCTGGTGGCTATGTGGACTCTCATGAACACATCTCATTGTGTTAAAGGATAATAAAAAATAAAATAAATACCCCCTCAAGCAGCTGCTTGCCACAGAGGTCTGACAGGAGCCTGTCAGTTTATATGCCATAGTAGAAGGTCTGAGAGGATGGCAGGGCCTCAGCAGAAAAACGACACATACATCCATGCCTTACCCGGGATAATGTAATTAAATATTCTTTGATCAGGGGGAATTCTGTCCAGATGTTTTTCATTGAATTTTGCAGCAATTAATGCCCTTACCCAATTTACCTTTTGAAAAGGTTAATTCAACCTTTTCAAGTTATATCGATTTAAAAACCATTAAAGATATTATTCATCGTGAGAAATAGAAAAAAACGTTAAAGAAGTTATGAAATCCTTTTTAAGGCACATTTATGTGCTACCCATTACAAATAACTATACACTTAGTGGCCATTTTATGTTAATAGAAAGTCAGATTCAAAACTTAGTTACTTGTTAAACTCTTTATGGATAAATGTGATGTCTCATTTGAATCTATGTAATTTTGAACTTGTTTTGCTTTTTATTTTTAAAATAATTAGTACCTTATGTATTGAAATTTTTTTTAATATAGGAATGCTAAACCTCGAAACAGGCCTTCTTTTAGACATATTTTAATGCATTTGGATATTGCTGCTGTAGAAATTCTTAGCACACCAAGAGAAGAGTATTTTCAGACTCAGGTATAAAAAGTTATGAAAGTCATGTTTTTCATGTGAATAATGCATTGGAAATTAAAATTATTTTGCTGACTTTTAAAATATGTCTTCTATTTCTTTATTTCCCTTAAAATAGTTTCTTCATTGTTATTATTATACTCTGAAAATGCATAATCACCACAGTGTATTAATGCTGATTTACTGTTGTATATTCCAAAATTTAGTATCAGCTGTAGCTTTATATGTGCAGTCTGCATTCTTACAATTAACATTTTTCTTTCAAAATAGTGCAATTGGAGAAGTTCTAATACATAATTTTTAAAAGTTCAGTGATATATGTATGATTATGTTAATGAAATTGGAAAGCAAATTGGTTCAAAATATGATAAATTTATAGTGCATTTTATTGCCTCAATGATGCAGTATACTAAAATAGAAATTGGAAAATCTATCGGATTTTTCTCTGTATATTCTATTACAGAGAAACCTTTCTGTAATAGAAACTCACAAAAACAAAATTTCCTTTTTCAGTGAAAGTTTAACTTAGAGGTATCAATTTCAATGTTATAAAACAACCTAAGAATCTCAAAACATATTTATGTAGTTAACATATGTGTGTCATATTCTACACTAGATCTGGCCAACCTGTGCTCATTGCAAAAGAACTTCACAGCTCATAAAACAAATCATCATTATATTGAATCTGGCTCATTTCAATTTTTTGGACCAAACATTTTTAGGTGCATGACTGAACAATTTTGCCAATTCAATTCATATTGCAGTATTTTCTGATAGGGGAAAAAAAGTCATTACTTTATAAACTCCAAAGAAATTTTGACAATTCCCAATTTCTTTTGCAAACTTAATAGAAAATTAAGAACTTTTTTTTAAAACTGTTGTTACTTGAATATTCTTTCCTGTCTGGCTCTTTCTATTAGTTAAAATATAAGACAAAGCATATAAAAAGCTAAATGGTTTAGATATTGCTGTGATGCACAGATTCCATTAATAGTATTTTAAATAATTTAATATAAAAGTATGTACTGGAATATAAGTTTCTCTTTTTTTCAGGCTACCTGGAAGGAAGAAATAGAACATTTTATGCAAAAAATGCAGAATGATGGTAATTGTAGAATGCATATTGAAGAAGATCTTGTTAAAAAAAGAAAAGAAGAACTGAAACATGCTCAAGACATACGAGAACATTATGAAAAGAAGTTGGAAAGAGCTAACAATTTATATATGGAGCTAACTGCTTGTCTCCTGCAGATAGAACATAGAGAAAATGAACTTTTAAAGTATGTTTTTTTCTTGTTTACTTAAAAGTAGAGAAGAATAGGTTGATATTCCCTGTAAAGTTAAAATGGAGAAATATATGATATCCATAATAATATTTTTCATTATCAGTTGAGATAAAAGAGTAATACATTATGTGTGTGTTAATAAATTTTCAAAATCTAACAAGATGCATAGGTCATAGCAGTTATATTGCTTAACCAGTGATTATACACAATAGCCAAAAATTCTATACATTGCATTATACATATATATGAATCATTTCATAAGATATGGTTATCCTTGTTTTCAAATGTAAAAAATGCATTCCCATGATGACCTCATTGAGATGTCATACCACTTTTTAATGAATCCAAGTCTGCATATACCAAGGCCAAATTCTGGGAGTGGGACTTGCCCCCCCTTTGAAAATGCTAGTTAGGGCAAAAAATTATTAAACTTGTATCTGTAGCTCAGAAGAGACATGTCTGGAAAGGAAAATTAAGTCTGGTTGGACCTCTGTAGCCCATGGCTGCATGAGGATTTTGTGTGTATTTCCTGCATTTTTAAATAATTTTTTGAAGACTTTTAAAATGAAAGGGAAAACACATTGCAATGGAATTCAATCTCTTGGCCCTCCAATTTAACTAGTTCAATCGAGTTCCCCTTCCCCCTTCCTCTTTTTTTTTCTAGATCTGTACATGGCACATACCATAATAGCCAAGCTCTCATTCTCGTTTTATAAATGTGGCTGAAATTTAAACGTCAGCAGACTTCAGTGGTTCTGAAAGTTTTGATGCTTTTTTTCCCCCTATGAAGCACAAAAGATACATTGCTAAATAAGCACAAAACAGATTAAAAGTAAATGTAGCCTGTAAAATTGCTAGTTGTATTTGATAAATGAAGATAGCTGTATCGTGTAAATGTAAGAAACATTTCATTTAGAGGTATGACCACAATAGATTTTGTTGCCAATTTTTGCAATGTTTTTATAAACTTTTATGTATGTCATATTTGTGATCATTTTGGATAATATCAAAATAATATAATAAAGGGATAATTTCATTTGGATTTACCTCAGCTTGGTTAAAATTGTAAATTTTTTTATTGTTATTATTAATCAGGAAAATCTTTAGATCTCTTTGAATTATAGGATTGTGCATAAAAACAAGGTTACTGCTGTAGGAGATCTTAATTTTTACTTATTTTCCTGTTGCTTTTTGCTTGCTATTTGTTGGTTTGTCAATTTGTGAAAACAGTTATTCCACCATATCTTTTGAACACAACAGACAAACTTAATGATTTATGTCTCAAATGAAAGTTTGTGACACTGGTGTATTGTAGGCTATAAAAAATTTACCCCCATGCTTTCTTACCCCTAAAAAGGGAAAATAGGAAAACATTTGTTCCACTAAATCTTGGAAGTGTCAAAACAAAACTTGCAATATAGGTCACAAGAAATACAATGTCACATAAAAATTCCTACCATATTTTCTTTCCCTCCCCCCAAATAAAGGGGGGAATATGTGTGAAGGATTCTTCTATAGTTTTCAAATGTGAGGCCAAGTGTAACAAGTTGTATATGAAATGAAAGCTTGTTCCATGGGAAGTGTTATGGGCAATAAAAATATATCTCCTTTGCTTTACTGCTAAAAAAGGGAAATCTGGAAGTTGTTCTTCTACTATACCTTTCAAATACATGGCTTATAGTTGCAAGTCAGGTGTTAAATGAAAGCTCATAGGAACACCATCATAGAGTACTTTAAATATTGAACCCACCACCATTTACCCCATCAAAAAAGAGTGGAAGTTTCACAGGTTCAACCTTAACAAGTTATATCTCAAATTTTAACTTATGGCATCTCCAATATCACAGGCTACCCCAAACACGACCCCACCCCCAAGGGGGGAAAAAGAAATGTGGAGGAGGAATGTAGCTGATGTTTAGAATCATATCAAATAAAAATTTCTAGGAATATGTTTTTAGTGAGAAAGAAAAAAAAGGTATTTTTTAATTTATATCGTCCTATAAATATATTAAAAAAAATAAATACCCCCTCAAGCAGCTGCTTGCCACAGAGGTCTGACAGGAGCCTGTCAGTTTATATTCCACAGTAGGTCTGTGAGGATGGCAGGACCTCAGCAGAAAAACGACACATACATCCATGCCTTATCCGGAGCTCGAACCCAGGTCCCTTAGACCACTCGCCACAGGACGGCTGTCTTCCTATATGTGCCCTAAAAAGTAGAAAATGAAACTAAAGCATATTCAATGGTGCAATCAGTCATGGAATTTGTATTCACTTCAAAAGGATGATAGGTCTCCGATTTACCATACTCAACAAGATTGCTGGCACACTATCTTCCTTTGAAGTGAATATGAATTCAATGTCTGATTGCACCATTGATATATTTTAGGTTTAATTTCTAATTATGAAACATATAGGAAGATAAGTATTTTTCAAATTTTTTAATTTATATTTTTTCATTGTCACTAAAAATTAGAATTCCTAAAAATAATGCTGTGTGTTTTATCAGTATGCATAATCAGTGGAGAATATGCATTTCTCTGATATACATTAACCATTCAAAATGTATTAGAGTATTCCTTAAATATTTCTTAATTTATATTCCTGTGCCATTCTCAATTAAAAATTTGAATCATTATGTTCTTAATTCCTTCAGAATAGGAATATATCACAGAATGCCATGAATTAATACATTTTAGTCATAGTATTGCATCATTAGTAAAACAGATAATTATGAACAATGTAAAATATGCTATTTTCAAATCATTTTATCATACTTTAAAAAAAATTTTTAGAAGGCAACCCTCCACACAGATCCTTATGAAATTGCCTACAGTGTCACTGGATAATCTATTCTTAGTTTAATTTTTATTGTAATTTTAAAGTGGAAAAGTATTAATCTTATGCTGTTTACTGGCTACCACAGAATTTGATATCAGTGTAAAGGAGATACATGTGTTGTAGGGATAATTATCTTAAAAGTTCTTCCAGTGAAAGGTGATCAGTTGCTCAAGTGTAACTGGACCATCCTTGTAATGGTAGACAATAAAATGCTTTCAGTTAACATTTTGGTGACCTACCTATTGCTGGTGATGAGACTTGTTGCTGGCAATTTTTATGACATGAATTCTTAACAAATTTATGCTCTAGAACACTTGTTACCCTTGATAATAAATTATTTTGCCATAAGTTTAATATATGTTTTAGCAGTGTTCTTATTCAACAGTTCTCTAGCAAATATAAGCTAACAAGTAGTTCAAGAAACTTGAACATTTTATCTCTCCAAACTATTTTATATTCCGAAAATTAATGGATATCTCAGCATGTGCTTGTAACATCAGAGTAAATTTAATACTCTTTAAGTGCTGATAAAATTGAAATAGATTTTAATGTTTTGTTGGCCTGCAATGTAATTCTAGCACTTTCAGTTAGCTTTCTGAGACCATTTTCAATGGTAAAGATAGTTAAATATAGGAAAACATATGAAGTAAAAGTCAAACTTGTCAAAAAAATTTATGAGTCCCATATAGTGTTAAAAACATTAATTCTGTGTTTATTGGCAAAAGAGTATTCATCTGATTTTAACTTTGGGTATTAATAGTTTTAGTTGAGACTATTGCAATTTTATGTAACTATTTGGTACTCTTGCATTTAATTGTTATTCATAATAAAAAAAAAACAATATTTGTAAAATTTATCTTCGGCAAAAATACTGGTGAACAAGTGAGATTGAGAATGAAAACAACTGATGCTGCAGAAATCTCAAGTGTAACGATGCTCTTAAGTCTATTGAGTCTCTTCGAAACATTAGATCATAGATAGGATTTTCAAAAGTGTATACCAGTGCATTATTATATACAGCCTCTTCAACAGCTAATTCATGTGCATAACAGTTTTTCAAAGTTGAACCTGAATGTTTGGATTTTGTAAGAAATTAATGGTGATAACTTTTTTTAATGAGCATCACTTTATTGAATGCTCAAAATTTTATGTAAAGTCTAGTTTTCGAAATACATGAAGTATGTTAAAATAAAACTTCCGAATTAACCTTTTTTTATATTAAATAATATTTTCAATGTTGTATATGGATTTCAATAATATTTCTTATTTATCTTTGAAGTGCTGAAATAATTTCTCTAGTTTGGGGGTACAAGTGAATAAGTTGTGTATTTACGGAAAATGCATAAGTCTAAAGCAAAATTCAAACCTATAAGAGTTACACAGAATGTTAAGCATCAAAAACGTTTTAACTTCTTGCCAGATATTGTAAAAGATACAAACTCAGTTGCTTAAAAATCCTTGCTCACTACTAGCTCGGCCCATAAAAATAGCTTAAAATTTTTCTCAACTTCACAAAAAATGCTTGAGATCATAAATATTCTCAACCAAAGAAAAAGCTTTGTTTATTAAAATATTATACAGTTTAAATTTATTTATATGTTTTCATTGTTATATTTCTCACAAATCTATTTAAAAAATACATAAAAATAAATTTAAATGCTAAAGGTTATAATGTTCATATTGTATGTGTATATATTTGTATAATTATGAGGAATCACACTTTGGAATCATTACCCATTTATGAGCCAAGTTTTTTTACTACCCTTTTGTGTACTACATTAATTTCAAGTGATACCACATTCTCAACTTCTGTTTCACAAATTCAACTACTTATTTTTTTTTGCAATGCAGAGCTGCTGAATATCAGCTTTATATCTTTTATACCAAATTTAAATTTATCCAAACAGTCGCTATTTATAGAATTAATCCAGTTTCTGTAAAAAGACTTTTTTTTTTCCCACTGCAAACCAGAGATTTACAGTGAATGTTAACACTTTGGTTACTTGTAATCCTACTTTTTTTAGTTTGCTTTTTTTAAATGAAAATGAAATACCTTTATATTTTTCCACTAAAAGTGTGTCATTACTACTGTATTTTAATAAAATAACAATTGTTACGGTTCTGGCTGAAAAGCTTGACTATTTTACACTGATCTAATGAAAACTGTACAGCATCAACTGTGCATCCCATATTACTGCATCTTTACTAAATTATTACTGTCACAAGTGCAATGTAGACTAGTCTTAAAGTATTGTTAGCAACTAAAAAAAATGCTAACTGGAAGTTTAAGCATTTTAATATGCTTCAAGTATATAGAAAGTTGGCCTTTACATCAAAACTTTAGTAGTCAATTAAGTAAAACTGCTTAAAATTTTACTTATCACCATTATATTTCTTACAAAATATAGATATTACTTGGTGTAACATTTGATATAACTCAGATGTAATATTTAGATACACTTCGAAAAATCACTTTATTCATGCATTAGTTGAAGTAGCTGTAAATTTTGTGCCGTGTTCTAGTGCATTTTTAGAATGCAATTTAATTTTAATAGACATGTAGGCCAAATGTAGCTGCAAGCAAGAAGTTTACAATTGTAAAGCCAGTAATCAAAATTAAACAGACATGAAAAAACATTCCATCTGTCTCATGAACTTGGAATTCAGGATCTCCTGATCTGGACTGCCCAGCTGGAGGAAAAACACTACCACCACTTCCTTCATAATACTTATGCAAGTGTGAAACAAGCAACTTTTTACACAAGTTGCTATATCAGTTAAGGGCAAGGCCTTAATTGCTAAAGCAACTGATGCATAACGAGGAGTTTCTCGATTTCAGTCTTGGAAGCAAATAGTGTGGGTTTTTTTTTTATACTTGCCTCTGTCAAATATAGCTACTTTGTAAGTATCCTATCATGAATTATCACATATTGTAATTATATAATAAGTTTTTATCATTAGTAGAATTTTTTTAATTTCTGTTAAGTTAATCCTTCATTAAAAATTTGCCCTAATTAACTATTTTGCATCTGCATTAATGATATATTATGAGCAATTTTCATGATAAAAAAAATAGAAATTTGAGTTGTAAGGTCCTAAATTGAACATTTATATTGTTCTTCATGGTTGCAATAATTTCAATTACTGTATTTTTTTGCTTGTAACAGAGGCTAAGTTCCATGCAAAAAAATTGTTTTAGTTTCCCTTACATTCTCTCTTCTACATGTTACATATTGTAAGTAACATCTGTGCATGTCTTAACCCTTAAACTTATTTTTTTCTTAACATGTTGCAAGCTCAGATTTTAGTTGTCAAGACAACTTGCAGTGCTTTACATAAGTATCATTAACTATGAATTATAAAACAAACTACTTGGTGCCACAGTAGTAGCTCATAGTAGACAGTATAGTCATAGTAGCTCATAGTAGACAGTAATCTAAGTAGTGGAAAGCCAGGTAATAGGTGGTGCCCATCAAAATATGTTAAGGGGTATTAAACCTTATAAACACCGATGGTCTTGGAAAAGCTCCCGACTATTGGATAGGGCATTAAGCCGTGGTTCCGTGTATGGGAGATCCATACCCTGTGCACATTAAAGAACACGCTGAATGACCTTAATGGGAGGCTACTTGTCTCCCAACAGCTGTTCCAGTGGGTCCCCTACCCCAACCTTATCTTAGTCTTTAGAGACCTTGTACCTGGTGTTTTGGCCCATTGTGTGCAAAAAAAGTGCTGCTCAGAGGTAAAACAACCCAACTTCATAAACAAAAGTAGGTGCTCTCTACATCCAAGGTAATATTTGCACATTTCTTCTATGAAGTGAGATTTGGGAGAATTTATTTATATGCCTTTTTTCCTGAAATCAAGTTCAAAATAAAGAATTCTTTTGGTTATTAAATCTTCTGGATCCATCAGCACTGTAGGGTGTATCAAATTTCTGAAGATCAGTAGCATAGGTAGTGGTCAGCAATGCTAGCACAGCAAATGAAACTTTGATCTTTTTTTTTTTAAAAATGGAAATTCCCATTTGAAATTTTACCAATATCTCATAAAAGTAGATATTTGAAGCTTGAAAAAATATTTTTTTATTTTGTGCATAATATAACCCTCCAACATAATGCATTATAATAAAGTGCCACAAAAAAAATTCTATCGGTGTTAAGGGGGCTGTGAATAATTTCATCAACAGTAAGGCAGCTAGAAAAATTTGAGAACCACTGCTTTAGATCATATCACACCTACTGATATTTTGCTTACTTTTTTTTGTTGCATCTAAATATATTTTGGTGGGTTGTATTAAAATAACGTTTTTATTAATCATGGATGCAAAAAGTATATTAATTATTACAAACACATGAAATTAAGAAACAAAAAAGCAATAATGTGTGAATTTTGTAACCTTGCACTGAAATATACAGTGTATAATATAGCTGCTCAAGTGTAATTTATTTTTTATATGTATTTCAAGAAAAAGTGTAGAATTAAAAGTGAATAAAATTAAAAAAATTATTTGCTCCATAATATTTCGAAGAACATACTTGTAGTCAGTATTAACAAAAGGATCCAATGCATGCCCTTTAGTATAGACAAAAAATGCTAATGCTTGGTTGTCTCACCACCACCTAAACCAACTACTTCCAATGTGCTACACCACTGGTACATTTTCCTATCTTAATGTAGCCTATTTTATGCATTTTTATATGTACGTGGTTTTTGTGTGAAATCCTGGTGAATGAAGCATTCATTTTTTTACTGTTATAATTAAGCCAGGGTTATTGTTATAATCTAATGTAACAATATTTAGTAAAGTTATTATAGTTATTGAACTTTAAAAGGATTTGTTATTATTAAAGAAAAAAAATGCCACTTGCTGAGTTGTAAACATTTTATTTCAAGAAGAAATACTTTTAATTCAATATTCTGACATTAAATTTTTAGGCATGCTAGTATGTCACCTAGTTGCTCAAGTGGGCTCTTTTAGGAATAAAACTTCCATAACTCTTTGGGTATATAGTAAAATAATATAATAATTTTGAATGTTAATATCCTAGTTTAATTAAACTCTATAGTAAAAAGAAGTTTAAAATTCATGTTTAGTGTTATTGACATATATTTATGTAGCACCTGTGATATAAAGTTTTTAATGCTGACTATAATGATACCTTTATTTTTGGTTAAGTTTCTTTTTTTAATTCACAGGAGAGAGCAAAACTTCAAAGCAGGAAATAATAAATCTGGTAAAAAGCTGGTTGGCCGTTTAATGAAGGCTCATGAAAAGTTTAGCAAAAAACACAGTCGGAAATTGCAATCAGAACAAATCAGGTAAATATTGCATTATATGGTATTTGCCATATCAAAGTTGTTTTAACATATTTTTGAACAACTGGCATCACAACTAGAAGCTAAAAAATAAGTGGGAATGATTGAAAAAATAAAAAAATGCTTACTTTGCAAGTTGAATTTTAACTTGTTAGTTTGTTCTATATCAAAATAAATATAAAAACGCTTGATGGGGGACTATTTTAAAATTCAAGTTACTAAAAGCTACTGAACTTTAGTGGTTGTGTTTTATGAAATAATGAAATATATTATGAAAAAAAAAGAATTTATCTTCTTTAATTTTCAAGTTAAATAAGTTGCTTGTCAGTATGCTACCCAACTTGTGTTCAGCATAGTTGTTTCTGGAAATAGTTTTGTAATTGACACTCAAGTATTGGATTTAGATATTAAGTAGCACAGAGAAAATTACCTTCCCTTCTAGAAATTCATTTTATTGTAATGATATTACCTCCAGGAAAGTTGAGATATGATTTTACTGATAAGAAACTGGTTTAAAAGTAGAGCTGAAGTTTTATAAAGCATTTCAAATGAAACAAGGAAAACATTTCAAAGTAAATGTTTTACTCTTTTTTCATAAGGTAAAACAAGAGATAAATTATTTATTTACTCTTAGTATTTAAAAATACTATAATTGGATGAAATAATCCAAAATCTTAGCCTGAGTGAAGTGATTTTTTTTGTATGGGAGTATTAGGAATTTAAGAGTTATACTAAAACTTCTAGTAAATTTTTTCCTGTTGGGTGAACTAATCTTTACTTTTTTCCAACCCTAAGCATGATGAAGAAATGTAATCAGATATTGTTTCAAGTCTTTCAATGGAGTGATTCTTAATTTTAACATCTTATATTTTGCACTCACAGAAAGAATAATGAAAAAAAAAAAATCATTGAAAGAATGCTAACTACTAATATTAAAATTGGAATATTAGTCAATAGTAGAGCAGAAATAATAGAGTATCAAAACTAAATTTTTTAATCTGTTTCACGTGTCCCATGTGGGACTCGTGAAAAGATTGTTTTGCTATGAGTGGGATGATCCACTCATGACAAAACTAAGCCTAAAGTGGGATGATCCCACTCATAGCAAAGTAAAATTTTTTCAGCTGTTTCATGAGACCCATGTCTACAGGACATTTCCTGTGATACTCTGCTACTGAATTATTGATTAATCCCATGAACATAAGTGACTAAATATTACAATCAATCATAGAGACAACTTGTTTGTCCATTTCTTGACACAGATTGTGCCATGAGTAAATTGAACAATATTCAGGAAAATGTTATAAGGCACATTAGCTGAAGAGATAGCTGCTTATAGTGTAGTGATCAGCATGCCTGGCATGTAACTGGGAAGCATGGATTGTATCCCACTCACAGCAAAACTAAATTTTTCCAGCTAGCATTTACATAAGTCAATAATGATTATTCATTAGAGGGTCAGCTCCAAGTCTTGACTAAATGGTGAATAGCACATTCAAATCCATTCTTGCCCATTTACTAAACTTTTTAATGCTTAATTTTTATTGCACATCCACACATGGAAAACTAAATTATTTTTCCACAAACATTTGGGGCAAGGGTGGCTCAGTGAGTAGTATGCCAGGCTTGTAATCTGTAGTTCCCAGGATCAAATCCCACCTGGGCTAGCACTGAGATTTATCTCTGCAAAGTTCCCACCCTGCCCTCTGTCAGTAGGTGATACTGATGGGCTTAGAAAGGCTGCTGTCCATCAGATGGCACGTTAAGCCATGCTTTCTTGTGCAGGAGAGCCATACTGTGCATGCTAAAGAATACACTGGATGACCTTGACAGGAAGCTACCATATCTCCTAACAGCTGTTCAGTGGGTCCCCTCCCCCAACCTTCTCTGAACCCTCAGCATCTTTGTAACCTGGCTATTTTGCCCATTGTGTGTTTAAAAAAAGTGCCACTCCAAGGTAAAACAACCCAACCCAATGAGGAGAAACTTAATGAGGAGAAAAATCCCCAAAAAGGAGAAAAAATGAAAATATTTTTTCTCCTTTTGTTGCTAACAACATAAATATTGTTTTTTTTTTGTGTTAATGTGGATTTGATACTAATCTTGTATGAATTATATACAATATTAGTCCACAAAGAAAATTCTCAGCCAGAAAATATGACTTTCATATTTGCACCAACTAACATTTAGAATTTCCACATGACTTAAGTCAATTGGTAATCTAACCAGATCTGACACACACAAGTCAGCCTAACCTGAGAGAGATGAGGGAGAGGATCAAGTACTGGTACAAGACCAGGAGGGTCTTGCAGGAACTTCTCCAGTGGGTACCAGCAAGGAAAGACAGTATATTTCTGTGTGTAGTGGCAACTGCCTTAAGATGCTGGATGTGAGGTCCCCAGGTCAGCCTGTTGTCCAGAAACACACCAAGGAACTGTTTGATGACCTTGATGTGGTCTGGTCCAAGCATGATGCCAGGGAAGGCGGGTGGAAGGCGTGTCTTCGTGAGAACCATGGCCACAGTCTTAGTGGTGGAAAGAGTGAGGCTTAGGTTGTCGAAGAACTTAATGACTGTGGCTACAGCTCGTTTCAACTTGAGCTGAGCATAGGAGGGTCCTGGCTAGGGAACCAGACACAGATGCTGTCTGTGTGGATGGAAATTCCCACTCTATTCTCGAGTTGAGAGTTGACAGCAAGATGTTCAGTAACATTGAGCTGAGGACACCCCCATGATTGATAGTGTGGAAGGCACTTAACGTGTTGTCCAGCTTCACACGAACCATCCTGTTGGAGTGGTACACTGATCTAGTGGATGATATTGTCTCTGAGGATTAGTACAGACAAGGAATCATGAGGCTAATATCATGGAGTCTGCAGAAAATATCCGAGTGGGACAGGGAGTCGATTGCTTTCTGAATGTTGAAGATATCGACTGTAGTCTGTCCCTCGGACAGTTCCTGATCAGCAGCAGAGGGGAAGTCAATAAGATTATCGGATGTGCACCTCCCTTTGCAGAAACCCAAGAGATTGTCGGGGAGGAAGCCCTTGGACCATTCTAGGCATCCAAGGACCAGTATCTTTAGGATCTTGTTGAGGCAAGATGATAGAGCAATGGGCCTGTAAGAGGACAGCTCAGTGACGGGTTTTCCCTGCTTCGAGATAGGCACGATGTGTGTTGCCTTCCAGGAATCGGATACTATGCTGGTGGTCTAAGAGTGATTGATGGCTTTAAGAAGCACAAGCAGAGCCTCAGATGACAGTTTAGCTGACTTTGTCTGGGGCTGACAAGTGCTTCAAAGCCCTGAATCCAGAGATGAGTTCCTGCAAGGTGAAAGAATCATTATAGCTAGGCTCAGTCCCAAATTAGGGCTACTGAGCTGTATCCTGATCAGTCACTGGTTGGGCAGGAAGGGAAGAGGTGAGGTACCACAAGAAGGCATTAGCAGTTTCTATAACCTTGCCTTGCCCCATGGGACAAGGCAAGGTTATAGAAAGGGAGGGCAGTCTGCAGCCTTCCCTGTCAGGTTTCTGATGTAATTCCAGACTTTTCCAGAAGGGGTGAAGACGTTGATGCTGGAGCAGAAGGATTGCCACCTGAACCTTTCGTATACCTTCTGATCACATGTAGCCTTCTAGCGTAAAGAATGTCTGGAAATCTACCATAGCGGCAGCTCGACGGTGAATGGTGCGAAACCACTTATAGTGGATATCTGGAGGCGGAAGATGCCCAGGTAAAGAGATCGAAACAGTGTAGGCATCAGAGGCAGCAGTGAGAGCCTGATCAGTCACTGGTTGGGCAGGAAGGGAAGAGGTAAGGCGCCGCAAGAAGGCAGCAATGGTGACTAAATCCTCCCCATGGGACAAGACTAGATTATGGAAAGGGGGAGCAGGCTGTGGCCTTCCCCATTAGGTTCCTGATGCACTTCCAGACTTTCCCAGAAGGGGTAAAGATGTTGATGCTGGAGCAAAAGGATCACCACCTGAACCTTTCACATACCTTCTGATCGCATGTAGCCTTCTAGCATGAGGAATGTCTGGAAATCTACCATAGGAGCAGGCACACCTTTCGGCTCAACAGCAAATGTGTGAAGCTGCTTATAGTGGATATCTGGAGGCAGAAGATGCCCGGGTGATGAGATCGAAACAGTGCAGGCATCAGAGGCAGCAGTGAGGGCCTCTGACACTGCACTGAAGTCAGTAGCCTCGATGGCAGCGAGTCTTTCAGATGAGATCTGCTGAAAGAGCTGCCAGTCGGTAAGCTTCGACATTCTTCTCGGAGCTGCATATCCCTTGGGAAGCAAGGAAATGTACAGCAGGAAGTGGTCACTGCCCCAGGTTCAGGGTCAACTGACCAGCTGAGGCTTTGACTAATGCTGGAAGAACAGAGTCAGGTTAATTCAGTGGCCAACTTGCTCAGCAGTGAAGCAGAGGCATTGTTCAGAAGGTGACCACTGTAGTTGATGAGGGAGAGGATCAAGTACTGGTACAAGACCAGGAGGGTCTTGCAGGAACTTCTCCAGTGGGTTCATCCCTCTGGAGAAGTTCCTTCTCCTTCTTCTCTTCTCCAGTGGTACAATAAGCGAGTCTGTCAGACGAAATCTGCTGAAAGAGCTGCCAGTCGGTAAGCTTTGACATTTTTCTCAGAGCTGCATGTCCTTTGGGAAGCAAGGAGATGTACAATGGGAAGTGTTCACTGCCCCAGGTGTCAGGGTCAACTCACCAGCTGAGGTTTTGACCAATGCTGGAAGAACAGAGAGAGTCAGGTTAATTGAGTTGTAGGTACTCGGAGGTCTGTAGAACATGGGCGATAAAGAGATTGTGCTGCAAGATGACATTCTCAATTTCCTTCCCTCTCTGATCACTGGTATATCTGCGTAGGATGGACTGTGGGCATTAAGGTCCCCACAGAGAATCCCAGGGCTGAGGGCACTATGATAGAATAACCTGTAAGGTGGATATAGGAAATGCCGGATGTAACAGGATATTAGGGTGATATCATGGCTGTTCAGCCAGATGTGGCATGCTATGAAATCACTGTTCGCATCAATGAAAGTGAGATCAATAGCATGTTGCTTGACATTCTTGTACACAAGAATCTCTGCATTTCAGGAGAACAGATGACTCTTGCTTGTATGCACAATATAGGGCTTGAAAACAAAGTGATCAGAGAGGTTGGCCCCATAGAAAGCAAGGATGGGAAATAGCATGATGTTGATGCAGGGGCATAGCTATGGGGAGGATGGGGGGAGCTCCCCCCCCCCCCCAAAGTAACTCGGAGTTGGCAAAATTCGAAGCAACTTCGTAAAATCTAGGTGAGTTGTACAAATTTCAATCTTTTTTTTTTTTTGTAAAATTAAGGGGAGTTAGCAATATCTAGACAACTTGCAGAGGTAGTTGTCAGAATCAAGGCAACTTGGCAAATTTAGGGCAGTTGGGAAAATGGAGATGGAAAAATCCAGAGTAGTTGGTAAAATTCGAAGCCACTTAGTAAATACAGGTGAGTTGGCAAACTTCAGGCGAGATGTAAAAATTTGGATTTTTTTTTCTGTAAAATTATGGCAAGTTGGCAAAATTCCGAGTGACTGCAAAAATCAGGTGAGATGTAAAAAAAATTTTTTTTTTTTTTCTGTAAAATTATGGCAAGTTGGTGAAATTCAGAGTGACTTGGCAAAATTCAGGTGAGATGTAAAAATTGGAATCTTTTCTGTAATATTATGGTGTGTTGGAAAAATCGAGGCAAATTCGCAAAATATAGGAGAGTTGGCAAAATTCTGAGTAACTGCAAAAATCAGATGAGATGTAAAAAAAAATTTTTTCTGTACAATTATGGAGAGTTGGCAAAATTGGGGAAACTTGGCAAAATCTAGAGGCAGTTGGCAAAATTCAGAGTGACTTGGCAAAATCGTGGAGAGTTGACAAAATTCAGGTGAGATGTAAAAATTGGAATATTTTTTCTGTAAAATTATGATGTGTTGGCAAAATTGAGGAAAGTTGGCAAAATTCAGAGTGACTGCAAAAATCAGGTGAGATGTAAAAATTGGGATTTTTTCTGTAAAATTGTGGTGAGTGGCAAAATCTAGGGCAGTTGGCAGAATTCGAAACCACTTGGTAAAATACGTGCGAGTTGTGAAAATTGGGATTGTTTTTGAAAAATTAGGGAGTGTTGACAAAATCGAGAAAACTTGGTAAAATTTTGGAGAGTTTGAAAGTTTTGAAGTGACTTGGCAAATTCAAGAGAGATGTAGAAATTGGGATTGTTTTTGCGAAATTAAGAGGTGGTAAAATCTAGCAGAGTTGGCAAAATTGCAAACCACATGGTAAAGTACAGGTGAGTTGTGAAAATTGGGATTGATTTTGTGAAATTAAGGAGAATTGGTAAAATCAAGAACTCTTGGCAAATTCTAGGGGAGTTGGGTAAAATTTGAAGCCATTTGGTATAATATAGGGGAATTGTGAAATTGTGCCTCTCTTGTGCAATTAAGGAGAGTTGATGAAATTCAAAATGACTTGTCAAATTCAGGGAAGTTGTAAAAAATGCGATATTTTTTCTGTAAAATTACAACGAGTTGGCAAAATCTAGGAGAGTTGGAAAAATCGAGGCAACTTGGCAAAGTCTAGGGTAGTTGGCAAAATTCGAATCCACTTGGTGTAAAATATAGGCGAGTTGTGAAAATTAGGATTAGTTTTGCGAAAATGAAGAGGTTCGCAAAATCGAGGCAACTTGGCAAAGTCTAGCGTAGTTGGTAAAATATAGATGAGTTGTGAAAATTGGGATTAGTTTTGTGAAATTAAGGAGTGTTGGACAAATCGAGGGAGCTTAGCAAAATCTAGGGCAGTTGGGAAAATTCACACTGACTTGCTACAATTCAGACGTTGTTAAAAAATATTGATTATTTCTGCGAAATTATGGCAAGTTGACAAAATTGGGATATACATGTCAAAATGCAGCAGAGTAGGGAAAATTGTTATCAGGTGTTATCATTATTGTTACTACCCCCCCCCCCCCCCCCCGCCAACCATAGTCCTTCGCTACGCCCCTGTGTTGATGTAGTTCCTAACATCAGCTGTCTTGCTCCTGAAGCCCCTGCAGTTCCACTGAAGGGGTGCTAGACACTCCAGTGGCCATGTTCATAGTCGGGATGGAAAATAGAAACCAAGGAGAGGCAGTCAACACAGAGTGGCTAGCAATCCACAAAGTATTTCAACTTTAAAGTCTTTTGTAACATGCAGCTGTTGTATAGTGCATCATATTTTCAGCAGAATAATATATATATGTACTTCATAGCTTAAATCTTTTAAGTTTTAAAATTAACCAAAAGTATTTAGTTATTATCATTTCATCAAGGTTAATTTTTAAAGTTGTACTACTATATATATAATTCCAAATATGCAGGACTACTGCATTTTTATTGACTTAACAAAAGTTTCAGACATATTCTATCTGTCTTGTTTTATTTTGAACATCATTGTGCATTTTTGCTCTTGATGATTCAATACCTACTCCAATTACTTTGTGTATAAACTATTTTTGCATTTAAAAAATTTTTGACATGCATTACTCTGAAATTTCACTGTTTTCATATAATGAGGACTAATTTTCAGCTTCTACTTGAATATTAATTTGTTCTTTTTGACAAGTATTATTTCACTTAAATGAATATTAAGGAATTAAGTTTAAAAAAAATTAAATAAGACGAAAAAACGTGAAAAATAGCAGTATCATCTTTTAAATTCATTCAAATGGTATCAAAAACTTTGTAACTGATAGTTCTTGACTTGAAATTCTTGTTTGGTGACATATTACACGGGAAGTTCTCTAATAACATTTCAATGGCTTTCTAACAAGTTCTTTTCATCAAAGGCTGTGCAAAATTTCTCTAAACAAAAGAAATTTGTCTTATAGAATATTTACTATGCACAAGAATTGTTAGTAAAATAACTGCAATAAGTGTTTAGTTTTTTTACTTCCATGTATACTGTGATACTTATGCATAGAATGGTGAAAATTCTGAAACTCTCTACTGTTCAGTCAGAAAGCAGGAAAATAGAAAATTCAACCAGCCAACTTTTGAACTTGAATATGGGAGCTGGTTATGCATTAGTTGAGTTAAAATGGCAGCATTTAACACTTGCTATAAAGTTATATGTGGGCTGTGTGTCAGAGTGCAATCTATTTCATTATCGATATATATGCTGACTCAGGAGGATAGTTTTAATAACTTCTAGGGTTGTTTAAATGATGCCTCTTTGTATAATAATGTGACATCTATCCATGATGTTAACCTAAGCTTACCTTTCACCATGCCTGTGAAAGTTTATTTTTTTTATAATTATGTTTTATAGGTACCAAAAAATTGATTATTTTTGTAAATTGATTATTTTTGCCATATTCAGTTCAAATACATTATCACTTTTTGTATTATTATAGCCCACAAACTCCAATTAAAGTTGGTGCAGTGTCTGAAGAATATTGTGCTTCCCATGCTTCAGCCAAAGCTAGAATTAGACGAGCAAGACATCGTCGTTTAGGAAGTCAGAGCTGTGAAAAATACAGCTATTCCATTCCATCTGATTTAACACCATCTCCTAAACAAAGCCCAATGAAAGACTCACCGAGTTTGGTAGATAGTGAAACACAAACTGAAGTTGTTGAATTGCACAAGACTAGTGAAAACAATCCTCTCCAGTACTTTAACTTAGTTAATGAAGTTGTAATTGATAAGAGAAGCTTATCCGATAATGAAAATTCCAATATGTATTATTCTAGCTCTGGTCATATGGTAAGTGATGTCAATTTAAGATGCTAAATTACACTTTCATTTCTCTTACTCAGTTTTGATGCACTTTATTCCTCAGTGTGAGAAAGGATTTTGTTTTTCTCAAAAAATATAGTCCTGCTCCTTCTGTGTTTGAATTATTGAATCATGGGTATTTTTAAATTGTTGCAAACTATCTTTTCAAATAGGTGATGAATCATAAATGATTCAGACCATTTAATGTAATCAAGTTGCTTTGCAGACACAGTAGTCATTAGGCCCATAAATGCTGTTCTGATATAAAGAAATTTAACAAATTTCTTGAGGGGTGGGGGCTTAATATGTATTTGGATTGTTTTATGTTTGAGCTGCATGAAAATGCTGCTTGGAGGCTCTTTCAATTATTAATCAATGAATGATATTTACCTATTGGTTGTTAGTTATTAATTATTAGCTATTAGGTAAACTTTTGTTAATATAAAAATATACAGATGCAGTGACTTGGCTATGGGAAATCACTGCTTTTCCATGCCGCATGACAAGCTGCCACTATCAATGATCCAAGTGTTTTCTCAAGAAAAAAAAATTTCTATAAAAAAGGATGTAATGATAACTTTGGCAATATATTGATTAATCTATTATTTATCAGGGGATGATGTCTACATCTGATTATTAATTATTAGTGATTAAGTTTAACTTTCATTAATATCAAAAATGTATGGATGCAGTTAGTTGATTGTGACAACCACCATTTCTCTTGCTGCATATAAAGCTTGTCACTACTGATGATCCAAGCACTGCACAAAGAGGTGCTATAATTGTTGCTATCTCTCTGTATTGTAATGTTAACTTTTGCAAATATATATATTGATCTATTGTTTAATCTTTGGATGATGCCTACTATATACTGTTGATTATTAGTTAAATTTGTTATTATCAAAAGTACACATACCATAGATTTTCTGCACTGCAAAAATGTAGCTAAACCGATTTATGCTTTTTACTATGAGATAGGAAATTTAATTCATAATCAGTTAATGGGTACCATAAAATGATCATTGCTGAACTCAGATTGTTTGAATGAGAATGCTGATTTGTTTTCACCCATAACCGATTGAGGTTCACAAGGTGGAAAAACCTTTTTTTTTTAAATATATGATGTAAATTTTTTTTATCACTAATAACAAATAACTTTTAATTAATATGTATTGATTAAAAATCAATATATAACATAAATTCTGAAAAATACAGAAATTTCAGTTTTTATAAGTGCTCCAATTTTCCATTCTTCCAAATTGTAATTTTTGTCATGCACATTGTTAAAAAAAAATCAAAATAACAGTGCTTTTTTTTTTCTATCTTTTTTAAATTAAACTGTTGTTAACTTCCACATACTGTCTTACTTTCTTTTATCCACCCACTAAGTCAGCTCAGATTATTTTGTTACGATTTTTTTTCAAACTTGTTTTTACAAATCTGGAATTTTTCTTTTAGAAAAACATTTAGGTGCCATATAAAGATTGTTAGGTGAGCCCAAATAGGCAGTGACAAATCGCTTTGCAATTTACCCTTTATGAAAGCACTCCATCAGATTTGCTCCAGTTAGAGAATGGTACATTAAACTGTGGATTGAACATGACACTTCTGATTTCACCATACTGACCATTACACCCCAGCAACAGTTAGCATTCCTACTTGCTTACTACTCTTGTTAGTCCTACTTATAGAAAGGGAATGCCTGCACTTAAGTTCTGTAAAACTGGAAAATAATGCTGTAACTTAGGAATATATTTTGTGGACAAATGATATTGAAACTTGATCTACATCCTGCAACCAAAGTTAATGTTAACAACATTTAAGAAACGAGAAGGGTTATATATCTGCTATATGAAAATTTTTCAACAAATAGGACAGTAATAGAAGTTTATTCTTCATTCTTTAGCCATTTCAACTCTTTGTTTATATTTCCTATCTATTCTGAATAAATATATGCTGAAGAGCCAAAATATTATGACTACCTGCCTAATATGATGTTGGTCCTCCATGTGCCACCAAAACAGCTCTTACCCAGTGAGGCATGGACACTACAAGGTTTCTAAAGGTGTATTGTTGTATCTGGTACCAACATGTTACCAGCAGATCCTTTAACTCTTGTAAGTTATGTGGTTGAGCCACAGTAGATTGATTATGTTGTTCCAACACAAACTACAGATGCTCGATTGGATTGATATCTAGGGAATTTTGAGGCCAGGGCAATACCTGGAAGTCTTCCTCGTGTTTCGCGAACCATTTTCGAATAATCCAGGCAGAGTGACATGGCGTATTATCCTGCTGAAAGAAGGCACTACTAGAGGGATATACCATTGCATTGAAAAGATGTACCTGGTCTGCAATGATTCTTAGGTACATCATAGTTTCCTGCACATGAATAACTGGACCCAGGGTTTCCCAGTAGAACATTGCCCAAAGCATTACACTTCCTCCTCTGGTTTTTGTCTCATGGTGCAGCCTGGTGCCAACACTTCCCCTGGTAAACGAAGCACATGTTCCCTGGCCATTCACATGGTGCAACAGGAAATGATTCATCTGACCAGATGACCTTCTGTGGCGGGGGTGGCTCAGTCGGTAGTGCGCCAGGCTCATAATCTGTAGTTCCCAGGTTCGAGTCCCAGCTGGGTCAGCATTGAGATTTATCTCCGCAAAAATTCCCCGCCCTGCCCACGGTCAGTAGGGGACACTGATGGGCTTGTAAAGGCCGCCGTCCGTCGGATGGGACGTTAAGCCGTGGCCCCGTGTGTGGGAGAGCCATACCCTGTGCACGTTAAAGAACACGCTGGATGGCCTTGACGGGAGGCTACCATCTGTCTCCCAACAGCTGTTCCAGTGGGTCCCCTCCCCCAATCTTCTTTGAGCCTTCGGGGTCCATCTGACCTGGCCATTTAGCCCATGGTGTGCAAAAAAATTCTGCTCGGAGGTAAAACAACCCAACACAACCCAGATGACCTTCTAATAATTCAAGGTCCAGTTATGATGTCCATGTGCCCATTGTAGGCACTTTCGACAGTGGGCACTTGGAATGCCCTGCTGCTACATAGCCCCATTTTCAGCAGGGTTCAATGTACTCTGTGTTGTGACACATTACTCCCATCACCAGCATTCAAATTACGGGCAAATTGCACTACAGGATAGCCTTTGCTCACTTCTAGCATCGATAAGCTGTGATCAGCCCACACCTTGATGGCAGTTTATGGTGTTTCCCCTCCTCAGACTACTTTTGAAGGTACTAACCACAGCTGACCATGAGCACCCCACAAGCCTTGCTGTCTCGTAAATGATCTGACCCAGTCAATTGACAATTACAATTTGGCCTTTATCAGACTCACTTAGTCCACTGTCTTTCCTATCTGAAGAACAAGAATAACACTGATTAACAGAGCTCAATATCAAATTTTATTTATGCCGTTTCATGACCTTTCACATGCACCGTCGTTTACCTGCAGTTGCTTCAATTTGCATAAAGACGTGCTGGTCGTAATGTTTTGGCTCTTTGTTGTATATACTATATTAATAAGTTGCAAAACTACCACAGAGAATATACCTCTCATACACAAATGTAAAAAGGAAAATGTTGTGTTAATTAATCATCAAAAACTAAGTTTCAAAATGAGTATTTTATTGCTGCCTAGGACAAAAATTCATTTTAAATATATTGCTTCCCATCAGGTAACTTGCTTTCCCACCAATTCATCAGTATCCCAAGGAAAAGTGCTGTGGATACTCCTACGCCTTTCTTTTCAATTTAAGGCTTTACTCTTAGCTGACTAGTCTAATAAGCTGGTGTGTTAATAAAATTGGTTTGTGTTTTTTAGATTGGTACCTAATTTTCATGTCGAATTATTATATTTGTTTTAATTTATCAGTGGGTTATTTTACAAATGTAATACAAATTTTAGTATTTTGTTTTTCTTTTAAAATTATAATGGAATATTTTTGTTTCTTGAATTTTGCAGTGATATGTACATTAAATGCCTCTTCACTACTTGCTTGGTATCATTCAAAGCTTGTCTGAAATATGCATCTTCAATCTTACCAGCATTTAGCTAATTTTTGATTGTTAACCAAATTACTTTTTAACTTTATTTTGTTAAAGCTAAAATACGAAATACATATTATATAAACAAGAATATATATTATAAAGAAAGAACTTTAATTTTGAGCAGCAAAATAACAGAAGTTTAAAACAAACAGAATATAGGTTAGTTTTTTTTACTTCAATGAAACAATTATTTCACCATTCTTTAAAATTGTTTCATTATTCCAAGATAGATATTTCATATATTTGTTATATAAATATGCCCTAGAAGAGAGTGACTAACCTGGGTCAGACAACACGATTGGACCATTCAGTGGCACTCAGTGCTCTTAGTCACTCTACTGAGCATTTAGATTTGCTCAGCAGAGTGACTCAAAATGGATAATTATCTGGAGGGAACAAAGGACATGTCATTCATCAAACATCATTAAGAGAGATGATTATTGAAGAGGTAATGTCATGATGTGGGCAGGCATTTCACTGGGTGATCACACAGATCTCTATATAGTTCCTACTGGCACAATGATGGCTCAAAGATAGAGGGTGCTATCTCTGATATCGTCTAATCCCTATGTGTGACTTGATGCAGGTGCAATGGACAGAGTTCAAATAGTTAACTTGTACCTGCAGGTGAACATCATCAGCCATATGAAGTGGCCAGTGAATTCATCTTACTGGATCTCATATTCCATACTTGCTGTTTTTCCTCCCCAGACCTACCACAAGCTGCAATTGGCCTTTGTACATGAAATCACCCCATACCTACACTTTTTTACATGTAATGAGGTACTGTTATGAAGTTTATATTGCTGTGAGAGGTGATCACACATCTTATTAGCCCTCAATATGTCGTACTAGGATGTCACTTTGGAAACCATTATAATATTTTGAGGGATAGGGTGGTGGAACTTTGATTACTTATATTATACACAGTATTAATTCAATGCAATTATAAACACTTTGTCACTGACTTTCTTGCAAATTGGTTGAGTAATATGTGGTTAGTCTTTTTTTTTAATTCCCCTTATATTGCAAGCCATATAACTAGAAACTCAATTAACCAACCTATATGGGAGGAAATGTGGATCAAATACACCAAAAAACAAATTTCAAGAGAAAAACAAAATTAGAAAAAGTTAATGAAGAACATTGGAAATGCAATAAAAAATATAGTATTACAGTGGAATAATAAATATGTATTTTTAGCATGAGAAATAATTCACAGTGAACAGCTATCAAAGATCACTGATATTATCTTAACACTGTAGGAAGCTTTTAAAAGGCACTGTTATTTCCACATATGCAAATGTTCTCATTTCATAAACCTATAATTTCCCACATAAGTTTTCCATCCATGATGGAAACATAGGATACAATAATTGGAGTAAAAGGGATTGAGTGATATTATGCAAATGTTACTTAAAATTCTTCTGGAAAATAATTTTAAGGAATTTAGTGATTAAATCTACTGATATATTTTCGTAAAAGATTCGTAGCACTGCACTATCATGTTTCCGCCCAAAATTCAATAGTAACCCTACTTTTGGTTTATTAAACCAATTGTTGTATAACCAAAGGTCAGTTGACTGACATCTTTATAATTAAACAGATTAAAATTCACGTGAAATTAATGATTTAAAAATAGTTAACTTTAACCAGTATTCAAAATGTTTGCCAATTCTCTTTCTGGAACACCTATGACATGTTACTAATGTGCTGTTAATCCCAAATAGAAAATAAACACCTTCACTACCAAAGCAAAAATTTTAGGTTTAAAGGTAATTTTTTTTTAATTTGCTTTCTAAATCACTATGTGTGTGTGTGTATCTGCTGAATGATTGGAGTGGGATACCTTTTGAAATGTTTCAGAATTTGGAGAGTATTCTATTTCACTTCTGATAAGAGATTAATGTTAACCATTGTTGAAGTGGTTAAACCTTATCTTAGTATTTTAGATGCTATGCAGAATTCATAGTGTTCTTGTGTAATCCTAAATAAAAATAAAAAGGTAATATTATTAGTTTATTTTAAGTTTTACTTTTTTTTAATAGAGTTTTTAGCAAAATTTTATATCTAGGCAAAAGAAGTTCAAATATATAATACACATATTCATTAGTCATAATTTGTTTTTGTAGAATTTGGAGTATAGTAGCTCAGAAGAAATTGATTTCAGTGAAGATAGGTTGCCTAGAAATAATGGGTAAGACTAAATTTCTGTTGTTTTTTTGTCTCATAACTTGTATACACTTCAGAAGAAAAAAACAATTGCCTATTTATAGATTACTCAGATCAGACTTAAAAAACAAAAAAAAAATCACATTGTTGAAAGAGTTCAAACAGGACACTTATTGCTTACTGCCTTTTTAAAATGGAACTGGCCTACATGTTAAAAATGAACATTGTCGTGTTATTGCTTAGCATTGGAATTACACATTTTACAGTAAAATAGGGAATGACAAAAAAAGACATACCACTAAAACATCATTATATTCAGTATACCACTCAAAATACACAGTGATGTGTGTGATCCATGTTATGTCAGTGGGATGCTAACGTCAAAGCTCTATAACTTTTAAAATTGTATTTTATGGGAAAATATAACTAAAGATAAATTAAAGATCTCAATCAGTTCTGTCTAAATATTGATTTTCAACAATATTCGTTCAGTATTTAAAGAGGTATGGAAGTTTGAACATTTAACAACAGCAATGCTAAAAGAAATTACTTTTGAAGTACATTGAAACTAAAAAAGTACCCTTATTTAGAACTGTTTCATATATAACTACATATTTTAAAAGTGTGTGTAAATAATTTCTTTAACATTTGTTTAGTTTTTTTTTTAAATAAATTTCTTAGAACACATTGCTGCTTTTAAATGCTTTAACCTGCAATACCTGTTTAAATACAGAAAGAATAATGTTGGAAATCTAGATTATATAGATTTGATTGAGATCTTTATTTTATTTTTAGAGCTTTTTTATTTAGCCATAAAATGCTTGCTTTGAAAGTTATTATTCAAAAGTATTTTATTAAACAATTATATAAATACAGAGAATTATTAGATTTTCAACTTTGGATTCTTTCTCTTGCACTTTTCCTATGAGTATAACTTCTGATTAACTGAATTTCCATAATCACTTCTAAAGCACCTTTTCTAAGCATTCACCTGTCATGCTGAAGTAATAAAAATAAGTTGCTAAAATGTCCCACTTGCTTTGGAGAATTTTGCCATAATAGCAAAAATAAATTATTTTATATTGTTCTGATTTCTCTTATATGCGAATATAAGAAAAATCAGAACAATATAAAATAATTTATTTTTGCTATTATGGCAAAATTTGAACAGATTACCAAAAGAGCTTAATGAACTAACTGAAAATGGAATTTTTATAAAAGAATATAAAATGACAACATATATACTTATTTTTAGCCGTCACGCTTGGCTACTGATCTAAGGGACCTGGGTTCGAGCCCCAGATAAGGCATGGATGTTTGTGTTGTTTTTCTGCTGAAGTCCTGCCATCCTCACAGACCTACTATGGCATGTAAACTGGCAGGCTCCTGTCATCTGTGGCAAGCAACTGCTTGAGGGGGGGGGGGGGGGGTATTTATTATTATTATACTTATTTTATTAATGCAGGCTGGTCGATTTCACTTCAAGATAGAGATATCAAAGTCAATAAAATTTGTTTTCTTGAAGTGTAGTATTTTAATTTTTTCTGGCTTTTCAATATGAAAGTGATAAATATAAGTAAATGAAAAGTTTGAAAAAAATACTTATCTTCCTATATGTACCCTAAAAAGTAGAAAATTAAACTAAAGTATATCGGCAGTGCAATTAGTCACCAAATTTGTATTCACTTCAAAGGAAGGTAAGGCACTGGCAATTTTGTTGAGTAGGTAAATCGGCACCCTACCTCCTTTTTGAAGTGAATACAAATTCAGTGACTGATTGCACTATTAATATGCTTTAGTTTTATTTTCTATTTTTTCAGGCTACATATAGGAAGGTGTTTTTTTTTTCTTCTTTATCACTAAAAACACCAATCGGAAACTTTCATTTGCTATATGACTCATAAATATTGATGGCATTTCTCCTTGCCCTCTTTCTTTTTTTGTGGGGGAGGGGTTTGTGTTTTAGGTAGCCGATGACATTGGGCTATGGATGTGTCATAAGATTAATATTGGATGTTGTCATAAGCTTTAATTTGAAATATACCATATTTTTCTGTGTACAAGACGAATCCTACTTTTTTGAACCCAAAATTAAGAAATCAATATTTTAAACATAAAACAGAACACGTTTGATATTTTTTTAAATATTCAAAGTATATTTAGTGATTACAGAACTATTAATTGGCAATTTCTTAAATTATGGCCACCATACTTTCTTGATTTGAGCCAACATGACTTCTGGCTGAGGCTTTCTTAAGAACAATGTTTACCACAATAGATAATTCTTAATATTCAATCATATTCAGCAGGAAGAGGTAATATTTTTAAGATACATACTAAGAAATTATGCATCACTCTCAGTTCTGTGCATATCACTTTCTTCATCACTATTAGTTCCAGACATATCACTTTCTTCAACCTCTACTGCATCACTGCTGTCTTCTGAGTCACTGTCTATATATATATATATGAGATCATCTTCAGTTTCAGAGTTATGATTGGTTTATTCAGAATCGGCCGTTAATGACGTCAATCGACAGAGTTAACAAAGGCTAGTGATTGGCGGAAGACTGTTCACGCAGACAAGGTACCGACAGTTTCACCACGGCAACCACAGGGTCTCTCAACGGGTTACCCCTGTATATAAGATGACCCCCAATTTTTGGTCTAAAAATTTTAGAAAAGTGTAGTCTTACACATGGAAAACCCTGTGAAATTTCTGTCCCCTTTGGGGGGGAAATGGGGGCATAATTTAAAATAGTCTGACAATCTTCATATGAGGTAGTAGTATATTTCATATGACTGTAGGGCTTCACATTCAGAAGATGTAAGGAACAACTTTCACATTTCCTCTTTTTTAGGGGGGAAGAAAACTTTTTATTGTCTACAACTCCCCATGTCACAAGTTTCATTTGGTCCTCATTCTGTAAAGATATAGTAGAACAATCTTTCCCATATTTTCCACTTTTTTAGGAAGGGAGGGGAGAGAGAGCATGAGGGGATTTCTTTTATAATCTGTGACATTCCACACTCCCCAAGCTTTCATCTTATGCATAGCCTGTTGCTTTCTGAATATATAGTTGAGTAATCATTTCATATTTCCCCCCTTTTTTAGAGGGAAAGAACGTATGGGGATAAAATTTTATATTCTATGATACTCCCTGTGTCCCAAGTTCCATTTGACACAAGTCATTAAGTCTGTCTGTCATATTCAAAAGGTATGGTGGAACAACTGTTTTGTCAAACACAAACTGATAAACCAACAAATGACAAGCAAAAAGCAATAGGAAGATAGATAAAAAGAATATCAGTAATTACCGTTGACTGTTTCAGTTTTTTAAATTCTTCATCGACTTTTAAATTTTTGAAGTTTGAAAAGCATAATTCATGCAGAACCAAAACCAAGGACTACTGGTTTGGTATTATGACAGTTACAAGTTCCTAACAAAAAGGATATTGAGCATGCAATTAGAAAGATGTTTATATTCACAATGCCTGAAAAGTTATGCTTTATTTATCTGTGACAGTATTACTGTCCCGAAGAGCTTCAAATCTTGCTCTTCATCAATAGAAAAGTATTCTCATAAGTAGTTGGTGGGTGCTGCTAACAAGGAAGTTGTTTACTTTATTACTTCACAATTGATCATGACAATAGTCAGACTAGTTCTGATTAGTCTTGACAATATAAAGTAAAAACTTAGTTCCATTCAGTTTCACAGTTAACTGGTTTTGTTAGGATTATGGTTAAAATAACATGTATCTAATACACTGAAGTGTCATTGAATTAGGGATAGGAGACATTATCCAAATTCAGTACTGCAAGTCCTGCATTTGCTTGCATGTGTGGCTGAAACTCTGGTATATATAGTTGTCAGCTTTGGTTTCCCCAAGCGAATCTAGTGCAATGAATTTAAATGCATTTGTCAGAGGGCAGATGTTAGGTGCCCGATGAATGGGACACTCGATCTCCGAAATTGCCAATGAACTTGGATTTTCTCTTATGACAGTTTCAAGGGTGTTCTGGGAGTATGAAAATTACAGCAGAAAACAAGCACCCGGACAAACTGTGAAGGACAACCAGCCTCGTTGGTGGCTCTTTAAGCCTAGATGATTAAGTGAGCATTGCATGGTCAGTGCACTGACTTCCAAGCTAGAACCTGCATTCAGATGGGAGGTCATTTCATATATGTCTGGCCACTATTGGTCTGTATGATGTGGGTCAGATAGCGAAGCCCATGATCATTCAGACCAATAGGGGCCAGACATCTGAAATCACCTCCCATCTGAACATGGGTTCCAGCTGGGAAGTCAGTGCACGGACCGTGCAACGCTCACTTCATCATCTTGGCTTCGGGAGTCACCAACCTGCAAGAGTCCCACCTTTAACAGCACAACACGGGGCTCAGCGCCTTGCCTGGGCTAAAGAACATTGAAACTGGGCTGTCAAAAATTGGCAACAGATAGCTGTGGAGTGATGAATTCCGATTTAAACTTCATCACAATGATGGGAGATTGAGAGTATGGTGCTAACCCCATGAAGCCATGGATCCTGCATGTCAGGTTGGAACAGTACAAGCTGATGGTGACTCAATTATGGCCTGGAGTGTCTTCAGTTGGATGTCTGTGGGACTTTGGTATGTGTACCGACGACTCTCAATGCATCCCAATACGTAGAACTCATGGCTGACCATTTACATCCATTTATGGCCATCATGCATCCCAATGGAGATGGCGTTTACCAGCAAGACAACTGTTCATCTCATAGGTCCAGGTTGGCTACTGCATGGTTGCAGAAGCTTTCTGCTGACTTTGAAATAATGAATTTAGAATCTAGAAGCCCAGATTTAAATCCCATCAAAAATCTTTGGGATACCATCGAGCAGAGTGTTTGGGGCTCATGTCCCATCAGCAATGACCTACCTTGAGAGAATTGTGGACAGCTCTGGAGGATGCATGTCTCGCCATACCTGTGGAACATTTATGCAAGTTGTGGAGTCCTTTCCTCATCGTGTGGTAGCCATTATCAGGGCACTTCAGTGTATAAAGATTTGATGCCACTATTTCATATATTAACAGAATACAGTAATTATTAATAATTGTTTTCTGTATATTGAATATTTATACGAACTGCTGTATATTTAACAGTTTGTTATGTAAGGCGTTCAAAAAGTTAACGATACATTTCTGTAGATTTGCATTAATTCTCCAAAGTTAACGAGCTATGACTTGTTTGAAAGCTTTTCTAAACTTGTCATTATGTGTTGAAAACAAAGGCCATATCATCATTTCTGTCTTCACTGGTTGCACATAAAGTTTGGTCTGCGAAATCTGTGCATTGTTGCTATGGAGCCTATTAAAGAGGAGGAAGATTTTACATTTTCACAAGGATGCAACTTGGGGATGATGCAAAAAAAAATCATGTTAATTTATCACAATATATGGAGATTATGCCTGTTCATATGACACTGTTACAGGATGCATGCCAAATTCAGAGAAGGATGGCAGAGCTTCGAAACTTTGAAACCAAAGGAGGTGATGAACAAGAGAAATATTGTTGCTGTTTGTGAACTCACTAAGGAAAACCCACACATCACCATTCAGGTAATAAATTTAGATGTCAGTGTATTGATTGGAAATATGGAAACAATTATTCATAAACATTTAAAGTTCCAAAAGATCTGTGCCAAATGGGTACCCTACAAACTGACAGAATAGCAAAAAAGGGTTAGAGTCAACTATTGCAAGGAGATGCTGGCAACATTTGAACATAGTGGCCCCAAATGGTTAACTAACATTGTCACAAGTGATGAGACGTGGTTTTATTACTGTACAACTCTCAGAAAGATTGATAAATATGTTTAGGTTTCAAAAGATAAATCACGTCCTCAAATCCTCCAACAAGACTTTCACTCAAGGAAGAGGATGTTCACAATTTTTTTCAATTCCCAAGGAGTGGTAACTGGACATGTTACCTGAAAAATGGCTGTAAATGGCCAATATTACACCAACATTGTTTTGCCCAAAATGGCTAAGGAGATGAAAGAGCAGCATCCAACCATAGGTGCTCAAGGGTTCTCCTCCATGACAATGCCAGTGCTCACAAAACCCAGCAAATTAGGCCTGTCTGGATCAGGAAAAAATCAAACAGCTACCCCATCCTGCATATTCACTTAATCTTGCACCTTCAATTTTTGGTTGTTTCCAAAAATTAAAGAATTTGCCGGGAAGGCTTTTTCAAGGGTTCATTTAGAGTTGCAGGGAATACTCTGCAACTCTGCTCAACAGGTTCAACAACACCAAGCATTCCAGAATTCTCATAGACATCTGCAATTTTGCATAGATGCTAGAAGGGAGTACTTTGAAGGACAGTAAAAGTTTTGTTGAGGTAAGTACAATGGTTTTGTTCTGCAGATGCACATCAAGAACTTTTTGAATGCCCCTTATAATGATTTTGCAAGTCAGGTTGTCTCGCAAACTCATTCATATAAAACTGTGTCAGGATTTTATCAATTTGTATTTAGAACATCATACATAATTTTTGTTTTGTGCATAATACAAATTCGATACCATTGTTTTGATTTATTAAAATATATAATAACATAAAAACTAAACTAAAATGTTAGGCTTTAACTCTTGATCACAGTGTTTAATACTATTTTAATGATTAGAAATAAACCTAATCTGTTTTTTTCCATTTTTGTTTCTTATAAAATTATAATAATTTTTTTAGGCGTATATGTTCTATTCTGAAGCGTAGTAGTGGACAGTCACTCTCCACCCTGAGTTCAGAAGGTAATTTATCAGAGGAGGAAAACACAAGTGAATATTCTAGTAGTCAATATACTCCAAATGAATTGCTGTCCAGCCTTTCCAATCCAGATATTTCTCATGTAGATCAAAAGAATAGCATAAAAGAAGATAAAGATTTAGTAAATGCTGCAAAAATTGCAAATGAAAGTGGTCCATCTGTTCACAGCAAGGATATTGATGCAATACAAAAGGTTTGTGTTTTTTTTATGTTATAAAAGCATTGTCAACATTTTTGGAATATTTATGTATGCATGGGTTTGAGAAGCAGAAGCTATAAGGTGACATAAATGCAATCAAGTATCTTTTGTTAATCATTTAACAACAATTTGCTGTGTTGATGTTTAAGCTGGTGTTATAAGTAAAAATTAGATTTCAAACAAGAGTTTCATGCTGTAAGAATATAATGAATAATTCAGTTTCAAAGTTTATTTCAATATATATTATTGATAGTTTTTACAGTTGCTTATGTGAATTAGAATGAACTACCTGAATGTATTGGTCAGCTTCATGAAGCTATTGGGGGGGGGGGAAAAATCCATGTATATATATATACCCCTCAACCAGTTGCTTGTCACAGAAAGCTTCTTAAATATATGAATGTGTTTATAAAACAGGTTTGATTGTCTTTTCAAAGAGTTTTACACCTTTTTCTCTCCTCTTGGTGTCTGTTATTAACCTTTCCGGTGTCCTTCCTGAAAAACTGGTTTACATTCAGAGGCCAAGCTATTTTCTCCCTATGCTCAAGCCAAAAAAATAGACTTTTTTTGCCAAATAGCTAATGAAAGGAATTATGGCATGTTATATGCCAAATTAATCAGCATTTAATTCTTGATTTTTGAAAATAAAATATTTAACAAAAAAGACTACTAGTTTTATTTTAATAAGACTTTTTTAGAGTCCTGTAGTAAAAAAAATGCATTTGGAATAAAAATTTATTTTAAAAAAATGAATAGACAGAAATATGGGTATAATGCATAAAAGATGAAAAGGCTATTTCTGTATAACAAAAAAGTTAAACACTAAAAGTTTGAAGTAAATATTTTTCTCCCATTTTGTAATTTTTTCTCGATACCATACTTTGAGAAAAGTCCAGGCTTTTAGCCAGTTTAGGTTAACAACTCCATTTTAGAATTTAAAAAGAAAACAATCAATAGAAATGGGTAATGTTATATACCAAATTAAACAGAATTTAACTCCAAATCTTATGAAAATAAAAAATTTGAACAAATTTAAAAGCATGTTAATTTTAATAAGACGTTTTTGCATTGATATAGTGAAAAAATAGATCAGACTATGCAATTAAGGCTTAACGTTGGAAAATGTGTTGAATAAAAAAGTTGAATTATATACACTGCTAGCTGTTAAAAGTGCAACACCAGGAAAGACAAGATATCAAAGCCATATTTAGTGAATATGGTGTGAATATATATCTAGTGAAGCTTATGTTACAAGGTTCAAATGATTACCAATACAACTTGGTTAGACTTGTGGAATACAAAGAAATCAGTATCTTGCCACCATGAGCAGCAATAACCACTGCTACATGGTCCGGCATTGAGAGGATGAGACGTCGGATGTGTGTTTGGGGAATGTCAGTCCATGCAGTTTCGATATGTAGCCAAAGTTCATCTGTTGTAGCAGCTGCTGGTGTATGGTGTGCTAGTCGTCATGAGATCATAGACCAGACATGTTTATTTGGGGATAGATCCAATGAACACATAGGCCAAGGCAGAAGTGTTACATGGGCTATCCAGGAATTGTTGGACGATGCATGTCACATGTGGTCAGGCATTGTCCTGTTGGTAAATGGCACCAGAGAGCCCCTGAAGATAAGATACGACCACAGGCTCCAACACCTCAGTGATACAACGCTGGCTGTTCAAAGTACTGGTAATGCGTACGAAGCGTGAGTGGACTCCAATGGCACCCAATACCATAACAGCAGGGGCTGGATGGAAAAATCCCAGGAATCTACACATACCAGCCACTGAATTAGAAACCTTTATTCAATACTGAGTTGGACCTCCTTTAGCCCGAATTACAGCATGTATGTGGTTTGGCATAGATTCCACAAGATGATGGAGTGCCTTTACATCTCCAGCATATGGATGTTCACCGGACAGTCCTTTAACTGGCTCAGATTTGACGAAAGAGGACTTCGCTCCCAGATCTTTTTTTCTTTAACATATCTCATACATTCTCAATGGGGGTTCAGATCTGGGCTTTGTGGTGGCCAGGGAAGATAGTGGAAGTTGTTGTCATGCTCACTGAACCACTGACCACATCTTGCACGATGGACAGTAGCATTATCGTTCATGAAACAGCCATTACTTGCTGCATAAAAAGTTAACATTGCAGGATGGACTTGATCGGCAACAATTTCAGATAATCCTTAGAGGACACCCGACCTTCCAGAAATATCAGGGAACTTGTTCAGCACCAACAGAATGTGCCCCACACCATGACACCACGTCCAGAACCTTGAGTTGTATTTACAAGGCAAGCTGTGTCCATATTTTTATGGGGCTCTTGCCAAACTCTGCCTACCGTTGGTACAGAACAAGATGTACCACAACTCGTCAGACACATGGCTTTTTCTAGTCTTTCAGTGGTTTTCATATAGGCATGCAACTGCTAATACCGATTCTCTTCAATTCCCTGTGCATAGTTCGCTGAGATGTGGGTCAGGAACAGCCTTCATTGAATGCTTTAGTCAATTGCTGCACACAAAGAAGTCCTGCTTCTCCTTACAAGCTGTCTTAGATAATGGCGATCTCATTCCTGACAGATTATCATCACGCCACACTTACACCTCTTAGACAAGTAATGTGGGTTATTTTTCTACTGATTAAAAGCCCGAGATATCTCACCTTTTGAGAAGCCAGTCAGCTCTGCTGTTTTTAAAATCGTCACTCCAGCCAAACGGGCACCCATAATAAGCCCTTTATCGAAACCTGAAAGATCCTTTGTTTTTCCCATTATGAGCAACACTACTGATGATTACTGATGAGCAGCAGTCTTGAATCGTTGCCTAGATCACGTAGTGATGCATGTGACCACATGTTTTGCATATACCCTGTGCAAGTGACGTTTACATACATCTGCATAAAGGTTTCTGATTCAGTGGCTGGTGTGTGTAGTTGCCTGGATGGCTAAACATTTTTTGTTGTCAACTAGGAATTCTCATATGATACTCCCAAGATTTTTAGGGATGGGGTTGGTAATGCACCAGGCTTGTAATTTGAAGCTCCCTGATTTGAGTCCCAGCAGGGCCAGCAATGAGATTTGTCACTGCAAAACTCCCTGCCTTGGCCTCAGTTAGTAGGGGACACCAATGGATTTGACATAAAGCTGTAGCCCCTAGTGTGGGAAAACCATACCCTGTGCACATTAAAGAATGTTTGATGGCATTGTCGGGAGGCTACCATCTGTCTAACAGCTGTCCAGTGGGTCCCCTCCCCTGACCTTCATTGAGCTTTTGTGATCCTTGTGGCCTGGCCATTTAGCTCATTGTGTGCAGAAAAGTGTTGCTCAGAGGTAAAACAACAGAACCCAGCCAAAGTTTTTGACTAACTCTTGAGATTTTCATCCCTGGTTTCAATCTATGTGCATAGCTATTATACTGCTATCAATGAAAGTGCATTTAATTGTTTTTTTGTTTCAGTTGGTACCTTCTGGGTAGAATTCTTTTACAAACTTGAGATGAAATTATTCTGATAAACATCCATATATCATTTGCCTATTCTAGGTAATGAAAAAATTAGAAGCCATTGTACTAAAGCTTGTAATTAGTCAGAACCACAAGGTATGCATCAGTGGCATATCCTGGATATTTGGGCAGCTAGGTAATCATGATTTGTAACATAATGGCTGCAGAGCAGCATTTTGATACTTTTTCTTGCAGTGGAAAATAATCACAAAATAGTTATGTTGATAGTAGTAAAAGATGAAATTATTACCCAAGAACACATGAGGTGGGGAAAATGAAAGCAACTTGAAACCATATACAGATTAATCCCTTCCCTATGATGGCTCCACTGCTGGAGTCTGACAATGCTGACTGCTGTAATGACTTCACAGTTGGAGCAATCACAATTAAATTGCTTTTGGAGCATATATATAATTTAAAATGCTCACTTATGAGTTCTTGGAGGCTTTCATAATGCTTATTAGTGATGACATATATTTTTTGACCAATCAAATTTACCATACCATGGGTGCATTTTGTCTCCTTTTCTGTTTAGTTTGGTTATTGATTATGTTATGCAAAATTCACCAAGGGAAAGATTTTGGCCTTAAATGGTCTGGAGATACTAAAATTTCTTATTTAGATTATGCTGTTGATTTACCCCTTTTGGCAAATGATGTTGATGAGATGAACTCTTTCATTCGAACTGTTGATGAGACTGGTAGTAGAGTAGGTTTGGTTATAAACAGAGAGAAAACTAAAGTGATGAAAACTGGTTAGGCAGGCTGTGATTCAGTTAATCTGAATGGTTGCTGTCATGAGCAGGTGTCACAGTTTAATTATCTTGGGAACTATGTAACAAATACTGGTGATGTGCGGCATGAGATTAACAGACGAATAGGGATTGCTGCCGGGACTTTTAAGAATCTATTGAGAGTGTGGAGAAATAGGCATATACACCTAAAGACTAAAATTAGACTGTATAATAGTTTGGTTCTTTCTAGGGTTAATTATGGTAGTGAAACTTGGACGCTGTATAAACAAGATAACAGGAAACTAGATGCTTACACAGTATCTTGGGTATTAGGTGGTTTAACTTTGTAACTAATGATGAGTATAGGCAAAGGAGTCTGCAACCTCCTTTAAGCAGCATATTGTGCAGAGAGAGACTCCACTGGTTTGGCTATGTTGCCCGTATGGATAATTATAGATTGGTGAATAGGGTTATGAACAGTGTGCCTAAAGGCCTCAGAAAGAGGGGAAGACCTATGATGTGGTGGGCAGACAATGTCAAACGGGACCTTGTTAAAATTGGTGTGCAGTGGCCTGATGCAGCAGATATAGCTCAGGACAGATATGCTTGGAGAACTAAACTGCACTGTCTGGTTGGACCTCCGTAGCCGATGGCTGCTTGAGGATGATGATGATGATAAAGCCTGAGGGGGGGGAGGCTAAAAATCAGTTGTCAATGGGCATTCAGGCAAATGTGATATGTGCTAATTGCAGCTAATTGCTTGGTATCTTGGGTATTAGGCAATTTGATTGAATAAAAATACAATAAATATGTTGCATGATGAGGAATTTAGTGAAGTTGAAAGTGAATATATTCCTAATGAAAGTGATATGGATTGGAGTGGCACTGATTTTTCCTTATAATGAATTTGGGGATGAAGAGCAAGAACTCTAGGAAATGGTGGGAGCTGGAAGTGATTCCTGAAGCATTTGATGATATCAGACCTCAACAAGAGCCAAAATTATCAAATATACTATTTGTTAAAAGTCTAATAAAATCCCGTATTGTGTGGCATGGTGCTAATATCAAGACTTGTACAGAAGGGGTTAACTATAAATCTACTACTGTAATAAATTACAAGTCCATACTCAGCATGTCTGGAGGCTACATCTTCTGTAAATTAGGACAGACTGTATGCATAGTCTATAAAATTAATTTCTTAATAAGTTAAATGGAATTCCATAATGAATGAGGGAATCCACTCAAAAAGTTAAAGTATTGATATATTTTAATAAAGTAATTATTTGAAGTTAAATGCCACACTTCATTCCTCAAGACTAATGAGACAGAAAAATTGCTTTTGCTTTGCATTCTTACATCTTACATTTAAGAACTGATGTAAGGTATGCAGTTTTCAAACATCGCTGTCATTAGCCATACCCAACTAATAATATTTGACAATTTTTAACAGAAAATTAATTGCTTGCAAATTTGTTTTAACAAATTAACAGTGTAAATGTTTTCACAATTTGGATGTGAACAAATGTAAATATTGGTTTATAATTTCATTTTATAAACTGTAGGGGAATGTATAAATATCCAACAATTACACTATTAATTATTTATGCAAAACTTGGGATAACCAATTCATATCCAGTATTTTATGCATAAATGAAATTAATATTAAATCAAGTATAAAAAATATATGTAGCATTACAAGAATAATAGTTATCAAACTCAAGAATGATAATATCATTGAATTTTATATATATATATATATTTTAATTGATTGGTATTTTAATAAATTTCTATTTTATACAGAATTTTGAATAACATATATTCTAACATGGCTTTAACAATTGTAAAACATATGGGAATAGCGTTCTGTTTGCCCAAGATGGAAAACTTTGCTTCTACAACAATATTTGTCTGATAGATTATACCCATGATAAAGTGTAAATTGTTGGAATGAAGCAGTAAAAATAATAATAAATAACATGCTTTCAAAGAGAAATATATATTTCAACAAAATGCTTAAAATATTTCATGCCATTAATGGGAAAAACGTATTGGAACCACTCCTCAGTACAGATAATTTTGCTACTGAGAAAAATTACAGCTAATCAAATTTTGCAATCTGGCAACTGAAAAGATAAAGGCTTAGGAATGCAAGCATGAGCTTACACTAACTCAGCTATTTAATGCTTTGAATAAGAAGTAGCCCTGTCATGTAGAGAAGTAATAGTAAATATCAATAATTGAAGGTAACAAGGCTTAACCCTTTGCACTTGAAAGGCGACCTCAGTCACCACTTGGATTGATGCAGCAACTGGAATGGTAACTGAGAGGTGACGATAACTGTATTATGAACAGAGATCTTTTTTTATCAATATATACCTTTTCCTCTTTTCATTTTAGATGGTAAATCTATTGTCTATGTGCACTTCATAGTACAGCATTGTGTTTAAAATTATTATTTTAAACGTAGTCTGTTTTTAGTGGTTATAAAAATGGAGCCAAATGATGAAATCAGTAGCAGTGAAGATGAGTTTGATTTTATGTTTATGTATGATTGCAAAAATTACTTTTTATCAAAAAAAATTCAAGTTGCTACTTCCCTATAGCAAAAAAACCTTCGAGTGCATAGGGTTAAAATAGATACTATGTGTAAAGGTAAATTGGAATGGGAAAAACAATTAACAGGAAAGAGATGAAAATTTAATCAGTGGTAAATTAAAATTTCTTGTTAGTTCAAATAAATTATTGTAATTATTAATAGCTAAACATATGTAATAACTCAAGCCATATGTGCATGCTTTGCATTCACGAAGTATACAACACTAATGTGTACATGTTGGAGAATAATTTGACTTTGAATTGAATGCATCTGATAATGGTATAAAAAAAAACTTGAGTATTTATTAAAATGAATATACTGGCACATGTATTCAGTCAGGCAAAGGAATATTTTCACCGTGTTTATTCCATATGATCAGCAACAATAAAATTGATAATGGTCAGTTTCCATTCATTTATGATCTTGTAAAACAATAAGAATTTTTGAACTATCTTATATCATTGAAAGTTTAATTTTTGACTGACCACATGACTGGGAAATACAGAAATCCTAACAACTCATTTTAATCTCAACTGATATGAAGCTTCATTAGTTCTTTGGCTGTTTCTAAGTTATTTCTAATCCCAATATTTTATATGTTTGTATTTGACTGTGTAAAGAATCTATCTATCAAAGTACAAAATTCTTGTAAAGAAGCTAATATCTGTAAAAAAAATTCTTCATTCTGAACCAAAATATATACTGCCTGGTCAAATTATGAACATTGCATTGTGCATGAAGTGCCCTGAAACATGCCAATGCATGTAAAATTTCTTACTTTATAAGTGTTCCCCCCCCCCCTTACAAAGTCTTATAAAAGCTGTAAAGGCATGATGTAAAGCAAAATCAAGTGCACCATGGGTAAAAAGATTGATCTGACTGACTTCGAAAGGCATTCATTGTTGGAGCACGATGGGCAGGAGCTTCGTAACGGAGGTGATGGAACTCATCATAAAATCACAAGGCACAATATTCCAAGTGTATAGAGCAGACAGCAGTCTCAAAAACATCTGCCAATAATGGCAGGTATAGGAGGAAAAAGGTTCTAAATGACCGGATGTAATGCTTCAAAGATTATTAACTTTTCAAGTTGGACCTTTTGTCTGATCCAAATTTATTCAAAATTCCGGATAGCTTTGTCGGGCACCAGGCAATTTTAACTTGCAAATACAGTTGAAATAGAGTTCGTTATGTATATAGAATTACTTATCGAGTAAGAATTCAAAAGAGGATTGTCAAGTTTAATTAAAGTTTAAATCTAATCAAAAATCAATTAACTTTGCTCAAGAGAAAAATAGCAAAAATTCAAAAGTTTCTAAAACAAATAGTTTATTTCCAAAAAATTCAAAGACTTACCAAATTCAATGGAGGAATACAAAAATTGGAGTACTAACCGACTCCTACATCACCTAACATCACTTAGTATACCTGCTACGTACAAATCTGATGTGGTGATTGCATGCCGTGAAAACATTTGAATAATCTGACAATCGTGCTAGCTTATGAGAGATCGTGTCCTACAACACACTCATTAGCAGTTGACAGTCAAAAGTCGGAGTTGCATATGCACAACTCCTTCGGCTCAGAAACAAGAATTGCGATGTCCAAAAAAACGAATAATAATCCCCAAAATGATAAATATAACGTAAACAAAACTGGTTAAGTAAAAGTGAATGGGTGGACCATCACAAGGAACAGGTGTTTCTTGGCACAAACTATATGGCAAAATAAATCTCTGAAGTTCATTAACTGAGAGAAATGACTGCTAAGAGTACATCAAATTCCATTTCAATGAGAATTGTGTGCAGAGAATTGAAAAATTTGAAATGCGGGAAAATGTACCATGATTCATATGATGAACTAGTAATAGTTGTGCATGAAACTTTTTCAGGCAGTGTATATGATCTTAAACATTCTATCACCTGAAGCAGCCATTACATTAAAACAGATATGGTATTTGTGAATGATTATTATCCAGTAAAACAGCGAAGACAGGAATTGATAAACACAATGTAAAAGATATAAGTATCAGAAATAAATAAAATTTGAGAGCTGCACTAGAGCGGCTGTGGGACATGGCATTAATTCAAGTGTAATAATTGAATTTATTTTAGTGTAATTTTTTCTCTTTGTAATAAATATTTGAACTGACTATTTTTGTTTTGCAGCAACAGAAACTTATTTCAACAAATATTCATTGTTCAGTACCTACAGTGACCCTTTCATCAGAGAGTGAAGATTGTACAGATATCTCCATCACTACAGCTTGCCCAAAGCCACGTGACAGCTGTCAAACTACTGTCTGGTAGCAAAAGTAACAGTTGATGAACATGTGTGAAATGACTACTGAAATATTAATTCTGCATTGATTTTCATCAGAATTATTTTTCAACTATTGATTTAGTAAGTCATGAAAATGCTTCATGAAAAACACTTGAAAGAAAAGAATTTGAATTGTTCCAGTGATTACTATATAGCAAATAGTATGGTACTGTGATTCATAGCTAAAAGAGTAACAAAATAAACTTTTAGATGAAGAGGGGAAAAATTGGGTGAAGAGGTAGAAAATGTTTGAACACTGCATAGTTGTTAAGGGACCATTGTACAGCTCGATAGAAGGTGGTTAAGTATGTTTTTCTCTTTCGTTACACCTTTTAAATTATATAGTGAAATTGGAGGAGCATCACGCACAAAAACTTGTTCTCTGATCAACAGAGTGTTCCATAAAAAGTAAACTTCATTCCATGGCATCTATAATGACTTTGTTTAGTTTCATATTGTGTTTGACATATTCAGAATTTATCTAAAAACTGTTCTGATAAATGGATTCATCATAATGATAAGCAAGATTTTAAAAAGATGTATTACAGAGCTTGATTAATTATATTTCTGTAGAAACAACTAATTTACTATAGTCCATTTTAATTTTATACCATATAATAATAATGTATTTTTTCCTTAAAATTTTGAAAATTCTCCATAAGTTGATATTTCTAAATTTAAAAATATAGACTCAATCTGGAATAAATAAGTATGCCTTTGAATGGCACATTACAGTAAAACTTTACACAATCAGAATATTTGTTAAAAATCTTAGCAAAATGGGTGGAAGAATTACACTGAAATAATTACTGAACTAATAATGAGAAGTATTTTGGAAAATAAATTTGTACCAGGTTAAATACTAAGTTGTTTTTGCTTTCCCATCCTCTTATTTAGTTGGAAACTGAAATACCCCCAAATTATTTTTTCATAAATATTGAAGCAAAAATCTAATGTATCATGAAATTTTAAAAATGAAATAGTTTCACTGATAAACATATGTAAATTTTTGCACAATAAGATGCTGGCATTTAAGACTGAATACTTTTACAAGCAAGTGCTTATCTTTCTGTAGCAAAAGTTCAAATTAATTTTGGTTATTATGCTTTACAAATTTGTTTTAACTTATTACCAATTACATTATTGATCTACCAAAATATGTTACATTCAATAACTTATTCATTATATTTATTTCTAATGTATCTGCTGTTGAAATATACATTGCTAGTATAACAGATTTAACACAGCCGAGTTAAATTAAAAACTTAATCACCAGCCAAGCTGTTTTATTATTATTTTAGTAAATTGAAATAGTATTCTGATCTGCGAATACATGATAGTAGGGTTAGTTAACCATTTCTTGTAGAAATACATTAAGTCCTTTCCTGTTGCACAAATCACACAATGATATTTAGAACACCATAACTTGACATGTTTTGACTATTAACATCATTATCAGAAGTTGGGTAAACAGTTCTACTTTGTAGATTATGTGTTGTGTTGCTGTGCTGTATGGTTGTGCAGTGGGTGGCACTGTTGCGGTTTCATGGTTCTGCCCAACTGCCTCAGGTAGGGGTGGGGGGTGTAGATGCTTTAGCAATGCTGCACTGATCAAGAAGCAGTTTCCTTGGGTTAATGGGTGGTAAATTTCTTTGTTGCAGCACACTTTTTTCTTTTGGTATATCACCAGTTGTTCTGCGAGATCCATCTCTGCAAATTTCCTCACCCTGCCCACAGTCAGTAGGGGTCACCAATGGGCTTGGAAAGACTGCTGTCCATCGAATGGGACATTAAGCCATGGCCCTGTGTGCAGGAGAGCCATACCCTGTACACATTAAAGAACACACTGGATAGCCTTGACGGGAGGCTACCATCTTTTTTCCCAACAGCTGTACCAGTGGCTCCCCTCCCCCAACATTCTCTGAGCCTTCGGGGTCCATGTGACCTGGCCATTTAGCCCATGGTGTGCAAAAAAGTGCTGCTCAGAGGTAAAACAACCCAACCTAAAAATCAGCAAGATCCAATTGAAACTTAGTGGGGGGGGGGGCACAAATAACTTTGGTGAGGTCAATTGTGGGGTCAATTATGGGTCTTGCCAATGAAGTGGTTTGTTTCTTTAAACATCAACCATGGAAACTTCTTGATCAGTGCAGCACTGCTAAAGCATCCACACACTCCACCCCTACCCAAGGCACATGGGCAGGACTACGAAACCACAACAGCACCACCCGCTGCAAACCATATGATGCAGCTGCACAACAACAATAACACACACGCATACGATCTCCGAAGTAGAATTGTTTTCCCAACTTCTGAAGTGACATTAATAGTCGAAACATGTCAAGTTACGGTGGTCTAAATATCATTGTGTGATCCATGCAACAGAAAAGGACTTGCTTCATATATTTCTACAAGAAGTGACTAACGTCCATATTATCCTATATTCACCAATCGAAATGCTGTTTAGATTTACTAAAAAAATAATAAAAAACGACTTGGATGGTGATTAAGTTTTTAATATACATATTGCTGTTTAAATGTGATATAGAATAATAAATTTTGTATAAGATGAGATTATTATTCAATATAATTATCAAATAATTGGCTTTGGTTGCCATTACTATTTCTGTTGCTCACAGTGCCCTATATCAGTGTTTGTGCTAATATCGAAAGATTTGCTCATCAGTCTAAAATTATGTTCCAATGGATTTTAAGGGATTAATTTCTAATATATAAGAGATGCATGCATTTGATATTGGCAGATCAAAATGCATTTACTATAGTGTGCAAGTAATATCACTTTGGATCAAATTTAATTGTTTCAATTTCTGGAAATTTGCCAATATATAAGTTCAGAGTATAAAATAGCAAAATTAAAATGTTAATGAAAGTTATGGTACTGGAATCAAATCAGATTAAATTTATTAAGGAATATATGCAAGAGAATAAATTGTATTTTTGTATAATGGGTAAGTGATAGAATTTTGTGTTTCAATTGAAATTATATAATTTGAGTTCAAATATTTTTCATTTGATGCAGTTTTTTTTTCTCTCTCTATTAAGAAAAGTTGTGTGGTGGGTTACATTGTTTTCTTAAATAATTAGTGATCATGTATCAAAAGTTGTGAACCCTTAATTTTGTGTTCTTATGATGTTTCCTCTTTTTTTTTTTGAGCCAATATTAGCAACAGTTATTAAAGTCAAACTGCACTAGGTATCATTCAACACATAAGATATTTTAGAATTATTTATAATTAATGGAATTGTACAAATGTTATTGTTTATATTTTTAGATGTAATATATATATTTTTTAAATTTTGCATCATGAATCTGCATTTTGTCTGTTAATAAAAAATGAAAATTCTTGAGGGTTGCAGATTGCAGTTTAGGTTATTGGTAAGCTTGATTGAGGGTGAAATAAATGTGTAAAATTATTCCACATCTGAAAGAGATTGCTGTAAAAATCATGTTTGAGAATATATATATCATTCCTCTGTATCTCTCGTTATTTTTCTATAAACATGCATTTTACCTGCTGATGAAATTCTACATTTTGAATTTGTATTCCACTTGAAATCATTCAACAGAATTGGTTTCATAAAAAAAAAAGAAAGATTGCTTTTAGTGAACACATACTGCTCATTTTCAAAGAGATTAAGTTTTGTCATGTTCCCAACTTTAGTACCTTGTAGCAGTAAAAATTCAAACTACTGAGAGGTTCAGAAAATGTGAATAATATTTTAGTTGTAATTAGTTAAAAAATACTTTTTTTTGTGAAATAGGAAAGTTGAATATCTGCAGAGGACAAAGTTTAAAATAAAAGCATTACCATGTTTTTATTTTAAGCCAATATCTAATGTGATTAAAATGCAGCCAACTGTTTAACCCATTAGCATTGGCTAGTTATATGCTAAGAAAAACCCTAAATCCTAGTTACAGGGTGTCCAAAAAATAATTTCTGGGTTTTGAAAACTAGTATGTAGGAAAATAATACAATCAAGGAAGTAATGTTTTAACTGAAAGCATACCTGAAATAATTCTGAAAATAATTATTGAATTTCCACTTCACCGTTTATGACACTGCGTATGTCCAATTGGTATTTCACTTCTTGCCATACATGCTGCAGCATATATTTTGTTACTTGTTCAGTTGCGTCCCTTATTCTAATATTCAAATGATTAAATTCTCAAATTTTCTCTATGTAAAGGACATAGGAAGGATTGTTATGTAAGGAAATAATTCCTTACAAAGCCTCAAGAAATAAAATTAAGGACATCAAATCAGGGTGCTTAGTGGTCATAGAATTGGACCAATCCATCTGTCAGAAAATGTTGCACCAAAAACTTCAATAGCATATCTTGAGAAATGAGGGACAGGTTGGCTCAGTAGCATGTCAGGTTCATAATCTGCAGTTCCCAGGCTCGAGTCCCACCTGAGCTAGTGTTCAGATTTATCTCCTCAACCTTCCCCCTCAGTAGGGAACACTAATGGGCTTGGAAAGCTCATCAGATAGGATGTAAAGCTTTGGCTCTGTGTGAGAGAGAGCTGTAACCTGTTCACTTTGAACACAGTGGATAGCCTAGACAGGAGGCTACCATTTGTCTCTTAATGGCTGTTCAGTGGGTCCCCTTTTCCCATCCTTTTTGGGATCCTTGTGACCTGGCCATTTTCCCCATTATGTGCAAAAACGTGCCATTCAGATGCAAAGAAAAAAAAAACCCAACCCTCTTGAGAAATGTGGATGTGCATCATCTTACTGTTGACTCCCCATGAAACTGTACATGGAATGTACAGGTACAACATTCAATATGATGTTTGTGTATTTGGGGATAGTTTGTCAGATACCTTTATATTGATGTGTGTTTGCAGTAATCCAACCATTAATGTCAGTGTGTTTCAGCATCACCAGGATGTACATTCTTGTGTTTATGAATTGTTTCTATAACACTTCTACTTGTGAAGTTTAAGTAAGTTAAATCATACGTTAAGTATGAATATTCTTCAGACAATTGTATCAATGATATATCATTTGGGAGGGGAATATCATTTTGGTTCTGTTGGTAGTATGCCAGGCCCATAATCTAGTTTCCTGGTTCAGGTCCCACCAGCACTGAGAATTATTTCCATTATACCCCCACCCTCAGAAAGGAAACACCAGTGGGCTTAAAAAGGCTGGCTCCCATCAAATGGAGTGTAAAGTTGTGGCCCCATTTGTAGGAGAGACATACCCTGTGCTTGTTAAAGAACACTGTATGGCCTGGACAGAACTCTCGTCTCTCAACAGCTACCAATTTTTCATTATCACCTTTTCTGAATCCTTGTAATCTGGACATTTAGCCCATTGTGTGCAAAAAAAAAAGTACTGCTGAAAGTAAATGCAAAACATATTACACTTTAACATTTATTAAGGCACTGAACGAAACCGAGACTATGTTTTCGAAAATTATATATTAATATTGTTTGAGGCTAATGTTCTAGCCTTAATGATTACAGCATCATGCTGTATACAATTTTGGTTGTTACGAGTGCATGTTGTATTCTTGAGCATATGCCACACAAATAGTTCTTAACGTGCATCTGCAGAATAAAACCTTTGAACTTAACTCAAAACTTTTAATTTCCTTCAAAGTACTCCCCTCCAGCATCTTGCAAAGTTGCAGATGTCTATTCTAATTCTGAAACGTTTGGTGGTACTCCTTTTGGGGAATATTCCACAACTCGGAATGCATTTTGCATATCTTACACCCTTAAAAAATTCTTCCCAGCAGATTAATTCCCGGCAGATTTAATTTTTGGGAACAACTAAAAAACGCATGGTGCAAGATCGGGTGAATATGCAGGATGGGGTAGCTGTTTGATTTTTTTTTATGATCCAGACAGGCCTAACTTGCCAGGTTTTGTGAGCACTGGCATTGTCACTAAGAAGGAGAGCCATTAACATTCCTGTGGTTGGACGCTGCTACTTCATCTCCTTACCCATTTTGGGCAAAATAATGTTGGTATAGTATTGGCCATTTTAGTCATTTTTTTTTTCGGCTAAGATGTCCATTCCTTGAGCAAAAGTCTTGTTGGAGGATTTGGGAACATGGTTCATCATCCACAACCAAATTAAATGTTGATGAATAATTCTTTCCACACTGCCAATTGATACACTGGCATTTAAACTTATTACCTGAACTGTGAAGTATGGATTTTTCTTAAAAAGTTCACAAACTGTAGTGATGGTTCTCTCATTAATGGCCTCCTTCAGTCTTCCTGTACGAGGGAGGAATTCAAAGCTCTGCAGTAATCTGAATTTGCACATTTATCCCATAACAGTATCCTTGTGACCTGGTCATTTAGTCCATGGTGTGCAAAAAAGTGCCTCTCGGAGGTAAAACAACCCAAATCCCATAATAGTGCTATATGAACAGGCATGATTCTCGTATACACTAGCGATAAATTGTCGATTTTTTTTTTCATCGTTCCCAAACTTCATCTTTGTGAAAATGTAATATTTTAATAGGTTCCACAGCAACAATGCTCAGATTTTGCAAACCGATCTTTATGTGCAGCCAGCGAAGAGGGAAACTATACATCCTTTGCTTTTAACACACAATGAAAAGTTTAAAAAGCTTTTAAACAAGTCGTGGCTTGTTGACTTTGGAGGAATAATTGCAAATCTACAAGCATATCAAGAACTTTGTGAACGACCTCCATATGTAAAGGAACAGCACTCTTCTTTCCAGGCTGTTGCATTCTCAGAACATGGACTAATTTTCAGTTTTTGCTCCAAAACATCCCAGAGAGGTTCAGTAAAATTAAAATCTGTGTTTTAGACTGGCCAAAGCTGGTTTTCCATGTTCCTCAAACTACACGTTACAGACCATTCTGTGTAATACAGGGCATTAGGCTGATATTTGTATGCCCATCCTCATGTGATGCCATAATGGAATAAAGATGTAACAGTAAGCAATTGACTTAAGCCAAATCAGTTGATGTTCAGTGGATGCAGCTCCCTTCATTGAGATCAATACGATCATACTGAAATCATTCTTGAGCATATGCCACACAAGTGTACATACGTTTAGATTCGTCATTCCGCATTTCCCTGCCATTTTCTTTTTACAGTAAACAATTGGAGGCAACTTTGTCTTGTGAGCAGCTGTTCAACCATGATATCACATTCTGTATAGTTCTTTCTGATGGAAGTTGGCTCTGTAGTTATCCTGTTGCCTCAATTATCTGTTGTATGGCAAAGGATGGGTTTGCAATTTTACGTTGCTAGACCATATCAGCTGCCAACAGTCTGTGGGAGTCATTAAAGGTAGCATATAAATGCCATCTTTGTGCGACTGACAGTTTTGTGTGGAGCAGGGGTAGCTCATTCGGTAGCATGCCAGGCTCGTAATCTGCAGGTTCGAGTTTTTCCTGGGCCAGCGTTGAGATTTATCTCCGCAATCGGTAGGGTACAACCAATGTACTTGGAAAGGCTGTCGTCAACCGAATGGGATGTTAAGCCTTTTCCCCATGTGCAGGAGAGCCACGATGAGAGGCTACCATCTCTCCCAACAGCTATTCCAGTGGGTCCCCTCCCCCAACCTTCTCTGAGCCCTAAGGTCCTTGTGACCTGGCCATTTAGCCCATTGTGTGCAAAAAAGTGGCTCTCAGAGGTATAATAACCCAATGATAGTTTTTGTCCTGAATGATTTGGTATCTCAGTTTTTCTGCTATTCGACAAATAGATAAATCCATAATGTAACATGCTACTATAATACCTCTTGGAAAGTGATTTTCCACAGTCATCCTGCATCCGAATGCATGACTTGTTTAATTGGCTATCATTTTTTGAAAATGATGTAATTCATTTTTGAAGATGTATGTGCTAGAAATTTTCTATATATCAAAACCTAAAATTGCTTTTTTTTTTCTTTAAGGATCTTATCCATAATTATCTTAATTAAATCAAAATTAGGTAATTAAAATCTGAAAATATTTCTTAACTGAAACTTCTAATTTTATGCCCATTCCGTGGCAGTCCAGAAATTCTCTTGTTCACTTAACTGAAGAACGACGATACCTACTCTAGCCATTAAATTCTTAAATATGGCCAAGGTCCAAATATTAGATAAATTTGAAGAGAGAAAGGTTTTGTTCCAATTTTATATTTAGCGTAAATCTTTTAATATACTTTTCTATTTGAACTATCTAGCTGAAACACTGAATCTTGAGACAATAATTCATAAATTTTAATATAATAATATGACCCATTTCAAGTTCAGTTACTCCAAAGGTAAAAACCAAAGAAATCCAGAGTGAAACTTAACTAGAATGTGCGAGTTTAAATCTTAATGGTGCTGGTAGTTTTCTGAAGTCACTGTTAAAGCACAGGACAGAGCTCCTAATTATCAAGTTTAGTAAAAAAACAAAGTCGTGGAGAAAGGCCAAACTACCCTGAACTTTCATTTTCAGTGACCAGCTTCTACTATTAGAATCTAATGATCCATGTGATATTTCAAAAAAAAAAATTCTAATTATTTTTAAACCCACAACAAATATTCATTTATAAATGACATTGTTTTAAATATATTCTTACTGTGCTTTTTTTTTATTTTTAAACCCACAACAAATATTCATTTATAAATGACATTGTTTTGAATATATTCTTACTGTGCTTTTTTTCCTGGATTTTTGTCATTCAGTATGTCGGGAACGGATAAACTAATTTATTCAGTATGAGACTTTTCGTTTAACGAATTTTCATTTAATGAGGGGTATTCTGGAACCCTATAACAAATTGGTTCCAGAATACCCCTCATTAAATGAAACTTTAGAAAACTACCAACTGCCTGTGCAGTAATATAATGATATTGTCCTAAACAGCTAGAATATTAATCGGTATTTGTAAGTAATATGCTAAATATCCCAAGTTTCATAAATATTAGCCATTGATTACATTGGCTTGTGACACATTCAAAAGACGAGCTGCAAGTTGATATTCAATCTTATGTTTTCCACAGGCATCGAAAACAAAGATATTTAAAGGGTAAAAATATGAGTGAAAATTACTAAACTGAGAACCCATCATGTAACTAGTTAAAGGGAGTAAGGAAATTTCAGGAGAAGTGTATATATTATCCATGAGGGAAAGGAAATAGAGAAATCTGCATTTCAATGCATAGGAACTACACTTCGGTGTAATGAGCATTGGTTGCAGATATCAACTAATTCTCATTGGTTGGATAGAAGAATGCAGCCCCGTATGTAGAAAAAAATTCGAGGATGGGCAAGAGATTGAATTTCCCCCTCCGTTTTACAGGTCGTTAAAATTTTTCTTAAAACTCTGGAAATGTAAATAAGTTTAATAATTTTTTTGCCTCTGTTACCCTACATTACTAACATTCTGAAAGTGGGGAGGGGCATGGCCCTGGAAGGGTGGTGTGACAGATAAGTGTTTATTCAGAGGAATAAGATTTCTTCAGCATTCGACCTTAATATTTAAATTATGTACCAGACATATTCTACTATCAAGCTAATTGGTGCGTCCCATCCATGGAGGAAGGAATAGGGAGAGGTGCCCTTACCATCCGTTAGCATAGTTGGCTAGTGTAGCCTAGAGGTCTTGTCTCTGTGATTCACTTCCATTGGTTCACCGAATCACGTGATTTATGGGCGCCATGTGTTGTACCGTGAGACGAAAGCCTGTGAGATAGTGTGTACCAAGTTAAAACTTCTCAGTTATAGTTTTATATATCTCTACCACTTTTTTTTGTCTATAAAAGCTTCCATATTTTATCAATGCTTCACTGAGGTGCATTTGGGTGTAAAATTTCACTCAAAGAAATAATGAATATTGTTTCCGAGAAACTATCAGAAGACGGCAATTGGCTGCAAAAGTGAAATGAGTAACCAACAAAATATTTCTTTTAAGGTTCGTTTGAAACGATCTAATGCTTCCACTTTATCGTCTGCCTATGCCTATATTTGTTTGTCTGTCTCTCAACTGTTGTCTAGAGGCCCTATATAGGTAGAGGTTGACCATCTCAAAACTGGACGCCATGTTTTGTCTCTCGGATTGTTTAGCGTGCATAGCTGAATGGTTATTGCACAGATACTTATGGATTCCAGAAAAGGGTAGGATATATTTGATACAGATTTCAGTGTTCATCATTGGAAACACTTTAGAAAACGGTTAAAAAGGAAAAGTAAATTTTAGGGCTTTTTTTTTGTTTTAAGAAAGCAAAATAATATCTTTTTTTTTATGTCTGTCTGTAGGCATCGAACTTTTTTGTTTATACAGAAAAATAAATTGTTTTTGTGTTAGATAGGTAGTACTGATATATTACAATTTGCATTTTTCGAATCTCCCAAAAGTTATAACTGCGCCTTCTAACGGGGGAAAAAGTTGAAAATTCAAAAATATCAAACGATGTAGCTATTTTAGAAGTTTGAACTTTTGGTGTTGAAATGTGAAGGTTACGAAGTTACTATTGGCAACAATCACTTGACTCTTTAGACGGGGGGGGGGAGTTAATGCAACTATTTTTTTTTAACAGAAAAGTGTTTGTTTTTAGAGATAAATTGAAAATTCTTTTTGGATTGGACAGAGTTTTGATGAAATATTTGGGTATTGCGAATTTCCCAAAAGCTATAATTGCGCCCTCTAACGGTGAAAAAAAATCGAAAAGTCCCAAAATTTTAAACGAATATTGCAAATGATGTAGTTATGCTAAAAAAATTTGAAATTTTGGTCGTGGAATGCGACAGTCTTGAAAATTCCATTGACAACAATGAGTTGACCCTAAGCCCAAGATAGGTAAACGGAACGGTTTCGTTTTAAGAGGCAATTAAATCTCTTTTAATTGGTTACTAATGAAATGTAATTGGCATTTTCAAAGGTAGTTTCAATTTATATCGGAGATCACTAAATATCGAAACTGCAAAACTTTTAACGAATGATTCAAGTGATCTATTTAGAGTAGAAATTTCGGCATATAGAGTTCTGTTATGGTAGAAATTTCGCTGAGAGCAATGATCTGCCCACTGTTTTCAGAGGAGCGAGAGAAAAACAACTTTAAATTTAAGAACTAAAAGACAAATACTTTTTATGATTTATAATTACTAATAAAATACTACTATGTACATTTCCCCCATCAAATATTAAAAAATAAATAACCCCTCAACAGATGCTTGTACAGAGGTCTGACAGGAGCCTGTCAATATATATGCCATAGTAGAAGGTCGGGTAGTAAAACTCTAAATAGCATGATGTGACTTCATTATTTATTCCCATCTTACTCATAGCACTAAAAAAGTAATAATTGCCACCCGAGATCATAGGTGGCGCCCAAAATTCACGGGAAGAATGATAGTCATTATTAGTCGAAAAAGATTGATGGTATTAGTCCAACAGGTTAGAATACTCTGGCATATTTCAGGAGTGATACGGGTTAGAATCCCGTATGTCGGAGACATTTTTTCCACAAAAATGTTTATTGATTTATAGACGTTTGAACGTCTACAGGTACACCTGAGATTATTAACTATTGTTTAAATCGTTAACATTTTGTTAGGGCCTGTAAAACAAAAAAAAAGTGCATATATATATATTGTTTATCTCTTAAAAAAGTTCATTTTCGCACCCTCTTTTAGTTAAGAGGGCAAAGCCTTGTTGTCATTGTAAATCTTTTTACCATAACACTGTACTACCAAAATTTCGGATCTCTAGTGTATATAGCTCATTTGCCATGTTCTTTTAAAATTTTAGTATTGAAAATTTTTGAAATTGCGAATCGCAATATTTGTTCGACACTTCTCCAACCGAAAAAGAATTTTACACTTAGCTCTAAAAGTGAAAAAATTGATTTTCTATAGACGGACAGACAGGTGGAAAGACAGATGGACAGACAACAGTTAACAGAGACTGACAGACGAACAAATATTGGCATAGGCAGACGACAAAGTAAAAACAGCTCGTTTTTCAAACGAACCTTAAAAGAAATTATTTGTTGGTTTTCAGTTAGCTAGTTTCACTTTGCAGCCGTTTGCCGTCTTACAGAGTTTCTCAGGGAAAAATATTCATTAAATTATTTGAGTGAAATTTTTACACCCAAATGCAGCGCAGTGAGGCATTCATAAAATATAACAGCTTTTATAGAAAAATAGTGGTAGAAATATATAAAACTATAACAACTGAGAAGATTTAACTTGGTACATACAGGGGCGGGGGTGGCTCAGTCGGTAGCGCGCCAGGCTCGTAATCTGTAGTTCCCAGGTTCGAGTTCCATCTGTGTCAGCGTTGAGATTTATCTCCGCAAAATTCCCCGCCCTGCCCACGGTCAGTAGGGGACACCTATGGGCTTGGAAAGGCTGCCGTCCGTCCGATGGGGCGTTAAGCCGTGGCTCCGTGTGCGGGAGAAAGCCATACCCTGTGCACGTTAAAGAACACGCTGGATGGTCTTGACGAGAGGCTACCATCTGTCTCCCAACAGCTGTTCCAGTGGGTCCCCTCCCCCAACCTTCTCTGAGCCTTTGGGGTCCATGTGACGGCCATTTAGCCCATGGTGTGCAAAAAAGTGCCGCTGAGAGGTAAAACAACCCAACGTGGTACATACACTAACTCGGGCTTTCGTCTCACGGTACGACAAAACATGGCATCCATAAACCACGTGACTATTACTGCACCACCTTATTTCCCTAGTGCAATTGTATTGATGTTTTCAAAAATCATCATCATCATCATCAACCTCAAGCAGCCATGGGCTACGGAGGTCCAACCAGACCGTGCAATTTAGTTCTCCAAGCAAGTCTATCCTGAGCTACATCTACTGCATCTGGCCACTGCACACCAATTCTAACAAGGTCCTGTTTGACATTGTCTGCCCACCGCATCCTAGGTCTCCCCTTCTTTCTGAGGCCTTTAGGCACACTGTTCATAACCCTATTCGCCAATCTATAATTATTCATACAGGCAACATGGCCAAACCAACGGAGTCTCTCTCTGCACAATATGCTGCTTAAAGGAGGTTGCAAACTCCTTTGCCTAACCTCATCATTAGTTACAAAGTTGAACCACCTAATGCCCAAGATACTGCGTAAGCATCTGGAATCAAAAGCATCTAGTTTCCTGTTATCTTGTTTACAAAGTGTCCAAGTTTCACTACCATAACTAACCCTAGAAAGAACCAAACTATTATACAGTCTGATTTTAGTCTTTAGGTGTATACGCCTATTTCTCCACACTCTCCATAGATTCTTAAAAGTCCCGGCAGCAATCCCTATTCGTCTGTTAATCTCATGCCGCACATCACCACTATCTGTTACATAGCTCCCAAGATAAACTGTGACACCTGCTCAAGACGGCAACCATTCAGATTAACTGAATCACAGCCTGCCTGACCAATTTTAATCACTTTAGTTTTCTCTCTGTTTATAACCAAACCTACTCTACTACCAGTCTCATCAACAGCTCGAATGAAAGAGTTCATCTCATCAACATCATTTGCCAAAAGGGCTAAATCATCAGCATAATCTAAATCAGAAATTTTCATATCTCCAGCCCATTTAAGGCCAAAATCTTTCCCTTGAAGTGAATTTCGCATAACATAATCAATAACCAAACTAAAGAGAAAAGGAGACAAAATGCACCCTTGTCGAACACCAGAAGTAATGCTAAACCAATTGCTACAAGCCTTACCAACTCTCACACATGACTCAGTGTTATTATAGAGAGCTTTCATTATGTTAACTAACTTGTCTGGTATACCATATGATTTCACAATCAACCACAAATTATGACGATCAACAGAGTCGAAAGCCTTTTTGAAATCAACAAAGCTAGCAACCAAAGGTTTCTGAAACTCTAAACATTTCTCAAGAATCTGCCTAAGTGAAAATATCTGATCCACACATCCCCTACCACTTCTGAATCCACATTGCTCATCACGCAATTGACTGTCAACCAGATTCTTAATTCTATTAAGCACAATCATGGAAAGAACTTTACCTGGAACAGAGAGTAGGCTAATACCCCTATAGTTATCACAAGAACTGCGATCACCTTTTTTGAAAATAGGGATAACAATAGCTCTGGTAAAATCCTTAGGAACCATGCCTTTATCATAAAAGATATTCAGAATTTCAGTCATCCAAATGGTAACCGAAACATTTCCAGCTCTAAGCATTTCTGTAGTAATTTCATCTACCCCTGGGGATTTATGAAGCTTAAGTTTAGAAACAGCCAAAATAACTTCGGATTGTGTTATAGGGCCAACATTAAAGCCACCAATGCATCTATCATCATTGCAAACAATGGGAATAGAACTAACCGCATTGTTTAGTACATCACTGAAATGCTCAGCCCACCTAGCCATGACAGAATCCTCACCTTCTATAACCTTACCTTGTTTATCCTTCAATCCCTGTATACCTGTCCGTTTTCTACCACACAAAACATTAACTATCTGGTACAGCTCTCTGCTGTTGTGCTGTCTAACTGCTTCCTCGGCTTTGTCAGCCAAACCATCAAGCCAAAGATTCTTATCGGCAGCTAACTGATCTTTTACACGTTTATTAAGTTCTCTGTAATGCTTTCTATTAGAACTAGTAGGGTATTGATTAAGGACATTCCTGCAGTTCTTTCTTTCCGAAATAAGCTCAAGTGCCTTATCACTCAAATAATTTTGCCTCTTCTGCTCCTTTTTTCCTAAAAGAGTACTGCTAGTGTCCAAAAAAGCCTGTTTAAAATGATCCCATTCTTCCTCAACTTCAGTGGTAAGCATACCATGACTGTCATAATGACTAAGTAACCTATCATGGTAAGCTTTGGCTATAACTGCGTCTTTCAGAGCTTCAGTATTAAAAGCAAATTTTTTAACCCTAGCACAACACTTTTTTAAGTTTAAGTTGCAAGACACTTTTAACTAGGTAATGGTCAGATCCAATTTCAGCTCCCCTATATGCCCTGGTATTTCTAACAGAACTAGCCCATTTGCTGTTAATTAATATATAATCAATCATATTCCTATGCAGCCCATCAGGTGAAACCCATGTGTACTTATGTATGTCGCGATGTTTGTAATATGTGTTAGTTATTCTGAAACCATTGAGTTTACTCACCTGTAGGAGACGTTGCCCATTGCCATTGCAGCTACCAATACCAAAAGGGCCTATTACTCCTCCCCAAAGGTCAGAGTCAGTACCAACTTTGGCATTGAAGTCACCAAGAACAACGGTAATATCTCCTTTCTTGACAGAATTCAAAATATCCTGAAGTTGTTCATAAAACCTATCCTTCTCATCCTTATCGGCATCCTCAGTGGGGGCATAACAGCAGATAACATTCAGGTCTTTAACGCTTGTCTGAAATTTTGCTGTAAGAAACCTTTCATTAATGCACTCATATCCTAGAAGAGCATCGCTAGCGTGTCTACTGAGAAGCAGACCCACGCCTTGGTGATGCTTATTGTCGTCCCTCCCTGAAAAGAGAAATTTAAGATTATTTTTAAGAATCTGACCTTTATATGTCCATCTGGTCTCTTGCAAGCCGAGAATATCTAAATTATAATGGTGGAATTCTTGTGTGAGGACATCAAGAGAAAAAGCTCTGTGCAGAGTCCTCACATTCCAACTACCTATGGAGAGAAAATGGTTAGTAGGATGTTTAAAGAAACTATGTTTATTGAGAGAGGGAATGCCGACAATATCAAACAGCCCCCTAATCGCAGACATGGGGCAAAGACCCGTTCCCCCACCACTAAAGGCTGAAGCCATCTACACTGGAAGACTTCCTCCAATGTAGAATTTGACGATGCCAATAGAAGCAAAGAGTTCAGGTGCCTGCGATGACCTCTGCTCAGGATTATCCACCAGCTGATAAACATATCCTGTGAATCTATTCACTTGGAGCTGTCAACCCACAAACAAACAGAAAACACAGCGGAAGATTTTCCCTCCACAGAAGCCCACCAGTGCAGCAAAATCAGGATCCATAATCAAGCTCAGAGCCATATATCTGTCCAGTCCAGTGGGTTTATATGGTCAGCACCAGGACCCTGTGTGGTTGACCACTCCTCAGCAGGGTAGAAAAAAAAAGAAAAGTAGCCATAGTTGTCCAGATCAGTAGGCCACACTAATCTGGCAGCCCTCCCCTTCCGTTCACTTCCACAAGAGAGTATCTCTTTTGAAAGTTACTAACGGTCCGCACCACGAGAAGGCGGGGTCGGACATTAGGTGCTAGGCCTGGCCGGTTCTATGCATCATCACAGGGATAATTATACTCTGTAACAATAGACTAGAACTTCCAAAGTACCCTTTTTCAAAAATAATTACTAGTGGTGGCAAACCATCTGCCTGACCAATTTTCACCACTTTAGTTTTCTCTCTGTTTATAACCAAACCTACTATACTACCAGTCTCATCAACAGCTCGAATGAAAGAGTTCATCTCATAAACATCATTTGCGAAAAGAGCTGAATCATCAGCATATTCTAAATCAGAAATTTTAAGATCTGCCGACCATTTTAGGCAATCCTTAATTGTAAGAGATTCGGGCGATTTTGAATACTTTCCTTGCATCCTTCTTACCAACTCCCGGCCAACATGGGCCACACAGTGATCAGACACACTACAATTTTCACTCTCAGAAGAATTTTACTCCAAATCTCTCCCCCCCCCCCTCTTGCCACAAAACTACGACGCAGCACTTCCTTGGCACCAAACTTAACCACCTCCTTCATTATTAGGTGCCTGCGGCCAAAAGCCTATCTCCAACATGTAGGGTCGCTAGCACTTCACTGTACTGGTTCCTACTTTTTGACGCACACAGAAAAAACTTTCTCGTGGACCAGATGATAAAGGGGCCAAGGTCTCTTTTACAGAATGGTCCAGTTTTTAAAGAAACCACGAACTACCGGCAAGCTGTGGTCGACCCACACCTTGCCGGTAGTTCGTGGTTTTTTCCCTTCTCGGACCATTTTTTGAAGGTGCTAACCACGACTGACCGTGAGCACCCTCGGAAATGCTGACCCAGTCGTCTGGCCATTATCAAAGGATGTATAAGGAAAAAAAGTTCAGCTTTGACAAAGCGTAAGTGGCGACCTCAAGTGGTGTTTCGATTCGTATCGTGCATTTGTTTAAGCTGGGGATGCAAACAATAAGGGGCAAAGGAATTATGCATCAAAAAATTTATATTTTAAAAAAGGAAAAAAAGTAACTGCACTTTGTATTTGTAAAAAATAATATCATGATTTTAATAAAGGTTTATTTTCTCCACTGGAATTATTTTTCGTTGAACCAACAATTATAAATTGAACGGATAGAGAAGTTTTGAAATTAGCCTGAAGTTAATTTATAGAATAAATTATTACAATTAGAAGCTTTCTTGGTTGTATAGAAACAGGAAACAGAATTGATATTAATATACTCTGCAAGGATATCAATGGGAAATTATTACATAGGAAAAGCGAAGAGAATGGAAGTTGACAGCAACATGTAATTACAAAAGCGTTCGTCCCCTGTAATGTTCGTTTCACCTCTACGCCAAATGCACGATACTCGATTTTACATTAATCTCTATGGAAGCTTAACTTCTTCTCCCTCTACATTCTTTGCCATTATGTTTTGGCCTTTGTCAAACTCGCTTAAGTCCGCTACCTTTCCCATCTGAAGAACAAAATAACATTGATTAACAGAGATCGATATCAAGTGTTATTTATACTGTTTCATGACCTTCACAAGCGTCATCGTTTACCTGTAATTGCTTCGATTTTCATAGAGACGCTCTAGTCATAATGTTTTAGTTCTTCGGTGCATAATACTGTTATTTCAATAACATTTAAAAAGTAGTCAGGTACTTCGGAAACATCAGATATTGGTAGTACGGCGTTCCTCTTCAATGATTCGGAAACATCTAGTACTGGATTCGAAGTTTTATTTCTGCAGCAATACGTTACATAAGAGCACACTCTTCTGCCTCTCGTTAACATAGATAATCTCTCGTTAACACAGACAACTGACGCCTGCAAGTATGAGTAATATGGCGCCACTCGGTTACATTTTCGATTGAGCATATCCCTTTCTCTCTTCCTATAGGTGGCAACAGTATTTATAATGATGGCGTTCAAATACTTATTGAAAGGTAAGTTCCTCTGTGTAACAAAATAGTAAATATTATTTTTTCAATGTGGTGTAGGGAGCCCCAAATAGGAGGCTTATTTCAACGTGTTCCACTCTGACTTGGAACCTCTTTTTCAATAATTTGCTAATTGCAAGATTGTGAAATGGACGTAGTTTTTAATATAGTTTCTTCAATGAAGAAAATGTTTTTAAAGGAAAAATATGCTGATGATTGAATTATTCGCGAATGGTTAAATTTTGGTTCATATCTTCCAAAGTGCTCAATTTATCCGACAATATATCTTTGCAAAGTCATACTCCTCGTTGTGTCTCGTCAAATCTATCTCTGGCAGTCAAACCATGGTTTCAATGATGCCTGGATGGCTCAATCAGTAGTGCGCGAAGCTCGTAATTTGCAGATCCCAGGTTCGAGACCTGCTTGTGTTTTGCCCCCCCCCCCGTGCAACTTCTTATCGCCCTAGGGCTTGTAATGGCCTCTGTCAGTTGGATGGGACATTAAGCAGTGGCCCCATTGTGTGGGTAGAGCCATACCCTGAGCGTGAAAGAACATGCTGGATGGCCTTAACAGGAGGCTACCGTCTATCCAGTGGGTCCCCTCCCCCTAACTTTCTCTGAGCACCCAAGGGTCTTTGTGACCAGGAATTGTACAGTTCATGTGGCATTGCAGGTATAGCAAGTTTAATAATTCGGAGAATTGCTGGTACATCTACGTAAGATATACCAGCAATTTTCTGCCAACCTTCTCTGAGACCTCGGAGTCTTTGTGACTGGAAAATATGCAAAATTATTTGTTGTACAGTACATGTGGCATTAAACCGTCCCGTGGCCGAGTGGTTAGCGCGCTTGGCTACTGATCTACGAGACCTGGGTTCGAGCCCCGGATAAGGCATGGATGTATGTGTTGCTTATTCTGCTGAGGTCCTGCCATCCTCTCAGACCTTCTACTATGGCATATAAACTGACAGGCTCCTATCAGACCTCTGTGGCAAGCAGCTGCTTGAGGGGGTATTTATTTTTATTTACATGTGGCATTGCAGGTATACACATTTAATTTCCCTCAAAACTGCTAAAAGTTTTTCATAATTAAAATAGAATTGTTTTAGAAATAGCATGTATCACCATGAGCTGTCTGGCTACAGTATCAGTGCTGTGATGAAAGGCACACACCAGTTTCATTTTGACCAAGTAATTAGTGAATTTGCAAAGAAAAAATATATTTTTTAATATTCATTGATTATTGGTGGCAAAATTGCAGTTTTCAGTGTTCAGAGCCCTTTTACCACATTTTTTTTGCACATAATGTGTTAAATGGCAGGTAATGGTATCTCAGAGAAGTCTGGGGAAACTACTGGATAGCTGTTAAGAGGTAGTTGGAATGTGAGGACTCTGCACAGAGCTTTTTCTCTTGATGTCCTCACACAAGAATTCCACCATTATAATTTAGATATTCTCGGCTTGCAAGAGACCAGATGGACAGATAAAGGTCAGATTCTTAAAAATAATCTTAAATTTCTCTTTTCAGGGAGGGATGACAATAAGCATCACCAAGGCGTGGGTCTCCTTCTCAGCAGACATGCTAGTGATGCTCTTCTAGGATATGAGTGCATTAATGACAGGTTTCTTACAGAAAAATTTCAGACAAGCGTTAAAGACTTGAATGTTATCTGCTGTTATGCCTCCACTGAGGATGCCGATGAGGATGAGAAGGATAGGTTTTATGAACAACTTCAGGATATTTTGAATTCTGTCAAGAAAGGAGATATTACCCTTGTTCTTGGTGACTTCAATGCCAAAGTTGGTACTGACTCTGACCTTTGGGGAGGAGTAATAGGCCCTTTTGGTATTGATAGCTGCAATGGCAGTGGGCAACGTCTCCTACAGGTAAGTAAACTCAATGGATTCAGAATAACTAACACTTATTACAAACACCGCGACATACATATACATAAGTATACATGGGTTTCATCTGATGGGCTGCATAAGAATATGATTGATTACATATTAATTAACAGCAAATGGACTAGTTCTGTTAGGAATACCAGGGCATATAGGGGAGCTGAAATTGGATCTGACCATTACCTTGTTAAAAGTGTGTTGCAACTTAAACTTAAAAAGTGTTGTGCTAGGGTTAAAAAATTTACTTTTAATACTGAAGCTCTGAAAGATTCAGTTATAGGCAAAGCTTACCATGATAGGTTACTTAGTCATTATGACAGTCATGGTATGCTTACTACGGAAGTTGAGGAAGAATGGGATAATTTTAAACAGGCTTTTTTGGACACTAACAGTACTCTTTTAGGAAAAAAGGAGAAGAGACAGAATTATCTGAGTGATAAGGCACTTGAGCTTATTTCGGAAAGAAAGAACTGCAGGAATGTCCTTAATCAATACCCTACTAGTCCTAATAGAAAGCATTACAGAGAACTTAATAAACGTGTAAAAGATCAGTTAGCTGCTGATAAGAATCTTTGGCTTGATGGTTTGGCTGACAAAGCCGAGGAAGCAGTTAGACAGCACAACAACAGAGAGCTGTACCAGATAGTTAATGTTTTGTGTGGTAGAAAATGGACAGGCATACAAGGATTGAAGGATAAACAAGGTAAGGTTATAGAAGGTGAGAATTCTGTCATGGCTAGGTGGGCTGAGCATTTCAGTGATGTTCTAAACAATGTAGTTAGTTCTACTCCCATTGTTTGAAATGATGATAGATGCATTGGTGGCTTTAAAGTTGGCCCTAAGTTATTTTGGCTGTTTCTAAACTTAAACTACATAAATCCCCAGGGGTAGATGAAATTACTACCGAAATGCTTAGAGCTGGGAATGTTTCGGTTACCACTTGGATCACTGAAATTCTGAATATCTTTTATGACAAAGGCATGGTTCCTAAGGATTTTACCAGAGCTATTGTTTTGGCTATTTTCAAAAAAGGTGATCACAGTTCTTGTGATAACTATAGGGGTATCAGCCTACTCTCTGTTCCAGGTAAAGTTCTTTCCATGATTGTGCTTAATAGAATTAAGAATCTGGTTGACAGTCAATTGCGTGATGAGCAATGTGGATTCAGAAGTGGTAGGGGATGTATGGATCAGATATTTTCACTTAGGCAGATTCTTGAGAAATGTTTAGAGTTTCAGAAAGGCTTTCGACTCTGTTGATCATCATAATTTGTGGTTGATTGTGAAACCATATGGTATACCAGACAAGTTAGTTAACATAATGAAAGCTCTCTATAATAATACTGAGTCGTGTGTGAGAGTTGGTAAGGCTTGTAGCAATTGGTTTAGCATTACTTCTGGTGTTCGACAAGGGTGCATTTTGTCTCCTTTTCTCTTTAGCTTGGTTATTGATTATGTTATGCGAAGTTCACTTCAAGGGAAAGATTTTGGCCTTAAATGGACTGGAGATACGAAAATTTCTGATTTAGATTATGCTGATGATTTAGCCATTTTGGCAAATGATGTTGATGAGATGAATTCTTTCATTCGAACTGTTGATGAGACTGGTAGTAGAGTAGGTTTGGTTATAAATAGAGAGAAAACTGAAGTGATGAAAATTGGTCAGGCAGGCTGTGATTCAGTTAATCTGAATGGTTGCAGTCTTGAGCAGGTGTCACAGTTTAATTATCTTGGGAGCTATGTAACAGATATGGTGATGTGTGGCATGAGATTAACAGATGAATAGGGATTGCTGCCGGGACTTTTAAAAATCTATTGAGAGTGTGGAGAAATAGGCATATACACCTAAAGACTAAAATTAGACTGTATAATAGTTTGGTTCTTTCTAGGGTTAGTTATGGTAGTGAAACTTGGACACTTTGTAAACAAGATAACGGGAAACTAGATGCTTTTGATTCCAGATTCTTACGCAGTATCTTGGGCATTAGGTGGTTCAACTTTGTAACTAATGATGAGGTTAGGCAAAGGAGTTTGCAACTTCCTTTAAGCAGCATATTGTGCAGAGAGAGACTCCGTTGGTTTGGCCATGTTGGCTGTATGAATAATTATAGATTGGGGAATAGGGTTATGAACAGTGTGCCTAAAGGGCTCAGAAAGAAGGGGAGACCTAGGATGCGGTGGCAGAAAATGTCAAACAGGACCTTGTTAGAATTGGTGTGCAGTGGCCAGATGCAGTAGATGTAGCTCAGGATAGACTTGCTTGGAGAACTAAATTGCACGGTCTGGTTGGACCTCCACAGCCCGTGGCTGCTTGAGGATGATGATGATGATCAATTCCATCCAGCAAGTTCTTTAACATAACAAGGTATGTCTCTCCTGAATATGGGACTATGCCTTAATGCCCTTCTGAGAAACTTTTGCATTTCGAAGCCTATTGGTGTCCCTTTTCTGACTGGGGACAGGGTGGAGGTTAGTAGTCACTTCATACACAGTTGGGGCTCAAACTTGGGAACTACAGATTACTAGGCTGGGAATTAATGCTTAACATCCAGAAGAAGAAGAAAAAATTTTCTGGAAAAATTGTAAAAAAATCATCTTCAAAGTACTTCCATAAAAACAAGAAATAAATATCAATTCAGATTAATGAAAAATAGTTTGAAATATTTCATCAAAGAGAACATTCAATTTCATAAAAGGTATACCAGTAGTAACCAGAAAAAAATGTACTACAGTACTTTTGCAGTTTAAATTACCAGCTCACTAGAAGGAGCCATTAGTTATCACTCATTATTATGAACATAAATATGAAGCATAAAGTAACGTAAGTGAAAACTGTACAGTATGGCTGTGAAGCATGTTTGCAAGTTATGGACAGTTTATTGAATTGTTTTTTTTATTTGCATGGCCTGGCTTTTGTTGTTGTTTTTTTTAGGTGTAAAGTTAAGAAAGAAAGTTTTTAGGGGTGGATGGGTAGAATTTTGTGATTTTTATGCAATTTAGATTATTTCTTTATGTGTAAAATAAAGGTATGAAATTTGCCTTTCTGGTAAGTAGAAAATTTATATTTTTCAGTTAGCTACTTTCAGACCTGGATCTAGAAGAAGAAAATCAAGGGGGTAGGTCCACCTCGATTTCAAAATGCAATCGAACAGAAGAGACTGGATTTCAAATTCAGTATAACATTTCCACTTCTGTTTTACAGGTTAAAAAAAAATTCTTGAAAAATGAGTGAAATATAAATAAATTTAATAATATTTTGTCTATCAACTTCTCTAGCATTCTGAAGGGGGATAGGGATTAAATAACCCAATGGGTAAAACAGTCTCAAAAATGCCAAAAATCATGATAGTAAAATGCTCCCCAGGGTTAACTGTATCAAGGTAGTATAACATTTCCACTTCCATTTTACAGATCTTAAAAAAAAAAACTGAAAAATGCATGAAATCTGAATAATTTTTTATTTTTGTCTTTTAACCTTGCTTGCATTATGAAGGTGGAATAGGGACTAAATAACCCAATGGGCTAAAACAATTGCAAAAACATCAAAAATTGTGAACAATGAACTGCCTTTCTGTATTAAAAAAAAAGCCCCCAGGGATAAACACCCAATGGATGAAAAGATGTCAAAAAGCACATAAACTAACCCCCCCCCCCCACATATTCTAAAATCTTTCTAAACACATACACTATTTCCAATTTAATAACATCCTTTATTATTATTTTGTAGGGTTGGAAAAACTTTCCTGCTCACTATTGAGTACAGCTGATTTTTCTTGGTTGATTCTTATCGAAATCTTGTTCTCTTCTTCAGATAATCTGAATTTGTTGACTTCATTCTCTAAACTATCAATGACAAATAAAATGTTCATAATTTCTTCCTCCTTCAAAATTTTCAATCTATGGAAAGCCATCTCAACAAATAAAATATAAAAAATATAAAAATCCAAAATTATATCAGAAATTGTCAAAAAATATTCTTCAAAAAGAAACATCTGAGATTATCTCCAAAATTTATATCAGAGAATTTTAACAGCTGCAGAAGTTCTAATCCCCAAAGTATTCTAAAAATAAGCCTGACTTGACCTGTTCCTTTTCATTTAGCACAAACATCTGAACCATAGCAGAAGTTAGAACTGGAAGGTCCAGGGCACCACTAACCCACAGTGCAGCAAATTTATCAATAAGTTAACCACAGCTGCTCTAAAGCTGACCGAGCTAATGGCAGAACTGAAAAAAGGGATGGCATATATCCAAGTTTGCTCCAGGTGGCAAAATAGCTATTGAGCAGCCTGGGTAGGTCAACAATAAATGTTGATCATTAGCACCACTGAATTTTCACCTGCAGAGCAGCACGAAGCTCTACAACTTGTTCACCCCTCAAATGATCAAATCTGCCCAAGCCAATAAAGGCAGGTTGTTCCCTCGGGATCGTGTGAGTTATGTGCACCGACAGCAACTGACAAGCAATGGCTCCTAGAATATCACATGCAGTTTAAAAAGGGAGATTCCCAGGCAGCATTTTTCAGCTTAGTAATGACACCAAGCTGAAATCCCCTCAATGTCACAGCCTGCACCAACCTACCTTTAAGGGAATGGTGATTGCACTTCTACCACCATTTTTGATTCTAGCACAGCTATAGAAATTTAAGAATGCAATGGTAAATCCTTACATGTATGCGATACAACAGAGGGAATGGCAATTTGCAAAACTGTAGACTATTCATTAGCTGCAGTCACATCACAGTATACTAAAACATGAGGAATGTTTGAATTAATCTAATGGTGCATCAGCATATGACGGCTATTTCTAGTTCTTACATCTTTAACACTTTAATGCCCAAAACGGCTGAAATTTGAAATGGACTTGTCCAAATAGCATTATTCCTTTGTCTTTAATTTTAATACCTCTACCCTTTTCTGAAATTTCCTGGGTGTTAAAGGGTTAATAATGTATCGGACAGGAATGATACAGATAAATATGATCAAGTTTCTTGTATTAATAACAAAATCAGATGTAAGAATAATAATCTGAGATAGATTTGAGATAAATATGTATTAGTAAAACTTTCAATGTATGTTTTATTCATAACAAGGATTTTTCAAGTTAAATCCTTGTTATGAATTTAGCATAGGATAAATTCAAAATTTTCCATTTTAAGTTGTTGGTCAGAATTTATACGGTGACAATCTGGAACCTATCTATAGTGTAAGAACCTATCTAGTGTAAATCAAGTGATGGGTGTAATTTTATTAAATTGCTTTTATGTCCAGGAGAAAAGGAATAGGTTCTTTATCAGCCAAAAGGCCTAGTGAAGTTGCAAATTTTTTTTTGCCAGCGGACTTTTTAATTTGAAAAGGAGCCCTATCTTGTATATGCCCCAAGACATTTTCTGGATCTACCCATCTTCATTTATATTATTTTGTTTTTGTTCTTCAAGTGTGAAATGAAGGTTTGTTGTTTGGTGAAATGTACAAAATAGATATTGAAATTTTGTTTCCTTATTTTAAGTGTGGAACTAAGGTTCTTTGTTTAGGCTGATTATTGACTGTTTTTAACCCTTTAATGTCCAAGATATCTGAGAAAAAGGTAGAGGGCTGTAAAGACAAAGAAATAGCACTATTCGGACTAGTCCATTTCAAAATCTTGGCCGTTCTGGGCGTTAAAGAGTTAAACATGCTCGTTGTACCTGTTGAGCCATCGATTGACTTGCACATTGCTTATTTTTTCTTATTAATGCTATAATTTGTTGCCATTATTGTTTTTTTTTTTAAATAGTTATGGATAAGTACCATTAAAATGCAATATATCATTATGCTATGTAAAATATATATGGGCATGAGTGCTCTTGAACTGCAGTTCTGCCCACTGTTAGAAAATACTGTGTAGCAGGAAATTAGTTTTGAAGAATTAATTGAAAAATATTATCAGAATTCCAAAATATCGAAATGATAAAGCATAATGAATAACAGAGACAGTAGTTTTATTATTTCCACAGTTTTTTGTGATGTAGGCCTAATATTATCTATATCAATAATACACTGCTGGCCATTAAAATTGCAACACCAGGAAGAACTCATCAGATTGTCCTGAAATATGAAAGATGAGTAGCCCATGGAAGAGCATGTAAATGATTCAAAAATTAGTTTTGAAGAATTAATTGAAAAATATTATCAGAATTCCAAAATATTGAAATGATAAAGCATAATGAATAACAGAGACAGTAGTTTTATTATTTCCACAGTTTTTTGTGATGTAGGCCTAATATTATCTATATCAATAATACACTGCTGGCCATTAAAATTGCAACACCAGGAAGAACTCATCAGATTGTCCTGAAATATGAAAGATGGGTAGCCCATGGAAGAGCATGTAAATGATTCAAAGCGTAGCACATAACCACATCATGTGTGACAGTAATGCCCCCTGGAAGTGGTATAAGAGGAGATTACAAAGAGCCGGTGTAAAGCACTGGGATTGTGTTTGCTTGCAGTTCTTGCACATTAAAGGATCAAGTATACCCCATCGAAGAACAAAACATCCATACGACCAGGTTTCCGACTTTGATTGAGTGAGAATTGTGGGATTATGGGAAAGCAGATTATAGTACACATCCGACGTCTCATCCTCTCAATGCTGGACCATGTAGCAGCAGTTATTGCCACTCATGGTAGCTGCACAAGATACTGATTTATTTGTATTCCACAAGCCTAACCGAGTTGCATTTGTAATCATTTGATCCTTGTATCATAAGTTATGTACATATTCACTAAATATTGCTTTGATATCTCTTGTCTTTCTTGGTGTTGCACTTTTAATGGTCAGTAGTGTATTTAGCTCTTTCTGTATTGTGTAATATTTAGAAGCTTAAATTTAACTAGCTCTCCCGTGGCCGAGTGGTTAGCACACTTGGCTACTGATCTAAGGGACCTGGGTTCGAGTCCCGGGTAAGGCATGGATGTGTGTTGTTTTTCTGCTGAGGTCCTGCCATCCTCTCAGACCTGTGGCATATAAACTGACATGCTCCTGTCAGACCTCTGTGGCAAGCAGCTGCTTGAGGGGGTATTTATTATTTGTTTTTAAATTTAACTTCTGTTATTTTTACTGTAAGCAACAACCTTGCTGAATAACACATTAATGAATTTGACTGGAAGCAGCTCTCCTAGGCACCCTCCTTAATTACTGTTCAGAGAAAGGGAGAGATAGCCAGAAATAATAGCTGTAGTAAAGAAATGGTTGAACAGCATTCATGCAGAACAAAAAGCATGGCATTTATACAGGGACAAAAATTTCAAATCAGACTGAAAATCTCAATGCAAGAGTCTTGTACATGCATATCTGAACATGTTAGTTCCTGCCAGAACCTGTATAGACTTGAACCTCTTGTGATGTTCACCTAATTTCTCATGCTGCATCAGTAAATTATAAACTTATCTAAATTATAAAATTATCTTTAAAAAAAAAAGATTTATCAGCATCATTTATTGTTTACATTTATTTATTATTTAGATTTTTATTTATGTAATTTTACCAGATCTGCAGTAATTGAAATATATACTACAAATGTATTATATTTTAATCCTTATTTCTATATTTAATATTAAGGGATATATCACTCTGAAGTTAACATCGATCAGTTTTAGAGGAAAAATTGTCTTGTGCCAGATGGAATACAAACCCACGACCTCCTGATAATATGTCAGGTGCTCTGGACCACTGAGCTTCCGGCCGCCAATCAAGATCTCTAATTGATGCTGTGAAATTTTTACCAACAGTACACAATTCTCCATGTCTCATGAAGGTATTTGTCCGAGCTGCTCTCAGCCTCAAGAACCAATGACAATCATGTCATGAAGATGGTAAGTACATTCTGAGAACAATTGTTTGAATTGAAGAGTTTTTTATTTAATGAATATTATCCGTAATATTCATTAAATATGCTGAAAAATATCTCTTCAATTTAAACAATTGTACACTCAATGTACTTACCATCTTCATGACATGATTGTTATTGTTTCTTGAGGCTGAGAGCAGCTCAGACAAATACCTTTATGAGACATGGAGAATTGTATACTATTGGTAGAAAGTTCATAGCATCAATTAGAGATCTTGATCGGTGGCCGGTAGCTCAGTGGTCCAGAGCACCTGACATGTTATCAGGAGGTCATGGGTTTGTATCCCATCCAGCTCAAAGCAATTTTTCCTCTAAAAATTTTAATCTACTTAAAGAGTGATATTCATTTGATATATACCTAATAGGTTGAGTTTATTAATTATCTATAAAATTTAAATGTTCATTGGACCTTTTATTAACTTTCAAGCTTCATGAAGACAAACTCTGTATATTTTAGCTACAGCATGGAGAATATTAGTGCAGCAGTCTCGAAATCGAATTGTGTCCAGAAATCCTGCAGATCCACATTTTGATCGAAAGAAAATGTTAGAGGTGTGCCAGCCTATAATATGGGAAGACAATAAGAAGCCAGAGTGGGAAAAATGTTCAAAAAATTTATTAAAAATACAAACCGAAGTAATTGCCTTTTATTTCTATTATATATATATTGGTATAATTTTATATAAATATGAAGGGTAAAACACAGTGTACTGAATTAAAGAGAGATTGAGTTAACTTTATAAACACTGTAGATGCTGAACTGCCTGACGACCTTTCATGTTGTCCACTTTGACACATCATCAGGGAGGTGCCTACCTGACGACATGTTTCATGCTGTCCTCTTTGACACATCATTGGGCAGTACCTGCCTGAAGACATGCTGAAGCGGACAGCACAAAATGCATTGCAATGTATGGTCACCAACATCTTGTATAGGCAACTGGCTCAGTGCACTAATAGGAATTCGAAGTTTAGAATGACATCCAGTAACTCGTATCATAACAAAGTGCAACACCACCATGCATAAGAACTCTATCACCAAGTGAGAGGCAACAATACCAGATCTGTGAAAACATTAGCTACCGAGAACAGCACACAACCTGAAATTGTCATCCTTGAACAACCGATGAAGCTACCTCTAGAATGAAGAAAATACAGGTATGAATATTTAACCTAAACTTCACTGCACCAATCTACGACATCAATTGTCCCATTAGTGTCAATGAGCTGATTGTCACAATAACACGTGACTAATCCAGCACCTATAGTGTTTATAGAGTTAATTTAATCTATATATATATGCTTAGTACTTGATAATTATTTTGTTACAGTATATTCATGAAGCTGTAGATGACTGTGCTGATTTATAAATATACAGTAGGGCAAAAATATTTTGAAAAAGATATTCACCTGTTTTTAGCAAGGCCCTTAACCTCATACATTGTTAACTTTTGAAATACACACATGCAAAATTTCCAAGCAGCTGTGGGCTGCAGTGGTCCCAACTATACTGTGCAGTTTTGTTCTCCAAACATGCCTGTTCTGAGCTACAGCTGCTGCATTTGGTTACTGTAAGTCAATTTTAGCCAAGGTACTGTTTGACGTTGTCTACCCATTGCATTCTAGGTCTCCCATTTTTCTTGAGGCCTATAGGCACACTGCTCATACTCTTTTCATCAATATGCAGCTATCCATCTGGGTAATATGGCCAAACCAATGCAGTCTCTCTTTACCCAATATGCTGTTAAAAGGAGGTTGCCAACTCCTTCTTCTAATCACATTATTACTTACCAAGTCAAACCACCTAATGCCCAAACTACTGTGTAAACATCTAGAATCAGTTTCCTATTATGTTGCTTACATAGGGCCCAAGTTTCACTACATAACTAAATCTTGAAACAAACTATTATAGAGCCAAATTTTAGTTTTCAGGGTATGTATGCCTATTTTTCTGCATTCCATAGGTTCTTAAAAGTCCCAGCAACAGTCCCTATTCTGGTTATTTCATGCTGCACATTACAAGTATCACTAGCCCTGTTGTATAGCTCCCGAGATAATAAACTGAGACATTTGTTCAAGGGTGCAACCATTCAAAATAACCGAATCCTCCAGTTTGCCTGACCGATTTTCATTAACTTTCAAAATATTTTTAAATTGTTAGTGATATCCACTCAATAATGTTTTTTCATGACATATAGTTTTTATAGTCTTTCGAAAACAGTAAAGAATAAACAATAGGAAAAATGAAAGCTTTCAATTTAATATTGCATGGTCTGGTTGAACCTCCATAGCCCATGGCTGCTTGAGGATTCTGTGTGGATGGATAGATGGGTGGTGGATAGGCAAGATGGATGAATATTTTTGCATAAAATGTCCAAAAATAGCCCTTTTTTAATTATTAGTATTTTCTCAAACATAATATCCTGTTATCTTCGGTGAATGGTTTTGCTGCTGGTGAACTTGTTTGGTGTTTGCAATCTGCAATGCATAATTTAGAAAAATGGCTTTGTACTCCTGATTTATTTTGTAGGGTCGCATCAAAAAGTAATGAAGGTTTCATCCTGACTGATTTTGATATGGATGTAGCAACTTTCAAGAACAGCATATTGACCTCTTTCCACTATTTTACCTCAATGACCATCATAACTAATATTTCTGACCATTATCCTCCAATAAAAAAAGTTCCCTCAGCATCTGGTTTTATTTGAATGAAAACACAGATGAGTGAATTGAAAGGTGTAAACTAGTCAGCTAACTCACCAGAGTTGTTAACCAACTAGTGGAAAGTGTTTTAAAATAGAAAAGCTTCAACAGGAAACTATAATGCAGACTGTGCTAATGGCAGTTTGAAGGATCACAAAGGTTTATTGCTTTCTGATGCATTAGGTTGAAAAATAAATTGAAAAGATTAGCATTACTTAGGAGTTCTGAAATCTTTTTTAAAATATACATGGGATGGGGGTGACTCAGTTGGTAGCACGCCAGACTCGTAATCTGCAGTTCCCAGGTTCGAGTTCCAGCTGGATCAGCGTTGAGATTTATTTCCACAAAATTCCCCCGCCCTGCCCAAGTAGGGGACACCGATGGGCTTGGAAAGGCTGCCGTCCATCAGATGGGACGTTAAGCGGTGGCCCCATGTGCGGGAGAGACATACCCTGTGCACGTTAAAGAGCACACTGGATGGCCTTGATGGGGGGCTACCATCTGTCTCCCAATAACTGTTCCAGTAGGTATCCTTCCCCAACCTTCACTTAGCCTTCGGGGTCCTTGTGACCTGGCCATTTAGCCCATGGTGTGCAAAAAAGTGCTGCTCAGAGGTAAACCAAACCGAACCAAAATTAAAATATACATATTAATATAAAGTAGCACAAAACTTTACATTTAAAAAAAGTAAATCTGTTTTGTAGCACTAATTACCTCATTTAGCTTTTTCAGCCATATGTGCAGGCTTCATGAACCACATTTCTACAGTTTTGGTAGTGTAAGTTTTAAAGTATCTGTTGGTGAGTGAAATGTATAACAAAACATGTTACTTTCTTATTTTTACCGTTTTACTGCAGAATTTACTGTAACATGATGTTTTCTTGATTCTGATTATCTGTTATACAAAGTATATCAATTCATAACCTAGTAGTATTAAGCAAATACGGATCATCTATAAAAGGGAATAGTGGAAAGCAAATACGGATCATGTGGCTTGACATGGCATGTATAATAAAAAAAAGTGCTAATTTAAATGCTTTGACATGTTCATTACTCCATTTTAAATTTTTTGGTAAAATATTGGGTTTGCAGATTTCAGTTTTGCCAGTCACAGCCTTTTTATGGAATGCATCATCCATGATTAGTAAGGTTCTTGTAGTTTTTAATTTCCGTCTACCATCCATCAGTTTTGATGTTAGTGATGATTTGTAAAGGACTTCCTTATGCTTTCACTTCAAGAGGTTTCATTATAAAAGTCATGGCATTTAAATTATCACCATTGTGTCCTATAATGGTGAAGCATGACTTTTTGAATAGGGGAAGCAATGAATTACTCAGATTAAATCAGAATGCCATTCCAATACTTATGATTTCAAATCATTGAATTTGAATGCAGTTCTTGGACTTTTCTGAATAATTAGAACACTGTTCTGATTCTTGGCATTTGTAAATCATTGAGTGTGGGTAGTTGTATAATTTTAAAAGTTCTATAAATTCTCAAATATTTCTGTAATATGGTGATGATGGATGAAGAAATCTATGGTGGAGATGATGGACTGTATTGTCCATGCAGCTGCCTCAACTATTCCTCAGACTTCTACATGGTTTTCCATGTTTTCTGAAATCGTGGTGGAATCCTGACTGCACTGCACCTCAGAAGGCTCATAAGACTTGAAGCTTTCAAGCGTGACAAGATGAAAGCCTGTCTTGTCTGGCATCAGGAGCCAGAAGGAATCTCGAATCAAATATGTCTTCTATCACCTACCAAAGCAGTTCAAAGGTTTGCATTAAATGGAAAAAAGTTTGGAAGATGGGTGGGAACTATGCATCCCACTCATTATCGATCCTTGAGCAAATGGACAGGCAAATGCTGATCCCCAAGCAAATGCCGACACTCTGGAGGAGTCCTTCTCCATCTCTTCCTCATCATACTCCCCAGAGTTTCTGGCTCTGAAAAGCAAGCCAATGCTCTTTGCTGTCTTTCCATTCAAATGGCCTGGAGTCCTAGAACAGGCCATTCACAGCAGAAGGGCTGCACTTTGCTATGCATACTTCTTGTGCATCTACTATCTGGCTAGACAGTGCCTATTGTGCCATTCTCCAATGTATCATTGAGTAAGGATTGGGTGCTCTGACTTTTTAACCACATTTATCTCAAGGAGGAATTTCTGGACTCCTGGCAGGAGGCAAATGTCTTGACCTTCCTCAGCCAGGAAAAGATTCCAAGATTCTTTCCAATTATCACATTGCACTGATGTGCTGCATGTGTAAGGTGTTGAAAATAATGGTAAATGTCAGCTCATCTGATATTTGGAACGTCACAACCTCCTTTTCAACACCAGTGTAACTTTTGCAGGCAGTAATCTACCTTAAACCACTTGATCTTGGGGTAACACCATTCCAGTTGTGGTGTAGACCAAGTTTCTCAATTACATCTTTGACTAGAAACTGAGGCTTTTAATCACACATTCTTCATCTAAGGTCTAAGTGTACGCTAGTTCTGAACATCCTCGAGGTCTCCTCTCCTCCCTCTTGTGGGGAGTGGGCTGATGTTCTTTTCTCTATGTGTATCATGAACTTGTCAGGGCAAGACTGGACTATGGATCCCAGGTGTATGACTCTGCCTGGGATTCAGTGGTGAAGGTGCTGAACCCTCTTCATCACCAGACCTGTGTTTGCATTGGGGCATTCCACACCTCACCAGTCCAGTCTTTATGATGAGACCAATGAACCATCTTTATCTATTTGGTGTCAGCAGTTGTCTCTACAGTATGCTTTGAAATTATGATCCCTGCCAGGCCATCCCATTTGGGACTGCACTTTCAGTCCTTTGTGGGAAATGCTTTATGCAAATTGCCCGACTACAATTTGTCCTTTCAGTTTGTGTATCCAAAGCTACCTCAGAGACATTAACATAGTCTCGATTATGTTGGCTAGTTGATAGCTGAGCCACTTCCACTGTGGCTCGCTGTTTCCCTTTTCCATGACTTTTTGCAGGACGCAGAAGGCTTTTACACTGAATTGCATGTATCAGCAACTCTTTGCCATTCACTGTGCTGAACACCCACACGTCTTGCCTGTCTTCCAGATGGTTTGAATGAAAAAACTATAATTAATAATAAAAATATATGTACATAACACAATTTTCATTCATTTACTTTTCATAGTTTATTTTTAAAAACAAATGTACTTCCTATTTTTTTATTAGTTCAAAAAACTCTACAAGGCACAGAATATATTTTATGACTTTTAGGGAGTTATTTTAGTGGCTCTGATAAATGCTAATGTTTAAAAATTAAGATAATATGCACCAGTGGCATAATGAGGAATTTTCAACTGAAGAAGATTTACATCTTTGAGTCTAGTGTGTGGGGATGGGTGGGTCTTGTATCTCTAAATTTCAGAGACTTGTACTGAAGAAAGCAAAATGATGCCCAATTCTATTACAAATTTGTTACCTAGGAACAAAAGTTTCTACATAAATTTAAGGATCTGGCAATCACTTCCAGTACAGCTTAGTGTGACATATGGTATACACCTGAGCCCGAAATTATTGAGTCTGCCCAAGCCTGAACCACTTTGACAATTGTTGAGCCTGCCATATAAAAGAAGTTCATATCATTGATCATTTAGTTTATTCTTATTAATTATAATCATTTTAAGACAAAATTAAATGTTAATGTTATTTGGAATGAAAAATATTAGACATTATTAGTAGTAGAAACTGAAAGTTCATAGGCAACATCATTATAAATGCAAAGAGCCATTAATTTATTAAAGATTGAATATACTTAAGTATCATGCAGCTTTTGATAATTTTTATTTTTAATTACCAAAGACTGATTAAAAGGTTGAAATTGTAATCAAGAATATTTTTACTTTTTTTTTTTTCACAATTGCAAGAAATGTTTTAATTTTAAGTTATTCTAAGCCCAAAGGTGTCTCTTACTATGTTGAGCCTGAGCCCAACAAATGCCAAGCTTGAACTCATCTCTAGTATACATGAACTGTGTCACAGCAGTTGAACAGGGATCCAAAAACCCTTGTGCCAACAGTGATTCCCTTAGATATGCATATCTTACCAAAAATAATACAAAATGCATAAAAAGTTAGCATTTATGTTAGAAGTTCTTTTAATCAGAAGCAAAAATGCAATACACTACTAATGCAAGAGCACATGAAAATCCAGTCCCTACAACAATAATGGACTTGTCAACTAAAATAATGACTCGGATTCAACAAGAGAATCTGGATACCAGGTCCTTTCACCACAATATAACCTCTGTTCATGTGGCCATGGAGAGTGTTCAAAAATGAAGCTATGGCTTCCAAACATGTCAGACAGTAAGTAATACATGGAATTTGCAAAGTGTAATAAAAGTGTCAAAAAATCCCATCAGTGAATGACAATTTTCAAGCAGCCAGACCCTAGTGAGTGCCTATGTAACCAACAGCTGGAAATGAACATAGAGCAAGCAGACGGCCTAAAAATAAGCATCACATGGCCCACTGATTTTATGACTATTTGTTTGTGCTTCTTTTGCAATTGATGACTCCAGTGTAGCTGCACTGTAAACTTTTCAATAGCATGGACAGTAACAATTACAAAATTAAACAGTACAAGTTACAGTGCAATAATAGTGCCTTTTTATATATTTTTAAAGCAAAATAATTTTATTTATTTGAAATCTTAATTTGTGATTTTTATTTTTTCATACTTTCCACAAAATGCAAGTTGATTAGCAATTCTGCTAATCAACATTCATCAAAAATTCATCATTCATCAAAATTGGTGAATATCATCTAAAAGAAATAACATAGGGCTTTTTTCAGACGTGATTCTTTGTTTATACCAGACAGTTCCAAGAGACTGATTTATAAAAACTGCACTACAAAAGAGTAGGGCATCAGTGGTGAAGTGTCCATGGAATAAATGCTTATCTTTAAATTCTTACAAATCAAAAGAAAAAGATACATTAATATTTGCTTAAGATATAAACATTTTTCACGTAAAAGTAAAATAATTTTCTTAACATTAGTTCAATCTAACAAAAATTATATATTCTTCTTAATAGTCTTTGAATTTCCCTCTCATATTGCATCATAATATGACAAAAGAAATAGAAGTACTAATCTGCCAGACTAATCAAATTAGGAGTGTATGAAAAATCTCACTTCACTGTTACTGAATTGGGCATCATAACCCCAAAAATTAAGTACATTGTCCCAATGTCTTTATGATTGGTAGAAAATAACCATCGCAGTAGGAATGTATTTGAAATACATCAGCACAGTAGTATGTGGAATTAGTGTGCAATGTGTGAAAAGTGTCCAAAAACTCCATTAGCAAAAGACAATCTTCAAGCAGCCTGTAATTTTTGTATACCAATAGTTGAAACAGGAATGGAGAAAGTAGACTGCCTAAACATAAGTATTGCACTGCCCAGTGATATTTATGACTAATTTATTTGCTAGATAAATATAGAGGGAAAATTGTCATTAGCTAGTGTCATAATTGTTTGGTGGCCGGTAGCTCAGTGGTCAGAGCACCTGACATGTTATCAGGAGGTCATGGGTTCATATTCCACCTGGCTAATGACAATTTTTTCCTCTATATTTATCTAACAAATCATTACCATGTTATATGAGAGATTCTATTATTTCAATTTGTTTGCTTTTATTCCTTTTGATGGATGATTCTAGTAGTAATTGAATTGTAAACTTTTCAATAGCAACAATTGCAAAAAGGACAAATTCATTGCAATAGTGTCTTTTTATATATTTCATATGTTTTTGAGTTATGTAGCATTGTGTTATATACTTGATTTTTTTTTTATTTTATTTTTTTTTTTATTTGCGACGTATAGGGCAGAGAAGAATCCTGGAAGCTACTCCTAGCTTAATACAGGCCTTCTCATACAAGGACATGCCCTACTAAGACCGAAGTCACTGCTGACCACTGCCTTAGTTAGAGCTAACACAACACACAAAGTTTGCCCTGCTGGAACAGTCGCTAGCTGCCTAACCACTATGCCAGTTAAGGCTTACCTTTTTCTTTGATTTCTTTTTCTATTTTCCACTTTTATTATTTGCTTCACCATTTTTGTTTTATTTTCCACTTTTATTCAGTGACTGCACTTTCATATTACAAGGAAAGAGTTAATTTGACCAAAAAGATTTAAGTATATGCATTTCTAATACTAATATTTCTTTTATTATATTATTATGCATTTTTCATGTGTATTTATTTATTACATTGCTTTAATCTCTTTCAGTCATGTTAGGATGGTCCTGCTTCAGTAAGTTTATGTTTTGTATGTGCTTTTGATATTCTTGTGCAATGTTTCACTTGTTTTTTTTAGACTGTTGTTAAGTATTAAATTTTAAAGTTTATTCATTTTCAAATGCTAATATTTTTTTCAAGTTTATTAGCTGTGGTAACTTATTTATCAAGTTTTAAATGTTTTATAAGTAGAATTATTCTTATGAGCTGTTATGCAATTAAAGTCAAGTAAGATTTTTACAAATTTAACCCTTTCAGCTGCCAAATTTGACTTTACATAAAATTATCAATAATTTCGATACCTTCTACTATCATCTTCAGTTAGGATTGAATTATGCAGTAAGTTTGATGCTTTGTCTCCAACTTCACTGCCTGTTCATAATTGGCAGTTTTTTTTAACTTCAATAGAAGCAAACATAAGAGGCTTCATTTAACTGTACACTACACGGATTCAGAATGTACAATCAACCTCCTTCACTATCAAATCTTTATAAGTTGCACACTCATTCAGTGAAATCCAGATTAACATAGAATGATGATGAAGATTATAAAGTATTGGATAATGTGTCTGTGTTTGACCATTGCTTCTTGAAAAATCAGCATAGACATAAACAATTTTTACTCTACATGGTTTCTTGTTATTTGTTACTTAACATATAAGCTAAAATTTAATATCACAAAATCACTGTATCAATTGAACAACTTATCTAAAAGAATACATCAGAGTTAGAATACTCAGCTAGACAACACCCAACTACATCTAGTCACTACCAGTAGTAAATTATTTGCAGTAAGACAGTAAGATGTGCATTTTAATGAGCAAATCAACCAATACAACATGTATGAATGAAAGATCTTCAAGAACTGGTAAAAATATTCTTGTAAATGTTTTAAGCAATTATAACTCTAAGGATTTAAAGTTGTTTATTTGCTAATTCTCAACTTGTAGGTCAATTGACCAATAGATTTATCTTCTAATTTATTTTAATGTAAGGCAGTGGAATGATAATATTTAAGCTGAGTATCCTAACTTTGATGTAGCCTCTTAATGAAGTTGATCAATTTAAACAGTGAATTTGTTATATTAAATTTTAGATATGTATCTCACTGTGATTATTTAATTTAATTTGTAGTACATAAACAACAACCCAATTTTTTATTTTGTTCCTTGTTCTGAATAGGTTCATCCTTATGCAAAGCTCCTTTCTGAAGATCTAAAGAAAGACTGGCTTTCATCAAGAATGATTTGCTTTTATCATATCAATCCTGTACCAGATGCAGAAAGGAAAACAATACGCAATATGTTTTATAAAAAGGTAAGGCAACATAAAATTTTCTCCTGGTGATAAAGCAATGTTTAGGACAATGTTAGGAAAAACTGAATTTCAGATCAGTGGCAAAAATGTAATTTGAAAATTACAATTTTTAATGCTAATTATAAATTTATTCTCAATTTAATTAAAAATACTTCTAAAAAAAAAGTCCTTGTTTTTATGATGAAAGTAGCTTTACAATGTAGTATTGTAATCCGATGTTTCCTGAGGCTGCCATTATTTTAAGTAACATAATGGTTTTGTTTTTAATCAGATTTCAAATTTTTTATTCTTTTTAATCACAATAAGGAAACTTTAAATTTGAAAGTCTACTTAAATGGCCAAAAGTTATGTGCATAGTTGTTGGAGATATAACTTCTGCTAGTAATAAATATAATAATAATAATTTTTTATTTCACCAGCATAACATACAATGAGTTTCAATATAGCAAAAAATACATACCTGGTGAAAAAGGTGAGCAATGTAAGCTAATAGCTTTTTTCTTATTCTCCCTTATTTCATTACATGATAATATGATAATCTTAGTTTCATTTGCTCCCTTGTTTTCATTACATGATAATATGATAATCTTGTTTTCATTGCATGATAATTTTAGTTGACAGTTTCAAAATTATTGCAACTGCTTAACTGGAAATGAGGTAATTGACTTGGAAACCAAAATTTATTAATAATCTTATGTACAGTACAGCAGAGAAAAGTATAACTAATGCATCACTACTTGATGCTACTTACCTTTACTCATGCATGTAATTGCTACAGGCCAAATGGATTATATTTAGACAATAAATTTTTCAAACTGAATCAACAGATAAAAAATATGCATCATATATTTAAATGTAATTTTCCACATTTGATTAGAAATGGTTAAAAACTGCAGATTTCTGTCTTTAAAAAATATTTTATTACCTCGTATGGAATTAAGGTATGTTGAGATTGCTGAAATTTAAATAATGAAAACGATATATCAGCTTCTGACATGCAAAGTGTCAATAATGTATGGATTGAGGAATTCTTTTTAAACTTATTAACTTAGAATTTACCACAATACTCAGGCTTCTAATAATTTTGCAAATTGTAAATTTGTACTCAGAAATATCTGTTTTATAGAAGTCTGTTTACATAACTTTACTCAAAGGAAGAATCTTCAGCTGAATATTGTTTAGAAATTTTCTCTAATCTTCCGAATGAACTTTTCAATATTTCACTTTTCAGGTGGCAAAGCAGTATGGTGTTAGGCAATCCACATTTATCAGACTGAACAAAAGTTGCAACTCTTAGGTAAATGTCCAAAATTATATAGATATCTGGGAACTTTCCTACCACCAAAAGAGTTGTATTACTTTTCACAAGAAGTTAAAAGATATCAGAACATTCAATGTTGTATTAGATAATAAACAGCTTAATGCTGATATTTTTGACAAATATTTACTAATCACCTAAATAATTAAACTGGAATATGGTAGTCTGGTTGTCCTTTGTATGACTCATTCTCATGTGAAAAGAAATTGAATCTATTCAAATCCAGGTTCTCCATTTCTGTCTTGGGCAAATGATAGTCTCAAACTTGGTTCTTGAAGTTGAATAATTTCCTCATCTCAATCTCTGGTGGGACTATCAATCCAGAATTTTTATATCATGTTCATCAGATTCAAGTTGAAATAGAAATACCTGCTAAAGAATAATGTCACTAACAGTAAGTAGAACTTGCATCAATAATCACCAGAATGATTGAGATATTTGTCCCAGCAATATACTAGTGGTATTTCTGTGTAAAATATTTAAAGAATGAACTCTTAATGAAAAACTATAATGTGCATTAGCAAGACACCTTTTCACATTTCTGCTCTATCATAGGATCAACTATCAATTAATTGGACTTCAGTTTATTACAGCTACTGAGTAAACGTAGGCCTATTTTATTGCTTGTTACCCACAAATGATATAGTTTTCATCTGCCATCTTTGCTTGAGGTGTCTTTAGATTTCTCAAAATAGATCCAATATTAAAACATTCTACATTTTACCAGGAGTCGCATATATTTCCATCTCTCTCTTTTTTTTTAAATCCTTGTAACGGAATAAAATTTAATTCCTTAATGCGTAATATCCCAGAAAACATTGTAGTTACCAGAGATAAATGCAGTCTCATATCCATTGGAAATTACATTTCTCAAGATAATAGGCCCAAAATGTTTATTCCCCCCCCCCCCCCCCCCATAGAAATCAGCCATTTTAAACTATTTTAAATCAATCCTGAAGTTAGTAAATTAAATTTGATAATATAAACCTACTGATTTAGATATCGCATAAAATTGCAAAAAATTATGAAAAAAGAATTACACTGCCATGGTGGCCATTATTGGGAATTTTTTTTCTGAATCCAAGTGTTAAGGTTGCTTTCTTCCTCCTTTTAATATTCTCAAACTGAAGTTTCATGGAAAGTTTTCTTTGAACTCTTGTGATTAATTTTTTTCTTGATTTTTTTTTTTTAGATCCCCTCAAAAATAGACTGTGTAATGGATTAGTAGATTATTATCCCCTTTTAGGTAAATCTGTTTATTATTATGTAGAATTAATTGTTCTTTCATGTAAATAAAATATACCTTAATCTGTTTATTAGTTATTTTAGAATGAGGTTCAAATCCAATGACCAAAAAAAATTCATGTGGTTTTTGTGGGTAAAATTAAACCATATGTAAAAAGTGAATAAAGATATTTTTATTCAGGAAAGTAAGCACCAGCACAAATCTATAACCTTTCCCTAATGAGATACAAGTTTGTAAAAGCCACTCCAGTAGAACTGCCAATGTTTAGAAGTGAAGAAAGCAGCCAACTCCATTTCCAGTGCTTTTTGGTTTCAAAATTGTTGGTTGCACATAGGATTGTTCAGCACCAGGAAAAGATGATAGTTGGATGTCTTGGGAACATGGAGGGTGGGGTAGAATTTCTCAACCTAGGCTGTGGAGCTTGTCTCCGATCTCTTGCACTGTGTGAGGGCAAGTATTGTCCTGAAAGACCACAATGCCTTTGCAATGAACAAGTGCAGGCTATTTTTGGAGCAGTGCTTCTGCAAACTGTTGTAGCTGTGTTGAGTAGATGTCCTCAGTGATTGTTTGACCAATGGCAAGAAGCTCATAATGGATGATACCAGCTGTAGTCCACAACACAGCAAAATTTTCTGTTGGTGGATCCTGAGCTTTGGTACATGTGGTACAAGTTCCCTGGATGACAACCAATGATATCAACATTTGGTGTTCCTATTGACAATCCATTTTTTCATCGCATGTTAACCTGTTCAAAAATGGCTGATTCTTATGGCGTGAAAGCAGCAATGAGCAGATCATAAGCCTCAGGAGTTTGTTGTTGGCAGTCAGTTCATGTGGAACCCATTTGCTCAGCTTCCTGACTTTTCCTAGGCGATAAATGCAAACAAATGGTATTGCCACTTAGAACCTTTCTGCAAGCTCTTAGCACATTTGACGTGAATCCAACTCGATGCTAACTTTCAGTTCGTTGACATCAATGACAGTCGGTCTTCTCTTGCACAATTCATATTTATCTCATTGCCTGATGAAAATTTTCTGAACCCCTTTTGGGCTGTCTCTTCGCTCACTGTGCCTCTACAAATGCCTTACATATCTTGTGGGCTGCTTGTGCCGCTTTAGTTCCCAGTTAAACTCCTAAAGTAAGCACATTCGAATAACTATTCAATGCAGACATGTTTTTGTCACTCTTCCCAATTTCACCAAACCACTTTTCACACTTGATACACATCAACTGACTAAGCATGTCACATGCTTTCAACTCTGTATTGATGCATGTGCACCACTTGCAATTGTGCTTATGTACTTTTTGTTGAAATGATAACATTGAAAAACCACACAAAACTATTTAGTTATCGGTATATTGTTTTAAAATAAGCACTTAAAAGTAATATGTTTATTGTTTATCTCCAATATTTTCTAATCATTCACAATTAAATGCACCATATTTTGGTATATGATCTATTTTTGTTTATTGGTTATTTCAGTATAAGATTTTAAAGCTGTTCTTTTTTTTTGCTGGAAGCACTTCAAATTTTAATCAGACCACCAGAGAAAATTCTGTTCTGCAAACGTTGTTTTTTTAAGAGTTAAACAGTTAATTGACAAAGTGCAGGAGTATGATCCTTCAATGGAAAAAAGTAAGAATTACTGGGAAAAGTGGAACAGATGTTTCTTCCCATTAAGTGATGTGTTCAGGAAACTCCATTGCAAGAAGAAGCACAATGTTCTTCAAGAAAACACCACAGAGAATACCATTTCCTTTCTTTGCCATTATACGGTCTCCCACTAAATTACTCAAAGAGCCTCATACACTCCTGTTTCTGTGTGTGCACAAAAAAGGTTGCAAAATCACTGATCAACATAACTATTCAAAATTCAAACTGAAATTGATCCTGACAACCCTCTACCTATTGAGAATTTGGTGGAAGAGGATCAGGAATAAAAATTTATATTGTTCAGGTTCAGTATTTTATAAAATTTATATTTTAAGATTTATATACATTTTACACAAATATAATTTATATATACATCTACGTGGTTTATAGGAGTTCTCATAATTTTACTTTAGTATATGTATAATAGTTTTATATGGAGAAATCATAACCCTCATGCACTATGAGACCTTACTGTATAGTAAGTTACCGTTTATCCAAATATGCATGATATTGCATATTAAAAAAAAATTACCCCTCAAGCAGCTGTTTGCCACAGAGGTCTGTTTTAACTGCAATAATTTTAAAAAAGTGTAATTTCAATTTTTTTTTCTATATGATTTTTATGATTGCTCTAAAAACTCAAGCAGTTTACTGTCACAGAGGTCTTCTGACAGCAGCCTGCCTGTAATATACCACAGAGACTACTACAATAAACAGGTTTTTTTGTATTGCATAGTACACCACACCTTGCAAAAAAAAACTATATAGTAATATGTTTTTCCCCCCTCAGGTTTTAGTGCAAAATATCAGATACATTAATAAGATCATACAGTTACTTGCATATTTTATTTGGTAACTTGTATGTCATTTTTTTTAAGCTTTGCATTAAATTTATTTTGATCTGAAAATTATTGTATTTTTCTTTTCTACAGAACTTATTTTTTCATATATATCATGTTGAAGTAGTTAAATTAGTTCTAGAAAATACACCTTTTTCGTCAGTTCTACATCTGTTTGAGTCACCCACTGCAATAATTTTTGCTGCTGAGCCAGAAGTTGCAACACTCTTGAAATTGAGCAAGAAAACATCATACATAACACTTTTAGGTAAGTATATAAAAACAAAAATAAATATTTAATGGTATAATTTATCAATAAATTTAATATTTTTATGTTGCTTAATTTTTTTCATTAAAAATAATTTTTTAGTGTGCATGGCTTTTAGTTAAATATTACTTTTTTTTTACTTTCACTATTTTAGCTCTAATTTTGAAGAAATATTAAATATAATTTTACTTGGTGACCATTAGTCCAAATTCTGCAATATTTTAAACTTCCAAAATGCACTTTTTTCATCTGTTCTACCACTGTTTTAGTCATTCACTGGAATGATTTTTGCAGCTTGTATTGCATTATCTTTGAGGTGGGGGCTTTCAATAGTAGTAAGGGACCTGGGTTTGAGCCCCGGGTAAGGCATGTATGTGTCGTTTTTCTGCTGAGGTCCTGCCATCCTCTCAGACCTTCTACTAAGGCATATAAACTGACAGGCTCCTGTCAGACCTCTGTGGCAAGCAGTTGCCTGAGGGGGTATTTATTTATTATTTAATCCAACAAGTTAGCACTTAGTACAGAATAATAAAAAAATAATAATTTTTTTTTTTAGTTCTCTCACTGCAATCAACAACACTCGATCACAGATATCAACTTGAAAATGATATAGCTTGGGCCCGTGGCTAATTTTGCACAACAAAGTGCCCTAGAGTACACATTACCTGTGTACACACAGTCCCTTCACCACTTTTTCCAGACAGTGAATGACATTTTCATGATAATACCAGTATTCATTACATTTGGTTACTTGCATTTGGTTTGAGAACCAAGACAGAAATGTGGTATTTCTCTTGATCTTAGCCAAATAATGAATTTATGGGATGCCTTTGATGTTAAATAAGTTACCTTTGACAGCAACAAGACTAGAACTGCATTGCAATAATAATTGTTTAACATCTCTCCTTACATTTTCAGAGACAGATGAAATCCATGCTGCAAGTGCATGAAAATTACTTTTATTACACGTGGCCCAATATCATACTAAGGCAGTCTTTCTATTTTTGAAGCCAGTGTGTGTATAATAAAAGTTTGATAATTTCTTTTTTTTTAATTTGCTATCCCTGTTTCAATTTTTATAACTTTTTTCTTATATTATGTCAATTATTAGCATATATTCTGAATATTTTTACCTATCTTCCTAGTGCTTTTTGTTTGTCATTTGTCATTTTGTGATTTGTCAAAACAAGTTGTTCCACATCTTTCGAACATGATAGGGAAACTTAATGACTAATGTGTCAAATGAAAGCTTGTAATGCAGGGAATGTCATAGGCTGTAAAAATTGACCCCCATGCTTTCTTCCCCCCTAAAAATGGGGAATAATGTGAAAATGATAGTTCTGCTATATCTTCGAGACATGAGATGGAAAGTAACAAGTAATGCATCAGATGAAAGCTTGTGTTGCAGGGAGTGTCACAGGCTATAAAAAATTTATCTCAATGCTTACTTCCCCTTAAGAAAGAGAAAATATGAAAACAATTATTTTGCTATATCACCAGAAAGTGACTGCCGAAGTCACAAGTTGTATATCAAATGAAACTTGTGGAATGTTGTGAGTAACAAAAATACTTCCCTAAAAAACAAGAAAGGTGAAGTCCAAATGCAAGAAGGGCTACAGTTATGAGTCAGGTGTTAAATGAAAGCTCATATAAGCACCATTGTAAACTATTTCGAATTTTTCCCTCTAATAAAAGGAGGGGGTGGATTTTTGCTGGGTTGATTTTAATAAGTTATATCTCAAATTAAAGTTTGTGACATTTTCAGTGTCCACTTCAAACACGCCTCCCAAAGAAGGAGAAAGAAATATATGGTCGATGTTTATGAGCCGTGTATCAAAAGAAAGTTTTTGAAGGTAAATGCTTTTAGTGGCAAAGGAAAAATATAAATAAATGAAAAAAAAAAAAAACTACCTTCCTATATGTGCTCTAAAAAGTAGAAAATAAACCAAAAGCATATTGATGGTTCAATCAGTTACTGAATTCATATTCACTTCAAAGGAAGATAGGGCACCGATTTACCTACTGAACAAGATTGCTCATACTGTCTTCCTTTGAAGTGAATACAAACTCAGTGACTGATTGTGCCATCAATATGCTTTAGGTTTATTTTCTATTTTTTACAGCCCACATAGAATGATAGGAAGATAGGTAAAAATACCTATTACTTTTCACTTTGTCATTTGTTAGTTTGTGGATTTGTCAAAGTACTGTTCCACCATATATTGTGGTAGCAATGGAGAAACTTAATGATTTATGTGTCAAATGAAAACTTGTGATGTAGGGAGTGTTATAGGATATAAAAATTTACCCCCACACTTTCTTCCCCTCTAAAAAAGAGGAAAATATGAAAACAATTGTTCCTCTATATCTCCTTAACCCGTGCGGAAAGTAACAAGCTATGCATCAAATGAAATCTTGTAATGCAGGAAGTGTTGTAAGCTATAAAGTAAAAAGATCCCCCCATGCTTTTTCACCCCCTAAAAGAGGGAAAATATGAAAAATATCCTGCTGTCTCTCCAGAATGGGAATGTTGAAAGTAACCAGCTAGACGCCAAATGAAATCTTGTGACAGGGAATGTCGTAAGCTATAAAAAAAATTGACCATGCTTTCTTCCCCTAAAAAAGGGGAAATATGAAAATGATTTTTCCCCTATATAAGTAATAAGCCATGTGTGAAATGAAAAGCTTTCATTTCATGAAATGATGCGGGAAGTGTCAAAGGCTATAAAAAAATGACCCCTATGCTTTCTTTCCTCATAAAAAATGCGAAATGTGAAAGCTCATGTAATGACTGTCTTAAACTATTTTGAATATTACCTATATATACCCCCCATTATTCTCTCTGCCTGATAATGGGGGGGGCAGCGAATTTTTATGGGGTTAAACTTTAATAAGTCATATCTGAAATTAAAGCTTGTGACGTCTCCAATATTGTGGGCTACCTCAAGCACGACTCTGAAAGGGAGGGAAAATGTAGTTGATGTTTACGAGTCGAGTCGTATATCAAATGTAAGATTTTGAAGATGTGTTTTTAGTGACAAAAAAAATAGACAAATTAAAAAAAATTAAAATACCTATCTTTCTGTATGCACTCTAAAAAAGTAGAAAATAAACCTGAAGCACATCGATGGTGCAGTCACTAAGTTTGTATTCACTTAAAAGATTGGCGGTGCCCTATCTTCCTTTGAAGTGAATACGAACTCAGTGACATAAGGAATATAAGTTTGAGTTCAAATAGTGGTGCACCATTGATATGCTTTAGGTTTATTTTATGCTTTTTAGGGCACATATAGGACTACCAATGTGCCATAAAACCCCAAACAACCAACCATTAGGAAGATGGGTATTTTTGAAAATTTTAAATTTTTTTCTTGTAATGTGTTTCTAAATATTATTTGATTTCAGTCTGTATTAAACTTTAGAATTTTTTTTAATTCAAAGAGAGTTTAGATTTAAAAGCTGACGAACAGGGAGGAGTCTTGCTGATTGATTGTGCACAAATATGTAATAAATGTATAACTTATTATTGTAACCTGGATATGTTTACCCCTAACCCCTTGAGATAAAATGTAAGGATCATAATTTGTTTTGTTGTTTTCTATTATAATTTGTATTTTAACTTTATTCTAGTTGAATACAGAATTCCTCAACTGCCCCACCCTTCTTAATAAGCTTACTAAACTCTTCATATCATTGTCCTTGGCTGCCAAATACATTGCAGAACAATGTTAGAAAGTAAAGCAGCATAGTGTAAACTTGGTACACTCATTAGCACCAGATGCAGTGACAGATTGTACACAAACTGTGCTAGCTTTAGAGATAGTTCAATAACCCTATACTCAGAGTGCAGTAAACCCAACTCTATTTTGGTTATTGAGTAAAACATTACTATCTTGAATGATATAAATGTAATGCTCCCTTTTCTTCCAATTGAATATTCAAAAAGCAATGAAAAGTATTGATAGTATATGCAATATGTGTATACCTGTAGGAAATGCAGTTATTTTTCCATCCAAAAAGGTAATGGGGTCTGGCATTGTCATACTGGAAACAACACTTTTTGTCCCAGAAGACACAAAGTCATCCATTCAAGACTTTGAACAAGCTCTTTGTAGGCTTTTAATTTTTTAATGCCTCAGCATAATTCTCATATTTAATAATGGTACCCTTGCCCATGAAACTCACAATCAAGACTTCCCTCTCTACTCCAAAGTGCAGAAATCTTGATTTTACTGCTGGAGGGCTGCATCTGGCAGGGGCCTATAAACCCTAAAGCAGTGTCTCGCAAACTCTGTGCCGCGAGAGATTTTCAAATTGACACTAGATATTCCAAAGATTTTATTTTGACTTGTGTTATCGACGTGCTTTAATAAAAATCTTTCAGATTTTATCAACTGGGATCTTGTAAGTATTTATCAAGCTTTTTCCAAATTTTGGTATTAATTTTGGATTATTTCAAGCCATAGAATGGACAAATATTTGAAACAAACACCGAGTTATGAATAATTATATTTATTATTAGATTTATTTTAAATAAAATGCATTTAACGAAACTTCAATTTTCCTCTTTTTACGTGTTAAACATATTTTAATTCATTGTCTCGCTTTTAATCTTGAACGCAAAATGTATTTTACCTTCCACAATTTTATGGCTGAGCCTCTTACACTCAGCCATCTTTTATCTGATGAATCGTTTTTAACTCCTGTTTTCGACTTTTTACGTTTTACTGGTTATTTTACACGTATTTGATTTTTACCCTGTTTCCTAGTTTTTACTCTTGTTTGTGGTTTTCAATAGGCCCTATACACCCATTTTTATTGTTAACTTCTACACTTGTTACTTTTTAGTCTTTTTACTTGTCGTTTTGTGCCGTTTTGTTTGTGTTCGTTTTAACTTTGGTTGTGGGTTATGAGACTTTTATCCCTTTTTATCGTTTGTTTGGCGCAATATAGCCTTAGTTGCTGTTGCGCCAATAAACCCCAAACAACCAACCAACCTCTTTTTACGTAACCATCAAAAATTCTTTTTTAGGTGTGCCGCGGAAAAAAAATTAGATTCAGTGTGCCGCAGAGTAAAAAAGTTTGCGAGACACTGCCCTAAAGTAATCGTGGCCTTGGAATGAAGCATCTTCTCCCATCTTGCTTATAACTGCAATCTTGTATTCTCCTATATCCTTCTTGACCCATTGAAGGATGGATTACATGGACAGCACTTTTAGGATTACAATACCTTGAGGTTGAACATTCACAGTTGGTGGTAGGATGTGGTATCTGGTTCAACTTTGGCAAAAGAACATTGCATTTGATGTTGAAGTAAAGCAGCATGTGTAAACTTAGTACACTTGTTTTTTAAATTTAAAAAAAAGGAAGCTGGTACATCTCTTCACAAAGGCCTGAGATAACCTAGAAGCTATCCTGATAACCTAGAAGGCTCGTCTGGTTTCTCATACAATAGTAAACATTTGCACACAAACTAATCGTTTATATTCAGTAATCCAAGTGCTGGGCCCTTACCTAGAGGCCTTACCAAAATAAAAATGGCGTAAGGACCTTGCACACACTAAATTCGCCCATGTTTGTATAGTAGTAATAATAAAGTAATGTAGTTTTTTTGAATTGAGAAAATGTTATTGTTTTGAATTTCAGGTGGAATAGTTGATGGTGTATTTCTCAGCCGAAACCAGCTAGAAAATTTTAGTAAGCTACCTAATATTGAAGTGATGCACCAGCACTTATCCTCTTTGCTCCAATCTGCAGCATCAAACATTTCAGGGGCAATAAGTTATCAAACACAACTACTTTCCTATTATTTGAAGCAAAGACAGGAAGAAGGAACTAATCAAGCATCTGTAATTTAAAAAATGATATGAATAAAAAAAATGTGTTATCTTCTGTTTTCCTATATAGAAAATCTATATATATTTTTTGAAGCAAATTCTGATATTCATAATTTTCAACACTAAGGAGTGGCGAATGAGGGAAGTAAATGCTAAGAGCAACGCGTTCTTTATTAATAATTTCGAGGGTTAGTAATTCTGTTCTTAAAAATTTGAAGTGCTACATCTAAATTTACTAAAAGTGATTTAAAAACACATTAAAATTGGAAAAAACATATGTAATTCTCCCCTCCCTCCAAACCATCTGTTTCGCTGTTTACGACAGCGCAGGCATAATGATTGTGAGAAGTAATTTCAGCTCGGGTGCATATATGGAGGTATAACAACAGTGAAGGATTAAGAGTAGATACCCTGCCCTCCCCATAGAGGCTCCGATATTTTTGATCATTTAAATTTATTATGCTAAAAAAAAAGCAGAGTTCAATTATTTAAATATGGTTTAATAACCTAAGCGTTTATATCAAGTACTTTAATCGTCTATCTCAGCTGTTTTTCTCTGAGAGATAAGGGAACATTGATAGGCTTGGAGAGGCTGCCACCTGTTTGATGGGACTTATAGCTGAGCCCCAAGTGCGGAAAAGCCATACCCTGTGCTTGTTAAAGAACATGCTAGATGGACTTGAGGGAAGGCTACTATCTGTGTACTAACAACTGTTCAGTGGGTTTCCTCTCCCAGAGGAGGGGGTAGTTCAGTCGGTAGTGTGCCAGGCTGGACAAACGTTAAGATTTATCTCCGCAAAACCCCGCTCTTTCATGTCAGTAGGGGACATTGTTAGGCTTGGAAACATGGGATATAGTGGCACCATGTGCGGGAAAGCCATGCCCTATGCATTTTAATAAACACTGGATTTGAGGGAAGGCTACCTGTTTCCTAACAGCTGTACAGTGGGTCCTCTTCCCCAACCTTTGAGCATTCGGAGTCCTTGTAACCTGGCCATTTAGCCCATTGTATGCAAAGTGCTGCTCAGAAGTGAACCCTTTCCCCAACCTGGTGACCTGGCCATTTTGCCTATTGTATGCAAATAAGTACCGCTGAGGTAAATCAATCCAAATCTAAAAAGGCAACTTCTGACTGGTGGAGGGAAAAGGGCAGGAGCTAAGGGATGTGGCTCCCTCCCTCTGCACTGCTGTGGTAATGATTTTATTTATATTTTATTGAATACTTTGTTTTTCCTGTTATTTTTTTTTTCTAATAGGTCTTTCCATCCATTCATTTTTTTAAATTTTAATGTAATATGTGTCTCTTACTTGTTTTGCAATAAATTGTCAAGATGTGTAGGCACTGATGGAAACAGTGGTGGATTTACCTCTGCGATATGTAGACCACAATGTTCATTTGATGCATAACCCGTTATGATCAATTCTTCGTACAGGGAGCAGATCAAAGATCTGCTTTTATAAATGCAGACAAAGTGCATAGCGAAATTTTTTCCAACTGTAAAATACTTATATTTCTGTATAAGAAATACCCACATAGTAATTACCTCGATACTTTGTTTTATTTACGATAAAAATATATATTTTCTTAATATTCCCTTATGACATGGGGGAAGCTAAACGAGCTACGATTCTGGTATTTTGCCTCACCATGAGAATACCTCCTTACTGATTCAGGACATTTAAAGATGCATCCATACCAGTTCTACTTCTAGTATATACAATATCTGATCAAAAGTATCAGGACACCCCTTAGTGGATTCGCCCATATACGCCACAGCTCGAACAAGAATAAATGAACGCACGTGGCCCGGAAAACTTCAAAGAGGATGAAAAGCATCATAATCATCTGATTTCTGAAATTGTCGGATATAATCGCACCTGTCACCAAAATTATAAAAGACCCAAATCTGTTTTAATCTAAATTTCCATTTGATTCTCATCTGGATTTTGTTTTCGTCTTCAGGCTCCGGAATTACTCGGTTTATTTTGTCTTCACCTTTAGTTTTTTGAAAAGTTCACGCCAATGGCACTATACAAGATGAGAGATTATGGGCTAATCCTAGTCCAATGCTCGGTAGTGTTATAATTATGAACTGGTAAACCTCAGATATGCACGAACAGAGAATGGGCCATATGGCAGAGCTCAGTGACTCAACATGACCATAGGATGCCGCTTTAGCAACAAGTCAGTTCGGGACATTTTGACTCTGGTGCAGCTCCCCCCCATAAACTGCACGTGACGTTATTCTGAAGTGGAGACGCATAGTAGCAACAAAATCCTGTTCTCGGTTGCAGTACTCACCACTGAGTTCCAAAATCCTCTAGAAGCAATGCCAACACCATAACAGTTCGTTGCAAGCTGCAGGGAATGGTTTTCTATGAAAAAGCAGCCACACATAAGCATAACAGTAAGATCAATGCCAAGCGTCAGAGTTGTCTGGATGCCATGTGAATGCTATCTGCCTATGTTGTGCCATTTGGTGAAGGCATCCTCTGGGGCTGTTTTTCATGGTTCAGGCTGAGAAACCCTAGTTCCAGTGAACGGGACTCTGAATGTCATAGCCTATAATGGCATTCTCTACAATTTTGTTCTCCCATGACAATGCCCCTGTCCACAAAGCGAGGACCGTGCAGGAATGATTTGATGTTTGAAAGAACTTGACTGGCCTGTACAGAACCTTGATCTCAACCCCATTGAACACCGATTGTAAGCGAGGCCAAACTACCAGGCATCAATGACTGCTGCCACTAATGCCCTTATGGCAGGCAATTTCTGCAACAACATAAAATCTAGTGGAAAGCCTTCCACAGAGTGGAGGCTGAGAGCAGCAAAGGGTGGACCATGATATTAATTCCTTTCCTGTTATCGGGAGATTACAGTTATAGAGTCCAAGATACTTTGATAATATCGTGTATACACCTTTATATATCTGTCCAAACCATTGATTTAATTGTTGAATATTGCAACCAGTGATCTTTTATTGTACATTTATATTTTTAATCTTACCCATTGCATTCATAAAATGAACCTCAAGGTTTAGATACCACCCTCCCATTACCAGTAAGGACAATCGTCTGCTTAAGGATACAAGAATGCTCATGCTGTTTTGCAAATTTACTAATAATGGCGAATACTCTGCGTTTTATCTTCATTAATTTTACTGTAGCATCCGGTTCTTAACATTGAAGTGCATTTAAATCTACATTGATGAAAAAAAAAATCAAACCTGGTCCTTTTCAATATTGGCAATAGCTTTAAAAATAAAACTGTTAATATATACAGGGTGTTTCAGAAATATAGGTAAAAACTTTTAGGGGAGGTAGATAACATCTAAAGGAATGAGTATTGCATAGGAACCCATAACCGGAAACGTCATGGGAAAGTGGTAGCAGAGGTGCAAGATCTGAAAGGACACAAGACAGTGATTAATGGGAAAACATTTATTGAACATAATTATTACAAAGGGCGTAGTAGATGATACATTTCATAACGTTACAGTAGATGCTCGAAGTTTCCACCATGAGACGCGATGCATGCGTGACACTGACGACGGAGCATTGATTTCCGGACACGGTCGAACACACCCGAGTTTCTTTGATAGTAGCAGCAGTGCAGACGAGCCTTCCCACGAGATCCATGTCAGACTCCACAGGCGATTCATACACAGTAGCTATGAGTGCCCCCCACAGAAAGATATCAACGCTTGTTAAATCAGGTGAGCCAGGCAACTGGTCCAGCACGCCCAATCCATCATTGCCCAAAAGACATGTTCAAATGCGCACGAACACACCTTCCGTATGGGGAGGCGCCCCAATCATGTTGAAACTACATGTTGCATCTCATATTTGTTGGAACATGGGCAAGCCTTGTAAAACCTGTTCCAGAAAGATCAGATACTTCGCGGTCATGCGGGATGGTAAAAGGTAGGGCCTGACTAAGCAGTCGCCGACCAAACCTGCCCACATTTACTGCGAAACGATGTTGTGCCACATGGGTGCACACACCGTGAGCCCACAAATGCGCATTGTGCTGATTGAATACGCCAACCCGAGTGAAACTGGCCTCGTCAGTAAACAAAATACAAACTGTGAAATTCACATCTTGGGCACTTTCTAGGAGATACCACTGTGCAAAACGCACATGTGCATGATGATCTGCGGGGAGAAGTAACTGAACCCTTTGGAGATGAAAAGGGTGTAAGGACTCGCCGTACAAAACACGCTGTACACTGCAACGAGTCACTCCTAAGGCAGAGGCAACAGCACGTGTACTGGTACTAGGATTAGTCTCCAGGGTATTCAAAACTTTCTTCCATGGCGGGAGTACGCGTCGATCGTGGCCTGCCCTCACTTCTGCTACCTCTTAATGACCCATCATCGCACAAATTTTGATGCGCACGCGCAAACAAACGGTGGTCTGGTACATCTGTGTGGGAAGCGTTTTTGATGCATTCGTTGAGCGGCTCCTCTGTTGCCCTCAGCTATTCCATACACTAAGTGCATGTCTGCCAGCTCCCTGTTCAAGTACCCTTTGCATGCTCTTCGTAAGCAGACTACTGCTCGAATGAGGAAATCCGAAATTTCCCTCTAGGCACTGATGATCAGCGCCGCCTATTGACTTACGGTGACGTTTCCGGTTCGTATGCAATTCTCATTCCTTTAGATGTTATCTACCTCCCGAAAAGTTTGTACCTATATTTTTGAGACACCCTGTATATAACTGATTGGCTACATTTGCTATCAGATAAATTCAACTATGAAAATGCACTCACAACATGGGGCAACGTGCACAAGTTCTCAAAATGAGGCAAAAACTAAATGAAATTGCATTGATGGTGGTGGTGGGGGGGAGCGAATTAGCGTATTTTGTACAGGTCTAGATAACTACAGCACTGGGTTTCTAATTGAATCATTTCGACTTTATCACACCATATAATTTATGACTGTAGTTAAGGGTTATTCTATTAATTGAGCGATATAATATATTAACAATAAAACATCCAAAATAGAAAAGGCAAATAAACTTTTTCAGATATGCTTTTATTGTATAAAAATAAATACTGTAAAAGACATGTTACAATTCATTTTCTCTAAATTTCTAATTGACATATTTCATGAAAATGCTCAAATGGTTCCTTTTCAGCTCTGTAAGAAAAAAATTGAACATTAAACATGAAAAAAAAAAACCCGTAAAATTAATACTAATTTAAAGTTAGTAACAAACATGCAGCAAAATCTGCTTATCAAGTAATACGACTGGGATGGATTGTTTCATTCTTAGCAGACAGAGCTTTGGAGTTGGGTCTTTGAGCTTCACTCTGGCCTCGGCCAAATTATGAAATTTCAATCCGTCACTTTTCATTTTAATATAACATATTTCTTAATAGTTTTCAGTTTTATTCACAATAAAAATTTAATGTAGTCTAGTTTTCAAATAAAAGCTATTGTACCAATTTATTTACATTTTAAACATTGCAAGATATTGCGAAAAATTCATTGTTACTAGGGTGATTGGTAAGTCTGCATATTTTACCATGCAAAATGTGTAAATTGACACATCACCACGTTGCATAACCTTTGAACGTAGTACTAAGGGAAAGTATAAAGTCCACTGTGTCAGCCCATAACTAATACAGGTATCAGAGTCTTGGTTTTCATTGTTACAACCATTTTGCAATGAGTTAAGTATTATGTCATTATTGGAAAAGAGGATTGAAAGCTACCGAAGTGGCCCGAGAAAGATGAGAAGTAGAAGGTGTGTGTATGTGGATGTGGTTGGGGGATTCTCCATACGTTGCTCAACTTTGGTTCATGAAGTTTAAAGGTGATCACACAAGCTTTGAAAATAAGCTGAATACGGATTAACAATATCACTAGATCACAAAAATCTGTGCCATGCTGTGAAAGCTGATTTATTAACAATTGCTTGCAGGATCTCGTCTGTACTTGGTTGACCAAACTATAGTGAAGTATCTGCAATGCATCCACTGCTAACGCCTCACCTCTTCCTGCCCCTCCAGTGACTGATCAGGACACAGATCAGCAGCCCTACTCTGAGACTGAGCTTTGCTATAATGATCCTTTCACCTTGCAGCACCTTTCACCTGTCTCTCTGCAATCGGGGCTTTGAAGCGCTTGTCGGCCCCAGGTCCCGATGGCGTCAGCTATACTCAGCTGACTTGTCACCTGAGGCTCTGCTTGTGCTTCTTAAAGCCTTCAATCACTCTTGGACCATCAGACAAGTACCTGATTCTTGGAAGGCAACACACATCGTGCCTATTTTGAGGCAGGGAAAACATGCCACTGAACTGTCCTCTTACAGGCCCATTGCTTTATCATCTTGCCTCTGCAAGACCTTAGAGAGACTGGTCCTTGGACGCCTAGAATGGTATCTAGAGCCCAAGGGCCTCCTCCTTAACAGCCTCTCAGGTTTCCGCAAAGGGAGGTACATGTCTGATAATGTAATTGACTTCACCTCTGCTGTTGTCCGAGGGACAGACTACAGTTGCTGCCTTCTTCGACATTCAGAAGGCATTCGAATCCCTGTCCCACTCAGATATTCTCTGCAGGCTCCATGATCTCGTCCTCAGAGGCAATATCATCCACTGGATCTCAGTGTTCCCTACTCCAAAAGGACAGTTCATGTGAAGCTGGGCAACACGCTTAGTGCCTCCCACACTATCAATCATGGAGTACCTAAAGGGGGTTTTCAGTCCGATGTTACTGAACATGTTGCTGTCAGGCCTTCTGCCCTAACGAAGAGACACCTTTCCTGGCCTCATGTTTGGGCCAGACCACATAAAGGTCGTCAAACAGCATAAGTTTCTTGGTGTGGTCCTGGACAACAGGCTGACCTGGGGACCTCACATACAGCATCTTAAGACAGTTGCCACAGCACAGAGAAATATACTGTCTTTCCTTGCTGGTACCCCCACTGGGAAAGTTCCTGCAAGACACTCCTGGTCTTGTACCTGCACTTGATCCTCTCCTGCATCAACTACAGTGGTCACCTTCTAAACAACTCTTGTCTCGGACTCTGCCCTAAGACACCAAATGCACCTGTCATTGAAGAGGCTGATGACATGCCTTTCCGCCTGCACTGGAAGAGAGATATACTGTGTCATCTCTTGAGGCTCCATTCCCTTCACTTTAACCATGAGCTTCTCAGGAAATTGCAAGACAGGCCAGATTCTGCTATCGCCGTGTCTGCCACTGACTTCTACAACTGAGTCGTCCCTGCCAGCTCCACTGCTGGCAATATGCTCTTCCCTGACCTTCCACCCTGGAGGAACAGTAATCTTATGATCAATGTCACTGTCCCTTCTCTAGGTTGAAAGAGCGACTCAGATCCAGTAGCCATCAGACTTCTCACCACCTCCTATGTCACTGCATGATATGAGAGATGTACTGAAGTTTACACTGACGGTTCTGTGGACTGGGAGAAGCTATGTGCTGCCTCTGCCATCCACGATAAGGGCAACGCCAGAGGTTTCCGTCTTCTGCATCTCGTTTCCTTCACCTGTGCAGAGCTTCATGCTATCCTTGAAGCTGAACTCTTAATCCTCAGACTCGAGAGCGGCAACTTTGTCATCCTCTGTGACTCGAAGTTGGCCTTGGAAGCTCTCCAGAAGCGAGACAGCAAGAGCTGCAACCCTTTTCTCATGTAGAAGATCAATACTGCTCCAAGGTTACTTCTGCCAAAATCACAGTTTATTTCCAGTGGATCCCCTCCCATATAGGAATACCTGGCAATGAGCTTGCTGATCACAAAGTGAAGGAGGCACTGGAGAGTTAGAGGTGTGTAACTAATTGCCCTCTCTCTCTCGGTGACTAAGAGTTCTGTCTCGCAACTGATGAGCCAGTATCGTCTTGCCCAGTGGCACAGGGACACCAGCTGTTCCTTATTCAGGTACCTGGTTGACCCTTCTCTCACTGCTCCTAACCTCGGAAACCTCCGCAGATCTGAGGCCCTTATTCATTGTCTCCGAGTTGGTGTCATCTATAGCAACTCTATGCTTCACACTCTCGGCAGAGCTTACAGTCCTAACTGTGCCACTTGCAGCACACTTGAGACTGTATCCCACTTTCTGCTCAAGTGCTCCCGCTACAGTGCCGAAAGAGAAGCTTTGTTCCAGGAGCTTCATGCTATTGGAATAAACGCCTACTCCATCACTTCCCTTCTTGGTAATCATCACAATGTGAAGCTGCAGTGAACGCACTTCTGAGTGGTCATTGATTTCTTTTAGAACATTGGATTCTTCTGCAAGGTTTAATGTTTTCTTTATTTCTTTCTCGTGATTAGTACTCTTTTTAGCTTTGAGAGATAGCTGAGAGGCAGTTTCTTCTGCCTCTGCTTTCTCGCCCTTCTGTTGTGAGTGGTGTAGGGAGCCGCTTATTGAATGCTAATTTCATCATGAACTTACACCTTGAACCTTGCAATGCATTGGTAAGGTAACCAGGAGTTGCCAAAGTATTCCACATGAACTGACTACTGAACGAGCAAAACTGTTGTAATGAAGTCTGCAAGAAACTCCTTGATAATCCACATGACCATTGTTTCATCAAGAGAATTGTGACGTGCAGTGAAAAATGGTAATTTTTTGACAATCCCAACTCCCAAAAGCAGTGGTTTGACTCAGGCCAGCATGCATTTTCTGTTCCCCCCAAAAAAGATGATCTGAAATTAAGCTAATATTGTGCATTCGATTAAATTTTGACAGTATAGCGCACTTTGACCTGGTTCCTGATGAACGTGCCATCAATGCCGACCTGTACTCAGCATAACTGGATAGTGTGCATTCTATGATGCTTCAACTCTACCGAAGACTGGTAAACAGACATAGTAATACTTATATATCCATAGTAGACTGGTAAACAGATACTCCTTCAACAAGATAAAGCAAAATTGCACTTCAGACCAAAGAGAAACTTTGAGCTTCTTCCTCACCAAGCATATAGTCCAGATCTGGCTCCTTCAGACTTCCACCTCTTCTACTCCATGGCTCATTTACTTTGAGGTAGGCAGTTTAAAACATTTCAGGAAGTTAAGAACAGATGTCAGGAGTTTTTGACCTCTAAGGATTACACATGGTATCAAAGAGAAATCGAACAACTTGCTGACAGACGTCTATGAACTATTGAAAATGATGTTTTTTATTTTGCTGAATAAGATTCGTTATTTGTATTGCAATAATTATTTCCCTACATAGTAAAATGCTCACTTATGAATCACCCTAGTATGTAATAAAAATTTTGAACTGATCAAGAATTACTTGTAAGTAAAAATTATCCAAATATCATTAGTAGTAAGAGACACAGTGCTTAATATCAAATAATCTTGAGTATCATTTGGAATCTTCAAAAAAAACCAAGAGATGAAAAATTCAAAACTTCATTCATACACAAGAAGACAATTAATTACCTGTCATCATTTAGGTCCTTAACTCATTTGCACATACATCAAATTATAAAGTAGGTGACACTTCTCTCATTCAAAACTATGATTTGACATATATAATTTGTTAAAGAGAAAAACCTCCATGAAATTTCCTCCCACATTGTCTTTCTGCTTGAGGTCCTGCCTTCCTCAGAGATCTAATATGGCATGTAAATTGACATGCTCCTTTCAGACCTCTGTGGCAAGCAGCTGTTTGAAGCTTTATTATTATTATTATTATTTATTCAGGTGTGTGTGTGTGTGTGTGCGGGGGGGGGACTAATTTAAGGTAACCCATTATTCTTCCCATGTCAAAAATTTCATTTCATATATAATTGATTATGCTTGAAAATTTCCCTCCACATTGTTTGGAGGTGTAGAGGAGGAGGGGCTGGGAGCAAATAGTTTACATTGCTTTAAGGTATAAGAAAAAGCAGTATACCAAATTTAATGGTCTTAACTCTTACTGTTTAGGGGTTATTTCCCTGTTTGTTGGGAGACCTTCTGTTTTAGTGTATGTTAAAAATTAAAAATTTTGCTTAAAGCAAAATGTTATATTGCTTTAAGTCATGATAAGAGGAAGCTATTATACTGAATATGGCTGTTCTATACTCCATTCCACCTAGTTGAGACCTAACATTAAGTATATGACACAAGTAAGCCTTTTCTAGTATCAATGTGCACAGAAGTAACTGCTATTGGTTAAATTTCAGGCCTCATTTTTAAGCACATGTCAAGCAAGTGGATATAAAACATAATACCAGAGATACCTCGTATTTCCAATGCTAAATAAATGCCAGTGTTCGAATTATGCAAATGTTTGTGAAAAAATAAAAATACAAATATTATCGATGTAATCATTTGAACAAATTTGCTGCAAAACGCTATAGTCCAATATATTGCCTATGATATCATCACTACTTCAGCCAAGTCAACTAGTTCTAAAGACTTGTCCAATTATTACACCGATTGCCGCAATTTAGAAACGTGGCCTAAATTTACCCAAGTTTCATCTTAATAGTAAATATTTCTTTTACTTCCATAATATGCTTTAATTTGCTGTTAAAAAATCATCTCCATATTATATCGTATTGTTCATTTAAAGCAGCTTAGAGTTTGAGAATGAAAAATCAAAGTGTTATCTACATAATGTTAGATTGAAATTCAGCAAATCAGGATATATGTTTTTCAACATTAATACTTTTAAATTCAGCAGTTCATTTCTAATGAAGAATTCTTGAACCTTTTTCTGATAGCTGCCAAGGTAAATTGATCACACTTTTTTAACTGTTTAATTACTTGTCACTGCTTACCTGGAGTACAAAATATTTGATTTGGTTCAAATTCTTTCCTTATTGTAAATATGAAACTTTTAGAGACATCAGTACTTTCCGAATTCCACTTGCAATTCCCTTTATTGGTGTTTCCACACAATATATCAACATTTGAATTTAAACTTCTTGTAAGCAGCTTCCATTGTCTGTTCTATATGTGCATACAAATATTCCATGGCTGCTACCTTTTCTTCTTCAAGAGTTGGTAATTTTAGTTTCATATTTGCTGTTCAAATTCACAAATCTCCTACGGTTAGTATTAAATGTTAATAAAGTAGTTATCCAGACCTAGCTCCTTCAGGTGGTTTTGTAGCAACCAAATAAAGGTAGGCCATATTTACTTTTCCTGACGTTGTCTTTGTTGAAACCAGCATATGAGAAAAATCTATACATTTTTATGTGGACATGTACACTTAAAAGTGATAAGGCCTTTAGTCAATAGGTTAATTAGTCACAGCCAATAAGCTATTTGTTTACACCTTTCAACTTAGGTGAAACAGAGTATAGTTATTACCATTTAGGAGGAGTTCTTGATCAAATATACAAGAAAATTGAATTCTAAAAGATACAGTAGATAAAATAAAGCTCTCAGAGTGTAATTACTTGGTACTTAGGCCATCTGTCCTGCAAATGGAGTTTGAAAAACTCCATTTGCAAGACAGAATCTATAAATGAGTCACCACTGCAGTAACACTCCATCTTATGTAACTGTACAAAATGGAAAAGGGATTACTGCTGAACTACATCAAACACTAATATAATGTTAATTTATAAAATACTAAAGGTGCATTGACAAATAGCATGAAGAAATATTGTTCTCACTGGCCATGAACAAATTTCCTAGTAGCTGAGTCCTTTGTCCACATCGCTGTCAGAGGCAGAAGAAAAAAAAATACTGGAAGTCAGAGTCAGAAAAATTTTGCAGCATGGAGCTCAAAAGCTCTAGCAAAAAACAGCTGCTCTAACTCGAAAGCCCTGATCCTGAGTGACACTCTTTTGCTAAAAAATTGGCTATTGCCAGACCTAAGCTGAGACATAATACAAAAAACATAAAGACACCAATGCTCAGACAATAAATGGGGAAGGAAACTCACTTGACAGCTGTTCAATCCCAGGGGACATGTGGAAGCTTCAGTTATTAACATAATAAGAAGGATAAAATGATTTAAAGGCTTAATAAAAAAAGTATTCAGACTAAAAATACCATTACAAAGAATATTTTTAGGAATGAAGACAGATGCTTAAAGAATATGTTCTTCCTGACTTTTGGGAATCTTTTAATTTTCATAACATATTTCTGTGAACAATTGTCTCTCATGGAGAATTTCATTAAAACCAAACTGAGGAGCAGATTGAAAGATGTGAGTATTGACAGACAAGTCTTGACTGAAAGTGAGGTATTCAATGAAACAAGTGCAACTTTCTCAAGAAGTTAAACAATAGAAGTTACATTAAAAGTATTTCAAACATCAATTTTTTTAAATTAAACTTTCTGTATAGTATAACAGAATTTGTGAACAAACAGATGTGAGTTATCATTAATCCTGCCAGATGGTCTTCACAAGAGGCTTCCTCCGTCTCCTAACAGCTGTTTAATGGATCTCCTTCCCCAACCTTCTCCGAGCTCTTGGGGTCCTTATGACCAGGCCAATTATACTATGTGCAAAATACTGTTCAAAGGCAAACCTTCTCTAAGCACTTGGGGTCCTTACGACCTGGTCAATTATACTATGTGTAAAAATAATAATGTGAGAGGCAAAACAACCCAGTTACTGTTTCTTATTAGTCCTAATCACTAGGAATGAGTTTGATATATAAATATATGAGGCATTTCCAAAAGGTCTAGTTAAACTTTGGGAATGTATTCTATTGTTTATAGTGATGAAAATATTTCCTATGAGCAATGGGCCAGAAACTCTTCCCTTCCGAGTTATAACACATTTTGAGAATGCAAGTAAGGAAGTTGTAAAAAGGTATGATGCTAGATAAATCTGCAACATTTGCATTCCTGGGGGTACAGTAGATGTAAGTAAATGTTGCATAAAATCTCACCTTTCCTGGGTGAGGTAATGCTATGTAGAGTGTGTCAGCTGTTGTTCTGCTAATCCATTGTTTTGGAGTAACATGTAAGTGAATCAATAGTCATGTTGTTATTGTCAAATCACATGCTATTTGCAACTTGACCATGAATAATCAGTTTTGCAATGCTGAAATGGCAGACATTAATTTCATTTATGGATGAGCAAAATGAAACTACAGTGAAGCTCAACATCTCTATAACACAAGTTTTTCAGCACTCACGATGTCCAACCAGGGATATTTTTGCAGCCATCCATTGGCATCTTTGAGAGGTGGCAGTCAGGGGATACTTTTGCTTGTTACTGCAGAATGGAAGCAGGTCAGATATGTCAGAACACCTGTTTTAGAGCAACACATAATGGAAATGGTTGCAGAGGATCCAAAGGTTGGCATAAGAAGAGTAAAGCAGACTTAGATGTTTTACATTTAAACTGTAGAGAGAAGTTGTCACAGGACCAACTCTACCCACATCACTTGCAGCCAGTAAAGGCCCTCTAACCAGCTGATTTTCATCCATGAGCCATGTTTTTGCAATGGCTTCTGCAGCAGTATATTGCACCTCACTTCCTCCATTATCTGCTTTTCATCAACGAATCGCAATTCAAAAGAGATGGTAATGTGAATTTTCATAACATTCACCAATGGGTAGGGGAAAATCCTCATGAAATTACACAGGTTTCATGTGAATGTTTGAGCTGGCATCATTGACCACAACCTGATTGGCCCATTTTTCCTGCAACCAACACTCAATGGCCAGCAATACATATATTTCTTGGGAGGCAGAACTATCTGCATTTCTGGAAGACACTCCATTAGCAACATGCCATCACATGTGGTTCATGCACAATGGAGCTCAAGCAGAACATCTCAATCATATGTATCCTGCCTGTTGGATTAGTAGAAGTGAAACAACTATGTGGCCTGCATACTCTCCCGATTTGAATCCACTAGATTTCTTCTTATGGGGACATGTTAAGACTGATGTTTATGCTACCCTAGTTCCTAATACACAAGTTCTCTGCGAACGGATCATGGATGGTTATCAAAGAATTCAGAACACTAGGACATTTCAAATGTGTTTGACAGTCGATGTGAAGATGCTGTGAGGCATATATTGCTACTCGGAGGGACCATTTCAAACACTTGTTCTGATGTAGACTTACATAATTGCTCTCTTCAATCACTTAGTGTGTGTTGTAATAACTGGAAAACTAATTAACTTTATAGGCTTTCTTACTTGCACTCTCAAAAGATGCTACAACTTGAAATGGAAGCATTTTTGCCCAATGTTCACAGGAACTTTTTTCATCACTATGTGCAGTAGAACACATTATTAAAGTTTGACTAGACCTTTTGGAAACACACTGTATATGACTCAGCACCAAGTTTGATGTCTTTTCTATTAAATCTATACTGCTTCAAGCACAAAGAGGAACTCTATAAAATCCCAAAATTTAACGGACAGTATTTTAAAGTTAACAATATTTACCTCCTTAGTTTCTTGCAGTATTTCACTGTTAAAGTTGAAAACTTCAGTATACATTTCCATACAGTACCACCAGGTTTAGGCCTAACTGGCCTAGTAGTTAGTGTACCTGACTAATATTCAGTGGGCATGTCCTTGTCTAAGTGTTTGCATTGTGTACATGAAACCAACACAAGACAAAAGTTTACAGGTTATCTCCATTTTTTTAAAAATTTGAAACTAGTCTGGTTATTTTAATTTTAATAACTGTAGCAAAGTGAAATAAATGACTTTTAGGAGTAAAATCAGCTTATATCTGTGAGTCTTAATTCTCATCTTGTGAAAATTTACTTCTACGTTATGCTGGAATCCATCGACACATACTGCAACTGTCAAGAAAAGTGCCACAAGCCTTACAACAGTGTCAGAGGACATAGAGTATAGAAGGAATATCTACTGACATTGTAGGAAGATTGCCGAACACAGAACCTAACAGGTATCCTTGGTAGAACCACATATAGGCAAGACTTTATGTGTACAATATATGTTGAGGTTTTCAACTTTAACAGTGAAATAGTGCAAGAAAATTTAAAGCTAACAAAACACAACATGCTTCTTAATTATTTATATTTACAGTTGTTAGTTAATGATATTTGTTTAAAGCTCAGCCCTATATTATCCAGCAGACTTTTTTTTTTACTAGTCTGGAAACACATGCTAATAATGTTTTAACTCTTTGAATAGCGTTTAGAATTCCTATATTTAGCATTATTTTTAAATAAATACTTTCATCTTCAATATTATGAGAAAAACTAAAAAAACTTATCTTTTTCAAAATTTTCTAAATAGTAATACATATATTTTTATTATTTTTCAAAAGAATTATATTTGCTTTAACTTGCAATATATTTAACTAATTTTCATATAAATATTAATTTAAAAACTTACCACATGATCATGCTTTTCTTAGATGCTGCATTTAATTTCTGAACAAAATCATTAAATATCTTAATACTTTTATGAAGACTTGTTTTATGGGAATCTTTAAATTTTTTTGTTGGGGATGGATCAGGTGAGGTGTTCTTTTCACTATTTCTGTCTGTTGATTCTGCACTCTCTTCATTTTTTACTTTAGCATCATAGATGTTAATCTCTTCACATAAAGCACTATAACATACAGATGATAAAAATAAATATATAAAATAATATTCTCTTTAGTCAGTTTACTGTCGATCAGATTATATTTTCTTCAGCAGCATAAAATTCATTATAGTTAATTATAAAGATGATGATTAATACATTAAATACTCTACTCTTGCACTCAAAAAGTTGGAAAGATTAAAATTGCTACATATATTTTTAATCAAGAGCAAATGGCTCTTTATGCTTTATGCTCTTTATTGGAGAGGCTTAACTCTATCCAATAACAACTGATAGTTATTTGATAACAGCTTGCTTGCAGCTAAGTGTATGCAAACTGTAAGAAAATCTGGTTAATTTGTATACAGTGCAAAGCCAAAGTTTTAATAATTATGGAAGCAATCTTAGCATTTACATAATTGAAGTCTATGAACAGAGTGAAGTTTTTAAGCTTAATACCAAAGAGCAAGCTTCACATTAACTATTGGTCTGATCCATTTCAATTCAAGCACACAAGTAAAATAAATTACATATAACAGACTAAGATTTAAAAATGTTTTTAGTATGTTGTCTTGGGGAAAAAAATAGACCTTTCAGTGAACACAAAAACATATTACAATTTTCAAATGTAGAAATAAGGCAAAAACCTAAAAAACAATACATCAAAAACAATTGTGCTTTCTTTAGGTATTTCTGACAATAACAGGCTCAATAAATCTGATTTTCAAAAAGATGAAAAAGAATAAAATAGTAAAAACTTTAAAAACACCAGCATGACAAACGATTTCTTAAAAATACATACATATTTAGGGTTTGGTTCTACCCATTCCACACAAAGCATTTTTCCATTTTTAAATTTCATCCTGATTTTTGCTGTCTTTTTTCACATACCATGAAACAGATGGTATATTTACAATGTATATAGTGCTGACCGCTATACACATTGTAAATATACCACCTGTTTCAATGAGCAAGCTTTATTTTTATTCATCTTGCATAAGAATAATTCTTCATGGTTTTATATTAATTAATAATATATTAGTAATATTATCTAATCATTAAAAGCAAAACAATGTAAGAAGAACTTACCTTATTGTTGGAACAGAAAATGGATCAAATGAGTCAACTTGTTTAATATCTATAGGGACACATATACGACCTGTTTTTGGATGAACACAGAAAGGGGCTTTCAGCAAATGATTTAATCCTTTAGAAACATTAACATCAAGTCGAGGATAGCATAGTTGGAACATTACTTCTTGAACAAAATGCTTGTTTCTCTTTGTATCTCGCTATAAAAACAAATAAACCTTCTTAATTCTTGTGTAATATCTTGAATTACCAACAGAGAAAATTACCATTACCAAAAATTGCATTTCTACCAATTATTTACTTTTATGTTCATAATTTTAAATATATAACATTTTAACAAACTCAAAATAACATTAAATGATTACAAGTTAAGGAAACTTTCAACTAGTAAAAAAAGTCACACATATTTTAGCTGTTGTTCAGTAAAATGCAATAGGAGCAAAAATTAAGAACTTCTCAGCAATAATGAAAAATCACAAGATTTAGAATGCTTTAGATGTTAAAGAAGTTCAAGTAACAGTATAATATTAGAAGCGACAACAGTACCAACAAGTTCTATCCCTGATAAAATATATTTTAGACTTTATATAATTAGGTTTTTTTTATTTGTTTTAACTTTTTTAGGATAATTGAAGTAATGCCTTTAGCGTTTTAAGCTTAGTAAAACCCAGGTATTGTTAGCTTGTATCTTTTTTTTTGGCTAAATTTACTATTGGTGGCAGGTTTTATTATAATTCAAGGTATTGTTAACCTTATTATCAGCAATAACAGTGTTAAAATTTTTGTGATAGATAAGTAGATTTATTTTATGTGCACTCTTAGAAATATGATAAATTTATTTTGATTTGGACATCCACTGTATACCAAGTGAGATGATACTCAATAACATGTGAGATTATACTTGATACCATGTGATCATATAATTGTAAAATTCTCCACCAATTTTGCTCTACGAAGAATAAAACATTTAGATGTGTAATTGGGAAGAGTGGAACGAAGAGAATAAGTTCATTTCCATAGTTGTATTTAATGCAAATAGAATATAAAAGGTGGCAAAATAAAACATTTGGGTTGTTTTACCTCTGAGCAGCACTTTTTTTGCATACAATGGTCTAAGTGGGCAAGTCACAACGACCTCAAGGCTCGGAGAACGTTGGGGAGAAGCCTACTGGACAGCTGTTAGGAGACAGATGGTAGCCTCCCATCAAGGCCACCCAGGATATTATTTAAAAGTGTACTAAAGGGTAATTCTTTTAAGTCTTTAAAGGGTATGCCTCTCCCACACACTGGACCATAGTTTTATATCCCATCTGATGAATGGCAGCCTTTCCAAGCCCATCGGTGTCCCTTATTGACTGAGGGCAGAGTGGGGAGTTTTGCGGAGACAAATCACAATGCTGACCCAGCTGGGACTTAAACCTGGACTGCAGATTACAAGCCTGGGTGCTATTGACTGAGCCACCCCCACCTTAAATAAAACAGTAACAATCCACAGAAAAAATATATAATAGCACTATACATGGTGCATACCGCAACACTATATGAGCCAAAAGTGCTATGGAACATCTGACCTGTAGTCATATTTTGGTAGATTTCCTTTTGTGATATTAAAGCTCCAATAAGCCCTTTTATTGAGTAGATGACATAATTGAGGCTAAAAGTTCTATCTGATTTAATTGAATCAAAAATAATATTGAGTAGATGACATTTATTGCGTACACACAAAATAATATAGTAATAAACATAAATGGTTCGTACAATTGGAAAATTACTCAAATTCGTTTTTTTTAAAAAAGATTTAATATTACCTTCTTTTCTTCTCCTGCAATATCAACTATATTCCTCAATTCTTGCCACCTGCTCTTACTATCAGGTTTAAGAGGTAATGCCTGCTGAAGCAACTCCTTTATCTGTAAACTAAGTTAAAGATTTTTCTTCTGAAATACATGTTCACGAAAATAATCACACAGACAAAGTTTGAGAAGTGGGCCTGGATGCAAGATAAAACAAATATCCCCCTTAAAGTAAAAAGCACCCCCCCCCCCCCCCAAAAAAAAAAGTATATGACATTAGGGCAACCTCTTTCTGCAGAAAAAATATTTTTTGTGTCAATTTTTTTTGCATTGTCTTATTCTCTTGAAATTGTTGCCATAGTTAGATTTATTATAGATGATGCTTCTGTGACTTCTAAAATAATTTTTGATAGATTTTAGCTTTGAAACTGATCTCTTAGTTGCTGTGATGAAGAAATATTTAGAAGCATAAAACAAGCTGAGTATGTAGGTGAAAATAGAGAATGCTTAATTATAAACATCAGAAATCAGAATGAGGTGATTGTTTGTTATATTGTACAGACCTGAATTCAAGATTGAAAAGACAGTAAATGATTAGGAAATGTGCAATGTTATATTCATGTAGCTTTACATCCAAAAAAGACAATATATTTGCTGATACCAGAGAAGAGAAAACCTACATTTCAATAAAACTATCTCATAACTGACTCTTAACATGAATGGCAAGGAAGTTCAATTCTGGCTTAAATAAATGAAAATCTGAACAAAGCTTGTTAAAATGACACTTCCACTATTTTTTTCTGTAAACATGCTTTGTCTTCCCATATTTTTGCCATATATGCAGATGAATTTTGGCACTTTCCTGACTTTTTGGTTGTACTTGTTCAAATACACTATCTGATCAAAAGTATCTGGACACCCCTTCTGAGTAGTGGATTTGCCTATATATGTCACATCCATGCCCAAACAGGTATAAAAGGATGCATATGGACTGGCAAACCTCATAGACATGCATGAACAGAAGAATGGGCTGTGTGGCAGAGCTAGGTAACTTTCAGCATGGCACGGTCATAGGATGCCACCTTAGCAATAAGTCAGTTTGAGACATTTTGGCCCTGCTGCAGCTGCCCTGATCAACTGTTATTATTGTGAAGTGGAAATGCCTAGGAGCAACAACAGTGCAATTGCGACCTGGTAGGCCACATAAAATGACAGAGTGGGGCCGCTAAGTGGTGAAGAGGGTGGTATGACAAAATCATCTGTCCTCAGTTGCAACACTAGCCATCGAGTTCCAAAATGCCTCTGGAAGCAATGCCAGTAGCATAAGAGTTCATTGTGAGCTGCAGAAAATGGGTTTCCATGGCTGAGCAGCCACACACAAGCTTAACATTAACAAGATCAATGCCAAGTGTCAGTTGGAGTGGTGTAAAATATGGCACCAATGGACTTTTGAGCAGTGGAACTGCATTCTCTGGAGTGATGAATCATGCTTCACCATCTGGCAGTCTGATGAATGAACTTTTCATGAACTTTCAGTGTACAAGTTTCTTTAAAGAATTTGTTGTACATTCCATCTCCTCTTTAGACAAATTGTAGGTGTGACCACTTGCAGTTTTTAGTGATTAAAGTCTCATCATCCTTAGGGCCAAGAATGTTACTTTCATTTTCTTCAACAACTTCCATTGCTTTGCTTTTTCCCCAGATTTAATTGTTTTCCTATAGCTGTCAAAAATTTTCATTCCAAATTTGATGCACTCATTTTTCGAACACATCCAGTCCAAAACACGTCTAACATTTCTTACAGTTTCATACTCTTCTTTCTTAAAAAGATTGCAACAGTAAATATTAAAATTATCTGTAACCGCTTCAGCCATCATAAATGCAAAAACAAACATACACTAACTAATATCACTTTTATTCTGCTAATTACACTGTAATTCAATGATGCTTTTTGATATTTTACTTTGAATAAATAAATAAAAATTAAACTTAAACAACACTTAAAATAAACAACTGAATCTTGATGTTTCCTCATCAGAGTAAATGCAAAAGTTACAGCTGTACACATGAGTGTCTTGCCATGATTTTCTGAACATGTCACTTTCTGCCTGAATCTGTATAGACTTGAGCCTGTTGTGACTTTCACCGAATTTCTCCTGCTGCATTAGTAAATTATAAGGTTAACTTTATGTTTTAAAAAAATTACCTGGTACTATTTACTATTTACATTTATTTATTATTATACAATGAAGAGCCAAAACATTATGACCAGCACATCTTTATGCAAATCGAAGCAGCTGCAGATAAATGACAGCACTTGTGAAGGTTATGAAATGGTATAAATAATACCTGACACTGAGCTCTGTTAATCAGTGTTATTATTGTTCTTCAGATGGGAAAGGCAGCGAACTTAAGTGAATTTAACAACGGCCAGAAGACTGGGTCAGAGCATTTCTGAGATGGCAAGGCTTGTGGGGTGCTCACGGTCAGTCGTGGTTAGCACCTTCCAAAAGTGGTCCAAGGAGGAAAAAAGAACGAACTGCTGGCAAGGTGTGGGCTGACCACAGCTTATCAATGCTAGAGGTGAGTGAAGGATATCCTGTATGGTACGAGCCAACACAAGGGATACTGTGGTGCAACTTGCCTATAATTTGAATGCTGGTGAAGGAAGTAAATGTGTCACAACACACAGTACTTCGAATCTTGCTGAAAATGGGACTGCATAACTGCAGGCCACTCCGAGTGCCCATGCTAACCTCGATTCATGTCTAAAGTGCGTACAATGGGCACGTGAGCATCAAAACTGGACTTCAAATGATTGGAAGGTCATTTGGTCTGATGAATCTTGTTTCCTGTCACACCATGTGGATGGTCAGGTACATGTGTGTCATTTACCTAGGGAAGTGTTGGCACCAGGATGCACCATGGGATGAAAACAAGCTGGTGGAGGAGCTTTGGGCAATGTTCTGCTGGAAAATCCTGGGTCCAGTCATTCACGTGCAGGAACCTATGATGTTTACCACCTACCTAAGCATCATTGCAGACCAGGTACATCCTTTCACGGCAACAGTATACCCCTCTGGTAGTGCCTTCTTTCAGAAGAAATAATGTGCCATGCCCAGATTGTTTGAGAATGGTTCATGGAACATAAGGAAGACTTCCAGGTATTACCTTGGCCTCCAAATTTTCCAAGACCTCAATCCAATAGTGCATCTGTGGTTTGTGTTGGAACAGCATATCCGATCTGTGGTGGCTCAACCATGTAACTTACAAGAGTTAAAGGATCTGCTGGTAATGTGTTGGTACCAGATACCACAAGACACTTTAGAAATCTTGTAGTGTCCATGCCTCGCTGGATAAGAGCTGTATTGGTGGCACATAGAGGACCAACATCGTATTAGGCAGGTGGTCATAATGTTTTGGCTCTTCAGTGTATATGTATCATATATATTTATTTATCATTGAGATTTTTATTTATACAATTTTACCAGGTGTACTGTAATTGAAATACAGACTACAAAAGTATTCTAATCATTAGTTCTGTAATTTATTACTATTTATAGTAATAAATCTAAATTTTGGATATGCTTTTCAAAGTCACCAATGCAATTAAAAATCTGTTACAATATGATCCTAAGTTCAAAATTCATATACATATTCTTGAGATATGAAAAAATGAACACAAAATTTTCGAAATTTTAAAACATTATTCTTGCAAATTTGACCTGGAATTTATTCAAGGTCAAAATTTCTAAACAGTAATCTTGAGATTTGACTTTGTCAAAAAGTAGTCATGTGACATATTAGTTTAAAGCCCATTAACCCTTACAGTGTCTGATTTTTTTACTATAAAATGCAACTCAACTTTTGACATTATTAAACAACTAATGAATAAAATAGTTTATATTACATACTAAAAAAAAAAGCATTTAATTCTGAACAAAAAATGCAATTTTAAAAGGAAAAAAAAATTGTAGGTAAGCATAAAAAACATATTGTAATTTCATTTGTAGTGATTTTCAAAAAACGATTTATCAGTTTCCGACACTTAAAGGGTTAAAAAAGGAAGACAACAGTGTTTTAGTTATCTTTCTATCTCTAACTCGTTATTAGCAATAATATGATTATTGATAGGGTCAAATTATGAAATTCTCTCAATTTCAAGTCTCTATACAGCAAAAACTAAATGCTGCAAAATTTTAAAAATCAGGATTTTTAACTACCTATGATAGTGTAGTAAGTAAACAAAATTTCATGCAAATCCAAGAGATCAAGGTTCAAAAGTTAAAAAATATTGGACCCCTAAGTAGTATTTCAGATTTACATTAAAGCAATACACTGTAGTTCCTTTATTATTGTAGAAACTAGAGAAATAGTGTCATTATTTGAAGAGCTAAATTTTCTCAAAATAATCTTTTTAAAAAAAGTATCCTTTCAACCATTAAAAGTTATTTAATCTTGTGTGTAAATAGAAATATCTTTTATTATTAATACTCAGAAGTTATACATATGTATTTTTTGAAATAAGTTCTAATACTTTATAAACATATAGTTCCCCAAATTTTATTTTTCCCTTGAAAATTAATGCATTTGGAAAACTTTATTAAGCAAAATGTCAAAGTTTTCTGACTTTTGATTTATTTGATCAGTATTAATATCAAAAATATTAATTATTTTTGTACTCTAGAAAGCTGAGTGAAAATTCTATTCCATAAGTTACACACATAATTTTACTTAGCTTCAGAATAATATTCACGTCCTTAGTCATTTAACAAATTATTTATAAGAAAATGTATATCTCAGAGGACAAATAACATATATTTTCCGTTTTTTTGAAAAAGCTAACTTTAAGGACTGAAAACGAATTTCTGCTTAATCCTTTAAACTATAATCATTTTAATATGGTGAAAGTTCAAACTTGAGTTGGTCATGTCAAATTGCATTAGTGTCAGTATCTGCAAATTATAGAACAAAATATGTGATGGTGCAGATCTTACTAACTTAGTATAATTATATTTCCATGAAAATTGGATTATACATTCTTCATATACAAGGTGTAACGTAATGTAGGTGTAACATGGTATAAATTCAAGGATGTCCTCTTAAAGAAAAAAAAAAAAAAACTGATTGTTTTGAATTAACATTATGGATCCAAGTTTTATTATATTGATCATTATTGTTTTCTAATGTATACAAGTCATGAATGCTTTATTCCTATTTTTAATTCAGTTTTTGAATAATGCTACATTCATGGATGATCCATAGAGATGTCATATTAGTAAATGTCCAAAATATGTCTAAGATGTCTTCTATATGATGTCTTTAAGATACTATACCACAAGATGTCTTATGAATATCTTAGATGTCCATGAGAGGGCTGCATAATATCTCTTGGATGTTACATCTACAGATGTATCATAAGATGTCAGGACATCCTCAGGAAATATGGACTATTTTTGGATATCCAGAAGACATTGTGGTTGGGTTGCATTACAAAAATTATTCGAAGTGGCATCCTTGAATGTGAATCCACATTGTCAACATTTTTAAAATCGGCCATGATCAGAACATGAGAAGCACACCCTATTCTTTACTGACAACCACAAACTAATTAGTTGCAAACATGTTTACCAGTGCATTTCGCAGTGGGTCAGCAATTATTGTCTGACGTAGATGCTGTCATCTACTGCCTTAGAAATTACTATTCTAATTATGATTTCCAGCTTGTTTGTGTCATACAATTGCAGAGCTATCATAACATGTTACATAAGCAGATATGGCTATGCTTTGAGTCATGTAGTAGATGCATGGCTATTTAAACAATTATTGTAAAATAACCTGTGTACCATAATTTTCAAATACAGAATTTCTAAACATAAGTTTAATAGACTTTCTTTTCTTTTTAAACCTTTGATATGTCCTTAAATTTGTGCCATGCACTTACGTTAACATCCTGTTCAGTACAATACAAATTGGGTTAAAATTTTCATTTAACTCTCCCATGGCCAAGTGGTTAGCACGCTTGGCTACTGATCTAAGGGACCTGGGTTTGAGCCTCGGGTAAGGCATGGATGTATGTGTCGTTTTTCTGCTGAGGTCCTCTGCCATCCTCTCAGACCTTCTATTATGGCATATAAACTGACAGGCTCCTGTCAGATCTCTGTGGCAAGCAGCTGCTTGAGGGGGTATTTATTTATTTTATTTAGATACTATATTTTTAATACATATAGCTCTAGAGATTGAAGATGCATGGCAGCATAAAACTGATACGACTCACCAAAAATGTTAATTACTTCTTGAGCTTAATTGAAAATATTTTGTTATGTGCCACAGAAAAACAAATTAACAGTGCACTATAAATTGATCATTATATTTATCAGAGAGAATGTTTTTCGTTACTTTGAGATTTGCCATATATACCGTATTTTAATGTGTATAAGGAACCCCTTTTTGCCAAAAATTGGGTCCCAAAAATAGGGGGGTTTCTTACATGGATAGTATTACAGATATTAATAAATTACTCAATTCCTCGAAACTCAAATCTTCATAACTTGATGAGAGTGACTCTGATGATGATAATGATCTAGTTGATGTAGCTGATTGTGATGTATCAGATGAGAGTGATGAGGAATTTTATGGTTTCTATGATGAATAAAAAATTTCTTTTTTTTATATCTTAAAATAAAAATATCTTTGATGAAAAATCAGGGGGTTCCTTATACACGTTAAAATATGGTATATAGCATATATTATGACTTCCAAAAAAAAAAGATGCAAATAAAGGATATTTTGATCATTACAGAGTAAGACAATTTTGTTGCAGAGATCTTCAGTTTCTAAGATTTCTTGTTTTTCTAGCATTAAATCTTCGAAGTGCTGATTGATGATTTTAGATGCTTCACTATAAAAAAATAAAATAAAAAAAAACTTAGAGTAATACTAGTACTTTATTATTTATTTTATTTATTATGACATAAAGTACATATCATATATACAAAAGATATATATATACACTGAAGAGCCAAAACATTATGACCAGTGCGTCTTTATGCAAATCGTAGCAACTGCAGGTAAACGATGGTACATGTGAAGGCCATGAAATGGTATAAATAATACCTGACACTGAACTCTGTTAATCAGTGTTATTCTTGTTCTTCAGATGGGAAAGGCAGCAGACTTAAGTGAGTTTGACAAAGGCCAAATGACTGGGTCAGAGCATTTCTAAGACAGCAAGGCTTGTGGGGTCCTCACAGTCAGCCATGGTTAGTCATTCCAGTCACACCTTCGAAAAGTGGTCCAAGGAGGGAAAAACCACTAACCGCCAGCAAGGTGTGGGCCAACCACGGCTCATCAATGCTAGAGGTGAGCAAAGGTTATATTGTATGGTATGAGTCAACAGAAGGCTACTGTGGTGCAATTCACCCATAATTTGAATGCTGGTGATGGGAGTAATGTGTCACAACACACAGTACATCGAATTCTGCTAAAAATGGAGCTGCATAGCCATAGGCCGCTCCCAGTGCCCACGCTAACCTTGGTTCACCATCAAAAGTGCCTACAATGGGCACATGAGCATCAAAACTGAACCTTGAATGATTGGAAGGTCGTCTGGTCTGATGAATCTCGTTTCCTGTTGCACCATGTGGATGGCTGGGAATGTGTGTGTCATTTATCTGGGGAAGCATTGGCACCAGGATGCACCGTGGTACAAAAACAAGCAGGTGCAGGAAGTGTAATGCTTTGGGCAATGTTCTGCTGGGAAATCTGGGTCCAGTCATTCATGTGCAGGAAACTATGATGTCTACCACCTACCTAAATATCATTGCAGACCAGGTACATCCTTTCATGGCAACAGTATACCTTTCTGGTAGTGCCTTCTTTCAGCAGGATAATGCACCATGCCACACTGCCTGGATTATTCGAGAATGGTTCATGGAACATGAGGAAGAGTTACAGGTATTCCCCTGGCCTCCAAATTCCCCAGACATCAATCCAATTGAGAATCTGTGGTTTGAGTTGGAACAGCATATCTTATCTGCGGCTGCTCAACTCACAAGAGTTAAACAATCTGCTGGTAATGTGTTGGTACCAGATACCACAAGACACCTTTAGAAATCTTGTAGCATCCACACCTTGCTGGGTAAGAGCTGTTTTGGCAGCATATGGAGGACCAACATCATATTAGGCAGGTGGTCATTATGTTTTGGCTCTTTGGTGTATATACAAAAGGTTTAATCAATGTATTAGGCTCAATGAAAATTATAATTAAGTACTAGAGAACTAATTGCTATTAGTAGTAAGGTAACAGATATGATATCAACATGAGCACCACATCACTTTGGCATACAGGTACAAGATTACTTGGATACCTCCTACCCTGCTTGGTGGATTGGTTGTGATGGCCCTGTATTTTGACCTCTACAATTACCTGAATCCTTTGGGTTTCTTCCTGTGATACTATTATGCTACCATTGTAAACCACTCTTGTAGTTCTCTGTATAACAAATAATAATTGCAACATGCCTCAGCATTTCTTTCATGGTATGTGTATACAGTAATGGGATTCATGACCTGCAACTTTACACTTTTCTGGCTAGAAAAAAAATTTCTTGCTACCTAAGCCCCAGATGTGAAATCTCCTCAGAATATTTAGTATGTTGTTTTCAATGAAGAATCAATCTATGGGGGAGACTATCCATCATTAAAAGTATTCATCTAACTAACTAATTAACCTGGTGTTACTTTGTTCTTTAACTGTCCAAAATATATATGTGACATTCCCTACATTGCAAGCTTTTTGACATACAAATCATTAGTATCAACCACTGTGAAACTCTCCTCCCCGCTTTATGAGGAGGAAGAAGTAAAGCAAAAACACTTAGGATCGTTAAAATTATAATCAGTGGAAACTACTGAATTTGATGGTCCTAGCTCTTACTGCTTTGGAGAAGTCCATCTAACAATTTTTTTTTGGAGGAGGGGAGAAGGTTAAGGTGCCAAACATTTAGATTGCTAAGTTATAATGAGAGTAAGCTGTATAATGAATTTGGTGCCCTAATTCTCACTGTTTTCTTTCTCTGCTCTTAGATTTGTGTGTGTGTGTGTGTTGGGAGGGAGGGATTCTTATATTGTTATGAGCTATAAAAAACTTAAATTTAAAAACGAGTTAAAAGCAATTTAACTTTTCAACTTTGTTAAAGCTTTTTAAGTATTTAAATAAAAAAAAAATTGCCATTCTTATGTCAAGGATACCCAGGTGGCATACTCTGGGGGAAGAAGTCATCTACTACAGTTGTTTAAGTATTTCTTCGCTCTTCAGAAAAGCTCTGAATGCTCATAAACAATATGACTTTTGCTAATTCCAACATCAGCAACTATACCATCACCATCCTGTGCAATGTGGCCAATTGTTGGATTGGTAATTACTTCACGCCAGTAAACATTCCATACATTTTATTATTCAGAACTTTTGCTGAAAGAAGTAACGTTGTTAGCATCTCCCACTTAGGCTTCTGGAACTTTCTTTAAAGTCATCCACGATAGTCTTAATAATGCACCAAGTATTCAAGAAATCTTAATTGCCCCAAGTAATGACTCAGAAATCTTGTACTAAAAATGGATAATATAGAACTAATCCATGCAAATAGTAAATGCATTTTCTAACTCAGTATATGCTTCTAAAACAGTGTAATTGTCAATATTAAAATATTTTGATAAACTGATGCTATTAGTTCATGAAAAATATCGAAGAAGATAGTTGTTAATGTAATCAGCTCATAGTTGTTAATGAACTTTTGTAGTCCTTAGTCCAGTAAGTATTAAACAGTGGTTGGCAATTGGATTTTGGAAGTATTATTAAAGGGAGCTGCATTTTCTAGGTACCATAAGTGATATTGAAATGAAGCCAGAGTACTGTCAGTGAAAGTAATGTCTGCAGATTCAATCAGTGTTTGTGAAAGTCCAAACAGTCATGTGTGATCACCTTTAACCCTTCCAGTGTCCAGCCTGAAAAACATGTTTCTATCCAGGGGCCAAGCTATTTTCTGCCTATGCTCAGCCAAAAGAAACTTTAACTATAGAACTTTTTTGCCAAAAAACTAATGAAAGGAATTATGGCATGTTGTATGCCAAATTAATCAGCATTTAATTCTGGATTTTCTGAAAATCAAGTATTTAACAAAAAAGACAATATGTTTTATTTTAATAGGACTTTTTTAGAGTTGTGTAGTAAAAAAATGCATCTGGCAACACTAATAAAAATTTATTTAAAAAAAACTAGTAGACAAAAATGATTACAATGCACATGAATAGAATGACTATATATTTCTGAATAACAAAAAAAATTTTTTTTTGGTTTTAAGTAAATATTTCTCTAGTTTTGTAATTTTTTTCTCGGTACCATACTTTGAGAAAATTCCAGGTTTTGAGCCAATTGTGCTGAGTCAAATCAACAAGTCAACTTTAGAATTTTTTTTTAAAATAACCAATCAATGGAAATAGGTCATGTTATATACGAAATTAAACAGAATTTCATTACGAATTTTATGAAAATAAATAATATAAATAAATTTGCAAGCATATTGATTTTAATAAGCCTTTTTTAATGTGATATGGTGAAAAAAAAGATCGCACTATACAATTAAGGCTTCATTTTGGAAAACCTGTTGAATAAAAATAGTTAAATTATATATTTATCGAAAGGAAATTTCCTCCTGAATAATATAATATTCACCTGAAATATGATTTTTATTTCTTTTAATGATTCTTTTCGGTATCGTGTATTTTAAACACAGTCAGTGTTATACAATGACTTGGCCTCATATTCATGGAATTTTCTGAACTGGTTATGAAATAGAAAAAAAATTTCCTTGGCTGCTTTTTTTTTTTATTAAAAATTATGAATTTTTTTTTCTTTGGGTGTTGAAGTTTGGCGATCTTGGCTAAGTGCACAAAGGTTTGTGCACCAAGAACTAGCCCTTCCCGAAATTGCCCTCCCAAATGATGGCCGATTTCCGTAGCAAAGAAGTCTATTTGCTTCCGTATCCAAGACATTCAATTTCAGAAAACGGTACAAGCTCAAAGTTTTTTTATTAAAAAAACAAGAAATAATAAAAGAAAAATTACATATAACCTAAACAGGATTAATAAATAATATATCCGCAAAAACTTTTAAGCCAGCTTCTGATCTAGCCAACCCGGAAAGATATATCAGTAATTGATAAATCAACCGATCTAAAAATCGCTAACTAGTGGAAATAAAACTACAGAAATTAATTTGCTTCCATATCAAAGACTTCATTTATTTTCAGAAAATGATACTATTATCAAAGTTTTACTGGAAAAGTAATAAATAATAAAATAAAAATTAACATATAGCCTAACTTTTAGTTTTGATTTGAAGGCAGGAAAGATGCATAGAATGATAGGAAAAATGATAAAAATAACTTGGGAATACTGACTAGGTTTTAGACAGAAAAGAGTGTGAAACAGAAAAAAAAAAAATGATGGTACGTATTTTGTAATTACTTCCAAAATCTATGGTTTTTAAAAATAGCAGTTCTTTTGTTAATTTTTAGATTTTCGAAAATTTAGGGAAAAATTTGTTGATAATAGCTCAAATCAAACTTGTATGCTTAAATCAGAAGGTTGCTTCAGCAAATAGGAACGTTAACAAGCAAATCTGCCAAACCATTTAGTGCTTCTTAAAAATGGCAATCAGATGGCTTTATAAAATTATTTATATTGTAGTTTAGTAAAATATGCATCAAATTAAAAAACAAAATATTATTTTTGAAGTCTGAATCATATATTTTTATAAGATATATATATATAAAATTACAACAGCAATTTTTATTTTTAAAAAAAATCAATATATTTTTGTTGTACTAAATACATATACATATGTCATTGGCTCCTCAATTCAGATTCTCTGTACTATACGTATGGGTTGTACACTGGAAGGGTTAAACTCACATCTCAGTCATATAAAGTCTAATGCCAGTCATATAAAGTCTAATCAACACTATGTTGATAATATTATTTACTGTGTTTATAATATTATATTAATTAATTTATAGTATATTACAAATCCTGAGAACATAATTTTAAACTGAAAGAATTTTAAAAATAAGTGTGAACATTTAATGTTTAATAATGTTTAGTAGCAGTTGTACTTACATTATACTAGGATGTAGAACATCTGGCAAAGACACTTTTTTAGATCTGAATTCACCACCCTAAATTAGAAAAAATTTCCATGAGTAAAAATAGGAATCAAAAAATTAGCAATCATATAAAATTGTTAGCTATAAAATTTTACAATTAATAATTACAGAAATACTTAAACTTTAAGTTTATAATCAATCACTTCATTGATAATATTAGAACAAAATAATAATATTGTGTAAAATAAGTGTAGCAGAGATTTTGTTAAAAAGTAGTTAAATGCAAATTTAAAAGAAAATTAAAAGAAAATGGATGATCTTAGAGGTCAAAAGAAGTTAACTGATGCAGCAACCTACAAAGCAAACTGCATATTTTGAGGCCCAGAGAAAGCAATTCTTGACCCCTAATTGTTTTCACCATAAAGATTAAAAAAAGCTAACAAATTCAAATAACACAAAATTAATTTTACATATTTTAATTATAGGGCATTAAAAAAAACTGGTATGGATCTTTGCATCTGCCATTTTTATGACAATCATAAAATATTTTTCGTTATTTGGAATATTTTACAAGCAAGGACACAAAACTTGGGCCACAGGGTCAACACCAGCATTTGGCCATTGATGACTGACACATTTGCCTGACATCTCCATAAGTGCACTCTCCAGTAGTTTTAACCCTTCCAGAGTCTCTGACGAATATAGACATCTTTAAACATAGATGATAATCACAGCATTACCTGTTGCTCTTTTGGCATTGATAAATCAATAAATATTTTGCAGAAAAATTTTTCGACGACATATGGGATTCGAAGTGGAAAAAAGACGAGCTGGCATTAGTTCAACTGGGAGAATACTCTGGCATGTTTCTGGAGAGATGTAGCTTTGAATCCCGTATGTCAGCAAAATATTTATTTATAGACATTTTTTGCATACACATGAAACTTTGATTTAAAAAACATAGAAATTGCCATTAGAAAATTTTCTTAAATATATTAAAAAAAATAGTAATTCAAGTTTGATTCCTTTTTTTCATCTGATGCATATTTTATTAAACTACAATATAAATAATTTGTTAAAGCCATCTAATTGACATTTCCTAAAAGCACTGTATGGTATTGACAATTTGTCTGTTAACATTACTCTTTGCTGAAGCAAGCCCGTGATTTAAGCTCACAAGTTTAATTTCAACTGTTATCAACAAATTTTTTCCTTAAAGTTTTGAAAATCTCTCGAAAATTTTGGTAGAAATTTTTTCTCTCGAAAACAAAATTTTCGAGAGAAAATTAACAAAACATTGTTTTGTTAATTTTCGAGCACAAGAACAAAACATTTTTTTGTTAAATCTCTCGAAAATTTTGGGAGAAATTTTTTCTCTCGAAAACAAAATTTTCGAGAGAAAATTAACAAAACATTGTTTTGTTAATTTTCGAGAGATTTTCAAAACTTTAAGGAAAAAATTTGTTGATAACAGTTGAAATTAAACTTGTGAGCTTAAATCACGCTTGTGAGCAAAATTAATCGCTTTAATCTCAATTACAAAAAAACGGAAGTTTTTGAAAGTAATTGCAAAGTATGTACCTCTGTTTTTTTTTCTTCTGTTTTACACTTTTTCTGCCTTAAACTGATTTCAGTATTCCTAGAATTATTTCTACCATTTACATCATTTATCCTAGCATTCTAAGTGTCTTTCCTGCTCTTCAAATCGAAACAATTAAAAAAGCCAGAACTTCTTCAAGACTGCCTGCAGCCCATGGCATCACAAGACAGGAAGTAGCAGGTATTCTAATTGCTTGCTCACACATGCAAGAGTGTGGAGAGCCATCTGCTAAGTGGCTGCATGGCAAGTTGTTTACATGGATGATTTAAGTCCAAATACTTTTTAACAAATTGGATCAAAAACCCCCTTTGTAAACTACATATTTTATTAAAAAAAATAAAATGAAATAAATACTGCTTTTTGAAAATAAACCTTAGTTAATGTGTATAACTCAATAAATATTTTGTGGAAAATTTTTTACCAAAGTACAGAATTCGAACCTGTATCTCTCCAGAAACATGCCAGAGTATTCTAGTATTGAACTAATGCCAGCTCTGTCTTTTCCTCACTTAGCATGACTCTTCACTCATCCCAAGATTTCAGTACCTACACTTGGTCAACAGGTATGTCTGTGATTGTCATTCATTGTTTAAATCATTAATTACACTAATAGTGTGGAGGGACTTCATTATTTATTTCTATCTTACTCAGTGCAATTAAAAAGAAATAATTGCTGCCTGAGATCATAGATGGCATTAAAATCTCAAGAAGAGTTAAAAGTCATACTAAGTGGAGAAAAGACAGAGCTGGCGTTAGTTCATTGGTAGAATACTCTGGCATGTTTCTAAGCTATTGGAGAGATGTGGGCTCCAATCGCGTATTATATCGCCAAAATCTTTTATTTATAGACGTTAAAAAGTTAACAAGTAACTGTGATTGTCATTTATAGTTTAAACCTTAGTTTTCATTTTTGTAGATTTACTTTATTTCCATAAATTACTGATCTTTTGGTCGACTGATAATTGTCAATTTTTCGGAGTTATGCTACATCGGATGGCTGGCTTACAACATATTACTGGGGATATTTTATTCAACGTCACATTAGGTTACATGTTATTTTTTCTTTTCTTATATCTTCAAGTAAAGTTTTCCAGTAAAAAACTTTGATCTTGTATTGTTTTCTGAAAATGAATGAGGTCTTGGATCATCATCATCTTCAAGCAGCCATGGGCTACGGAGGTCCAACCAAACCGTGCAATTTAATTATCCAAGCATATCTGTCCTGAACTATATCTGCTGCATCTGGTCACTGCACACCAATTCTAACAAGGTTCTGTTTGACATTGTCTGTCCCTCTTTTTGAGGTCTTTAAGCACACTGTTCATAACCCTATTCCCTAATCTATAATTATCCATACAGGCAACATGGCCAAACCAATGGAGTCTTTCTCTGCATAATATGCTGCTTAAAGGAGGTTGCTGATGCCTTTGCCTAACCTCATTAGTTACAAAGTTGAACCACCAAATTACAAAGTGGCCCACGATACAGCATAAGCATTTAGTTTCCTGTTATCATGTTTACAAAGCATCCAAATTTCACTACCATAACTAACCCCAGAGAGAACCAAATTATTATACAGTCTAATTTTAGTCTTTAGGTGTATATGCCACATCTTCAGTGTATTCTCCACACTCTCCATAGGCTCTTAAAAGTCCCAGCAACAATTCCTATTCATCTGTTAATCTCATGCCACACATCACCAATATCTATTACATAGCTCCCAAGATAATTAAACTGAGACACCTTCTCAAGATTGCAGTCATTCAAATTAACTGAACCACAGCCTTCTTGACCAATAATTTTCATAATTTTAGTTTTCTCTGTTTATAAATAAACCTACTCTACTTACTAGTCTCATCAACATCATTTACCCATCAGCATAATCTAAATCAGAAATATTTGTATCTCCAGACCATTTAAGGACAAAATCTTTCCCTTGCAGTGAATTTCACATAACATAATCAAACTAAAGAGAAAAGGAGACAAAATGCACCCTTGTCAAACACCAGAAGCAATGCTAAACCAATTGCTACAATCCTTACCAACTTTCACACATGACTCAGTGTTATTATAGAGAGCTTTCATTATGTTAACTAACTTGTCTGGTATGCCATACGATCTCACAATCAACCACAAATTATGATGATTAACAGAGTCAAAAGCCTTTTTGAAATCAACAAAGCTAGCAACCAAAGGTTTTTGAAACTCTAAACATTTCTCAAGAATCTGCCTAAGTGAAAATATCTGATCTACACATCCCTTACCACTTCTGAATCCACATTGCTCATCAAGCAATTGACTGTCAACCAGATTCTTCATTCTATTAAGCACAATAATGCAAAGAACTTTACTTGGAACAGAAAGTAGGCTGATACCCCTGTAGCTATCACAAGAACTGCAATCACCTTTTTTAAAAATAGGGATAATAATTACTCTGGTAAAATCCATAGGAAGCATGCCTTTATCATAAAAGATATTCAAAATTTCAGTCATCCATGTAGTAATCGAAACATTCCCAACTCTAAGTATTTCCATAGTAATCTCATCTACCCTTGGTGATTTATGTAGTTTAAGTTTAGAAACAGATAAAATAACTTGACTGTGTTATAGGGCCAACATTAAATCCAGTAGTGCATCTATCAACATTACAAACAATGGGAGCAGAACTAACCACATTGTTTAGAACATCACTGAAATGCTCAGCCCACCTAGCCATGAAAGAATCCTCACCTTCTATAACCTTACCTCGTTTATCCTTGAATTCCTGTATACCTGTCAGTTTTCTACCACACAAAACAACATTAACTATTTGGTACAGCTCTCTGCTGTTGTGTTGTCTAACAGCTTCCTCGGCTTTGTCAGCCAAGCCATCAAGCCTAAGATTCTTATCAGCAGCTAACTGATCCTTTACACGTTTATTAAGCTCTCTGTAATGCTTTCTATTAGGACTAGTAGGGTATTGATTAAGGACATTCCTGCAGTTCTTTCTTTCTGAAATAAGCTCAAGTGCATTATCACTCAAATAATTCTGCCTCCTCTGCTCCTTTTTCCCTAAAAGAGTACTGATAGTTTCCGAAAAAACCTGTTTAAAATGATCCCATTCTTCCTCAACTTCAATAGTAAGCAAACCTTGCCTGTCATAATGACTAAGTAACCTATCATGGTAAGCTTTGGCTATAACTGGGTCTTTCAGAGCTTCAGCAGTATTAAAGGTAAATTTTTTAACCCTAGCACAACACTTTTTAAGTTTAAGTTGCAAGACACTTTTAACAAGGTAATGGTCAGATCCAATTTCAGCTCCCCTATATGACTTGGTATTCCTAACAGAACTAGTCCATTTGCTGTTAATTAATATATAATCAATCATATTCTTATGCAGCCCATCTGGTGAAACCCATGTATACTTATGTATGTCGCGGTGTTGTAATAAGCGTTAATTACTCTGAAACCATTGACATACCTGTAGGAGATGTTGCCCATTGCAGCTACCAATAACAAAAGGGCCTATCACTCTTCCCCAAAGGTCGGAGTCAGTACCAACTTTGGCACTGAAGTCACCTAGAACAAGGGCAATATCTCCTTTCTTGACAGAATTCGAAATATCCTGAAGTTGTCCGTAAAACCTATCCTTCTCATCCTCATCAGCATCCTCAGTGGGGGTATAACAGCAGATAACATTCAAGTCCTTAATGATTGTCTGAAATTTAGCTGTAAGAAACCTTTCATTAATGCCCTCATATCCTAGAAGAGCATCACTAGTGTGTCTGCAGAGAAGCAAACCTAAGCATTGGAGATGCTTTTTATCTTCCCTACCTGAAAAGAGAAATTTAAGATTATTTTTAAGAATCTGGCCTTTATCTGTCCATCTGGTCTCTTGCAAGCCAAGAATATCTAAATTATAATGGTGGAATTCTTGTATAAGGACATTAAGAGAATAATCTCTGTGCAGAATCCTCACATTTCAACTACCTATGGAAAGGTTGTGGGTTGTTTTACCTCTGAGTGGCACTTTTTTGCACACCATGGGCTAAATTGCCAGGTCACATGGACCCCGAAGGCTCAGAGAAGGTTGGGGAGGGGACCCACTGGAACAGCTGTTGGGAGACAGATAGTAGCCTCCCGTCAAGGCCATCCAGCGTGATCTTTAACGTGCACAGGGTATGGCTCTCCTGCACACGGGGTAACGGCTTAACGTCCCATCCGACGGATGGCGGCCTTTCCAAGCCCATCGGTGTCCCCTACTGACCATGGGCAGGGTGGGGAATTCTGCGGAGATAAATCTCAACGCTGACCCAGCTGGGACTCGAACCTGGGAACTACAGATTATGAGCCTGGCGCGCTACCGACTGAGCCACCCCCACCCCTACCTATGGAAAGAAAATAGTTAGTGGAATGTTTAACAAACTATGTTTATTGAGAGAAGAAATGCAGATATTATTAAACAGTCTCCTAATTGCAGGCATGGGGCAAAGACCCATTCCCCCACCACTAAAGGCTGAAGCCATCTACACTGGAAGACATCCTCCAATGTAGAATTTGACGATGCCCGTAAAAGCAAGAGTTCAGGCACTTGCGATGAACCTTTGCTCAGGATTATCCACCAGCTGGTAAAACATATCCTGTGAATCTATTCACTTGGGGCTGTCAACCCATAAACAAATAAAAAACACAGCAGCAGATTTTCCCTCCATAAAAGCCTCCCAGTGCAGCAAATTCAGGATCAATAATCAAGCTCAAAGCCTTTATTTCTGTCCAGTCCGGTAGGTTTTTATGGTCAGCACCAGGACACTGTGTAGTTGACCATTCCTCAGCAGGATAGAAAAAAAAAAGTAGCCGTAGTTGTCCAGATCAGCAGGCCACACTAATCTGGAGTCCTCCTCTTCTGTTCCCTCCCACAACAGAGTATCTCTATTGAAAGATACTAACGGCCTGTACTACGAGAAGGCGGGGTCGGACATTAGGTGCTAGATCAGGCCGGTTCTATGCATTGTCACAGGGGATTGATGCATAGTTCTCCTTCGAGTTACTACTTAGCTATCATTCACAGATCTTGGACAAGGAAGCAAAAAGGACTTCCCTGACACAGAAATCAGTCTTTGTGGAGGGGGGGGGGGATTTCCAATTTCAGTAAGGGTTTACAAGTGTTACAATTTCAATAAGGGTTACAGTTAACATTCTACTCTCCCCTTCACAAAATTACATTTAAAAAAAATATGAGTTTTTAAGTTTATATTGAATGGTTTTAAAAGATTACCCCCCCTCCTCCTCAATATCTTGGTGTATCACTCTGACAATATATTTTTTTTTCTTTGTGCACTAGCTTCTGGCACTTAGGCATGATTTCCATAATTCAACACCCAAATAAAAATATTCATAATGTTTAGTAAAAAAAAAAAGGAGAAAAGAAAGTGTTCCTCCATTTCATAAACAGGACAGAAAATCCCATTCATGTGAGTAATCCAAGTCATCTAGTATAACACTGGCCTGTATTTTAAAATATACTAGACTGAAAACAATCATTAAAAGGAATAAAAATCGCAATTCAGCTAAATATCACAGTATTTGAGAAGAAATTTACTTTTAATATATAATTTAACTGTTTTTATTTATCAGGTTTTGCAAAATTATGCCTTGATTATGCATAGTCTGATCTATTTTTTTCATTACATCACAAGAAAAAGTCTTTTTAAAATTAATATGTTTATAAATTAGTTCAAATTTTTTATTTTCATAAAATTCAGAATTAAATTCTGTTTAATTTGGTATATACATGACCTATTTTGGTTGATTGGTTATTTAAAAAAAAGTATGTTAATGAGAAAAAAATTACAAAACAGGAGTAATTTTCTTGCTTTAAGTAAATATATATTTTTTTGCTATTCAGAAATAGCCTTTCTATTCATATGCATTGTAATTTTTTTTGAAAGTTAAAATAATAAATAATACCCCCTCAAGCAGCTGCTTGCCACAGAGGTCTGACAGGAGCCTGTCAGTTTATATGCCACAGTAGGAGATCTGAGAGGATGGCAAGACCTCAGCAGAAAAACGACACACACATCCATGCCTAATCCGGGGCTCGAACCCAGGTCCCTTAGATCAGTAGCCAAGCGTGCTAACCACTAGGCCACGGGACGGCTTTTTGCCAGTTAGTTTCTTTTAAATAGAATTTTATTTGCATTGCGAGATGCATTTTTTTACTACATGCCTCTATAAAATCCCTATTAATCCAATGACAAGCTTTGTTCATTGATCATAAAAGCTACACTTAAAATAATCTTCCAAAATGTTATAAAAGAACTTTAATTTTTAAATTCTGCAGCATTTATTAAAATTACAGAATTCTATTCTTGCAATAGGAACTTTTATGACTGATGATCAATCAGCCAATATTTAAAGTTTAAAGCAGAGATAATAATTTAACAATGAATTTATAAAAAATTTAATTGCAATAATCAACTAGTAAAGTCATAATTTTTATACCCAAAATTTTCATTTGGAATGAGTATTTCCACAATGCTTACTTTCACAAGCGACAGATACTCAACAATAGCAGAACGTGCAGCAGGCGAAAGTTTACGGGCATTTTCATCACACACCCAACAATGAATTCCTCTTCTTCCAGAATACACCCATAACAGATGGTGAAATCCAAAATCCTCTGAGAAAAAAAAAAGGTAGGTATATGCAGCAACATAACTGTGAACAGTATTCATGACAATGAATACATAAGCTAATTAACTCAAGGTTATAAATCATTTATTTTATATTATCATCTAATAATATGCTATCTCTATCAGTATGTAACACAATCTGGTTGTCAGATCATTAATGTAAATTATCAACTGATTGTAAGTCAAAATATGTGTTTTACTAGATTATCAGAAGATGTTTCCATTAAATGGAAACTTCACTATCACATTGTTCCCTTCTAATGGTTCTAATTGAGTGAATTATAATACTGTACTGTAAGATATTTTCTGGAATAGCTGCATTTTTAATGAAACTGTTTTCTGTTAAATTTTGAACTCTATTTCCTCTGATGGACAAAAGATTAACTTTTGATAATGTTTTGTGGAGCATTCGAAATCTTAAAGCATGGGACTGATGATAAGTTTGGCAGCCTAAGTTGTAGGGGAAGAGCCCCTAGTTATTATATATATAATTTTACTGTATCATTCAAGTATAAATTTACCAATAATAAATTGTATCTCATTTTTGCATTTGACTGAACAGTAAAGTGGCGAATGAAGTAAAAAAATTTCGTCTTTTCGCTAAGATCCCACCTTCTTCTTTGGGCCAGGTTCAAGTCCCAACCTATTGAGAATTATTTCCACTAACCCCCACTTATTGTTGGTGAGAAAGGGTACTGGTTTGGAAAGGCTGTCATCTGTTGGATGGGGACATTAAGACATGGCCCCACCTAGAGGAGAGCCAGCCACACCGTGAGCTTACATGTGCATGCATGAGAATATGCTTGATGGAATTGACAGGAGACATTCATCTGTCTCCTAGCAGCAGTCCAGTGGATCCCCTTTCCCAACTTTCTCTGAGCCCCAGTGACCTGGACATTTATCCTATTGTGTGCAAAAAAGTGCCACTCAAAAGGAAAAACAATCCAACACACCTTCCTCTGAAATCTGTTCTTTAGCATATTAAACTGACAAAGACTGTTGGACTTCTGTGGCAAATAAGCTGCCTGAAGAGTAATAAAATTGAAAAAAATCATCTTTAAGTATTAAATACATTAGCCACCAATTTTCATTTCATTTGAAAGAGAGGCCACATCATTTAAAATGCCATTATGCATCAATTTATGACATGCACATGTCATTTACATTTTAAAAGTTTAATGCTATAAGTTTAATAATTGTGAAACAAGGGCCTCACATATCAGTTGTCTAGAGAGTTTAATGTTAAAAAATACATGCAGAAAAAAAAAGCCACCCAAAAAACGTAGCCTTGTATGTAACTTAAATACACTCTTGAGGGTACTAAAAAAAAGTTATTTTCTCTCTCTTCAGGTAGCTTACTTGAAAAAGAAAATATAATGCAAAGTCTGTCAATAACATATTATAGAGGCTTGTATGGGTAAACTTGTAGAAATACAATACACACATTCTACCTTCACCAAGATTTGAACCTAGGCTTTCTGACTCTGTTGCCATAAGTAGTACATAGGTTGATAATTTAATTTGCAGACTGACATCACCAACAATTAGCAGCTTTTTGAACAAGTCAATACATGCAAGCGTGAGTGGTAAAGGGCACTGTAGCATCATTAATGTCACGGTCCCCTGTGACCTCATAAGAGCAGGTTTCTTTAATAATAATAATAATTATTTCATAAAAATTCCACAGAATTTGGAAACATCCATTTTAAGTTTCACACACAAAATCAGAAAAAAAAGTATTGAAATCTTGAAAAAGGAAACAATTTTTTTTATCACAGTGCAGGGCTTGTACTACAGTTCCTCTCAAGAAAGTGCCAGTTCACCCCTGAATACATGATATACGGCAACACAGAAACTTTTCATGGTGAAGCAGGCCTAGATCTAGAAAAAAATAAGGAGCGGGCACAAAATTCAATGGAGCTGGAAAAAGGTAAGGGACATTCATTACAGTATAATGTTTTCTCCTCTATTTTAGAGGTCTTTAAAATTTTTTTTGAAAAATGTATGAAATCTGCATAAATTTAATAATTTTTTGCATCTCCAGCTGCTTTAGGGGGTATTTTTATTTCATTTAACCATCCAGTGGTCAAGTAGTTAGCACACCTGACTACAGTTCAAAGGGTTCTACAGCTGGGGTTCAAGCCCCAGGGATGTTTGTGTTGTTTTTCTGCTGAGGTCCTGTCATCCTCAGATCTTCTACTCTGGCATATAAACTGACAAGCTCCTGTCAGACCTCTGTGGCAAGCAGCTGCTTTAGGGGATATTTCCCCCCCCCATTATCCTTATTAGCATTACTGAGGGGATGCTCCTCCCCACTAGGTCCAACTCTGCAGAACAGTGTGTGTACGCTGACATACATGGTTGCAAGTAACAGCAGAACAGTAAACAGTCAGTCTGTCATTTTTTCACTTTGGAAAAGTGTTTGTTTTTGTGTGCTTTATTTTTTGTAAGCTACGGTTGATCTGGAAACTGAGCAGCTGTGCATGATACGTTACCATGTTCAGCAAGGCTTAAGTGATGCATAGACAGTTGCAAATATGACTGAAGTACATGGAGAACAGTGCTTGGTTGTTCAGATCTTGGATTACCTTCCACAGAATCATGCCTGCTTGTGAAGTGTTTGTGCTTGAAAACCATGCTTTGTTTCAAGAAATTTTTTTCGATACACTCGTCATTTTTGGGCAATGAAAAAACATCAATCTGTTAAAAAATTTCCCTTGTTATCTTCTGAGTGATGCTTATAATATCCCATAGAGAAGGTATGTGAGGAAGGCCAGACCTTGGCAGAAAGGCAACACAAGAAATACATGTCTTATTTGGAGTGTTAACCAATCAGTGACCAGTTTAAATTACAAAATTAAGACAAATTTATCATCAAAATAAAATACTGCACCATAAATTGATAAAAACAGTAAATACTTTAAAACTACGGCAGCTATGTACAAATATACATTTACAAAGGTGATCTTTGTACTGTATATTTGATAGTGTTATTATCTACATGAGCAAGACAGCCAGCTTTACCTAATTTAGGGTTTTGCATGGATGAAATTGTGTATGCTAACCTATGTTGAATAAAATGAATACTTGTATTAGCAGCATTTTGGTTTCAGCAGAAAATTATTGTATTTCTGTTTAAAAATACAAAATTCAGGATAAATTCAGGATTAATTCAGGCATCCCAAATGTTGTCTGTGCAGGATACAGGGCAATTTATTAAAATTTGGAACTCTCCTGGGAAATTCAGGACAGATGGCAACTTTGATGTCACGGAGTGCATTGTTATCAACAAGAGGGGGATTCCTTGCATTTATATAGGGTGGCACAGAGCCAGCTGCCACATTTTAGAATTCTCTTCAGTCCAAGTGGTGGAGAAGTTGATGCCATTTTAAAACCGGTCCACAATCCCTTCCATAAGGTTATTTTGCTCTTTGGAGATATCCTGTAGCCAGCTCATTCTCCAGACCTCACTATACCAGAGACATACCAGATTATAGAGGCTTGTATGGGTAAACTTGTAGAAATACAATACACACATCCTACCTTCTTCCTATTCAAACTTGTAGAAATACAATACATACATCCATAAGGTTATTTTGCTCTTTGGAGATATCCTGTAGCCAGCTCATTCTCCAGACCTCACTATACCAGAAACATACCAGATTATAGAGGCTTGTATGGGTTCTTTCTGTGGGGATATCTGAAAGAATGAGTATATAGAAATTGCCCCTACACAACACAGGATCTGAAATGTGCAAATCAAAATGAAGTTTTTCTCAGAAATCAAGACCAAAATTTATTGCATAAAGTTTTTGATAATTTTGTTGATGGCCTAAGAACAGTGCACTGTAAGTCAAGGAGGTACTTCATAATGTTATTTACCATAAATAAAAATTGAAAATAAACCTAGTGACCGTCTCAGTCAAAATAGTCTTTGTCATTGGGGACAGCTCTAAAAAGGTACAAAACTTCAAGACATCATGGTCAGCTCATATATGCAAACAAATGCTGCCAATGTCATCCTGAAAATTATGCATCATTGATACAACAATATCACTGATGACACTGAACAGATTTAAACACATATACATCATATCAAAGTTCTTTCATTTCAGTGTTCTCCAGTTATTAAACAAATGATTGCAAATCAAAATGTGTCAGTTGGCTTTGCTCCACTCTGTATAATTTGATGTCTAATTAATTCTTCTTGTTCTCAGTTATGAAACATTTCATATCTATATTGATTATCTATATATATATGCTAATTTTAAAAAGAACCTTTCTCCATAGGGCAATTTTTATGCAATAGTGTGTATTACAGAAGTTACATGCAAGTTTTATGTTTCCAAACACACACATATACTTATACTTTGTAGAATGACATATTAAAATAAGTATCAAATTAAATCTGAACTGTACGTATTTAATATGTATTAATTATAAAAAGTTAAGGGTGTTTTACAAAGACAAAAAGGTTAGGAAACATTTTTACTATTATAAATTTCTTCTATATGCTGCAATATTTACAATATGGTTACTTAGAATTTGTGATTACAAACACTAAATTAAGTTTTTGGGACATTTTAACAAAAAAAGTATACATATATATATGGTGTTCTAAACTCCAATAAATCTTACAGGTGAACTCCTCACACCAAAACAAGAGCAAAAAAGTCTTTGTCCTATCTTGCATAAGTTCCAAGTGAAGGAATTCTACATGGAAACATGACTGATGAATATGCAGTGACTAAACAGTGAGGTTTGGTACAGCAGGGTTATAAAATTGTTTGTGCAAGCAAGCTGCCAGACTGTGTTTACAATCTTCCTGTGTTACTAATAAATCTACCCTCATGAAACAGACACACTTTAGAAGTAACTGCTGATATGCATTTGGCAACATGAGATCAGCTCAATGATTATACCAGGAATATTTCCCTTTTTCAAAAACAATTTCCATTTTACCACTTTTGGGGCAATCAACCAGCATGTTGAAAAATTGGCAATGATGAAGAGGAGTATGTAAGATATAAGATGCTCAAGGACAATATCAAGAATAGAAGAGGAATTATTGCAAGTCATTGAAGCCCAACTTTTCACTAAAACTCATGCCACTGCACATGCCATAAATGGCAGCTATGCATAAGTAGCAACTGCATCCGTTCCCTACATAAAAGGTGAGCTTTGAGACCTGTGAGAGGGGGAGGGGGATTTGTTTGTGTTTTCAACAGAATTTCACAGTGCATCCTGATCTTTCTAGCATTGCTTTGTTAACATTGTTCGGGTTGTTTTACCTCTGAGTGGCACTTTTTTGCACACAATGGGCTAAATTGCCAGGTCACAAGGAACTTGAGGGCTCAAAGAAGATTGGGGAGGAGATCCACTGGACAACTGTTAGGAGACAGATGGTAGCCTCCCATCAAGCATGTTCTTCAACATGCACAGGGTTTAGCTCTCCCACACATGGGGCCATGACTTTACACTCCATTTGACAGATGGCAGGCTTTCCAAGCCCATCAGTGTTTCCTATTGACCAAGGGCAGGGCGGGGAGTTTTGCGGATATAAATCTCAATGCTGGCTCAGGTACAGATTGAGCCTGGTGTGTTACCAACTGAGCCACACCCACTCGTGCTGTTTACAAGAGAATGGTATTTTTTAATAGAAACACAATGTACAGGAGGGCTGATAAAAATATATACTACAAGGCAAAGTGCACATGAACTGTGCTTTTCTACTGTGTATAATATTCTGTAACAGCTTCCTACAACTGTATATCCTCACTGGATAGATAACAGGATAACTTTATCAGGATTTCTTGGAGCACATGCTGCCTAAATTAATGGGCCATGTACCTCTTCAAATCCATAGGAGAATATGGTTTATGCAAAATGAAATATATGTTTTAGATTGGTGGCATGCGAGTACCTAGATATTACCTATCCTAAGTGGTGGTTTGGGTTATTTTACCTCTGAGCGGCACTTTTTTTTGCACACAATGGGCTAAATGGCCAGGTCACAAGGACCCCAAAGGTTCAGAGAAGGTTGGGGGAAAGGACCCACTAGAATAGTTGTTGGGAGACAGATGGTACCTCCTGTCAAGGCAATCTAGCGTGTTCTTTAACATGCACAGGGTATGACTGTCCCACACGAGGCCACGGCTTAATATCCCATCAAAAGGATGCAGCCTTTCCAAGCCCATCGGTGTCCCCTACTGACTGCGCGCAGGGCGGGGAATTTTGAGGAGAAAAATCTCAATGCTGATCCAGCTGGGGCTCAAACCTTGGAACTACAGATTACGAGCCTAGCACGCTACTGACCGAGTTACCCCTGCCCTGAATGGTGGAGGACACTGCACAATGGTCACTGGACCTTAATCCCTTGGTTTAAAAATCCTGTGCTGAAAACACAGACAATCCCCGACTTACACAGTAGTGGAAGTACATTGTGTTGTTCTGGGGGCATTTTATCCCTTCCAGGGCCCAGGCTGAAAAACAGGTTTCTATCCAGGGGCCAAGCTATTTCCTGCCTATGCTCAGCCAAATAAAAACTTTAAAACTTTTTTGCCAAAAAACTAATGAAAGGAATTATGGCATGTTGTATGCCAAATTAATCAGCATTTAATTCTGGATTTTCTGAAAATCAAGTATTTAACAAAAAAGACCATATGTTTTATTTTAATAGGACTTTTTTAGAGTCATGTAGTGAAAAAATGCATCTGACAACACTAATAAAAATTTATTAAAAAAAAAACTAATAGACAAAAATGATTAGAATGCACATGAATAAAATGACTATATATTTCTGAATAACAAAAATTTTTTTTTGGTTTTAAGTAAATATTTCTCGTTTCGTAATTTTTTTCTCGGTACCATACTTTGAGAAAATTCTCGGTTTTGAGCCAATTGTGCCGAGTCAAATAAACAAGTCAACTTTAGAATTTTTTTTAAAAATAACCAATCAATGGAAATAGGTCATGTTATATACGAAATTAAACAGAATTTCATTACGAATTTTATGAAAATAAATAATATAAATAAATTTGCAAGCATATTGATTTTAATAAGCCTTTTTCAATGTGATATGGTGAAAAAAAAAAGATCACACTATACAATTAAGGCTTCATTTTGGAAAACCTGCTGAATAAAAATAGTTAAATTATATATTTATCGAAAGGAAATTTCCTCCTGAATAATATAATATTCACCTGAAATATGATTTTTATTTCTTTTAATGATTCTTTTCGGTATCGTGTATTTTAAACACAGTCAGCGTTATACAACGTGACTTGGCCTCATATTCACGGAATTTTCTGAACTGGTTATGAAATAGAAAAAACATTTCCTTGGCTGCTTTTTTTTTTTATTAAACATTATGAATTTTTTTCTTTGGGTGTTGAAGTTTGGCGATCTTGGCTAAGTGCACAAAGGTTTGTGCACCAAGAACTAGCCCTTCCCGAAATTGCCCTCCCAAATGATGGCCGATTTCCGTAGCAAAGAAGTCTATTTGTTTCCGTATCCAAGACATTCAATTTCAGAAAACGGTACAATATTCAAAGTTTTTTTATTAAAAAAACAAGAAATAATAAAAGAAAAATTACATATAACCTAAACAGGATTAATAAATAATATATCCGCAAAAACTTTTAAGCCGGCTTCCAATCTAGCCAACCCGGAAAGATATATCAGTAATTGATAAATCAACCGATCTAAAAATCGCTAACTAGCGGAAATAAAACTACAGAAATTAATTTGCTTCCATATCCAAGATTTCATTTATTTTCAGTAAATGATACTATTATCAAATTTTTACTGGAAAAGTAATAAATAATAAAATAAAAAATGACATATAGTCTAATGTGATGTTACCACAAGTTGTAGGCTGGCCATAAGACATAACATAACTATGAAAAAATCGATACTTATCGATCGGCCAAAAGATCGCGAAATTCCGAAAATAAATCTACTGAAATTAAAACTAACTAAGGTTTAAATATAAAAAAAAAATATTAACTTGACAAAGAGTATCCAATATGCTGGACCAAAACTAAACAACACATAGCACAAGCAACGGAGATTGCATCAGTCATCTGTGGCTTGTTTGCCTCAGTGAAGCATAAGTAATTAAATGCAGGTGCAACCGGAATTTCTAAGAAGGACGTGTTTACTTTTAGTTTTGATTTGAAGGCAGGAAAGATGCATAGAATGATATGAAAAATGATAAAAATAACTTGGGAATACTGACTAGGTTTTAGACAGAAAAGAGTGTGAAACAGAAAAAAAAAATGATGGTACGTATTTTGTAATTACTTCCAAAATCTATGGTTTTTAAAAATAGCAGTTCTTTTGTTAATTTTTAGATTTTCGAAAATTTAGGGAAAAATTTGTTGATAATAGCTCAAATCAAACTTGTGAGCTTAAATCAGAAGGTTGCTTTAGCAGATAGGAACGTTAACAAGCAAATCGGCAATACCGTTTAGTGCTTCTAAAAAATGGCAATCAGATGGCTTTATAAAATTATTTATATTGTAGTTTAGTAAAATATGCATCAAATTTAAAAACAAAATATTATTTTTGAAGCCTGAATTATATATTTTTATAAGATATATATATAAAAAAATTATAATGGCAATTTTTATTTTTAAAAAATGGATATATTTTTGTTGTACTAAGACTGTGTGCATACGGCATCGACACTCGCAACTTAGATTCTCCGTACGTGTACATATGGGCTAGGCCCTGGAAGGGTTAAAAACCAAAAAACCTTGTATATGAGACCCAGTTGGGCAGAAAGCCCAACTTCTGCCTCACATTTATGTTGCATGCAACCAGAGTCAGAAAAGTCTCAGGATCTTTGAGTGTGTTCACCAATGACGTGTAGTTATGTCCTATGTACAGAGGTGGATGTGCAACACCTTGAGCAGCTGCTGTAAAGACAATAAACTTACAAATCAAAATTAGCAAAATTCCGTTTTTTCTTTTTTTTTAAACTCTTACATAATTTTGTTTTGTTTTGTTGTGAAGAGTTCACCTGCCAAATTTGTTTAGCCAGTGTATATTCATCAGTTGTGTTTGTGTGCAGAGCCCCTTCACATGGAAAATGCGAGAAAAGACAAAATTCATATACAATTTTTCAAATTTATTTTCTTGTTTTGGTGTGAGTTCATTAGTGAAATTTGATGGCCAGTCTCATAATAAGCTATATTACAGGGGTCTTTAACCACAGCCTGCCAAATAATTCTTTATGCCCTTCTTCCATATATTTGTCATTTCTAACACATCATCATCATCATCCTCAAGCAGCCATGGGCTACGGAGGTCCAACCAGACCGTGCAATTTAGTTCTCCAAGCAAGTCTATCCTGAGCTACATCTACTGCATCTGGCCACTGCACACCAATTCTAACAAGGTCCTGTTTGACATTGTCTGCCCACCGCATCCTAGGTCTCCCCTTCTTTCTGAGGCCTTTAGGCACACTGTTCATAACCCTATTCGCCAATCTATAATTATTCATACGGGCAACATGGCCAAACCAACGGAGTCTCTCTCTGCACAATATGCTGCTTAAAGGAGGTTGCAAACTCCTTTTCCTAATCTCATCATTAGTTACAAAGTTGAACCACCTAATGCCCAAGATACTGCGTAAGCATCTGGAATCAAAAGCATCTAGTTTCCTGTTATCTTGTTTACAAAGTGTCCAAGTTTCACTACCATAACTAACCCTAGAAAGAACCAAACTATTATACAGTCTAATTTTAGTCTTTAGGTGTATACGCCTATTTCTCCACACTCTCCATAGATTCTTAAAAGTCCCAGCAGCAATCCCTATTCGTCTGTTAATCTCATGCCGCACATCACCATTATCTGTTACATAGCTCCCAAGATAATTAAACTGTGACACCTGCTCAAGACTGCAACCATTCAGATTAACTGAATCACAGCCTGCATGACCAATTTTCATCACTTTAGTTTTCTCTCTGTTTATAACCAAACCTACTCTACTACCAGTCTCATCAACGGCTCGAATGAAAGAGTTCATCTCATCAACATCATTTGCCAGAAGGGCTAAATCATCAGCATAATCTAAATCAGAAATTTTCCTATCTCCAGCCCATTTAAGGCCAAAATCTTTCCCTTGAAGTGAATTTCGCATAACATAATCAATAACCAAACTAAAGAGAAAAGGAGACAAAATGCACCCTTGTCGAACACCAGAAGTAATGCTAAACCAATTGCTACAAGCCTTACCAATTGGCATTTTTTGTTGGTAGGTTTTCCATACTTCAACTGAAGTAAAATTGCAAACTTTTCCCAAGGATGAAGAACTCAAATGACTGACTGATAAAATAGCTCTTATTACAGGCAACCATTAAAGGATAACATATTGCCTCTGGCAAATATGGGATGCTCATTTTTAGAGAAAATAGAGGTTTTTATTTTCCGAATTTTGCATCTTTTAACAGTACTAATGGGTGATTGGAAAATGTAAACAATAATAATATATTACCTCTATTAAATGCAAACTGCATCTCTCTTTTATCCCTTAAAATAAAAGTGTTGGATTTTCTTATTCCTTAGGGTTAAGTAATCATCCAGTGTATATAAAATTATTTCTTTTTAAATTATTACTATATTGAAATATTATTGAAAACTTTAAAATTACATACTAAATTTATAAAAATAAGGAGCAACTGGGCAAATTTTAACCAACTGTAATTAAATTTAAACATATGAGTATGAATATATATATTATTCTATTCTTTATCAACACACATTCTATCACCAGAATTTCCAATTTCCAGCATAAATATATCATTTGCAATATTACTTCAAATTTTACATTTTCTACATTTAGTGCCCTCCAACAATGGTAAATTAAGGCCATTAGGAAGATTTGAAAATTATGAATCGTCATATTTCGTTAGTACCTATTGAATTCAAAAGAAATTTTTCATTAAGCTCACAAAAGTTGCATTTTCCCACCCACCCTGGAGGTGAAGGGACAAATTGCTATTGTCAATGTAAATTCTTTAATCATCACACTTCCACCACTAAAATATCAAATTCCTAGCCCAAATATATCATTTGCAATATTCAATGAGAGATTTGAAATTTTCAAAACATTCTGCTGTCAGGTTCAATTAAAGCTTTTGAGAAATTCTAAAAATGTGAATCATAATAGTTTATAAATACCTATCCAACACAAAAAGAATTTTCAATTTATCTCTAAACACAAACAATTTCCACCCCCTCTGAGGGTAAAGGTGAAAATGATTGTTGTGAATGCAAACTTCATGATATTCAGATTTCACAACCAAAACTTTTGGTTGTGGAAAATTTGTAACATAATTACATTGCTTGTATGCAATTTTAAAAAATTTCTACCATTACAGAACATAATTATAATAACAGGAAGATTGTGAAAGTGTGAATCATAATATTTCATCAATGCCTACCCAACCCAAAAAGAACTTTCAACTTATCTCTAAAATGAAAAAAAGTTTACAAACTGAAAGACAGACAACAAAGTGAAAACATCAGCTCATTTTTTTTTTTGAAAACAAGCTAAAAAGTGATCCACAATAAAAAAAATATCAAAAAGGCCACTGCTATATAACAAATGAAAACAATTTGATTTTTTCAAACAGTACCTCTAAGTGCACGATCTAATATTTTCATAGCTACAGTCATGAATGGCCAACATTTTTTACAAATGTCTGCTCCAGAACAGCAAGTCCTAATATCATCATAATCTGTCATGTCAATATCGAACACCAATTCCTTCTCCACTGGATGAAATGATGAAACTGTCCTCAGTTCACGAGGCTACAAACACAAAAAACAATCAAAAATATTTTGCAATCTTTTAACTATAGGTTTTATGATTCTCACATTTACAGTCACACTTACAGGATTTATGATATGTATCTGGTGTAATGAACCTGACTGCTGGTAAATGGGCATGACTTTGTGTTTAAAACTGCCTACTTTATCTATCACTAACTCTACCAGTCTTTACAACACACATCTAGAAACTTCAGAACCTACCAAAATGTTATGGGTGCTTTCCTCACTGATACCAGCAATTCAGGGTGAATGAAGGAAGGGTGGTACCAGTATGCAAGGAAGTGTTTCTTGATGGTCATTGGCTAGGCATTTTGATGTCACAGTGGGGAGACAAAGGTAAACAAAGAGTATAAGCTTATGGTAATATACATTTCTGTTGGCAGAAAAAGTGTAAAATTACAATTTCAGTTTTTTTTTAAGTGTTTGAGATATATCTAATTATCAGGGAAATATTTATTGTTATAGATACACACTCAGCAGCCACTTTATTAGGTACAGTTCTGAGTTATGTCAATATTAACTGAGATGCAGAACTCGGGAACATCTTAAATAATTACTTTTTTGAAAAAGTGTGAATGAAGATGATTTAAAGATCTGAAATCTATTTCAACCTAAAAACTAATATACAAACATAAATAAAACAACTCTAAATAGAGAAAGAATATTTAACAATATCCATTCTCTATTTAGAGTTAAGGAAATTGACTAATTTAACAGCAATAATTCCAATTTAAGCAATTGATCTCAAAAGTTAATAATAGATATAAATAAAAAAATAATAAATAAAAATTAACAAAGAAATTAATAAAGAAATTCTATGGTAATTTATATCAAATTACTACAGAATTCCTATTAGATGATCTGAGAAATTATTATGATCTTGCTCTTAAATTTAATTCAATCAAATTAAAACACCAAACCTTTATTTCAACTTATCTCTTTAACAACTATGCTAATAATCATAATGAAAATAAAAATATAATTTTTGTCATCGTAAGTAGTGGTTCAAATTTTATTCCTTCCAAAAAATATTTTGTGTGACATGGCATAAATACAGTTTTCAATTTACTAAGGAAATTTTTTGCAGTTATTCAATGAAAAGTCTGCCTTTTTTTCTCTCGTTTTAATTCTGAAATTTTTATTCTGCTGTATCAACTTTTATTTATGTTTATTCCACTGCTTTTGTTTTAGTCAAAATCTCATTTGCAAGTCAGAGATTTTCCTCTCAGCTTTATTTAGTTTTTAACAGCAATTTGGAACTGCTGCTGTAATTTTTTCAGAACGATTGGTTTCTTATTCCAACAATCATTTCGTTGTTTCACATGATAACAACTGTCTCCTGAGAGTAGAAGCGGTCATAGTAACAAGACTGAATTTTTTACGTGACAGGTTTTTTTAAAAATCAGGAATGGCATTATCATTTAGTTTGTTTCATAGATAGTCCTAAGAGTTCAATTCATAAATATTACAAGTGGTCGATCACAACAGGCACCTGAAAAATGTTAACCACATATCTTAGCATGTGTGCATTGAATTTATCTTCATGCTGGCAATGCAGCACCCACTTCATACTGATTTTTGCTTCTAATTCGAAGGATTACTCATGTAGTTTGCTACTGCACAGTTCAACATGATAAAAAGAAACAAAAATTACCCAAAAGACTTCACAGAGAAATTCACCAAGCAAACAGCAAAGAGACACGAAAAAAAGTATGATTATGTAAATACATTAGCTGAGCTCTCCCCACTGTGACGTCATGGGACACGCCCTCTCAGTGATACTCAAATGACCTTGGTGAAATACAGCCATGTAATGCCACCTTTTATATACTCATCTTGCCAGCAAATGACCACCTTGCACCTTGGTCAATGTAAGTGGTGATGTTAAGTCTCTCTGTGAGGATTTTCAGGAGTGCTCTCAGCCCAGATTCCAACTTTATGAATGATAATGCCCATTCCTCTAGGCTCATGTGATGGACAATTTCCTTGAAAGATCAGATAATCCTAAGATGAAGTGGCCAGCAAGATCCTCAAACCTAAATATGACTGAACCTACATGAGATGTTCTGGGGGGATGAACCACAAGATGACAGTCCCCTATCAAAACCCTCTATGAGCTCAGATCTACTGGAGGCATGAGCTTTATTGTTACAAAATCTCATCAAAAGATTCACTAATAGTATGAGAACACATTGTCTGAGTTGTAATCACTCTAAGGAGTGACTTTATATCTTTACGTCCCCTAATTCCAAAATCTCAATTATGGAAACTCATTCTCTCATATGCAGCACTCATGCATATTACATGATTCATCATCCTACTTACAGTTAATAATATCACAATGACTTTCCATAAAATATTTAATTGCATTTGCTGAAAACCATTTTGAGTTACAAGCACTTTTTTCCATTATACTCTAATTTTGAGCACCAGTGTATGTAAAAAGATGACAAAGTGAATATCAGAGTTCGTATATCTGAGCAAGTATCTATAATTCCAGAGAGTTTATTGTCACTTTGGGAATCAAAGAAACTCTTATTAGAGTTTTTAAGTTACTATACGATCCTTCCACAAGATAAAAGTTCTTAAGCTAAAATGGTATGAGTTCAGTTATTACACCACATCAGTGGTGGGCTTTGCCAATTTACAATTTTTAAGGTTTAAAGATGGAAGTGTAAAGGATCATACAACTTTTCGAAGATCTTTGATTTTGCTGGCTCAACTGGTAAGTGTGATAGCTTGATGACAAAAGATTTTCTTAGCATCAATTGTAGGAAGTTTGTTGTTGATTTCGTAATCATTGATCCATCTTTCTGAAGTTGTTGTTTCTGTATTGGTTTACTTTGCCTTGTTTGCAATGGCTGCATCCTAGATGCATTCAATCTTCCAGCTTTCTTGCGCTTTCATTGATTAAATTAGAAACTTGCTCATTGAGCTTGACGATAAAAAGTTTAACCCACTCAACATTAAAATGATAACATGAACATTAGAAGAATTGGTGATATGTTTCACCTCATTTCCTGAGAAGTTACCTCTGGCAAAGATAGATATTGTGAGTATAATTTATGTCACTCTCTCCTGGTGGTTATGATGGTTCACCCATTCACTTTTACTTTATTTACATTATAATTATCATATTGCGGGCTTTTATTTTAGTTGATCCATCATTTCTCCTTGCCTGTACTGATGGAGGAGTTGCACATGTGCAACTCCACATTTTGATTGACGGCCGCTAATGGGCACAGAAGGACACGCCCCTCTTACGCCATAGCTAGTGTGAGCATGCAATCATCATTTATTCAAATGTGACTTCAACCAGTGTGCAGCGCATATGTCAGCTACCACACACCAGAGATGCATGGCAAGTGACGTTAGGTCACAGAGACAGTTGAGAAGAGTGTGTTAGGTAGAGTTGATGATGTAAAGAGTGAGGAGTAGTTAGTAGAACAGTGCTGCTGCTACTGTGAGAAGTCAGTTTTTTTGCAAAGAGTTTATTTTGTGGTGAAACAGATTTTTGGTGAGTCTAGAATTTGAAATAAACATTATTTGTTTTATGAAACAGATTTCACTTTCTTATTTTTTCTCTTGAGCAGGGTTTACTAATATTTGGTTAAAGTTAATTATTTACTTGACAATTGTAGATTTAAGTTCTTCTTCTACCAGTAATAAAATTAATAAAAAGAAAAGGAAACCTTATTTAATTTATTGGCAAAATAGATTGCCTGGAGCCCAACTTATCTGGTAACTTTTAACATACTTTTGGAGCATTACATGGTAATAACTGCCACCAAGGCTGTGCTCACTAAGGAGTATGTTCCAAGCTGCTGGAAGGGGAGCTGCTTCAGTATTTCATATATGTTCTTTATGCAAATTTATTAAAATATTTCCTAGATGGTTTAACTGAAACATTGTTGGGGGCAGCTAATAATGTAGTCAGTAAATCCTCTACCTTTATTGTCAATTATTATTTGTGCAAATGCAGTAACTGGAAACACAGTAGTAGTTTGTGCAAATGCAGCAGTTGTTTCAATATATCTCTTCTGTGCTCTGTTAATCTTTGATCTATTGTTTGGTATGGCTTCCTTACATAGCTATTTTTTCCTTGTAATTTGTCTTCTTGGTCTGGAATTTTAATTTTATATACTCCTCCTGTTGGTTGAAATTTATCTCTGTCATTTGCTACTAGTTTTTTAAATGATATTAGTTATTGCGTGAGGTAATTTCAAATCTTATTTAGTAACTATATTTTTTATTGCTTCGGAGACTCCAGGTACATATGAGAAACTAAGTATACTGCAAATTTTCATTATTTTAGGCTGATGTTGATTGCAAGTCTCATTTCAATTTACAATTTATTGAAATATGTATTCTATTTATGAACTTAATTAAATATCCTGCTTCTAGGCAAGTATCACATACCAAATTTCTCTTTTCTTTAAATCAGATTTTTCTGTACAATATTTGTATGATTTTGTTGGATATGTATTCATTGCTGCTTTTTTATAACTTACTGGGTGCACTGAGTTTTGCAGAATAATGTTAGAAGTGAAAGTTGGTTTTCTACATATTTTAGTTGTACAACTTTTTTAAAAACTTTATGAATATCTAGATATGGCAGTTCTCCATTGATTTCCAATTCATAGGTGAATTTTACAGTAGGTATTACATTATTAAAAGTGTTTATTAATCCTTGAAGTTGTGTTAGAAAGTGATCCAAATAAATTAATATATCATCTATGCACTGCAGGTACAGTGACAGTTTCAATTTTGCACTCTGTAAAGTTGTTTGTTCTATATGTCCCATAACTACATTGGCCATGAGCCCATTGGGACACTCTCTCACAGTCAACAGTCAGGGGAGAGACATAAATTACACTCATATCTTTGCCAGATGAAGTCTCACAATAGTTATTTTAAAAGCTGCTATATTGTTTTAAAATTAGGTTTTCTGTTACTGCAGTTCTGGCCTTTGGTATCGATGAGGTCTTGCTTAGCCCCCCCCCCCCCCACTTTCATACCCTATTTACTTGTTTACAGATTGAATGAGTTTCTTTCCCCACTTATACCTTTCTGTATTGGGACCTGTTTCAAACTAATATTGGGAATTGCGAAATTGTATGCTAAACAAATAATGTTTTATCTTTTGTTTTTGAAATATTATGTTATCATTTTAGTGTTGAGTGGCTAAGCCTTCTAGCTTCAAGCTGAGTGAGCAAGTTTCTAATTCAATCAGTGCAACCACAAGAAAGCTGGAAGACTGAATACATCAAGGATGCAGCCATTGCAAACAAAGCAAAGTAAAGCCATAAAGAAACAACTACAAGATGGACTGGTATCTGGTATGAAATCAACAGCACATTTCCAACAATGAATGCTATGAAATCTCAATTATCAACACGTTCAGACATATCAGGTGAATGAGCCAAATGAAAGATCTTCAAAAATTGCTATGATCCTTTACACTTTCACCTTTAAACCTTTAGAACTGTCAATTGACAAAAACTGTAACTGATGTGGTGTAGTAACTGAACTTGTACCATCTCAGCTTAAGAACTTTTATAATGTAAAATCATTTTAGAGTAAGTTAAAACTCTAGTAAGAGTTTCTTTGGTTGCCAAAGTGGCAAAAATAATAAACTCTCTGGAGTTATAGATATTTGCTCATAGGCAAACTTTTAATTACGGTATTACTGTGGTAAATTAAATTAAAGCAATTCCTGTGTTTCAAGTTTCAAATTTCATTTATACTTTATAGAAACATATGTGTACGTGTTAAGAGTAAAAGTGAAAATAACTTAGAATATTTACTCCATATAACTTGGGTTTAAATTATTTTTGGAACATTGCTTCATCTGCAAAAGTAAAAGTATGGAAAAGAAACATTTAAAAAATGAAATGGAAATAGGAAAATGAGTAAAGATCAAAGAAACATTTTGAAAATTAGTAAGTTCATCAGTGAATCATTTCTGCTTGCATGGGATGAATATTTTCTAATAATAGTTTTAATATGTATTGGATGGATTCTTTTTCACCACTCATTTCCAAAAATGTTGTTAAAAAGATCAACAATTTTTTTGATTCACTGTTACCATTTACAGTTATGAAGGTTATACACCTCTAGCTTGTTCATCATAGGTTTAAAACAGTTTTTTCCCCCAGAGAACAGGCAGATATACCTAAAGAAAAATTTAACCTGTATAACACTTTGGTACTCTGTAAAATTTGTTGGGTTGGACACATCACTTCTTGCACTCAATTAAGAACTCCTCTTAAGTCAAATGAATATAAATTTTTACAAACATTTTTCCATTTCTAAATATTTTAGACAATCATACATCCTATATGTATTAACATCTATGTCAAATATAATTCAAATTTGTGATGGATGGTGTACTTTTCCAAAATTTTGGTTGATTTTGCATGAAATGATATAGTTTCACTCCATTCTGGTTACTACCATTTGAGAATGCAGGGGCCTATTTTGAGTTTTAAAAAAATTATGCTATCTAATATTTCTTAAAAACAACAAAAACTTCATATTCTGCTTATGAATTATAACTGAACTTCTGAATAATAATAATTTATTCATAATTACCCGGAAAGAATATACAGCTCCTATATCAATTTTATGTGGACACTTGCGCAGAATCTCTTTTTTCATTTCTGCTTCATCAGTGAATGATTGATAGCGAAGATAGATATCATCGTTTAGAGTGAATGAAAATTCTCGATGAGAAAATTGCACCCCTTTTTCTAAATGAAAAAAAAAAAAAAAAAAAAAAAGAAATGTGTTAATTACAATGCTGCAGTATTTTACAAAGACAAAAAGTAATGAAATATTTATATTATATATATAATTTAGAATCACAAAAATAATACAAAATTAAATTGAATCTTTAATTCTCTATGACACTGTCAAATGCTTTTAAGCATTTCAACTAATGTTCTCTGCTATCAAGTATCAAAGTATTTACATACCATACTGCAGAGGAATAACCTTTGATACTTGATAGCATAAAATATTAGTTTAAATGCTTAAAAAATTTTAATTACTGCATTGTGAACCTCTACTGTAATTAATTATTAACCCTTGGCCAGAAGATTGAAGTCTTGAACCTAAAACCTCACCTTGTTGTTTGGAAGTCCTAGGTTTTGAACAGGATCATTTAGTTCATTTTGCTGAATCTGATGAGGCTCGTCTAACTTTTTAGGGGTGTATGTAGGATGAGGATCTGTATGTGCCTCAAGGTCTTCCTTTGATGAATCCATCTCCTCTCAGTTGGTTGGAGGTGTTGGTATAGGAAGATCTTCTCCATGAGGAACTGGCCTTATGGCTGAAGACACATTTGAATATTTTGCTTTTGTTCTTTTTTGAAAAGCCTGACACTACTGTCAAACAAAAAAGCAGTCATGCAAGTGACTAGTTTGCTCATGCCAAACCATTGGAACTGCAAAGAGCATGGATTTTATCTTACCTTTCAACTATTCACTCAGGCCAACAAAGCACAAAATGCAGCACACACGTGGAGCCCCTGTTTTGTTGTGATCTCCAACATGACATCCAAAATACAAGTTATAGGCTTTCTTCACAATCTTTGCCAAAGAATGACCCTGGGATTTTAAAATATAATTTTGACACATAAACAAAACTTATCTGGCACATTAACACATCCACGATGCTGCCTTTGTGCCATTTAAACGCCAAAATTCACTCTTCAACGTACAGTATATGTTCCTCCTACAATGAAAACAACAAGAATGGTGGACTGAAGTAGATTACTGTTACATGTTTTCTCCCACTTGGTAATCAGTGTTGCCAGCCACAAAAAGTAAAATATCTACAATGATCTTAATAGGAGTCAAAATGACCAATAGCATAAAAATGTGATGTGCTAGCCATTTTTTAAGGCCAGATCTGAAATCAGCACCTGAAAAATAGTTAAAGGCAGCTACAATTCTTCATGTTATAAAAACCTTGTAAACCAGTATAATCTGGACATTCTGTGCAAGAGACCAAGACAGATGAAAGCAATATATTTAATATCATAGAAAATTGAAAGTATTAGAAAAATTATGATTAACTGAAAATTCAATTGATTGAACTATACACAAAAGAAATTCTCTGTGCTTTTGTACATAATTTCTTGTAGGGTTGGGTTGTTTTACTTCTGAGCACTTTTTTTTGCACACAATGGACTAAATGGCCAGTCACAAGGAACCTTAGGGCTCAGAGAAGGTTGGGGGGGGGGAAGCCTACTGGGATAGCTGTTAGGAGACAGATGATAGCCTCCTATCAAGGCCATCTTGTGTTCTTTAACGTGCACACACAGGGTGTGGCTCTCCCACATATTGGGCCGTGGCTTAATGCCCCATCTGACAGACAGTGGCTTTTCCAAGCTCATTGGTGTCTCATACTGACTGAGAGCAGGGTGAGGAATTCTGTGGAGATAAATCTCAACACTGGCCCAGCTTGGACTTGAACCTGGGAACTGCAGATTACGAGCCTGGCAAGCTACCAACTGAGCCAGCCCCACTTCCATAACCACTTATACTTTGAAAAAGTAGATTTTCTCTATGAAATGCTGCTGTAGCTAAGGTTGCATAAAAATGTTGAACACTACAGGTGGTAATATCAGGAAGATAATATATGTTGGAACACAAAATTCAAAGGGAATCTTTTGTGGGATTCTTAGTCTTCATTGATCTTCTCTGGTTTCAACCATGAAAAATATATCATATTGGTGTATGTCTTGTGACATTATTTAGTTTAAAGGTTACTGAAGTGGCTAGCTTATGGCGACATGTTGTATTATAAATTTGGTAGTCCTAAGCAAAGTTTGTTTCAGTGGTCTTTTAATTCTAATAATTTTCATGTTTTACACAGCACTTAAAATGAATAGTAAGTGAATTTTATTACCTTTTATATGAAAAGTAACTGTTATTAGCAGACAAACAAATATATTACCCAAAGAGCAGTTTTGTATTTAAATGATTTCTTGGTAGCAAAATTCAATATTAAACTAAATGAATTGGTGGTTCTGGTAAGTGCTGTATCAGCAGTGAAGTATGCATATGAAATGCACGAAAAATAGAAAAACAAAAAATATTAAAAAAACTGGTAGAGTAAATGTATGAAATATACTTGAATAATTGAGTGGTTTTGTTTTCATAACTGGCCTGCTGGAAAGAAAAGAACCCCAGATGAAAATGTTTCATAGACACAAGTTTGTGTTCAGGTTTGAACTATTTTGTCAATTACTGAACCCAAGCTTGCTTAAAAAAAACTGACACATCTTAAAATACATGCATGTATTATGTGCCGTCCTGTGGTCGAGTGGTTAGCATGCTTGGCTACTGATCTACGGGGCCTGGGTTCGAGCCCCGGGTAAGGCATGGATGTATGTGTCGTTTTTCTGCCGAGATCCTGCCATCCTCTCAGACCTTCTACTATGGCATATAAACTGGCAGGCTCCTGTCAGACCTCTGTGGCAAGCAGCTGCTTGAGCGGGTATTTATTTTTTATTTTATTTATGTATACTGTTAAACCACTTTTTAATAATTTTTCATATCATAGGCTATTTATAAAACTTAAGATCGTAATGCATTTGGAACAAAAAATATTAGAATTAATAAATATTTTGTGGAAAAAATATTTGCAAAAATTTTTTTTTACAAAATATTTATTGATTTATAGATGTTAAAAGTGACAGGTGATTCTGTGAATGTTATTTACTGTTTAAAAATTAGAATTTGCAAAACATTTAAAATCCTTGGGTTGCATTGTTTTACTGCTGAGTAGAGCTTTTTTTTGTACACAATGGGCTAAATAGCCAGATCACAAGAACCTATGGGCTTAGTGAAAGGGATCTACTGGGAAAATCCTTGACTATCATTCCTAAAGGCAATTCATTAATGAGAATAAATGAAAAAATAAAGAACTTAAAATTAAAATAATGAAAAAATAATTACTAAAGGCTGATATAATTAAATAAAATTAACGATTTTACTCCTTTTTATCTATGCTAATAAGCAATAAAAACAGTCTGGATTAATGATATCGAGTGCAAAAGATATTTTGGAGTAGACTGTACATTTAGTCTCTCAGATGAAATTTTGTGCATACAATGAATTAAAGTCGCAAGGACTCAACTCAAATACGTAGGGAACCAACTCTAAGCTGTTGAGACAGATGGAAGCACCTGGTTAAAACCTTCAGCATTTTTCTATATTGTTCTCTTGCACATACTCGTATACCGCAACCATTCTAACCCCTCCCCCCCCCCCGCTAAGTTGGCGATCATCAGCAACGATCTTCACGTATTTCGTTTAATACATACGTCTAAATAATTAATGCTGGTCTCAGTATTTTAAAACAAGTCTAATTTTAACAATTTTTCTTACATCTGAACTCGGCTATTACTTTAGATGTGTGGACATCAAGAGTGAATCATGATTAATTTTGGGTACAAAACAAATGCAACATAAGAATGAAAGCTACATACCATCATTATATTTAAGCCACTTATAGTATGTTGAAACTGGAAATAAACGATTGTAATATATTGGTAATAAATTTAGAAGGGAATTAGGGTCAAATATTTCTTCTACTACCTCTGCAACTTCCATGATGTTTACGAATTTCTGCTACAAAATTTCCCTCGCTTTCCACATGGAATGCCAGATTTAAAATGTTTAAGCGTTTAACTTCGTGATTAAAGGGAACTCGTTCTTTAGGGTATGTCATATGACTTCATTTAGTTTCAAACTAACTCGTTCATTTCACCGAGGAAATGTGTAAAAGTACTGGAGGCGGATTGCTGGCAACTAGAGGTATAGGAATGACGAATTAGTGTATTGACGACAAACCTTCGAGGATAGATATAGGGAACTGGAGGGACTGCTTTACAGAGAATGAGGGATGCCGTTTATCGATTGTGTTTTTCTAGTTCAGGTGGACGTACATTAATGATAACCTATGGGGAAACTCTGGATTTCATCAGAAAAATAATAAATCATAATGGCTTTCTTTCGTGTTCCGACTGGATGCATGCATAAAGTAGATTATAATAGCCTTCAGAAGAATTTTGCCTAAAACAATTCTAAAATTCCCCCCCCCCACCCACAATTAAATAAAGCTGTGTTTTCAGATGGTAGCTAGGTAAATGGTAGCTAGGTAGTCACTGGAAGGAGAGCTATGCACCAATACCCTGTGATGATGCATAGAACCGGCCAGGCCTAGCACCTAATGTCCGACCCCGCCTTCTCGTGGTGCGGACCATTAGTAACTTTCAAAAGATATACTCTCTTGTGGAAGTGAACGGAAGGGGAGGGCTGCCAGATTAGTGTGGCCTACTGATCTGGACAACTATGGCTACTTTTCTTTTTTTTCTACCCTGCTGAGGAGTGGTCAACCACACAGGGTCCTGGTGCTGACCATATAAACCTACTGGACTGGACAGATATATGGCTCTGAGCTTGATTATGGATCCTGATTTTGCTGCACTGGTGGGCTTCTGTGGAGGGAAAATCTTCCGCTGTGTTTTCTGTTTGTTTGTGGGTTGACAGCCCCAAGTGAATAGATTCACAGGATATGTTTATCAGCTGGTGGATAATCCTGAGCAGAAGTCATCGCAGGCACCTGAACTCTTTGCTTCTATTGGCATCGTCAAATTCTACATTGGAGGAAGTCTTCCAGTGTAGATGGCTTCAGCCTTTAGTAGTGGGGGAACGGGTCTTTGCCCCATGTCTGCGATTAGGGGGCTATTTGATATTGTTGGCATTCCCTCTCTCAATAAACATAGTTTCTTTAAACATCCCACTAACCATTTTCTCTCCATAGGTAGTTGGAATGCACAGAGCTTTTTCTTTTGATGTCCTCACACAAGAATTCCACCATTATAATTTAGATATTCTCGGCTTGCAAGAGACCAGATGGACAGATAAAGGTCAGATTCTTAAAAATAATCTTAAATTTCTCTTTTCAGGGAGGGACGACAATAAGCATCACCAAGGCGTGGGTCTGCTTCTCAGCAGACACGCTAGCGATGCTCTTCTAGGATATGAGTGCATTAATGAAAAGTTTCTTACAGCAAAATTTCAGACAAGCGTTAAAGACTTGAATATTATCTGCTGTTATGCCCCCACTGAGGATGCCGATGAGGATAAGGATAGGTTTTATGAACAACTTCAGGATATTTTGAATTCTGTCAAGAAAGGAGATATTACCCTTGTTCTTGGTGACTTCAATGCCAAAGTTGGTACTGACTCTGACCTTTGGGGAGGAGTAATAGGCCCTTTTGGTATTGGTAGCTGCAATGGCAATGGGCAACGTCTCCTACAGGTAAGTAAACTCAATGGATTCAGAATAACTAACACTTATTACAAACACCGCGACATACATAAGTACACATGGGTTTCACCTGATGGGCTGCATAAGAATATGATTGATTACATATTAATTAACAGCAAATGGGCTAGTTCTGTTAGGAATACCAGGGCATATAGGGGAGCTGAAATTGGATCTGACCATTACCTTGTTAAAAGTGTGTTGCAACTTAAACTTAAAAGTGTTGTGCTAGGGTTAAAAAATTTACTTTTAATACTGAAGCTCTGAAAGATCCAGTTATAGCCAAAGCTTACCATGATAGGTTACTTAGTCATTATGACAGTCATGGTTTGCTTACTACTGAAGTTGAGGAAGAATGGGATCATTTTAAACAGGCTTTTTTGGACACTAACAGTACTCTTTTAGGAAAAAAGGAGCAGAAGAGACAGAATTATCTGAGTGATAAGGCACTTGAGCTTATTTCGGAAAGAAAGAACTGCAGGAATGCACTTAATCAATACCCTACTAGTCCTAATAGAAAGCATTACAGAGACCTTAATAAACTTGTAAAGGATCAGTTAGCTGCTGATAAGAATCTTTGGCCTGATGGTTTGGCTGACAAAGCCGAGGAAGCAGTTAGACAGCACAACAGCAGAGAGCTGTACCAGATAGTTAATGTTTTGTGTAGTAGAAAACGGACAGGCATACAAGGATTGAAGGATAAACAAGGTAAGGTTATAGAAGGGGAGGATTCTGTCATGGCTAGGTGGGCTGAGCATTTCAGTGATGTTCTAAATAATGTAATTAGTTCTACTCCCATTGTTTGCAATGATGATAGATGCATTGGTGGCTTTAATGTTGGCCCTCTAACACAATCTGAAGTTATTTTGGCTATTTCTAAACTTAAACTTCATAAATCCCCAGGGGTAGATGAAATTACTACGGAAATGCTTAGAGCTGGGAATGTTTCGGTTACCACTTGGATGACTGAAATTCTGAATATCTTTTATGATAAAGGCATGGTTCCTAAGGATTTTACCAGAGCTATTGTTATCCCTATTTTCAAAAAAGGTGATCGCAGCTCTTGTGATAACTATAGGGGTATCAGCCTACTCTCTGTTCCAGGTAAAGTTCTTTCCATGATTGTGCTTAACAGAATTAAGAATCTGGTTGACAGTCAATTGCGTGATGAGCAATGTGGATTCAGAAGTGGTAGGGGATGTGTGGATCAGATATTTTCACTTAGGCAGATTCTTGAGAAATGTTTAGAGTTTCAGAAACCTTTGGTTGCTAGCTTTGTTGATTTCAAAAAGGCTTTCGACTCTGTTGATCGTAATAATTTGTGGTTGATTGTGAGATCATATGGTATACCAGACGAGTTAGTTAACCTAATGAGAGCTCTCTATAATAACACTGAGTCGTGTGTGAGAGTTGGTAAGGCTTGTAGCAATTGGTTTAGCATTACTTCTGGTGTTCGACAAGGGTGCATTTTGTCTCCTTTTCTCTTTAGCTTGGTTATTGATTATGTTATGCGAAATTCACTTCAAGGGAAAGATTTTGGCTTTAAATGGGCTGGAGATACGAAAATTTCTGATTTAGATTATGCTGATGATTTAGCCCTTTTGGCAAATGATGTTGATGAGATGAACTCTTTCATTCGAGCTGTTGATGAGACTGGTAGTAGAGTAGGTTTGGTTATAAACAGAGAGAAAACTAAAGTGATGAAAATTGGTCAGGCAGGCTGTGATTCAGTTAATCTGAATGGTTGCAGTCTTGAGCAGGTGTCACAGTTTAATTATCTTGGGAGCTATGTAACAGATAATGGTGATGTGCGGCATGAGATTAACAGGCGAATAGGGATTGCTGCCGGGACTTTTAAGAACCTATGGAGAGTGTGGAGAAATAGGCGTATACACCTAAAGACTAAAATTAGACTGTATAATAGTTTGGTTCTTTCTAGGGTTAGTTATGGTAGTGAAACTTGGACACTTTGTAAACAAGATAACAGGAAACTAGATGCTTTTGATTCCAGATGCTTACGCAGTATCTTGGGCATTAGGTGGTTCAACTTTGTAACTAATGATGAGATTAGGCAAAGGAGTTTGCAACCTCCTTTAAGCAGCATATTGTGCAGAGAGAGACTCCGTTGGTTTGGCCATGTTGCCCGTATGAATAATTATAGATTGGCGAATAGGGTTATGAACAGTGTGCCTAAAGGCCTCAGAAGGAGGGGGAGACCTAGGATGCGGTGGGCAGACAATGTCAAACAGGACCTTGTTAGAATTGGTGTGCAGTGGCCAGATGCAGTAGATGTAGCTCAGGATAGATTTGCTTGGAGAACTAAATTGCACGGTCTGGTTGGACCTCCGTAGCCCATGGCTGCTTGAGGATGATGATGATGATGATGATTTCAGATCCGGGATCAGTCATAAACACTCAGTAGAAGAAACTGCTTCAAAGTTTTCAAAGCTTGAACAACTAGTAAAATATACTTTTCTTTGTGAGAAATCAAAATTATTAAAGACTGATATATATATAAAATATTTATACCTTTTGAAAGGCTAATTTTAGATACTTTTATTCTGTCTTTTTCATCTGAAGGCTTTTTCTTTGATATTAACAAATTTCTTGATTTATTCTAATGATTTTTTTCATATTTTGTATATTAAAAATTTTTGTGTAAAAATATTTTATTTCTATTTGGATAATGTTGAATTTTAATGTGAATAATGTTGAATTAATTTGATCGAAAAGCGCCTAATATAATTTTTTAAAACAATTTTATGTATTTTAAATGTAGTAAAAAATTTCATTTTATGTAGACATTATAACTTATTGTAATTGCACTTTATTGTTTTATAATATGTTCCTATAATTTCATGCAGTTAAGCGTAAGACTCAACATATTTTCGCATTTGGAAACTAGGATTTCGAATTGATGTTTCTCTGCTAATAAATATTTTGAACCAAATATTAAGAAATTCTAGGATTATATGCTTGACACTAATAAATCAAGACTTTCTGTCGTTTTTTAAACTCCTATCTTATTTGAAATATTTCTGTGAATACCATTTTGGCTAATATTGACACATTTCCCTATTGACAAAAAAAAGTATATTTTTTGATTATCTGTGAAATGTTATTAATTCACAGTCTATTTTCGCAATGATTGTTATAGTGAAATCAACAAAATCTTCTCCCATAATTAAATTTTACTACAAATATATCTAATATAAAATACGTTGATTTTGCGTAGGTTAACACATAGAGCAGACCTGTTTTGCCACCTGGGCTCGGAGAAACTAAGCGATATCCAAAGCCTCACTTTTCCACCGGCAAAGAGTTAGAGGCAGTCTCTCCAGTTCCTTATATAGCTCAATGCCTGACACAAACCTACCTATATACCTTGTTAGCATCGCCATTTGGGTGGCGGAAAAGCTCATTCTTGCAAGCAATTTCTATTTATTGTTTCTAATCAGAAAAATCTAATTACTAATCAGGAAGATATGAAAAACTGGAAGAGGAATGTCATTCTCAAAGTGAAGCCAAATCGGGAGATACGTACCGTAATATTGGGGAAACATCTCTCCGTAGCATACGAGTGCATAAATTTTGTTCATTTTGTTCTGCGAATATTTGCGAAATTTTGTTTTGTCTCTATATAAAGAAATGAAGAAAAATCCTTCATATATGTCGCTGACACAGTTATTTTCCCGTTACAGAAATTTTGTCACTAGTGCCATAGGCAAACAAAAACACACTACTTTACTAATAAACTTTCCAAAGCAGGTAAAATACTGAAAAAGCAGTGGAATGTAATAAATGAAGTATGTGGTAACTTTAAAGAAAAAGAAAATTATCCCCGTACTATTGAATGTAAAAACGAGTTAATTAAATATAATGATGACCCTTTGTGATGCCCCATCGTTCACTTTTGCTTTACCTTAACCAGTTTTTGTTTAATTTACGTTATATTTATCATTTTGGGGATTTTTATTTCCTTTTCGGCATCACAGCACTCGTTTTCAAGTTTCTAGGAGTTGCGTACGCGCAACTCCGAACTTCCGACCGTAACCGTTAAAGCGCGTGCCAAGGACACGCCCCCTATTGCGTCATAGCTTGCGTCCTTCGTCATTGTATGCAAATGTCTTTCCCGGCATGCGCCGGCCCATTGTCAAAACCGTGACCTGCAAGGCACTTGAGAGTAGAGCACTAGAGCACTTGAGAGAGTTGTAGAGCACTTGAGAGCAGAGTTGTAGAGAGAGAGCAGAGAGATGTAGTAAGGTGCGTAGCACCGTGCGTGTAGCACAAGAGATGTTTTTTATTGATGTCTTGGTGAGTTAATTATTTTGGAAATAAATCTATTTTGTTTTGTTACAAACTTTTGAGTCTGTAGTTTTTATCTTGAGCAACGCTAATTTAGGATCTTTTTTATATTAACTCTTATTTTGTTAAGAATCATTTTTGACTCTTACTTATGAACGCTCGCTGGCATTTGAACCCTAAATCAACTTATTCTACATTTTGGCAATTTGTTAATGATTGCCTGGCGCCCGTCTAAGCTATCCGGAGCATAAAACTTTAATTATTTTGCATTGTTTGGAGCGTTACACCTTGTAAATTTTCAAATTTGTTCAACGATTATTTTGCCGGAATTGCACGGAATTTGAACAAAGATTTGGTTCAAACAAACGTTGATATGGAGGGAGACGGGAAAATCAAGTGCGGTAAGATTTATTTCTTAACGCCAGTAATACTAAAGATATTAGGACTCAAATTATACTTCTACCAAAAAATAAATCTCCAGGTATTCATGGCTTAACTGCAGAAATTATTCATCTGTTGGCAGAAAACGTTTTTGAAATACTTGTAAATCTATTTAACCTATCCATTGAGCAAGGAATTTTTCCTGATGTTTTGAAAAAAAAACTACTATTGTTCCTATTTTTAAAGATAGTGACACAAAGGAATTAGGGAATTAGAGACCTATTGCGTTATAAAAACATAAACACCCCCTCAAGCAGCTGCTTGCCACAGAGGTCTGGCAGAAGCCTGCCAGTTTATAAATTTTCGAAAGAATAGTGAAAAATAAATTATATTAATATCTGGAAAAGAAATGTTTTGTCAGTAGCAACCGATTTGGGTTTAGAGAAAAAATATGTACGGATGATGCATTATTACAGGTAACAAATGCGATTTACACAGCAATGAATAACAGTGATCATGCATTAACAATCTTTCTGGACATTAAAAAAGCATTTGATATAGTAAATCATCAAAAATTAATGCAAAAATTACAAGCTGCTGGAGTTAGAGGAATGACATTGAATTGGTTTCGCAGTTATTTAGCTAACAGAACGCGAAACGTAAAAATAAAAGATACATACAATGCTTGGACTAAAGTTGAATATATGTTGCCTGAAGGATCTGTTCTTGGTCCTTTATTATTTATTATTTACATTAATGGTTTTGATTTCATTAACCTAACAGGTAAATTAACTATTTTTGCTGATATTACTTATCTGACATATACTGATTCTGATTCTTCGATAATTTTTTAGGAAGCAAGTAGTGATCTAGAATTAATTAGAAACTGGTCCACAAATAATTTTTTAGCAATAACTCTGAAAAAAAAAATGCAGTTTATTTCTACTCAAATAAATATGGTTCTGTTACAGATATTTTGCACCGTAATACATTGAAATATCATAATAGAAACTGTTCTTCGAAAAGTCCCTGTAATTATATTCAAATTGCTTTTTTACTGTCAGTGAAATATTTAGGTATTTGGATTGACGCTTGCCTAACTTGGAACATTCATGTAGCATGAGTTAAAAGGAAGGTCATTAGAAACTTGAACCATTTATATCTCACTTTTATATAGACACTTAGTTTCATTTAAATTTCTGTGTACACTATATTATGCATTAATTCGTTCTCAATTGACTTATGGCATAGTCTTGGGGGAGGGGGGGTATGTATTTCCATAATTTTAAACAACTTTTAGTGCTGCAAAAGAGATTTATTCGCCTATTAACTAAAAACCCCAAAAATGCAACCTTAACTACCTTTGTTTTGGGAAGCAGGAATTTTGCATTTACATTATGATTATTTTTTCGAAAATTACTAAATACTTTTACTTTAGAAATGAAAGCATTAAAAGTAAAGAATGATTGCATGAGTACTACGAGTAATTACCAATTAAGAAAGAGATAAAAACATAAATAATGAAATTCATACATTACGTAAGGAAATTTTTAGGCCTTATGTAATCCCGGTTAGTATGAAAAATATCACAAATTATCATTTGTTTTTTAAAGTTCTCAAGAATTACATTTTGAAACTTGATGATGTGGAAAATTTTGGAACTGATTATATGTAACATAAATATTGAATGTTTCTTCCTTTCTGACTTTAGTACTTTCTGATTACTAGAAATTTTTTGTTTTGAGTTGTTTTCGTTTTTCGTGTATTATATTCAATCGTATTTTACTGTACTATATTCAACATCAGTCGTCACGACTGATGTTTTAAATTTAAATTGTTTCTGTATGGAGATCTCACGAACGAACCTATTCTTGTGAGACCGGAAAAACTTTTGTGTGCTGTTAAACATTATCTGAAATAAAAATTATCTATTCATCTTATATTTTTACCTTTCGTGATCTTCAGTATACTTTTATTTTGAAGACGTAGTGTACCACCGTAGCTGTACAAACATGCCACTAAGAAAAATCAGTTAATAGCCATTCACAGGAAAGTTTTTAATATCACTCAGTTTCATGATTTAGATCAAAAGGCAGATTAAATTTGATAGCTCGCGATTTCCCGTATTTACTATGAAGGAGTATATGTCAAAAAACTTTCAATATTTTAAAAATATACTTAATAGAGGCTCATCGCCCTTAATGTTTCAGAACACAAATCAGTGTAAAAATATTTTTAAATGCCATTTTGCTGAAGTTACTTATGCTCTTAGAAACCATTCAGATGAATGTTTTTAGTAACCAAAATATCCAAAATGTACTTAAAAAGAACAGTTTAAATTATTGAAAGAAAGACATTCATATCAATTACTTTTGAAAAACTTATTTGGTAACAGTAACAATTTTGTATGTGTGACCGAGACCTCTCTGCACATATCCCAGCTTTGTGCACAAAAGCAATGTATGAATATGACTGAAGGAAAATAAAGTTTCTTTTATATTTAAAAGGATTTTACAAAACCCTATCAAAATCATTTCCTGATAAAGTAATGAAAAAAATATAAGTGAACCTTAAGTATGGTCTTAAATTTTTCTGCAAAAAACACAACTATAGATCAACACTCTGTTGTAGATCCAGGCCATGAGTAGATCACGACTGTTATCAGATCTATTTAAATCTTAACAGTCAAGAATGTTTCTTCAGTATCTAAAGAGATGAAAGTACGAATATTCAAATTTCAGAATCACTCGCAGTCATAAAATGTTTTAAGGTTCAAATAAACAATAACGTAAATTAAACCGTTTGCTGAAATAAAAAGCATTTTTTGAAATTCAAGTAATTGGATTATATTAATTTTATATGGTTTCACAAAGCGAGCAAAGTTATTGTTAAACGTTTTAAGAAATGCAAACTTAAATGCTAACACAAAGTTAGCTAATTACAATGGTAATTGACAAAAAAAAAGGCAAAAGCAAATGGAAAACTTTGAGTATTTCTACAAGATATTTGCTTTGCTTTCTAAATGCTCTCAAGAAGACAGTGCAGTACGAAGTGATTTAATAAATCAAATGTTGGTTACAACTATTAATTGTTTCTTCTGTACCGTACGTTTTATCCAATTAATCTATAACTGCAATAAAAAAACGGCTATTTATTATTGACGGTTAGGAAAAGCAGATTTTTACACAGCAAAACGTAGAGTACACTTCTAAATATGATATATTGATTTCTATCACAGCTCTATTTGAGCAATTAATAGAAACACAAGATTGTACCACAATTGTAATACAATGTCTTGCTGCCGAAACAAAGCGTACGACTCACGGTTCTATAAATTTTGGTCTCAATTTTTCAGCAGGAAAATGATGGTAGTGCACTATTTAGATCCCATTTATTTTATCTCTGACAACTCACTAAAGTTTTTCAAAATTCTTTTCAAAGAGCTTCTATCATTGTACTTTTACAGTTCGAACCCTTGAGCATTTCCATCTTTTAGCGGGTTGTATGAGTTAAATCAAATACAGCAAGTCAGGCACATAGTCAAGCCCGATTTACAACTCACACACCTATAGAAAAGCTGGGTAAAGAGTAAAGCTGGACTACTGCATAGTAAAAATGTGCGTTGCATTAGCAGAACTAACTGCCACAGTAGTAACGGTTAGTGCTTGCGGAGAAAATTTTCCTCGGATTGAGACCTATATTTTAAAATATTACTAATTCATTGCATTTAATGAATTTACTAACTCATTGCTCCTCATCCTTCGGAAATCTATTCATTTTTTTTTATTTATAATAGCAGAAGTCGTCTCACAACCAAGAAATTTACATTTCTTCGAATAATGCTTTGCCATGCTGCTTAACTGGCTTTGCACAATGACTTTGCAGGTGACTATAGAATATCACGTCACAGGGATCGTGTGTGGGCCTCGTATAATGTGACGATTAGTGCTTCATAACTTACGCTTGATATCGCTGCTATAAGTCGTTGACTCTTCACATTGAACACTTTCACTTTCCATTTTCTCAGCTTTGCCTCTAGGCACTCGAAATCATAATGAGCCATTATATAAGTCATTTGTTGGTTTCGTAAGAAAAATGTATTAAATTTTTAACTTTCCCAACCACGAAGATAAGAAATAACAATCCAAATGGATGTAAGAAGTTTAAAGACAAGCAATAGTTTTGTTACCAAATACTGTTGACATTAATGTAATAAGTTAATATCGTACCTAACATGTTTTTGTAGTATTCAGGATGAAGTAATATTTAAAAATCAAATAATTCATTATCAATTTGAAACAATTTCCTTTCCCAATTTTTGGCTCTGGGATTGAGCCAATTATAAATTTTGAATAGTATTGGTGAGTTCCATATTGTGCGAATGGAAAGCTATACTCAAAGTTGAAGCTCAAACATTTACTCAAACTTTCAAATAAGTGTTTTGCAGTAAATTGTAAAAAGAGACTGAAACTTAAAAATCCCCAAATCTTCAGCAACATTTGTTTATTTTCAGCAACATTTGTTAAATTCAGCAACATTTGTTTATTTTTTAAAGAGTTATGGAAACTGAAAGATTCAATCGTTTCATTCAAACAGTTCATAGGAATTTACCATAAAAGTTTTAACAAATTACTTACTAAAGTAATTTTAGAAATTTGTGTGATGGTTTGAACCTTGTGTTTAGAATGAGTGTAAGCAATTTCTCTTGTCAAATATTTCAGATTCAACAAATCTTTAAATATTAAACGAATATTGTTTTAAATCGAGAGTTGGATAAATTTAATGGAGATGTATTATTTACCATACTGCAACCCTTTCTTTTGTAAAAAGCTTATTTCAAACTTAGAGAGATTCAATATAGTTTTCCATTCACATCGCATCCAATGGAAGTATCCCAATACATTTGGCAATATGTTGTACATTCTCACTACAACTACTCTTTTAAAAGTTCACTTTCATTTAACAGGAGAGAGAATGCTTTGAAGAGAGAATAATCAATGATTTATAAAAGAGCAATCAAGAATGTTTTCAGTTATATTTTGCTCCTTCTAAGAATTGAAAACTACAGAATTTTATTGTTATTATTCAAAAATTGTTATTATTCAAAAAGGTTTTGACACGTGTCTATAGAATTGCATTCATTCGTCCGAAGTTGAAGAGCCACGACTTGTTGAAGCTTGTCTCAACTTGTCATTACATTTGAAACAAAGGACATAATATCATTTCTCTCTTCGCTGGCGGCGCGTAAATTTAGGACAGAAATCTGTGCATTGTTGCTATGAAGCCCACTAAAAATGGGAAAGATTTTATATTTTCACAAGGATGCAACTTGGGAATGACACAAAAATAAAAAAAAAATAAAAAAAAAACTCATGGCGATTTGTCACAAGTATATGGAAATGATGCCTGTTCATATGACACTGTCATGGGATAGATATGCAAATTCAGAGAAGAACGGCAGAGCTTCAAAGATCATCTTCGTACAGGAAGACCGGAAGGCCATGAACGTTAGAACCATCGCTGCCGTTCGTGAACTCATTAAGAAAATCCCACATATCATCGTTGAAGTAATAAGTTTAGATATCAGTGTATCAATTGGAAGTCTGGAAACAATTATTCATCAACATTTAAAGTTCTGAAAGAGCTGTGCTAAATGGGTACCTCACGAAGTGACAGAACAGCAAAAAAGGGTTAAAGTGAACTATTGCAAGGAGATGCTGGCAATGTTTGAACTTAGTGGCCCCAAATGGTTAACTGACATTGACACAGGTGATGAGACGTGGTTTTTTTACTATACAGGTCCCAGAAAAATTGGCAAATATATTTAGGTTGCAGAAGATAAACCGCATCCCCAAATCCTCTGATAAAACTTTCGCTCAAGGAAGAGGATGCTCACAATTTTTTTCAATTCCCAAGGAGAGGTAACTGCGGACACCTTACATGAAAAAATGACTGTAAATGGCCAATCTACATCTACATTGTTTTGCCCAAAATGGTCACGGAGATGAAGGTGCAGCATCCAACAACAGGTGTGTTGAAGGTTTTCCTCCTCCATGACAATGCCAGTGTTAACAAAACTCGGCAAGTTAGGCTTATCTGGAGCAGGGAAAAAAATCAAACAGCTACCACATTCTGCATATTCACCTGATCTTGCACCATGCAATTTTTGCTTATTTCCAAAAATAGAAAAAAATTGCTGGGAAGGCTTTTTCAAGGGTGCAAGACCTTCCAAAATGCATTCATTCAGAGTTGAGGAGTATTCCTCAACAGGAGTACTACCACACGTTCCGGAATTGTAGATATCTGCAATTTTTCACAGATGTTGCAGGGGAGTACTTTGAAGCACAGATGACCAAGAACATGCAGCTCATACTGAAAGAAATTTCTACGTTAAATTATGGCTTTCCTATTATATTGGTGCCCCTAGGCAAGTGTGTAACGGCCTTGTGGAAAATCTGGTCCGGCTTATAGTCAGTACACTTACATGGAGTGCACACTTAGTCAGCATTTAATTTGAGCTGAAAAATGTGGAGTGAGAGATAGCAATGTAGACAAGAAATTATTTAATTTGTTTATAAAATCAGCAATATTTTGTTTAGAAAATGAGGTGTACATCGATAAGAAATATGGACTCCAGCTTTCATATTTCTAAGAAGTTTGAACAGCAGTATAAGCTGTTGTCAGCAGACATCGAACTTTTTTTTCTTTTTAGAGATGTGTATTAAAAATTCTTTTTTGGGTTACATAGGGTTTAATGAAATATTACGATTCGCACTTTTCCAATCTCCCAAGAGCTATAATTGTGCCCTCTAACGGTGGAAAAGTTGAAAAATGCCAAAGTTTAAATGGCTATTACAAACGATATATTTATGGTAGAAATATTAGAATTTTTGGTGGTGGAATATGAAGATCATATAGTTTCCTCTTGCAGCAATGAGTTGAATCCTTACACTCAGGGGTGTTGGGTGGGAAAACGCAAACTTTCTTACCTTTAAAAGATAATTGTTTGTGTTTAGAGATACACTAAAAAGTTTTTTTTTGTGTTGGACAGGTATTGATGAAATATTACGATTCAAACTTCAAGCTTTTCGAATCTCTCAAAAGTTCAAATGGCGGAAAATTTCAAAATTTGCGAAATTTTAAAGAAATATCACAACTGATGTAATATTAGAAGTCAATAAATATAGAAAAAGCAAATTTTTTAACGAATGTTGTAAGTGATCTGTTTATGGTAGAAATTTGAAATTTATATTCCACTGACAACAACAATCCGTTCCCTTTTCTCAGAGGTATGTTAAAAAAGCAACTTTTTAATTTTAAAGAATAAAAGGCAAATTCTTTTTCTGTTGTATAAGCATTAATACAATGCTACTATTTGTATTTTCCCAATATCATCCACTTGTTCGAATTAAAACTTTTAAGGAGTGAAAAAGTAGGTTAACGAGAAACTTCATTATCTTTGAAAACGAGATACCCGTATGCGCCAGGAGCGATATACGCTCTTCTAGTTATACTATAAAAAAAAAATCCCCCCTCAAGCAGCTGCTTGCCACAGAGGTCTGACAGGAGCCTGACTAAATAAACCAAAATAGAGTGAAACGAATTATTAAAAAAAAATTTTCTGCCTATACATTTCAAAATGAATACATATATATAATTAACATGATCTATTGATGTCTCATTATACTTCTGCATATGTAATTTTAATTACAAATTAAGTTAGAAACGGAAAGACAAACAAAAAGAAATGAAGATATATTTCAACAAAAATCTATATAAATATGCTAAAACTTACAAGAAGAATAGGTTATCCTGAAAGAGCTCTGATTATAAACGTCAACTATGAAGGTTATGTCAGCTTTATTTTTTGTGGCTGTAAATAAGGGTTAATTTGTAGTCATAGTGATCAAGAAAATTATGATTTTATATTTTAATGCATTTTACCTGCTTCAAATACGACAACTATACTATTTGATTATTATATGAAGTCTAGTAAACGAAAAACAAAAAAGTTACAATGCTTTATTATTTGGTTAAGTCCGTTGCAGCACCCCTCTGTCATTGGCACCCTTAGGAAATCGTCCCATCTGTTTTGGCACGGGCCGTGATTTCAACATGCCTCACTGTCAGTCAATATATCATCAATCATGACAGATGTAAACTGCTATTTTAACTAATGGCTTTCCATACCATGATTTTGGGCCTTTGCCTGGTATGATATTCCCTGATGCCATCTGGATTAGCTCTGTCCCCCGGCATGTCCCCTGACCTGCATACAGCTGTCACTGGATCCCAAACAGAAACGTTATTCATCACTAAAGACATCATGACACCAGTCTTATCACCAAACACCTCTTTTCCTGTACCACTGAAGACGTAGACAGCAACGGGATGTCATCAGAGTTAGACAAGCCAACGGATGACACAAATACTATCCCGATTATAACAATCGTCTTCTAAATTGTGTTTCCCAACACAGGCGCAGACAGAGATGGGGTTAAGATGTTGGAAATCTGATAGCTTGTGACAGATCTCTCTACTCTTGCTAATCGGCGGATCCATCGCTATTCCCATTTGGAAGCTCTCATGATGCCACCAAGGTTCTGGTGGCATCATAAGATTGGTTACTACCTTCTTGTATCCATTGTTGCTAACAACATCAATCCACTGAACGCCTTTTAAGTATGTTGGGTATCTCGCTTCTGATAACTCAATGAAATATTTCACATTTTGTCAGTTGTACATAACATCACCTTACGCATGTTAAAGGAATTGCACACTCTTTGTAAGTCATTCACTCATATTTTGTTTGCCTTCTGACGTTTTCCTCTTTTATCTAGTCCTTCAGATTCTTATCTATTGGAGGTTCTACTGTGCTGACTGGCTTGACGTGCGAAACGTTTATGTCCATATATGTTATAACTCATGGACGCAAAATGGTCAGGTCAGTCCATCCATCCTTTCATATGTAGAGCAATTTCAATGAGGAGCAGTATATATAACTGATGATATTTCAAATAATATTAAAATATACTTTTTGGATTATTTTCCTGCAATTATAAGCCGCGCATACTGCCTACTAGAAGTCTACTTTTTTTTTTATCTAACAACCAATGATTTTTGAAAATCATTTATATTGAAATATTTTCAATTTTAACGTTTTTGAATACAAAAATTTAATTATGTCAATATGTAATATAAATTTTTTTTGGTCTGTAACATAGGGACGGAGAAGCGTCCTAGAAACTATTCCTAGTTTTATACAGGATTTCTCACACAAGGACATGTGTCACACTAAGACCGAAGTTACTGCTGATTCCTGCCTCATTAGTTACCTAACAGTACACCAGCAAACAAACATGCCAGCCTGGGATTCAAACCCCGACCCTGGCAGTTGCAATGTCGCTGAGAACCAACCTGATACCACCGAGGAGGCAAATCTTTTTGTAAAATATTGTTTCTAATAAAATACTTGTTTTTAATGATTATGGTGAAATATAGTTAAAGTACATGAAATGAATAGGATGGAGGAGGTGGTAAATGTTTTTTAGGGGTCGGTGATGTGTGGGGCCAGTTGCATTAAAGTCTGACAGAAAAAACAATCCTAGAATGCCCTTGAAATGAATTAATACCCACTTGGTACTGGTGGTACTACGGTAGAAATTGCCTGCGACTCATCAGATTTAATTAATTTTTCTCCTTTGAAAAAGGACAATTTTTTTTATTGAAAATGAATGTCCGTACACCCATAATAAATGAATAAAAATTGTAATAATTTGATTTGAAAGAAATTGATTAAAGCAGTCAATGCTGCGCTATGTTTTTAAATTTTTACAAATGAACTGACCGGCATTTCTAAAACTGCACAGTTATATTGTTAGTAAATGTGAATACGTCAGTTATGTTGTTAATAAAATGAATACTTGTAAGCAGGGGGTGGAGGCAAGGGAGTCGTTTTTAGAATGCTAGTAAGGGTAAGAGAGGCAAAAAGTTATTAAACTTTTTATATTTCATGCATTTTTCGAGAAAATTTTAATGACCTGAAAAACGGAGGGTAATATTACACTGCATTTAAAATCCAGTCTCTTGCCCCCCCGCGATTTTTGTCTAGATAGCTTGTAAGCAATTTTTGTACTTTATCCCAGTTATTGACCCTATTTGGTCAAGGTTTTATCTCAGTCACCTAGGGAAATTTATTTAAATTTGGCATCGACCTTTCATGTCTTTGTGACCAACTTTCAGTTGTATAACGATGGAAATTCCATGAATGGAAAGTTACAGGGTTGGTGAAAACCGTACCTGTAAGAATTTATTATAGTTTGTCATCATGAATATATTACAATAAATAAAGTTTATTCCAATTTCTTGTTTGAAACAAATTAAGGGCATCAATTGGGTAGTGATTGTAGCCGGCAGCCGTCAATTGTTGATAGTTTGTGAAGGCTCGTCGTCGAAGATTTATTAATTTCCATATCTTTAGTCGAACTGTTTGATGTGGAAAATTGAGGCTAAACAGTTTAGTAACAAAAACATTTTTCAAGTGTGCTGGTTTTTCATTTCGTAAAGTTCGCTGTAGACCAGGGAAGCATTTATGTTACTCTTAAAACAAAACACCGTTCCCAATTGCGATCATTTTCGTCGAAAATTACTATTGTCGCTTCGCAATGTTTGAATACTTGCGAAAGTTTGTTGGTATCTAATTGTCTTACGATACACTGAATCTTATCGGAGAGAGAGACTTCACGAGAGAGAAGCATTTCAACATGTTCTCAGACAAGTTTTCTGGCAAAAAGAAAAGTTTTCTGGCAAGAAAGTGATCTGGCAACCTTCGTGTACGTACACAAAGGTTGCCAGATCACTAATTTCTAAAAAAATCGTTGCCAGATATTTTTTCTGAATTCTGTAATCAACCACAGTGTTCGGATACTTTTTTGAGCGACTGTACCTAGGAGCGCGTGAGGTGTAAATCGAGTCTTGCTTGTTATGCTCCTGTGTTAGAGTCGAAGTGGATATGATGGTAAACTTCATTCAACAGCTAACGTTTATATTAATAGAAAATCTGACGACTGTGTAAGGACACGCTTTCATAAGTGATAACATGTTAAGTTTAAATTTTTTAACATGGACAAAAAATGTTTACTTTCTCTAAGTTATATACATCTGACTTCATTTAAATTTCTTCTTCGGTTCAGCAGGACACTACGATATGATATTATGAGTGTTTCTTGTTAGTGAAAAAGCAACGTGCAAAGTTAAACTAAATTCCGCAAGTTTTATCAGTACGTTAATTTTAATTTATGCTATATAATGCATTATTACTTGTCTGTGTTTAGAGCATATTAAGTAGCTGTGAGTAATACACTAACGTTATAGAATATGATAGAGTAGTGTTCCGAAAATTGTGGACCACGAACACAATTTAAACTGAATTTAATGAAAACAAATTTAAATAAAAACTCTCTAATTTTGAAAAACTTAAAATTTGAATTAAAACCGTATATTAGTATATTTTAAATATTTGCTCGTTCTACACAGGTCAGAGCATAAGGTATTCTCAAAGTGTGTGTTGGGGGGAAGGCAGAGCATTCTTCCTCATATGAAAATGTTAGAATTTCAACATTTTTAAGTAACTAAAACAGAAGCGAAAATTTTACATTGGAACGCTATTCATGCTCGATCTTGACCCCCCCCCCCCATTCACTCGGATGATTTGCCCGCCTCCCTTTATTTTTTATGGATTCGGGCCTGATTCTACATGCAAAAATATATAATAAAATAATCCATAATAGTATTAATGAGTTGAAAAAAATTGGTTGCCCTGACTGGGATTCGAACTCAGGTCACCCAGAAGCATGCCGGGCGTCTTAACCGCTCTTTTATTGAATTATCGATGCTTATTTTTTTTTATAAACTTTATGAAAAATTAGCATATCTAAAGAAAGGAGGGAAGCATTTCATTTAAAAAAGATTAATGAGCAGCGGTCCGAAACTGTTAGCGGACCACTGCGATCGAATGATCAACCTTTGTGCTACAGTGCAATCAGTCGGAAGCTAAAGGAAATTAATTTGTAGTCCATATATGACATAGCCGTTTGCTTTCTACGTCAAAGCTTTGTACTGTGAAGAGATGTGTTCATTAGATTTCGAATTTTAAATGTTTTAATGTTATATAACTTAGAAATTTCAAACCGATACAAACTTTTTGTGTTGTGGCAAAAATATAGGAAAAATTTTAAATGAGAATGAGTTGTGGTGAATACGTCATACATAGGATGTATCATTATAAGAGTCTAAGTGGGGAATTCTCAGGTTTGAGTTTCAATTGGGTCAGCGTTGAAATTTATTCCTGCTAACTCCCTCCCCCGTGCTAGGTAAGAAAGGAGACACTGATGGACTTGGAAAAGAAGCCGTCCCTCGGATGGGACGTTTAACCGTGGCTCCATGGGCAGGAGAGCTAGATCCTGGATACGTTAAAGGACACGCTTGGTGGGCTTTACGGAAAGTTACCTTTTGTCGCCTAACAGTAGTCCAGTGGATCCCTTTCCCCCAACCTTATCCGAGGCCTTGGCATCGGCCATTTAGCATACTGTGTGAAAAAAAGTGCAGCTCCGAAGTACTGAAATAAGCCTAAGTGGTGATAAAATATATTTTAATTATAAATATACCAACAAATAATAGAGGATTTATACTAATAAAAATATTAAAAAAAAGTTTACTTAGAAAACTTCCAAAAGTACTCAAAATACATGGTCAACGTTTTGAATCTTTCACATCTAAGATTCTAAAGTGAAAAAAAAACTATGGGTTCTAATAACAGGTTAAGTCTTTTTCAGGAAAATTATGTTTAGTTTATTGTTTTAAGAATAAAATTCAATTAGTCGTATTATTAGTTGGATCTTTAACATCCTAAAAAATTATTGGTTTTAATAAAAAGTTTAAAAACGCTCTTGACTTCTAGAATTTCGAAAATAATTACTTAGGTAGCTATTTGTCACTGGGATCTAACAGGAGACTGTTACTGTAATACCCCATAGAGATCTGTGAGGTAGGCGAGACTTCAGCATAAAACAACACAGAAAGAAACATTACATTTAATGAAAACTAAAGCTATGTTGCTTTTGTTTACTAACATGTAAACAATGCGCACCAAGTTTTGGTTGCTCTACTCCTCACACTTTACTTATACATAGATACCTGTCGTTCATGTTTCTTTGCCATTGAAAACTGGTTACTATGTGGGATAATGTAGTGACGAAGTAGAGTTTTGTGCAATTGGAAACCGTAGAATTGTTTTTGTTCAATCCTTTCCACATGAAAAGTACCAGTCTGATTCAAATCTAATTGCTAATCATACAACAACAGTCACGGCGTGTAATGCGTGAGTTCCTGAAAAATTGGAAGCCTTGAAAGAATTGCCAGCACTGTTAATGCTTTCGTTTACATTGATATTTTGTAGAGAAAGATCAGTATCAGCTGCTATATTCCAAAATGCAGAGTGACGCTTTAAATTCCAAGACGATAATGTGCCTTGTTACCGGAATAAAAAATTAATGCAGTCAAACGTTAACCCTTTTTTGAAATTCTGAAACAATGATCCGATCTACGCAAAAATTAGAAATCATTGGTACGAGAACCATCATCCTATTACCCAGGGATGTATTCAGGTATCGTCTGTACCTGGATTCTTTATATTTCACAACTCGCTACTTTCCATTTCTTATTATTGTTGTACTCAAAATTAATGGAGATTTCTGTTATTAAAAGGAATCTATTTGGATACTGGAAGATTCCATTTTTTCCTTGCTAAGAGAAAATCTGGTTTGGATTTTACCCGAGACTGAACGTTGTTGATTTTTATTTTATTTTATTTTGTTGAACGTTAAGTTGATTTTACCCGAGACTGATACTTTATCGAAAAAGAACCAGACAAAAAATACACCGGTTCATAAAATTACCGTTTCCATGTTCTATAACACATTATGTAATTTGTACCTTTGTAAGCGAGTTGAAAGGAAGCTTGATGCTTTCTCAGCGTCTTGAATATTAGATAGTTTGATTATGCAAATAATGATGAGAATAAACGGGAGTCGGCCACCGTCTTTAGGCAAGCATGCTTTGTAGAGAGAGAGAGAGTGTGTTGGTTTGATCATAATACATCATGTTGCTCATATGTATGGGGCAAAAGATTGGTGCATAGGGTTCTGAACAGTGTGCCTGAAGGCTGAAAGGATAGACTTAAAATGAGGCGAGTGGACAATGTTAACAAAGGTTGTAATTACAGTTGGTTTGCAATTGACAAAAAATTCAACTTAAAAAAAAAACTAACTTTACTTAATTCGCATTCTTTACTTATTTTAATGTAAAACAGTATGGTACAAATTTGATGTACTAAACAGTTTTCTTTCCACTTGATGTTCACCGTATATGACCTATATACAAAAGAAACAGGAAGGAAAACCTTCCCTGCAATGTCTCAGATATTGCAGTGGAAGTTGTAATAGAGTTCTTTGATTATTCCTTCTATAGCACGAAAAAGAATGGATAAGTTATCTAAAGAAACATATTTTTAATATATGTCGAAGCCAAAAAAAATTGATTTGAGTGTAGTTAAACGTGTATTATTAGTAAAGAAAAAAATAGTGATATTTCTCAGGTTTTTTTATTTATTTTTATGTGTATATTACAGAACGTGCTAAAAACAAATTGCTTGCCACAGAGATCTCATAGGAGCTTGTTGGTATAATATCCAATAGAGTAGATCTGTGAGGAAGTCTAGACCTCATCAGAGGAGCATAAAAGAAACTTTCGTAACTTATCCTAAGTATTAAAAAAAAGTGTACTTAGAAAACTTCCAAAAGTACTCAAAATACATGGTCAACATTTTTTTATTTATTTCACTCTTCTCACGTTATTTTTTAACGTCTTCTCACGTCATTTTTTAAAAATCAGAGAAGCATAAAAGATACTTTCGTAGCTTATCCGGGGCTTCTTTGATCAGTAGACAAAGCGCGCGAAGCTCTCAGCAGCCAAAATGGTTGCCATCTACTAATTGAACATGAAGTGGCCAGTTTTAAGCCTCTCATTCCATCAGGTACTAAAAAAAAACACTTGACAGTGAAATAATATGTTCAGTACATGAGCCGGAAAGGCAAAAATCATTCCTCTTATGCAGTGGTGAAAGTAGATTTCACTTCTTTCCGGTACGCTTCAAAGTATAGCTATGTGTGGAAATTACACTCAGGCGAACACTCCAGTGAAGCCATATTACAGGGGTAATAATGACTGTGTGGGGGCGAAAGTACAGTATCCCTGTATTTTGCCTTTCATTCTATATTTTCCGCAAATAGCGAATGATTTATGCAATTTTAATGTGAAAAAATGTTAATACACCTAAACGATTCCTAATTGCGTTCTATTCTTGTATTTCAGCCTTATTCAAAAAATATAATATGTAGATGTTTTTGAAATTATTTTAGAACGTAATGCAATTTTTAGAAGGAAAAATAAACTTTTGACTGATATTGTAATTATGATCACTCAACTTGAATAATCTAAACCCAAAGGCAAATATAGCATTTTTTAGAATAACATTTATTGAAGATTCAGAGTAACCTTTAAAATACATAAAGTTTAGTCAATGATTATAAGAAGTACGGAAATTTCGCTTCTGTGATATCCCGACATACTATACATGCAAAACTGCAGGGTTCGCAAATCAAAAATGCGGTAAGAAAAGCATGACTTTTGCCAAAAAAAAAGATGCGAGACGATTGCTAAGCACTCTTGAACGCCAAGCGAAATCATCTAGCTTTCCACTCTGGTCACGAGTAACATAGGTTGGCCATACTTGCAGTATAAAAAATAAATTCTTCAGGACATACCTGCATTTTACACGATAGATATATTTGTTGGCATGGTTAATTTTGTATGCGCTTGTTTTCACCTTAATGAAAAATGCTTCGCGATTCAGCAACCCTAAAACCACAGAAAAAATGTTACGTTGACCAAGGGTTGGTTCTGCGTTAATGCTTTTGCAGTTTGTTTACAATTTCAGCCCGATATGCAAAAAATGACCATTGCATCCCAAAGCCTCCTTATCTGATGCTTACACACTTTCCCTCTTAAGAGAAGCTTTAATTGATCAGCCGCAACCCCAGTCTTCTGATGGACATTGAAGAATTCTTTCTGTTCTCCCCTAGCCTTAATCCTCTCCCGCAAATGAAAGCGTCCAAGAAAGGGAACATCAACTTAAAGTAACTTCTCTTGCATATAATGCAAAACAGCTGGGCTTTTTTATTCAATTCTACAGCCATTGATCGTCAAGGAAAAACCCAAATCACGCTTTAGTATTATTTTTTAATACAAAATTATTGTTTGGTGCAATTAAAGAGTTGATAATAATCTTTATCAGAAGTTGACAATCAATTTTTTTTGTTATTTGATTATTATGATTCTGACATTTCGGGATCCGAAACGACTTGACGTATCTAGTATGTATCCCAATACTATAACTTGCGACACCGAAGGTTAAATTCCAAGGGATGTATAAAGTGAAAAATCACTAGTGAATTAAATTCATAGTTGATTAATTTTTTTACATCCTTCAAATAGCTGTTCTCATAAGAGCATGTCAATTTAAGATGTCAGAAGACCAGTTATGAAGACAAGATCTCAGCAGAAAGACAATGCGAGATAGAAAATTCATAACTATAGGGTCCTGAATCCAGGTCCCATATATGGATGCTTGTGTTGTTTTTCTACTGAGGTCTCCCCTCCCATACTCACAAATATTCTCTATGGTGATCCAGGTTCGAATCCCGTACTGGCATGGATGTTTGTCCTGTGCTATTCTTGTACAAGAAGGCCTGTATAATCTAGAAGTAGCTTCAACTGCCCTTCTCTGTTCTCTATGTAACTTATCAAGAAGAAAGAAAGTTGTAAATACTTCGCGTACAGTTTGGGATGCCACCTTTCCGGTTTTCAGCCGAAGACTCCACGTTTCGAAATTATCTCAAGACTCCGGTTTTTGAAAGCAAATTTCTGTTTTCTGTAATTACGGTTTTGAAATGATCAAAGAGTTGCCGCCATTTGTACTACTACGGCCTACACAGGTTATGAAATGGGCGAAACCGTAGATTGTACACACGATTACCGTGTTCAACCAATCTCAACTCGCTAAAATGACTAGAGAAAACAGCTCCAAAAAATAGCACTTCCCTTAAAAACCAATGATAAACACATTTTTTTAAAAACGAAAAGAAGCCCAATTCCTTTTTTTTTCTTCTGAGTATGAGGGAGAACTCAGTAGAAAAACAATACAAGCATCCATGCATTATCAGAGGCTCGAACCCAGGGATTGGGCCGAAACGAAAAAAGATTCTATATTTCAATTTAAAAAAAAAAACGAACAAAATTCGAGTGAAAGCAGAATTACGTACGAAAACTGATTATAATGTGAATTGTGCAAAATGTTTAGAATATATTCAGAAGCCGGAACGAAAAGTTTCTAAAGAGATTGTAAAGATAATTGAATATATGAATCTAAATTTAAAAAATAATATATTTTTTATTAATTTATAAAATTTTGAAACAACAATAATGATTGCGTTGATTATTTTAAATAAATATATCATTATTATTATTTTTTTTGGGAGGGGGCGATCGGAATTTACTTAAAGCCAACTTTATGATCTCTGGATATTTAAATCTCAAAAGGTGGTTGCTCTATTTATAGTGCTAATCGAAAATTATATTTAAGAAAAATAATGGCCAACTTTTATGGAACTCTCTCCCAAACTTCAAACTCTTTAGTTCAATTTGGGGAAGTATGTGCCCCATCGCCCCCATTAAATTGCCTTCCGTTATGCTCAGAAATGTTAGGATTTTCAATACAGCAATATATACATTATTTACAAAAATATATTTATGCCAGAAGTTGCTGCTTGCCACAAAGGTCTAACAGCAACCTGTCAGTTTATATGCCGTAGTAGAAGGTTTGTGAGGATGGGGGATCCCAGCAGAAAAACAAAACGAACAACCATGTCGTTCCCCGGGGCTCGAACTCTGGTCCCTTAGATTAAAAAGACGAAAATTAGAAAACCAGAAATATTTTCTTGCAAAGGATTACATTTCAACGTCTAAGTCAGATAATATCCTTTCTTTGATTTGTTATCCCGTTTTCCCATTTCTGCTTCTGGTAGGGATTAAGACTGAACCCACACAACTACTGCAGATGCGCATTGTCCGTGGATAATTAACGACTCCCCGTGGGACGGCTTTGGTTGGAATCACCTTTGTCTGTCTAGTTCTGTTCTCTTTTCCCAGTCTGCTTCTACTAATTGCTCAAAGAGAGAAAGCACTACTTCAGATTATTGGTTTAGCACTCCCACTTAGCACTCCCTGTCGGCAGAAATGGTAGCTCAAGGCCCTCAAGTATGCGGTTTTCAAGCGAACAGATATCTAAAGCGTTAAACTATAGTAGTATAATGAAATACCGAGGAATTTTTCTTAAAAGGAACGATTCGTTCTTTAAAAAATTAAATGCTCGGTGGAAAGTGCATTAATGTGTAAAGGAAATCATTAACGGAGCCACTACTGAAAATGTTTTACCGGTACGCCGTACCAGCAAATAATTTCTTGCCGATAAGGCGTACCAGCCTACTTTCACCACTGATTGTCATGAGCAAGACATGATCCGAACCACGACTGCCTGATGTCTCATAATTTAAAATGAATAAAAGTCATTTAAAACTTTTGAATTGGAGAGCATAAGCTGGAAGTTACGTTTTGCTTTTTTTAAATGTGACATAAATCTTAATATTCAATTAGCGGGGTTGTTTAACATCTGAGTGGTACTTTGTTTGCCCACAGTGGGCTAAATGGCCAAGTCACAAGGAGACCAAAAGGACTCAGAGAAAGTTGAAGGAAGTGGATTCGCTGGACAGCTGTTAGGAAAGAGATGGTAGCCTCCGGTCAAGGCCATGCAGCGTGTTCTTTATAACCTGCACAGTGCCAACACCACCTAGAGGACCTCTAGGTGGTGTTGACAGTGCCAAGGGGGAGTGCTAATTACTAATTTCGTATTATCTGACTTAGACGTTAAAGCAAGTGCTTAGTGTGCTCTCCCGCACACCTGAGCACTTGCTTTACACCCCATCCGACGGATGCAGCCTTTCCAAGCCCATCGGTGTCCCATACTGACTAAAAGCAAGGATTTTTAGGAGATAAATCTTAACTCTTGACCGGGTGAGACTCGAACTTTGGAACTGCAGATTACTAGGCTGACGTGCTATCGATTGAACACCCTCACACTCCCAATTAGCTGAAAACTATACAATTTAAGACATAAACAAAAAATTGATTTTGCAATAACTGGTATACTAGATAATTTTCTGCAATTGGAGAAATAATATTTTACACTGAGTTACATGACTTATAACTCATAATAACAAGAAAATAACGTAGCCAAAATATTTGAAAACTAGAGTGCTGAAAAATAGCACTGTAACTCGTTCATTGTGTTAAGATAAATTGATGCACACAATGGCAGAATTCTACCGCAAAATAGACCAGATATCTTCCCACAAAAGGAGAGGCTCTCTTTATTATTTTTAATCCTTCCGCGTTCTCACAGCTGTGAATGGGAACTAAGCTAAAACGGTGCTGCACCCTAATGAAGTCCATTGCTGCAGGGGTGACTGACTGTCTGTGGACCGAGGGGAGTGGAGCTCGGGGTGGATTTTCGATATGCGAGGTGACCCTCGGGTGATTTCGATAAACAGCTACGACTCTGGGCAGGCTCAACTTTTAAATAAAATACTGAAATAAAATAAAAAATCGCCCGAATAAATTTCAGATTTACGGAAATATGTTCTCTGCATTTCAACTAGGAAAGAGGAGTATAAACGTTAAAATGAAATGATTGTAAATGAAATTGATATTTGTAGAGAGATGAAAGAAGAAGATTTTTTGAAATTAATGAGACATAGTGTTAGAGTTTTTCCTAATTAAAAATGATTCATAATGAATGAATAAATGATTAAAATATCCGTGTTAATTACAGAGTTCTACCAAACTTAATAGAGAATTGCCGTGTTATGTTTTGGAAAGTTAATTCCAAAGTTCTACAATGTCTAAAATTTGATTTGTATAGAAACAAATATAACTAAAAATGTAGATCTCAACCAAATTTATCTGAATCTGAAATGTTCAGGAATATACTTTAGCAGGCCCGGATCTAGAAAAAAAAAAAAAAAATTACAGATATGTGTATGGAATGTGGGACTCAATCGAGCAGAGGATTTGGGTTGGGTTGTTTTACCTCTGAGCGGTACTTTTTTGCACAACAACAGGTCACATGGACCCCGAAGGCTCAGAGAAGGTTGGGGAAGGGGACCCACTGGAACAGCTGTTGGGAGACAGATGGTAGCCTCCCGTCAAGGCCATCCAGCGTGTTCTTTAACGTGCACAGGGTATGGCTCTCCCGCACACGGGGCCACGGCTTAACGTCCCATCCGACGGACGGCGGCCTTTCCAAGCCCATCGGTGTCCCCTACTGACCGTGGGCAGGGCGGGGAATTTTGCGGAGATAAATCTCAACGCTGACCCAGCTGGGACTCGAACCTGGGAACTACAGATTACGAGCCTGACGCGCTACCAACTAAGCCACCCCCGCCCTCGAGCAGAGGAAATGTGATGCGGGGGTGGGGGGGGGGGAAGAGACTGGAGACACGTTATAGAATAACATTTACCTTTCGGTTTTAAAAATCTTTAAAAAAACTTGTTGAAAAATGCATAAAAAATTCATACGTGTAATAAATTTTTGTCCCAACTGATGAGGTGAGGTTTTTTGTCCCTCACCAGCATTCTAAAGCGTGAGAGGGCATGTTCTTCGCCCTCCCCCCTCCCCAGATAAGGCCCTGTTCTTTCGATATTTAAAGAGTTTTAGAAGCTGGAATATTAAAGGGCAGCAATAGGTCTGAAGAAACCAATACATAATTGAGAAATGTTGAAAGAAATATGTACGCAAACTTCTGTTCTACACTATTTGTAGCCTTTCTAATAATACTTGAAATTTATTATTTATTTAACTTCTGTAACTTTGCATACCTGGGCATTGATATTGGTTGATTGCTAAATATTCGAACTTCCATGTCCCTTTAAATATTAAACGAATTGTTGTTCGAAATTTAGATGGAACTGGTTGTTATTGTTCTTTTATCTTCAATCACATATTAACAGCTGATTTTATAAGTGACAGATCTGGAGTGTTGAGCCTTTCGATCGCGAGCTACAGGTCTATAACAACAAGAAAGCACTTTTTGATCGGTCTTGCTTTCAATGCAGAATTCTCTAATTCCATTCCGTTTTGTCAGCCGAAATCTTCAGTTAACAAAAAATGGAATGAAGCAAGGCCAAACTTTCAGCATCTTACACAGTGTTGCTAGATTAGAGATTTTCATAATTTGGAGCGTTCCGCTCAAAATATAATACATGCTTCAGATCGACATGCATTGCTGAATCAGCGTTTTCTAACATTAAAATTATAATATCTAAAACTAGAAATATGCTTACTTACTGCCAACTTTGGTTGGAGCCGCCTTTATAAGTCTAGTTTTGCTCTCTTTACTCAGATCTGCTAATCGTTCAAGGAAAGATAGCACTACTTACTAACCCTTGGACACTCGCTGTCGTCAGAATTGGGACTCAAGTATGAAGTTTTCAAACAGCTTGTTATCTAAAGAGTAAGTGCTATCTTAAGCCTTACCTAAACTCCTAGGCAAAAGTATAATATGCCTCCCCACTTGTCTACGCAGAAATTTTCCAACTCGTCATGATAACTGGTAATGAAAATGGGCCCCAAAGAACAGGGCCCCAGGATTTGCCTATGCCAAAAAGATCGTAAAAATTCGAGAAATTTTTTCTTAAAAGGAAGAATATGCTATTTTTTAATTAAATGTTCAGTTGTAAGATCATTAAAAAGTAAAAGAAATCGTTCACTGCACCACTACTGAAAAATATCTTACTGGTATGCCTTACCGGTGCATGCCAGCCTACTTTCACCACTGATTGAATCGATTTAAGGTTTCGGAATGTTTTACCTCCGAGTGGCAATTTTATGCAGAAAATGGATTAAATGGCCAGGTTCCAAGAATACCAATGGCTCACAGAAGGTTATGGAAAGGACAGCCAGCTGTTAGAAGACAGTTGGAAGCTTGCTGTCAAGGTCTCCAGGGTGTTTTTCAATGTGTACAGGCAGGGCCGGACTTTGACTTTCCGAGACCCTAAGCTAAGGCATATTTAAGAGACCCTAAGCTATTCAAGTTTAAAAGGTCACAAAACTTCGAAACCCGAAATATATATATAAAGTTATTTTTATTGAGGGGGAACATTGAGAAATAAACACGAAATTGCTGTGGTGAAAACTTTATTCTTAGCATTGGTAAGCAAATATGAAATGTTTTTGTACAATAGAATAAGGACTTAAAAAACATTTTCGTTACGCAGTGGCTTTCCCGACCTTACCTTTGTCTCCTTTATCACAGTGGGAAGAGTAAGGATTTAACCTTTAGTTCACCGGAAAATAAATCTTAACGCTGGCACATTAGGGCTCAAAAATTGGAAACTGCAGATTACAACTTTACAGTTACTTTTATCTCTAATACTGAGGAAAGAAGGTCTCTGATTCACTCAGTCTGTAGCCACACTCGTAATATGCATTTCCCAGGCTTCAGTCCCACGTGTTTTACTGTTCAGCTTTCGCTCCACTAAACATCCACCATGTCTTCGATCAGAAGTGGGACACCGATGGGTTTAGAAACATAGCCGTCCATCGGACGGGACTTGAAGCTATGTCCGTGTGCTAGAGAGCCACACCCACTCCACGTTAAAGAACACAGCAGTGAGTGGATCCCTTCCCCAAACCTTCTCCGAGTCTTTGCAATCTGGATATGTTGCTCAATTTCTACACAAGAAACAATCTCTCACAGGAAAAACAATCCAACCCAGTGAGTAAAGAACGCTTCATTATCCCGCCACTTTGAGGGCAATATAAAGTCACCAAAAATTCTTTATTATTAACTAGAAATTAATTTGTGCTTTCGGTACCCATTGATTTCAATCCCTCACTCCTACCGTTTACTATTGACCTCAAAGGACCCTGCGCATCCAAAATTTTACAACATTCGATTAAAAATACCCCCAAGATTTTATTTTAAGATCTCTAGAACTGGTAGATCTGGAAAAGTTTAGCTTTGACCAGGAAAGATTATTCGGATCAGAAATTTGACAACGTTTCCGATATCCAGAACCTGAAACTCCATCAGACAAAAATTTTCACTTTCTAGCACTCGTAGACCATTGTTTGACTTTCAGGGATAAATTCGGAGGTCAAATTTCGGATATTTCTGCCTGAGATCTGCGACCCGAATTATCCCTAGCATTAAATTTTTAGAATTGCACCATTTCTGCATCATAATGAGAGATAATGAGATCCCCTAATCAGTCAGTCAATCACTCACAACCCTTTATATATTATATTATTATATAAACACAGATTATACTTGGAGGAACAAAAAGCCAGTTTATCTACACCATGCCAATACCATATTCGAGAATTATCAGCGGACAAAAAAAGGATGTAACATTTCGCACTGAGAGGAAGGATTTCATTCTCATTGGTGTTGGCGGGGATGAGCAGTTGCGCCCCTTGGAAAAGCTGTGGGAAAAATGGATTTATATCGAATAATATTAGATGTTTCAAAAATTAATGTCGCTTTTGTGCTAATGAAACATAATCTTTATCTTTACTTACAATTTCTAGTTTTTTGAAACATATCATTTATATATGATAAAACACATAATTTTTTGTTTTATTTTCGGGCATTCTGAGTTGTGTTGTGGTACGATGTTCTTGTGTTTGCAGCTGTTCTCATTGTACGACGGCTCTACCTGAATACTTCCATCTTAAGACATTTATTTTTCTTTTGCTACCGTCGAAACACTCCCCCCCCCCTCTTGCGACATAATTCTTATTCTTGTTGATGCCCATAGCTGTCGGTAAAATCAGAGGTCTGTGAAATTTGGGTGGGTAGAATGGAGGTTTTAATGTAATAGATACTTTGTTTTAATATGTAATCATTTCTAAATCACGTAAACTTATTGGAGTTACTTTCATTCTTGAAGGAGTATAGATTGAAAATCCAGATAGTATAATTTGTGATTCCTCATCTCGTTTAAAGATTAAGAGGGATTATTTTTTTTGCCTAAAAGCAGACAAATTAATTCTTGCACATCCTCTTTAATGGGCCCGTCCTACACTTCTGCAATTGAAAAAACACTCCCTACAAACGAAAAATATATTCTGCTTCTTTAATAACTAGAAGTAAGACGATATACATAGATGAGAGAAACATTTACATTAAAACCAAAATTAGAGAAAACAGTGAACAATGAACATTATTCTTCAAACAACAAATCCCGTTGTAATGTCAAAGGAATTTCTAATGATTTTACGGATTCCACACGATGCGAACCCCAGCCAAGTTTTCGGCTTATTTCAAGTCCAGTGATACATTTAAGAGATCTCGGGGTCTTCGCTAGAACAGATAAAGCCATCTTTTTATCTTCAGTAACATCGTTCAGTTTCATGATTTCTTCCACATTAATTTGTTCTGCTGCCGAAACAATTATCTCCCTGAAAGATTCTAAATCCATTTTCTCGATGTATTCCAGGACACCCAAAGGATGCATCACACGAGGAAGCATAATGAACCTTGCTCCGTATCTTAACAATAGACGTACAATTTCACTATCGATATTTCTGTTAAAAAAGAAGTACGTTTGAAGGGGCGACATTGCATTTTCCGATCGTTCTGCCTTTTTGAACATTAGATTAGGATCCGCACCATATTCCAAAAGCAGTTGTACAAGATTTTTTCTGTAAGATGTCGACCTTAATTTGAGGTTTAATGACATCAGTGAACGATGTAAAGCCGTCCCACAAATAATTTTATCGAACTCATTCACATTTACACCTTGCTCTAGAAGATATTTTACCATTTCTAAGTTACCACGTGTAATGGGGTGGAAGATCATTGGTATAGCCATTCGTGGTGTATGCAAAATTGCACCATTATCCACCAGTAGTTGAACCAATGGCAAATTATTAGTGATTGTGGCTTTTTGAAGGAAGGTGAGTGTTTTCCGGGTTTCAAAGCTTAAATTTACATCGGCTCCATAACGAATGAACAGTCTAGCCATCTCCAACGCTCCTGAACGAATGCAGCAATAATAAAGTGGTGCATGTCCATAGCAGTCCACAAAATTCGGGTTTGCTCCATACTGCAGAATTAGCTCCATTGATTTCAGACCCGACAAACTACACGGGTCGATTTGATGCCATATCTCATAATAAGAATTAGGATTAGCGCCATGATGAAGCAGAAGATATGCTGCGTGGTGGTGTTCATACTTTAAAGCAAGACATAATGCATCCGAACCACGGCCGCAAAGATTGTAATTGGCTTTTGTTAAATGAAGGTCATATCTACAACTTAATGTAAGTAACTCGTTAAAACGGAAGTTATCTTTGATATCTAAGCGAGCATTATATTTCAGTAGAAGAAGAATTAGATTCGACGAACCATCCATTGCGGCTCGATGAAGCGCAGTTTGACCTGTCCAGAGTCTCAGATTAGGATCGATCCCCTTAGCAAGAAGATACTCCATTGCCTTTGCGTCGTTTTCACTCACTGCACGGTGCCAAAATTCTGAATCACTTTTTATATTTCTCATATTTCTCCGCAAACGAGTTTGAGAGTAGCGCAGAATATTGATGAACACGATGTCTTCTCCAGACACTTTCGAATCTTGATGAACTTCGATTGATGGTTTCTAGTTTTCTCGAAGTTCCTTCCCTAACAGTTTTATTCTGTTATTCCATCCTAGTAAGAGAAATGAAACATTTAGGATAGAATATTTATGGATAAGATAATAAATAGTCTGTATAAGGGATTAGAAACATTTCAAAACTGGAACATTGGAAACCATGGAACATTGGAAAACACATGATATTTTTAATTGATATTTTTAGAAGGAAAAATAAACTTTTGACTGATATCGTAATTATGATCACTCAACTTGCATAATCTAAACCCAAATGCCAAATATAGCATTTTTTAGAATATCATTTATTGAAGATTCAGAGTAACCTTTAAAATTCATAAAGTTTCACTTCATTAAACATTTTAGGGGTAAACTTCCTTTTGCAGAGCAGCACGCTAAGCCTCAGGATATCTGTAACTCAGTAGAACAAGTTAGTACTTCCCCACTATGGGGGAGAAACGGTCGAGTCACAAGGGCTGACCTTGACCCCGGAGGTTCGGGAGATCTCCAGGCAGTCGAAAAGCAGGCTGTTTCGGAAATTCAGTCAATGATTATAAGAAGTACGGAAATTTCGCTTCTGTGATATCCCAACATACTACATATGCAAAACTGCAGGGTTCGCCAATCGAAAATACGGTAGAAAAGCGTGGCTTTTGCCAAAAGTAGATGCGAGACGATTTTACTAAACACTCTTGAGTGCCAAGCGAAATCATCTAACTTTCCATTCTGGTCACGGGTACCATAGGTTGGCCATACCTGCAGTGTAAAAAAAAAAATTCTTCAGGCCATACCTGCAGTATAAAAAATAAATTCTTCAGGTCATACCTGCAGTATAAAAAATAAATTCTTCAGGTCATACCTGCAGTATAAAAAATAAATTCTTCAGGTCACACCTGCAGTATAAAAAATAAATTCTTCAGGTCATACCTGCAGTATAAAAAATAAATTCTTCAGGTCATAGCTACAGTATAAAAATAAATTCTTCAGGTCATACCTGCTATATAAAAAATAAATTCTTCAGGTCATACCTGCAGTATAAAAAATAAATTCTTCAGGTCATACCTGCAGTATAAAAATAAATTCTTCAGGTCATACCTGCAGTACAAAAATAAATTCTTCAGGTCATACCTGCAGTATAAAAAATAAATTCTTCAGGTCATACCTGCAGTATAAAAAATAAATACTTCAGGTCATACCTGCAGTATAAAAAATAAATTCTTCAGGTCATACCTGCAGTATAAAAAATAAATTCTTCAGGTCATACCTGCAGTATAAAAAATAAATTCTTCAGGTCATACCTGCAGTATAAAAAATAAATTCTTCAGGTCATACCTGCAGTATAAAAAATAAATTCTTCAGGTCATACCTGCAGTATAAAAAATAAATTCTTCAGGTCATACCTGCAGTATAAAAAATAAATTCTTCAGGTCATACCTGCAGTATAAAAAATAAATTCTTCAGGTCATACCTGCAGTATAAAAAATAAATTCTTCAGGTCATACCTGCAGTATAAAAAATAAATTCTTCAGGTCATACCAGCAGTATAAAAAATAAATTCTTCAGGTATACCTGCAGTATAAAACTAAATTCTTCAGGTCATACTTGCAGTATAAAAAACAAATTCTTCAGGTCATACCTGCAGTATAAAAATAAATTCTTCAGGTCATACCTGCAGTATAAAAAATAAATTCTTTAGGTCATACCTGCAGTATAAAAAATAAATTCTTCAGGTCATACCTGCAGTATAAAAATAAATTCTTCAGGTCATACCTGCAGTATAAAAAATAAATTCTTCAGGTCATACCTGCAGTATAAAACTAAATTCTTCAGGTCATACCTGCAGTATAAAAAATAAATTCTTCAGGTCATACCTGCAGTATAAAAATAAATTCTTCAGGTCATACCTGCAGTATAAAAAATAAATTTTTCAGGTCATACCTGCAGTATAAAAAATAAATTCTTCAGGTCATACCTGCAGTATAAAAAATAAATTCTTCAGGTCATCCTGCAGTATAAAAATAAATTCTTCAGGTCATACCTGCAGTACAAAAATAAATTCTTCAGGTCATACCTGCAGTATAAAAAATAAATTCTTCAGGTCATACCTGCAGTATAAAAAATAAATTCTTCAGGTCATACCTGCAGTATAAAAAATAAATTCTTCAGGTCATACCTGCAGTATAAAAAATAAATTCTTCAGGTCATACCTGCAGTATAAAAAATAAATTCTTCAGGTATACCTGCAGTATAAAAAATAAATTCTTCAGGTCATACCTGCAGTATAAAAATTAAATTCTTCAGGTCATACCTGCAGTATAAAAATAAATTCTTCAGGTCATACCTGCAGTATAAAAATAAATTCTTCAGGTCATACCTGCAGTATAAAAAATAAATTCTTCAGGTCATACCTGCAGTATTAAAAATAAATTCTTCAGGTCATACCTGCAGTATAAAAAATAAATTCTTCAGGTCATCCTGCAGTATAAAAATAAATTCTTCAGGACATACCTGCAGTACAAAAATAAATTCTTCAGGTCATACCTGCAGTATAAAAAATAAATTCTTCAGGTCATACCTGCAGTATAAAAAATAAATTCTTCAGGTCATACCTGCAGTATAAAAAATAAATTCTTCAGGTCATACCTGCAGTATAAAAAATAAATTCTTCAGGTCATACCTGCAGTATAAAAAATAAATTCTTCAGGTATACCTGCAGTATAAAAAATAAATTCTTCAGGTCATAGCCGCCGTATAAAAAAAAATTCTTCAGGTCATACCTGCAGTATAAAAAATAAATTCTTCAGGTCATACCTGCAGTATAAAAAATGAATTCTTCAGGTCATACCTGCAGTATAAAAAATAAATTCTTTACGTCATACCTGCAGTATAAAAATAAATTCTTCAGGTCATACCTGCAGTATAAAAAATAAATTTTTCAGGTCATACCTGCAGTATAAAAATAAATTCTTCAGGTCATACCTGCAGTATAAAAAATAAATTCTTCAGCTCATACCTGCAGTATAAAAAATAAATTCTTCAGCTCATACCTGCAGTATAAAAATAAATTCTTCAGGTCATACCTGCAGTATAAAAATAAATTCTTCAGGTCATACCTGCAGTATAAAAAATAAATTCTTCAGGTCATACCTGCAGTATAAAAAATAAATTCTTCAGGTCATAGCTACAGTATAAAAATAAATCCTTCAGGTCATACCTGCTATATAAAAAATAAATTCTTCAGGTCATACCTGCAGTATAAAAAATAAATTCTTCAGGTCATACCTGCAGTATAAAAATAAATTCTTCAGGTCATACCTGCAGTACAAAAATAAATTCTTCAGGTCGTACCTGCAGTATAAAAAATAAATTCTTCAGGTCATACCTGCAGTATAAAAAATAAATTCTTCAGGTCATACCTGCAGTATAAAAAATAAATTCTTCAGGTCATACTTGCAGTATAAAAAATAAATTCTTCAGGTCATACCTGCAGTATAAAAAATAAATTCTTCAGGTATACCTGCAGTATAAAAAATAAATTCTTCAGGTCATACCTGCAGTATAAAAATTAAATTCTTCAGGTCATACCTGCAGTATAAAAATAAATTCTTCAGGTCATACCTGCAGTATAAAAATAAATTCTTCAGGTCATACCTGCAGTATAAAAATAAATTCTTCAGGTCATACCTGCAGTATAAAAAATAAATTCTTCAGGTCATACCTGCAGTATAAAAAATAAATTCTTCAGGTCATACCTGCAGTATAAAAAATAAATTCTTTACGTCATACCTGCAGTATAAAAATAAATTCTTCAGGTCATACCTGCAGTATAAAAAATAAATTCTTCATGTCATACCTGCAGTATAAAAAATAAATTCTTCAGCTCATACCTGCAGTATAAAAAATAAATTCTTCAGCTCATACCTGCAGTATAAAAATAAATTCTTCAGGTCATACCTGCAGTATAAAAATAAATTCTTCAGGTCATACCTGCAGTATAAAAAATAAATTCTTCAGGTCATACCTGCAGTATAAAAAATAAATTCTTCAGGTCATAGCTACAGTATAAAAATAAATTCTTCAGGTCATACCTGCTATATAAAAAATAAATTCTTCAGGTCATACCTGCAGTATAAAAAATAAATTCTTCAGGTCATACCTGCAGTATAAAAATAAATTCTTCAGGTCATACCTGCAGTACAAAAATAAATTCTTCAGGTCGTACCTGCAGTATAAAAAATAAATTCTTCAGGTCATACCTGCAGTATAAAAAATAAATTCTTCAGGTCATACCTGCAGTATAAAAAATAAATTCTTCAGGTCATACTTGCAGTATAAAAAATAAATTCTTCAGGTCATACCTGCAGTATAAAAAATAAATTCTTCAGGTATACCTGCAGTATAAAAAATAAATTCTTCAGGTCATACCTGCAGTATAAAAATTAAATTCTTCAGGTCATACCTGCAGTATAAAAATAAATTCTTCAGGTCATACCTGCAGTATAAAAATAAATTCTTCAGGTCATACCTGCAGTATAAAAATAAATTCTTCAGGTCATACCTGCAGTATAAAAAATAAATTCTTCAGGTCATACCTGCAGTATAAAAAATAAATTCTTCAGGTCATACCTGCAGTATAAAAAATAAATTCTTCAGGTATACCTGCAGTATAAAAAATAAATTCTTCAGGTCATAGCCGCAGTATAAAAAATAAATTCTTCAGGTCATACCTGCAGTATAAAAAATAAATTCTTCAGGTCATACCTGCAGTATAAAAAATAAATTCTTCAGGTCATACCTGCAGTATAAAAAATAAATTCTTCAGGTCATACCTGCAGTATAAAAATAAATTCTTCAGGTCATACCTGCAGTATAAAAAATAAATTTTTCAGGTCATACCTGCAGTATAAAAATAAATTCTTCAGGTCATACCTGCAGTATAAAAAATAAATTCTTCAGCTCATACCTGCAGTATAAAAATAAATTCTTCAGGTCATACCTGCAGTATAAAAAATAAATTCTTCAGGTCATACCTGCAGTATAAAAATAAATTCTTCAGTCATACCTGCAGTATAAAAAATAAATTCTTCAGTCATACCTGCAGTATAAAAAATAAATTCTTCAGTCATACCTGCAGTATAAAAAATAAATTCTTCAGGTCATACCTGCAGTATAAAAATAAATCCTTCAGGTCATACCTGCAGTATAAAAAATAAATTCTTCAGGTCATACCTGCAGTATAAAAAATAAATTCTTCAGGTCATACCTGCAGTATAAAAAATAAATTCTTCAGGTCATCCTGCAGTATAAAAATAAATTCTTCAGGTCATACCTGCAGTACAAAAATAAATTCTTCAGGTCATACCTGCAGTATAAAAAATAAATTCTTCAGGTCATACCTGCAGTATAAAAAATAAATTCTTCAGGTCATACCTGCAGTATAAAAAATAAATTCTTCAGGTCATACCTGCAGTATAAAAAATAAATTCTTCAGGTCATACCTGCAGTATAAAAAATAAATTCTTCAGGTCATACCAGCAGTATAAAAAATAAATTCTTCAGGTATACCTGCAGTATAAAACTAAATTCTTCAGGTCATACTTGCAGTATAAAAAACAAATTCTTCAGGTCATACCTGCAGTATAAAAAATAAATTCTTCAGGTCATACCTGCAGTATAAAAAATAAATTCTTCAGGTCATACCTGCAGTATAAAAAATAAATTCTTCAGGTCATACCTGCAGTATAAAAAATAAATTCTTCAGGTCATACCTGCAGTATAAAAATAAATTCTTCATGTCATACCTGCAGTATAAAAATAAATTCTTCAGTCATACCTGCAGTATAAAAAATAAATTCTTCAGTCATACCTGCAGTATAAAAAATAAATTCTTCAGTCATAAATGCAGTATAAAAAATAAATTCTTCAGGTCATACCTGCAGTATAAAAATAAATCCTTCAGGTCATACCTGCAGTATAAAAAATAAATTCTTCAGGTCATACCTGCAGTATAAAAAATAAATTCTTCAGGTCATACCTGCAGTATAAAAAATAAATTCTTCAGGTCATCCTGCAGTATAAAAATAAATTCTTCAGGTCATACCTGCAGTACAAAAATAAATTCTTCAGGTCATACCTGCAGTATAAAAAATAAATTCTTCAGGTCATACCTGCAGTATAAAAAATAAATTCTTCAGGTCATACCTGCAGTATAAAAAATAAATTCTTCAGGTCATACCTGCAGTATAAAAAATAAATTCTTCAGGTCATACCTGCAGTATAAAAAATAAATTCTTCAGGTCATACCAGCAGTATAAAAAATAAATTCTTCAGGTATACCTGCAGTATAAAACTAAATTCTTCAGGTCATACTTGCAGTATAAAAAACAAATTCTTCAGGTCATACCTGCAGTATAAAAAATAAATTCTTCAGGTCATACCTGCAGTATAAAAAATAAATTCTTCAGGTCATACCTGCAGTATAAAAAATAAATTCTTCAGGTCATACCTGCAGTATAAAAAATAAATTCTTCAGGTCATACCTGCAGTATAAAAAATAAATTCTTCAGGTCATACCTGCAGTATAAAAAATAAATTCTTCAGGTCATACCAGCAGTATAAAAAATAAATTCTTCAGGTATACCTGCAGTATAAAACTAAATTCTTCAGGTCATACTTGCAGTATAAAAAACAAATTCTTCAGGTCATACCTGCAGTATAAAAAATAAATTCTTCAGGTCATACCTGCAGTATAAAAAATAAATTCTTCAGGTCATACCTGCAGTATAAAAAATAAATTCTTCAGGTCATACCTGCAGTATAAAAAATAAATTCTTCAGGTCATACCTGCAGTATAAAAAATAAATTCTTCAGGTCATACCAGCAGTATAAAAAATAAATTCTTCAGATATACCTGCAGTATAAAACTAAATTCTTCAGGTCATACTTGCAGTATAAAAAACAAATTCTTCAGGTCATACCTGCAGTATAAAAATAAATTCTTCAGGTCATACCTGCAGTATAAAAAATAAATTCTTTATGTCATACCTGCAGTATAAAAAATAAATTCTTCAGGTCATACCTGAGTATAAAAATAAATTCTTCAGGTCATACCTGCAGTATAAAAAATAAATTCTTCAGGTCATACCTGCAGTATAAAACTAAATTCTTCAGGTCATACCTGCAGTATAAAAAATAAATTCTTCAGGTCGTACCTGCAGTATAAAAATAAATTCTTCAGGTCATGCCTGCAGTATAAAAAATAAATTTTTCAGGTCATACCTGCAGTATAAAAAATAAATTCTTCAGGTCATACCTACAGTATAAAAAATAAATTCTTCAGGTCATCCTGCAGTATAAAAATAAATTCTTCAGGTCATACCTGCAGTACAAAAATAAATTCTTCAGGTCATACCTGCAGTATAAAAAATAAATTCTTCAGGTCATACCTGCAGTATAAAAAATAAATTCTTCAGGTCATACCTGCAGTATAAAAAATAAATTCTTCAGGTCATACCTGCAGTATAAAAAATAAATTCTTCAGGTCATACCTGCAGTATAAAAAATAAATTCTTCAGGTATACCTGCAGTATAAAAAATAAATTCTTCAGGTCATACCTGCAGTATAAAAATTAAATTCTTCAGGTCATACCTGCAGTATAAAAATAAATTCTTCAGGTCATACCTGCAGTATAAAAATAAATTCTTCAGGTCATACCTGCAGTATAAAAATAAATTCTTTAGGTCATACCTGCAGTATAAAAAATAAATTCTTCAGGTCATACCTGCAGTATAAAAAATAAATTCTTCAGGTCATACCTGCAGTATAAAAAATAAATTCTTCAGGTCATCCTGCATTATAAAAATAAATTCTTCAGGACATACCTGCAGTACAAAAATAAATTCTTCAGGTCATACCTGCAGTATAAAAAATAAATTCTTCAGGTCATACCTGCAGTATAAAAAATAAATTCTTCAGGTCATACCTGCAGTATAAAAAATAAATTCTTCAGGTCATACCTGCAGTATAAAAAATAAATTCTTCAGGTCATACCTGCAGTATAAAAAATAAATTCTACAGGTCATACCTGCAGTATAAAAAATAAATTCTTTACGTCATACCTGCAGTATAAAAATAAATTCTTCAGGTCATACCTGCAGTATAAAAAATAAATTTTTCAGGTCATACCTGCAGTATAAAAATAAATTCTTCAGGTCATACGTGCAGTATAAAAAATAAATTCTTTAGGTCATACCTGCAGTATAAAAAATAAATTCTTCAGCTCATACCTGCAGTATAAAAATAAATTCTTCAGGTCATACCTGCAGTATAAAAAATAAATTCTTCAGCTCATACCTGCAGTATAAAAATAAATTCTTCAGGTCATACCTGCAGTATAAAAATAAATTCTTCAGGTCATTCCTGCAGTATAAAAATAAATTCTTCAGGTCATACCTGCAGTATAAAAAATAAATTCTTCAGGTCATAGCTACAGTATAAAAATAAATTCTTCAGGTCATACCTGCAGTATAAAAATAAATTCTTCAGGTCATACCTGCAGTATAAAAATAAATTCTTCAGGTCATACCTGCAGTATAAAAAATAAATTCTTTATGTCATACCTGCAGTATAAAAAATAAATTCTTCAGGTCATACCTGAGTATAAAAATAAATTCTTCAGGTCATACCTGCAGTATAAAAAATAAATTCTTCAGGTCATACCTGCAGTATAAAACTAAATTCTTCAGGTCATACCTGCAGTATAAAAAATAAATTCTTCAGGTCGTACCTGCAGTATAAAAATAAATTCTTCAGGTCATACCTGCAGTATAAAAAATAAATTTTTCAGGTCATACCTGCAGTATAAAAATAAATTCTTCAGGTCATACCTGCAGTATAAAAATAAATTCTTCAGGTCATACCTGCAGTATAAAAAATAAATTCTTTATGTCATACCTGCAGTATAAAAAATAAATTCTTCAGGTCATACCTGAGTATAAAAATAAATTCTTCAGGTCATACCTGCAGTATAAAAAATAAATTCTTCAGGTCATACCTGCAGTATAAAACTAAATTCTTCAGGTCATACCTGCAGTATAAAAAATAAATTCTTCAGGTCGTACCTGCAGTATAAAAATAAATTCTTCAGGTCATACCTGCAGTATAAAAAATAAATTTTTCAGGTCATACCTGCAGTATAAAAAATAAATTCTTCAGGTCATACCTGCAGTATAAAAAATAAATTCTTCAGGTCATCCTGCAGTATAAAAATAAATTCTTCAGGTCATACCTGCAGTACAAAAATAAATTCTTCAGGTCATACCTGCAGTATAAAAAATAAATTCTTCAGGTCATACCTGCAGTATAAAAAATAAATTCTTCAGGTCATACCTGCAGTATAAAAAATAAATTCTTCAGGTCATACCTGCAGTATAAAAAATAAATTCTTCAGGTATACCTGCAGTATAAAAAATAAATTCTTCAGGTCATACCTGCAGTATAAAAAATAAATTCTTCAGGTCATACCTGCAGTATAAAAATAAATTCTTCAGGTCATACCTGCAGTATAAAAATAAATTCTTCACGTCATACCTGCAGTATAAAAATAAATTCTTCAGGTCATACCTGCAGTATAAAAAATAAATTCTTCAGGTCATACCTGCAGTATAAAAAATAAATTCTTCAGGTCATACCTGCAGTATAAAAAATAAATTCTTCAGGTCATCCTGCATTATAAAAATAAATTCTTCAGGACAGACCTGCAGTACAAAAATAAATTCTTCAGGTCATACCTGCAGTATAAAAAATAAATTCTTCAGGTCATACCTGCAGTATAAAAAATAAATTCTTCAGGTCATACCTGCAGTATAAAACTAAATTCTTCAGGTCATACCTGCAGTATAAAAAATAAATTCTTCAGGTCGTACCTGCAGTATAAAAATAAATTCTTCAGGTCATACCTGCAGTATAAAAAATAAATTTTTCAGGTCATACCTGCAGTATAAAAAATAAATTCTTCAGGTCATACCTACAGTATAAAAAATAAATTCTTCAGGTCATCCTGCAGTATAAAAATAAATTCTTCAGGTCATACCTGCAGTACAAAAATAAATTCTTCAGGTCATACCTGCAGTATAAAAAATAAATTCTTCAGGTCATACTTGCAGTATAAAAAATAAATTCTTCAGGTCATACCTGCAGTATAAAAAATAAATTCTTCAGGTCATACCTGCAGTATAAAAAATAAATTCTTCAGGTCATACCTGCAGTATAAAAAATAAATTCTTCAGGTATACCTGCAGTATAAAAAATAAATTCTTCAGGTCATACCTGCAGTATAAAAATTAAATTCTTCAGGTCATACCTGCAGTATAAAAATAAATTCTTCAGGTCATACCTGCAGTATAAAAATAAATTCTTCAGGTCATACCTGCAGTATAAAAATAAATTCTTTAGGTCATACCTGCAGTATAAAAAATAAATTCTTCAGGTCATACCTGCAGTATAAAAAATAAATTCTTCAGGTCATAGCTGCAGTATAAAAAATAAATTCTTCAGGTCATCCTGCATTATAAAAATAAATTCTTCAGGACATACCTGCAGTACAAAAATAAATTCTTCAGGTCATACCTGCAGTATAAAAAATAAATTCTTCAGGTCATACCTGCAGTATAAAAAATAAATTCTTCAGGTCATACCTGCAGTATAAAAAATAAATTCTTCAGGTCATACCTGCAGTATAAAAAATAAATTCTTCAGGTCATACCTGCAGTATAAAAAATAAATTCTACAGGTCATACCTGCAGTATAAAAAATAAATTCTTTACGTCATACCTGCAGTATAAAAATAAATTCTTCAGGTCATACCTGCAGTATAAAAAATAAATTTTTCAGGTCATACCTGCAGTATAAAAATAAATTCTTCAGGTCATACGTGCAGTATAAAAAATAAATTCTTTAGGTCATACCTGCAGTATAAAAAATAAATTCTTCAGCTCATACCTGCAGTATAAAAATAAATTCTTCAGGTCATACCTGCAGTATAAAAAATAAATTCTTCAGCTCATACCTGCAGTATAAAAATAAATTCTTCAGGTCATACCTGCAGTATAAAAATAAATTCTTCAGGTCATTCCTGCAGTATAAAAATAAATTCTTCAGGTCATACCTGCAGTATAAAAAATAAATTCTTCAGGTCATAGCTACAGTATAAAAATAAATTCTTCAGGTCATACCTGCAGTATAAAAATAAATTCTTCAGGTCATACCTGCAGTATAAAAATAAATTCTTCAGGTCATACCTGCAGTATAAAAAATAAATTCTTTATGTCATACCTGCAGTATAAAAAATAAATTCTTCAGGTCATACCTGAGTATAAAAATAAATTCTTCAGGTCATACCTGCAGTATAAAAAATAAATTCTTCAGGTCATACCTGCAGTATAAAACTAAATTCTTCAGGTCATACCTGCAGTATAAAAAATAAATTCTTCAGGTCGTACCTGCAGTATAAAAATAAATTCTTCAGGTCATACCTGCAGTATAAAAAATAAATTTTTCAGGTCATACCTGCAGTATAAAAATAAATTCTGCAGGTCATACCTGCAGTATAAAAATAAATTCTTCAGGTCATACCTGCAGTATAAAAAATAAATTCTTTATGTCATACCTGCAGTATAAAAAATAAATTCTTCAGGTCATACCTGAGTATAAAAATAAATTCTTCAGGTCATACCTGCAGTATAAAAAATAAATTCTTCAGGTCATACCTGCAGTATAAAACTAAATTCTTCAGGTCATACCTGCAGTATAAAAAATAAATTCTTCAGGTCGTACCTGCAGTATAAAAATAAATTCTTCAGGTCATACCTGCAGTATAAAAAATAAATTTTTCAGGTCATACCTGCAGTATAAAAAATAAATTCTTCAGGTCATACCTGCAGTATAAAAAATAAATTCTTCAGGTCATCCTGCAGTATAAAAATAAATTCTTCAGGTCATACCTGCAGTACAAAAATAAATTCTTCAGGTCATACCTGCAGTATAAAAAATAAATTCTTCAGGTCATACCTGCAGTATAAAAAATAAATTCTTCAGGTCATACCTGCAGTATAAAACTAAATTCTTCAGGTCATACCTGCAGTATAAAAAATAAATTCTTCAGGTCGTACCTGCAGTATAAAAATAAATTCTTCAGGTCATACCTGCAGTATAAAAAATAAATTTTTCAGGTCATACCTGCAGTATAAAAAATAAATTCTTCAGGTCATACCTGCAGTATAAAAAATAAATTCTTCAGGTCATCCTGCAGTATAAAAATAAATTCTTCAGGTCATACCTGCAGTACAAAAATAAATTCTTCAGGTCATACCTGCAGTATAAAAAATAAATTCTTCAGGTCATACCTGCAGTATAAAAAATAAATTCTTCAGGTCATACCTGCAGTATAAAAAATAAATTCTTCAGGTCATACCTGCAGTATAAAAATAAATTCTTCAGGTCATACCTGCAGTATAAAAATAAATTCTTCAGGTCATACCTGCAGTATAAAAATAAATTCTTCAGGTCATACCTGCAGTATAAAAAATAAATTCTTCAGGTCATACCTGCAGTATAAAAAATAAATTCTTCAGGTCATACCTGCAGTATAAAAAATAAATTCTTCAGGTCATCCTGCATTATAAAAATAAATTCTTCAGGACAGACCTGCAGTACAAAAATAAATTCTTCAGGTCATACCTGCAGTATAAAAAATAAATTCTTCAGGTCATACCTGCAGTATAAAAAATAAATTCTTCAGGTCATACCTGCAGTATAAAAAATAAATTCTTCAGGTCATACCTGCAGTATAAAAAATAAATTCTTCAGGTCATACCTGCAGTATAAAAAATAAATTCTTCAGGTCATACCTGCAGTATAAAAAATAAATTCTTTACGTCATACCTGCAGTATAAAAATAAATTCTTCAGGTCATACCTGCAGTATAAAAAATAAATTTTTCAGGTCATACCTGCAGTATAAAAATAAATTCTTCAGGTCATACCTGCAGTATAAAAAATAAATTCTTTAGGTCATACCTGCAGTATAAAAAATAAATTCTTCAGCTCATACCTGCAGTATAAAAATAAATTCTTCAGGTCATACCTGCAGTATAAAAAATAAATTCTTCAGCTCATACCTGCAGTATAAAAATAAATTCTTCAGGTCATACGTGCAGTATAAAAATAAATCCTTCAGGTCATACCTGCAGTATAAAAAATAAATTCTTCAGGTCATACCTGCAGTATAAAAAATAAATTCTTCAGGTCATAGCTACAGTATAAAAATAAATCCTTCAGGTCATACCTGCTATATAAAAAATAAATTCTTCAGGTCATACCTGCAGTATAAAAAATAAATTCTTCAGGTCATACCTGCAGTATAAAAATAAATTCTTCAGGTCATACCTGCAGTACAAAAATAAATTCTTCAGGTCATACCTGCAGTATAAAAAATAAATTCTTCAGGTCATACCTGCAGTATAAAAAATAAATACTTCAGGTCATACCTGCAGTATAAAAAATAAATTCTTCAGGTCATACCTGCAGTATAAAAAATAAATTCTTCAGGTCATACCTGCAGTATAAAAAATAAATTCTTCAGGTCATACCTGCAGTATAAAAAATAAATTCTTCAGGTCATACCTGCAGTATAAAAAATAAATTCTTCAGGTCATACCTGCAGTATAAAAAATAAATTCTTCAGGTCATACCTGCAGTATAAAAAATAAATTCTTCAGGTCATACCTGCAGTATAAAAAATAAATTCTTCAGGTCATACCTGCAGTATAAAAAATAAATTCTTCAGGTCATACCAGCAGTATAAAAAATAAATTCTTCAGGTATACCTGCAGTATAAAACTAAATTCTTCAGGTCATACTTGCAGTATAAAAAACAAATTCTTCAGGTCATACCTGCAGTATAAAAATAAATTCTTCAGGTCATACCTGCAGTATAAAAAATAAATTCTTTAGGTCATACCTGCAGTATATAAAATAAATTCTTCAGGTCATACCTGCAGTATAAAAATAAATTCTTCAGGTCATACCTGCAGTATAAAAAATAAATTCTTCAGGTCATACCTGCAGTATAAAACTAAATTCTTCAGGTCATACCTGCAGTATAAAAAATAAATTCTTCAGGTCATACCTGCAGTATAAAAATAAATTCTTCAGGTCATACCTGCAGTATAAAAAATAAATTTTTCAGGTCATACCTGCAGTATAAAAAACAAATTCTTCAGGTCATACCTGCAGTATAAAAAATAAATTCTTCAGGTCATACCTGCAGTATAAAAATAAATTCTTCAGGTCATACCTGCAGTATAAAAAATAAATTCTTCAGGTCATACCTGCAGTATAAAAAATAAATTCTTCAGGTCATACCTGCAGTATAAAAAATAAATTCTTCAGGTCATACCTGCAGTATAAAAAATAAATTCTTCAGGTCATACCTGCAGTATAAAAAATAAATTCTTCAGCTCATACCTGCAGTATAAAAATAAATTCTTCAGGTCATACCTGCAGTATAAAAAATAAATTTTTCAGGTCATACCTGCAGTATAAAAATAAATTCTTCAGGTCATACCTGCAGTATAAAAAATAAATTCTTTAGGTCATACCTGCAGTATAAAAAATAAATTCTTCAGCTCATACCTGCAGTATAAAAATAAATTCTTCAGGTCATACCTGCAGTATAAAAATAAATTCTTCAGGTCATACCTGCAGTATAAAAAATAAATTCTTCAGGTCATACCTGCAGTATAAAAAATAAATTCTTCAGGTCATAGCTACAGTATAAAAATAAATCCTTCAGGTCATACCTGCTATATAAAAAATAAATTCTTCAGGTCATACCTGCAGTATAAAAAATAAATTCTTCAGGTCATACCTGCAGTATAAAAATAAATTCTTCAGGTCATACCTGCAGTACAAAAATAAATTCTTCAGGTCATACCTGCAGTATAAAAAATAAATTCTTCAGGTCATACCTGCAGTATAAAAAATAAATACTTCAGGTCATACCTGCAGTATAAAAAATAAATTCTTCAGGTCATACCTGCAGTATAAAAAATAAATTCTTCAGGTCATACCTGCAGTATAAAAAATAAATTCTTCAGGTCATACCTGCAGTATAAAAAATAAATTCTTCAGGTCATACCTGCAGTATAAAAAATAAATTCTTCAGGTCATACCTGCAGTATAAAAAATAAATTCTTCAGGTCATACCTGCAGTATAAAAAATAAATTCTTCAGGTCATACCTGCAGTATAAAAAATAAATTCTTCAGGTCATACCTGCAGTATAAAAAATAAATTCTTCAGGTCATACCAGCAGTATAAAAAATAAATTCTTCAGGTATACCTGCAGTATAAAACTAAATTCTTCAGGTCATACTTGCAGTATAAAAAACAAATTCTTCAGGTCATACCTGCAGTATAAAAATAAATTCTTCAGGTCATACCTGCAGTATAAAAAATAAATTCTTTAGGTCATACCTGCAGTATATAAAATAAATTCTTCAGGTCATACCTGCAGTATAAAAATAAATTCTTCAGGTCATACCTGCAGTATAAAAAATAAATTCTTCAGGTCATACCTGCAGTATAAAACTAAATTCTTCAGGTCATACCTGCAGTATAAAAAATAAATTCTTCAGGTCATACCTGCAGTATAAAAATAAATTCTTCAGGTCATACCTGCAGTATAAAAAATAAATTTTTCAGGTCATACCTGCAGTATAAAAAATAAATTCTTCAGGTCATACCTGCAGTATAAAAAATAAATTCTTCAGGTCATCCTGCAGTATAAAAATAAATTCTTCAGGTCATACCTGCAGTACAAAAAGTAAATTCTTCAGGTCATACCTGCAGTATAAAAAATAAATTCTTCAGGTCATACCTGCAGTATAAAAAATAAATTCTTCAGGTCATACCTGCAGTATAAAAAATAAATTCTTCAGGTCATACCTGCAGTATAAAAAATAAATTCTTCAGGTCATACCTGCAGTATAAAAAATAAATTCTTCAGGTATACCTGCAGTATAAAAAATAAATTCTTCAGGTCATACCTGCAGTATAAAAATTAAATTCTTCAGGTCATACCTGCAGTATAAAAATAAATTCTTCAGGTCATACCTGCAGTATAAAAATAAATTCTTCAGGTCATACCTGCAGTATAAAAATAAATTCTTCAGGTCATACCTGCAGTATAAAAAATAAATTCTTCAGGTCATACCTGCAGTATAAAAAATAAATTCTTCAGGTCATACCTGCAGTATAAAAAATAAATTCTTCAGGTATACCTGCAGTATAAAAAATAAATTCTTCAGGTCATAGCCGCAGTATAAAAAATAAATTCTTCAGGTCATACCTGCAGTATAAAAAATAAATTCTTCAGGTCATACCTGCAGTATAAAAAATAAATTCTTCAGGTCATACCTGCAGTATAAAAAATAAATTCTTTACGTCATACCTGCAGTATAAAAATAAATTCTTCAGGTCATACCTGCAGTATAAAAAATAAATTTTTCAGGTCATACCTGCAGTATAAAAATAAATTCTTCAGGTCATACCTGCAGTATAAAAATAAATTCTTCAGGTCATACCTGCAGTATAAAAAATAAATTCTTCAGTCATACCTGCAGTATAAAAAATAAATTCTTCAGTCATACCTGCAGTATAAAAAATAAATTCTTCAGTCATACCTGCAGTATAAAAAATAAATTCTTCAGGTCATACCTGCAGTATAAAAAATAAATTCTTCAGGTCATACCTGCAGTATAAAAAATAAATTCTTCAGGTCATACCTGCAGTATAAAAAATAAATTCTTCAGGTCATACCTGCAGTATAAAAAATAAATTCTTCAGGTATACCTGCAGTATAAAAAATAAATTCTTCAGGTCATACCTGCAGTATAAAAAATAAATTCTTCAGGTCATACCTGCAGTATAAAAATAAATTCTTCAGGTCATACCTGCAGTATAAAAATAAATTCTTCAGGTCATACCTGCAGTATAAAAATAAATTCTTCAGGTCATACCTGCAGTATAAAAAATAAATTCTTCAGGTCATACCTGCAGTATAAAAAATAAATTCTTCAGGTCATACCTGCAGTATAAAAAATAAATTCTTCAGGTCATCCTGCATTATAAAAATAAATTCTTCAGGACAGACCTGCAGTACAAAAATAAATTCTTCAGGTCATACCTGCAGTATAAAAAATAAATTCTTCAGGTCATACCTGCAGTATAAAAAATAAATTCTTCAGGTCATACCTGCAGTATAAAAAATAAATTCTTCAGGTATACCTGCAGTATAAAAAATAAATTCTTCAGGTCATAGCCGCAGTATAAAAAATAAATTCTTCAGGTCATACCTGCAGTATAAAAAATAAATTCTTCAGGTCATACCTGCAGTATAAAAAATAAATTCTTCAGGTCATACCTGCAGTATAAAAAATAAATTCTTTACGTCATACCTGCAGTATAAAAATAAATTCTTCAGGTCATACCTGCAGTATAAAAAATAAATTTTTCAGGTCATACCTGCAGTATAAAAATAAATTCTTCAGGTCATACCTGCAGTATAAAAATAAATTCTTCAGGTCATACCTGCAGTATAAAAAATAAATTCTTCAGTCATACCTGCAGTATAAAAAATAAATTCTTCAGTCATACCTGCAGTATAAAAAATAAATTCTTCAGTCATACCTGCAGTATAAAAAATAAATTCTTCAGGTCATACCTGCAGTATAAAAAATAAATTCTTCAGGTCATACCTGCAGTATAAAAAATAAATTTTTCAGGTCATACCTGCAGTGTAAAAAATAAATTCTTCAGGTCATACCTGCAGTATAAAAAATAAATTCTTCAGGTCATCCTGCAGTATAAAAATAAATTCTTCAGGTCATACCTGCAGTACAAAAATAAATTCTTCAGGTCATACCTGCAGTATAAAAAATAAATTCTTCAGGTCATACCTGCAGTATAAAAAATAAATTCTTCAGGTCATACCTGCAGTATAAAAAATAAATTCTTCAGGTCATACCTGCAGTATAAAAAATAAATTCTTCAGGTCATACCTGCAGTATAAAAAATAAATTCTTCAGGTCATACCTGCAGTATAAAAAATAAATTCTTCAGGTCATACCTGCAGTATAAAAAATAAATTCTTCAGGTCATACCTGCAGTATAAAAAATAAATTCTTCAGGTCATACCTGCAGTATAAAAATAAATTCTTCAGGTCATACCTGCAGTATAAAAAATAAATTTTTCAGGTCATACCTGCAGTATAAAAATAAATTCTTCAGGTCATACCTGCAGTATAAAAAATAAATTCTTCAGCTCATACCTGCAGTATAAAAATAAATTCTTCAGGTCATACCTGCAGTATAAAAAATAAATTCTTCAGGTCATACCTGCAGTATAAAAATAAAATCTTCAGTCATACCTGCAGTATAAAAAATAAATTCTTCAGTCATACCTGCAGTATAAAAAATAAATTCTTCAGGTCATACCTGCAGTATAAAAATAAATCCTTCAGGTCATACCTGCAGTATAAAAAATAAATTCTTCAGGTCATACCTGCAGTATAAAAAATAAATTCTTCAGGTCATACCTGCAGTATAAAAAATAAATTCTTCAGGTCATACCTGCAGTATAAAAAATAAATTCTTCAGGTCATCCTGCAGTATAAAAATAAATTCTTCAGGTCATACCTGCAGTACAAAAATAAATTCTTCAGGTCATACCTGCAGTATAAAAAATAAATTCTTCAGGTCATACCTGCAGTATAAAAAATAAATTCTTCAGCTCATACCTGCAGTATAAAAATAAATTCTTCAGGTCATACCTGCAGTATAAAAAATAAATTCTTCAGGTCATACCTGCAGTATAAAAATAAATTCTTCAGTCATACCTGCAGTATAAAAAATAAATTCTTCAGGTCATACCTGCAGTATAAAAAATAAATTCTTCAGGTCATACCTGCAGTATAAAAAATAAATTCTTCAGGTCATACCTGCAGTATAAAAAATAAATTTTTCAGGTCATACCTGCAGTATAAAAAATAAATTCTTCAGGTCATACCTGCAGTATAAAAAATAAATTCTTCAGGTCATACCTGCAGTATAAAAAATAAATTCTTCAGGTCATACCTGCAGTATAAAAAATAAATTCTTCAGGTCATACCAGCAGTATAAAAAATAAATTCTTCAGATATACCTGCAGTATAAAACTAAATTCTTCAGGTCATACTTGCAGTATAAAAAACAAATTCTTCAGGTCATACCTGCAGTATAAAAATAAATTCTTCAGGTCATACCTGCAGTATAAAAAATAAATTCTTTATGTCATACCTGCAGTATAAAAAATAAATTCTTCAGGTCATACCTGAGTATAAAAATAAATTCTTCAGGTCATACCTGCAGTATAAAAAATAAATTCTTCAGGTCATACCTGCAGTATAAAACTAAATTCTTCAGGTCATAACTGCAGTATAAAAAATAAATTCTTCAGGTCGTACCTGCAGTATTAAAAAAAATTCTTCAGGTCATACCTGCAGTATAAAAAATAAATTTTTCAGGTCATACCTGCAGTATAAAAAATAAATTCTTCAGGTCATACCTGCAGTATAAAAAATAAATTCTTCAGGTCATCCTGCAGTATAAAAATAAATTCTTCAGGTCATACCTGCAGTACAAAAATAAATTCTTCAGGTCATACCTGCAGTATAAAAAATAAATTCTTCAGGTCATACCTGCAGTATAAAAAATAAATTCTTCAGGTCATACCTGCAGTATAAAAAATAAATTCTTCAGGTCATACCTGCAGTATAAAAAATAAATTCTTCAGGTCATACCTGCAGTATAAAAAATAAATTCTTCAGGTATACCTGCAGTATAAAAAATAAATTCTTCAGGTCATACCTGCAGTATAAAAATTAAATTCTTCAGGTCATACCTGCAGTATAAAAAATAAATTCTTCAGTTCATACCTGCAGTATAAAAAATAAATTCTTCAGGTCATACCTGCAGTATAAAAAATAAATTCTTCAGGTCATACCTGCAGTATAAAAAATAAATTCTTCAGGTCATACCTGCAGTATAAAAAATAAATTCTTTACGTCATACCTGCAGTATAAAAATAAATTCTTCAGGTCATACCTGCAGTATAAAAAATAAATTTTTCAGGTCATACCTGCAGTATAAAAATAAATTCTTCAGGTCATACCTGCAGTATAAAAAATAAATTCTTTAGGTCATACCTGCAGTATAAAAAATAAATTCTTCAGCTCATACCTGCAGTATAAAAATAAATTCTTCAGGTCATACCTGCAGTATAAAAAATAAATTCTTCAGCTCATACCTGCAGTATAAAAATAAATTCTTCAGGTCATACCTGCAGTATAAAAATAAATTCTTCAGGTCATACCTGCAGTATAAAAAATAAATTCTTCAGGTCATACCTGCAGTATAAAAAATAAATTCTTCAGGTCATAGCTACAGTATAAAAATAAATTCTTCAGGTCATACCTGCTATATAAAAAATAAATTCTTCAGGTCATACCTGCAGTATAAAAAATAAATTCTTCAGGTCATACCTGCAGTATAAAAATAAATTCTTCAGGTCATACCTGCAGTATAAAAATAAATTCTTCAGGTCATACCTGCAGTATAAAAAATAAATTCTTCAGGTCATACCTGCAGTATAAAAAATAAATTCTTCAGGTCATACCTGCAGTATAAAAATAAATTCTTCAGGTCATACCTGCAGTATAAAAATAAATTCTTCAGGTCATACCTGCAGTATAAAAAATAAATTCTTCAGGTCATACCTGCAGTATAAAAAATAAATTCTTCAGGTCATACCTGCAGTATAAAAAATAAATTCTTCAGGTCATAGCCGCAGTATAAAAAATAAATTCTTCAGGTCATACCTGCAGTATAAAAAATAAATTCTTCAGGTCATACCTGCAGTATAAAAAATAAATTCTTCAGGTCATACCTGCAGTATAAAAAATAAATTCTTTACGTCATACCTGCAGTATAAAAATAAATTCTTCAGGTCATACCTGCAGTATAAAAAATAAATTCTTCAGGTCATACCTGCAGTATAAAAAATAAATACTTCAGGTCATACCTGCAGTATAAAAAATAAATTCTTCAGGTCATACCTGCAGTATAAAAAATAAATTCTTCAGGTCATACCTGCAGTATAAAAATAAATTCTTCAGGTCATACCTGCAGTATAAAAATAAATTCTTCAGGTCATACCTGCAGTATAAAAAATAAATTCTTCAGTCATACCTGCAGTATAAAAAATAAATTCTTCAGTCATACCTGCAGTATAAAAAATAAATTCTTCAGTCATACCTGCAGTATAAAAAATAAATTCTTCAGGTCATACCTGCAGTATAAAAATAAATCCTTCAGGTCATACCTGCAGTATAAAAAATAAATTCTTCAGGTCATACCTGCAGTATAAAAAATAAATTCTTCAGGTCTTACCTGCAGTGTAAAAAATAAATTCTTCAGGTCATACCTGCAGTATAAAAAATAAATTCTTCAGGTCATCCTGCAGTATAAAAATAAATTCTTCAGGTCATACCTGCAGTACAAAAATAAATTCTTCAGGTCATACCTGCAGTATAAAAAATAAATTCTTCAGGTCATACCTGCAGTATAAAAAATAAATTCTTCAGGTCATACCTGCAGTATAAAAAATAAATTCTTCAGGTCATACCTGCAGTATAAAAAATAAATTCTTCAGGTCATACCTGCAGTATAAAAAATAAATTCTTCAGGTCATACCTGCAGTATAAAAAATAAATTCTTCAAGTCATACCTGCAGTATAAAAAATAAATTCTTCAGGTCATACCTGCAGTATAAAAAATAAATTCTTCAGGTCATACCTGCAGTATAAAAATAAATTCTTCAGGTCATACCTGCGGTATAAAAAATAAATTTTTCAGGTCATACCTGCAGTATAAAAATAAATTCTTCAGGTCATACCTGCAGTATAAAAAATAAATTCTTCAGCTCATACCTGCAGTATAAAAATAAATTCTTCAGGTCATACCTGCAGTATAAAAAATAAATTCTTCAGTCATACCTGCAGTATAAAAAATAAATTCTTCAGGTCATACCTGCAGTATAAAAATAAATCCTTCAGGTCATACCTGCAGTATAAAAAATAAATTCTTCAGGTCATACCTGCAGTATAAAAAATAAATTCTTCAGGTCATACCTGCAGTATAAAAAATAAATTCTTCAGGTCATACCTGCAGTATAAAAAATAAATTCTTCAGGTCATCCTGCAGTATAAAAATAAATTCTTCAGGTCATACCTGCAGTACAAAAATAAATTCTTCAGGTCATACCTGCAGTATAAAAAATAAATTCTTCAGGTCATACCTGCAGTATAAAAAATAAATTCTTCAGGTCATACCTGCAGTATAAAAAATAAATTCTTCAGGTCATACCTGCAGTATAAAAAATAAATTCTTCAGGTCATACCTGCAGTATAAAAAATAAATTCTTCAGGTCATACCTGCAGTATAAAAAATAAATTCTTCAGGTCATACCTGCAGTATAAAAAATAAATTCTTCAGGTCATACCTGCAGTATAAAAAATAAATTCTTCAGGTCATACCAGCAGTATAAAAAATAAATTCTTCAGATATACCTGCAGTATAAAACTAAATTCTTCAGGTCATACTTGCAGTATAAAAAACAAATTCTTCAGGTCATACCTGCAGTATAAAAATAAATTCTTCAGGTCATACCTGCAGTATAAAAAATAAATTCTTTATGTCATACCTGCAGTATAAAAAATAAATTCTTCAGGTCATACCTGAGTATAAAAATAAATTCTTCAGGTCATACCTGCAGTATAAAAAATAAATTCTTCAGGTCATACCTGCAGTATAAAACTAAATTCTTCAGGTCATGACTGCAGTATAAAAAATAAATTCTTCAGGTCGTACCTGCAGTATTAAAAAAAATTCTTCAGGTCATACCTGCAGTATAAAAAATAAATTTTTCAGGTCATACCTGCAGTATAAAAAATAAATTCTTTAGGTCATACCTGCAGTATAAAAAATAAATTCTTCAGGTCATCCTGCAGTATAAAAATAAATTCTTCAGGTCATACCTGCAGTACAAAAATAAATTCTTCAGGTCATACCTGCAGTATAAAAAATAAATTCTTCAGGTCATACCTGCAGTATAAAAAATAAATTCTTCAGGTCATACCTGCAGTATAAAAAATAAATTCTTCAGGTCATACCTGCAGTATAAAAAATAAATTCTTCAGGTCATACCTGCAGTATAAAAAATAAATTCTTCAGGTATACCTGCAGTATAAAAAATAAATTCTTCAGGTCATACCTGCAGTATAAAAAATAAATTCTTCAGGTCATACCTGCAGTATAAAAATAAATTCTTCAGGTCATACCTGCAGTATAAAAAATAAATTCTTTAGGTCATACCTGCAGTACAAAAAATAAATTCTTCAGCTCATACCTGCAGTATAAAAATAAATTCTTCAGGTCATACCTGCAGTATAAAAAATAAATTCTTCAGCTCATACCTGCAGTATAAAAATAAATTCTTCAGGTCATACCTGCAGTATAAAAATAAATTCTTCAGGTCATACCTGCAGTATAAAAAATAAATTCTTCAGGTCATACCTGCAGTATAAAAAATAAATTCTTCAGGTCATAGCTACAGTATAAAAATAAATTCTTCAGGTCATACCTGCAGTATAAAAAATAAATTCTTCAGTTCATACCTGCAGTATAAAAAATAAATTCTTCAGGTCATACCTGCAGTATAAAAATAAATTCTTCAGGTCATACCTGCAGTACAAAAATAAATTCTTCAGGTCATACCTGCAGTATAAAAAATAAATTCTTCAGGTCATACCTGCAGTATAAAAAATAAATTCTTCAGGTCATACCTGCAGTATAAAAATAAATTCTTCAGGTCATACCTGCAGTACAAAAATAAATTCTTCAGGTCATACCTGCAGTATAAAAAATAAATTCTTCAGGTCATACCTGCAGTATAAAAAATAAATACTTCAGGTCATACCTGCAGTATAAAAAATAAATTCTTCAGGTCATACCTGCAGTATAAAAAATAAATTCTTCAGGTCATACCTGCAGTATAAAAAATAAATTCTTCAGGTCATACCTGCAGTATAAAAAATAAATTCTTCAGGTCATACCTGCAGTATAAAAAATAAATTCTTCAGGTCATACCTGCAGTATAAAAAATAAATTCTTCAGGTCATACCTGCAGTATAAAAAATAAATTCTTCAGGTCATACCTGCAGTATAAAAAATAAATTCTTCAGGTCATACCTGCAGTATAAAAAATAAATTCTTCAGGTCATACCTGCAGTATAAAAAATAAATTCTTCAGGTCATACCAGCAGTATAAAAAATAAATTCTTCAGGTATACCTGCAGTATAAAACTAAATTCTTCAGGTCATACTTGCAGTATAAAAAACAAATTCTTCAGGTCATACCTGCAGTATAAAAATAAATTCTTCAGGTCATACCTGCAGTATAAAAAATAAATTCTTTAGGTCATACCTGCAGTATATAAAATAAATTCTTCAGGACATACCTGCAGTATAAAAATAAATTCTTCAGGTCATACCTGCAGTATAAAAAATAAATTCTTCAGGTCATACCTGCAGTATAAAACTAAATTCTTCAGGTCATACCTGCAGTATAAAAAATAAATTCTTCAGGTCATACCTGCAGTATAAAAATAAATTCTTCAGGTCATACCTGCAGTATAAAAAATAAATTTTTCAGGTCATACCTGCAGTATAAAAAATAAATTCTTCAGGTCATACCTGCAGTATAAAAAATAAATTCTTCAGGTCATACCTGCAGTATAAAAAATAAATTCTTCAGGTCATCCTGCAGTATAAAAATAAATTCTTCAGGTCATACCTGCAGTACAAAAAGTAAATTCTTCAGGTCATACCTGCAGTATAAAAAATAAATTCTTCAGGTCATACCTGCAGTATAAAAAATAAATTCTTCAGGTCATACCTGCAGTATAAAAAATAAATTCTTCAGGTCATACCTGCAGTATAAAAAATAAATTCTTCAGGTCATACCTGCAGTATAAAAAATAAATTCTTCAGGTATACCTGCAGTATAAAAAATAAATTCTTCAGGTCATACCTGCAGTATAAAAAATAAATTTTTCAGGTCATACCTGCAGTATAAAAATAAATTCTTCAGGTCATACCTGCAGTATAAAAAATAAATTCTTCAGCTCATACCTGCAGTATAAAAATAAATTCTTCAGGTCATACCTGCAGTATAAAAAATAAATTCTTCAGGTCATACCTGCAGTATAAAAATAAATTCTTCAGTCATACCTGCAGTATAAAAAATAAATTCTTCAGTCATACCTGCAGTATAAAAAATAAATTCTTCAGGTCATACCTGCAGTATAAAAATAAATCCTTCAGGTCATACCTGCAGTATAAAAAATAAATTCTTCAGGTCATACCTGCAGTATAAAAAATAAATTCTTCAGGTCTTACCTGCAGTGTAAAAAATAAATTCTTCAGGTCATACCTGCAGTATAAAAAATAAATTCTTCAGGTCATCCTGCAGTTTAAAAATAAATTCTTCAGGTCATACCTGCAGTACAAAAATAAATTCTTCAGGTCATACCTGCAGTATAAAAAATAAATTCTTCAGGTCATACCTGCAGTATAAAAAATAAATTCTTCAGGTCATACCTGCAGTATAAAAAATAAATTCTTCAGGTCATACCTGCAGTATAAAAAATAAATTCTTCAGGTCATACCTGCAGTATAAAAAATAAATTCTTCAGGTCATACCTGCAGTATAAAAAATAAATTCTTCAAGTCATACCTGCAGTATAAAAAATAAATTCTTCAGGTCATACCTGCAGTATAAAAAATAAATTCTTCAGGTCATACCTGCAGTATAAAAATAAATTCTTCAGGTCATACCTGCAGTATAAAAATAAATTCTTCAGGTCATACCTGCAGTATAAAAAATAAATTCTTCAGTCATACCTGCAGTATAAAAAATAAATTCTTCAGGTCATACCTGCAGTATAAAAATAAATTCTTCAGGTCATACCTGCAGTATAAAAATAATTTCTTCAGGTCATACCTGCAGTATAAAAAATATATTCTTCAGGTCAAACCTGCAGTATAAAAATAAATTCTTCACGTCATACCTGCAGTATAAAAATAAATTCTTCAGGTCATACCTGCAGTATAAAAAATAAATTCTTCAGGTCATACCTGCAGTATAAAAATAAATTCTTCAGGTCATACCTGCAGTATAAAAAATAAATTCTTCAGTTCATACCTGCAGTATAAAAAATAAATTCTTTACGTCATACCTGCAGTATAAAAAATAAATTCTTCAGGTCATACCTGCAGTATAAAAAATAAATTCTTCAGGTCATACCTGCAGTATAAAAATAAATTCTTCAGGTCATACCTGCAGTATAAAAAATAAATTCTTCAGGTCATACCTGCAGTATAAAAATAAATTCTTCAGGTCATACCTGCAGTATAAAAAATAAATTCTTCAGCTCATACCTGCAGTATAAAAATAAATTCTTCAGGTCATACCTGCAGTATAAAAAATAAATTCTTCAGGTCATACCTGCAGTATAAAAAATATATTCTTCAGGTCATACCTGCAGTATAAAAAATATATTCTTCAGGTCAAACCTGCAGTATAAAAATAAATTCTTCACGTCATACCTGCAGTATAAAAAATAAATTCTTCAGGTCATACCTGCAGTATAAAAATAAATTCTTCAGGTCATACCTGCAGTATAAAAAATAAATTCTTTAGGTCATACCTGCAGTATAAAAAATAAATTCTTCGGGTCATACCTGCAGTATAAAAATAAATTCTTCAGGTCATACCTGCAGTATAAAAAATTAATTCTTCAGGTCATACCTGCAGTATAAAAATAAATTCTTCAGGTGATACCTGCAGTATAAAAAATAAATTCTTCAGGTCATACCTTCAGTATAAAAATAAATTCTTCAGGTCATACCTGCAGTATAAAAAATAAATTCTTCAGGTCATACCTGCAGTATAAAAAATAAATTCTTCAGGTCATACCTGCAGTATAAAAATAAATTCTTCAGGTCATACCTGCAGTATAAAAATAAATTCTTCAGGTCATACCTGCAGTATAAAAATAAATTCTTCAGGTCATACCTGCAGTATAAAAAATAAATTCTTCAGGTCATACCTGCAGTATAAAAAATAAATTCTTCAGGTCATACCTGCAGTATAAAAAATAAATTCTTCAGGTCATCCTGCAGTATAAAAATAAATTCTTCAGGTCATACCTGCAGTACAAAAATAAATTCTTCAGGTCATACCTGCAGTATAAAAAATAAATTTTTCAGGTCATACCTGCAGTATAAAAAATAAATTCTTCAGGTCATACCTGCAGTATAAAAAATAAATTCTTCAGGTATACCTGCAGTATAAAAAATAAATTCTTCAGGTCATACCTGCAGTATAAAAAATAAATTCTTCAGGTAATACCTGCAGTATAAAAAATAAATTCTTCAGGTCATACCTGCAGTATAAAAAATAAATTCTTCAGTTCATACCTGCAGTATAAAAAATAAATTCTTCAGGTCATACCTGCAGTATAAAAAATAAATTCTTCAGGTCATACCTGCAGTATAAAAAATAAATTCTTCAGGTCATACCTGCAGTATAAAAAATAAATTCTTCAGGTCATCCTGCAGTATAAAAATAAATTCTTCAGGTCATACCTGCAGTACAAAAATAAATTCTTCAGGTCATACCTGCAGTATAAAAAATAAATTTTTCAGGTCATACCTGCAGTATAAAAAATAAATTCTTCAGGTCATACCTGCAGTATAAAAAATAAATTCTTCAGGTATACCTGCAGTATAAAAAATAAATTCTTCAGGTCATACCTGCAGTATAAAAATAAATTCTTCAGGTGATACCTGCAGTATAAAAAATAAATTCTTCAGGTCATACCTTCAGTATAAAAATAAATTCTTCAGGTCATACCTGCAGTATAAAAAATAAATTCTTCAGGTCATACCTGCAGTATAAAAAATAAATTCTTCAGGTCATACCTGCAGTATAAAAATAAATTCTTCAGGTCATACCTGCAGTATAAAAATAAATTCTTCAGGTCATACCTGCAGTATAAAAATAAATTCTTCAGGTCATACCTGCAGTATAAAAAATAAATTCTTCAGGTCATACCTGCAGTATAAAAAATAAATTCTTCAGGTCATACCTGCAGTATAAAAAATAAATTCTTCAGGTCATCCTGCAGTATAAAAATAAATTCTTCAGGTCATACCTGCAGTACAAAAATAAATTCTTCAGGTCATACCTGCAGTATAAAAAATAAATTTTTCAGGTCATACCTGCAGTATAAAAAATAAATTCTTCAGGTCATACCTGCAGTATAAAAAATAAATTCTTCAGGTATACCTGCAGTATAAAAAATAAATTCTTCAGGTCATACCTGCAGTATAAAAAATAAATTCTTCAGTTCATACCTGCAGTATAAAAAATAAATTCTTCAGGCCATACCTGCAGTATAAAATATAAATTCTTCAGTTCATACCTGCAGTATAAAAAATAAATTCTTCAGGTCATACCTGCAGTATAAAAAATAAATTCTTCAGGTCATACCTGCAGTATAAAAAATAAATTCTTCAGGTCATACCTGCAGTATAAAAAATAAATTCTTCAGGTCATCCTGCAGTATAAAAATAAATTCTTCAGGTCATACCTGCAGTACAAAAATAAATTCTTCAGGTCATACCTGCAGTATAAAAAATAAATTTTTCAGGTCATACCTGCAGTATAAAAAATAAATTCTTCAGGTCATACCTGCAGTATAAAAAATAAATTCTTCAGGTATACCTGCAGTATAAAAAATAAATTCTTCAGGTCATACCTGCAGTATAAAAAATAAATTCTTCAGGTCATACCTGCAGTATAAAAAATAAATTCTTCAGGTCATACCTGCAGTATAAAAAATAAATTCTTCAGTTCATACCTGCAGTATAAAAAATAAATTCTTCAGGTCATACCTGCAGTATAAAAAATAAATTCTGCAGGTCATACCTGCAGTATAAAAAATAAATTCTTCAGGTCATCCTGCAGTATAAAAATAAATTCTTTAGGTCATACCTGCAGTACAAAAATAAATTCTTCAGGTCATACCTGCAGTATAAAAAATAAATTCTTCAGGTCATACCTGCAGTATAAAAAATAAATTCTTCAGGTCATACCTGCAGTATAAAAATAAATTCTTCAGGTCATACCTGCAGTATAAAAAATAAATTCTTCAGGTCATACCTGCAGTATAAAAATAAATTCTTCAGGTCATACCTGCAGTATAAAAAATAAATTCTTCAGTTCATACCTGCAGTATAAAAAATAAATTCTTTACGTCATACCTGCAGTATAAAAAATAAATTCTTCAGGTCATACCTGCAGTATAAAAAATAAATTCTTCAGGTCATACCTGCAGTATAAAAATAAATTCTTCAGGTCATACCTGCAGTATAAAAAATAAATTCTTCAGGTCATACCTGCAGTATAAAAATAAATTCTTCAGGTCATACCTGCAGTATAAAAAATAAATTCTTCAGCTCATACCTGCAGTATAAAAATAAATTCTTCAGGTCATACCTGCAGTATAAAAAATAAATTCTTCAGGTCATACCTGCAGTATAAAAAATATATTCTTCAGGTCATACCTGCAGTATAAAAAATATATTCTTCAGGTCAAACCTGCAGTATAAAAATAAATTCTTCACGTCATACCTGCAGTATAAAAAATAAATTCTTCAGGTCATACCTGCAGTATAAAAATAAATTCTTCAGGTCATACCTGCAGTATAAAAAATAAATTCTTTAGGTCATACCTGCAGTATAAAAAATAAATTCTTCGGGTCATACCTGCAGTATAAAAATAAATTCTTCAGGTCATACCTGCAGTATAAAAAATTAATTCTTCAGGTCATACCTGCAGTATAAAAATAAATTCTTCAGGTGATACCTGCAGTATAAAAAATAAATTCTTCAGGTCATACCTTCAGTATAAAAATAAATTCTTCAGGTCATACCTGCAGTATAAAAAATAAATTCTTCAGGTCATACCTGCAGTATAAAAAATAAATTCTTCAGGTCATACCTGCAGTATAAAAAATAAATTCTTCAGGTCATACCTGCAGTATAAAAATAAATTCTTCAGGTCATACCTGCAGTATAAAAATAAATTCTTCAGGTCATACCTGCAGTATAAAAATAAATTCTTCAGGTCATACCTGCAGTATAAAAAATAAATTCTTCAGGTCATACCTGCAGTATAAAAAATAAATTCTTCAGGTCATACCTGCAGTATAAAAAATAAATTCTTCAGGTCATCCTGCAGTATAAAAATAAATTCTTCAGGTCATACCTGCAGTACAAAAATAAATTCTTCAGGTCATACCTGCAGTATAAAAAATAAATTTTTCAGGTCATACCTGCAGTATAAAAAATAAATTCTTCAGGTCATACCTGCAGTATAAAAAATAAATTCTTCAGGTATACCTGCAGTATAAAAAATAAATTCTTCAGGTCATACCTGCAGTATAAAAAATAAATTCTTCAGGTAATACCTGCAGTATAAAAAATAAATTCTTCAGGTCATACCTGCAGTATAAAAAATAAATTCTTCAGTTCATACCTGCAGTATAAAAAATAAATTCTTCAGGTCATACCTGCAGTATAAAAAATAAATTCTTCAGGTCATACCTGCAGTATAAAAAATAAATTCTTCAGGTCATACCTGCAGTATAAAAAATAAATTCTTCAGGTCATCCTGCAGTATAAAAATAAATTCTTCAGGTCATACCTGCAGTACAAAAATAAATTCTTCAGGTCATACCTGCAGTATAAAAAATAAATTTTTCAGGTCATACCTGCAGTATAAAAAATAAATTCTTCAGGTCATACCTGCAGTATAAAAAATAAATTCTTCAGGTATACCTGCAGTATAAAAAATAAATTCTTCAGGTCATACCTGCAGTATAAAAATAAATTCTTCAGGTGATACCTGCAGTATAAAAAATAAATTCTTCAGGTCATACCTTCAGTATAAAAATAAATTCTTCAGGTCATACCTGCAGTATAAAAAATAAATTCTTCAGGTCATACCTGCAGTATAAAAAATAAATTCTTCAGGTCATACCTGCAGTATAAAAATAAATTCTTCAGGTCATACCTGCAGTATAAAAATAAATTCTTCAGGTCATACCTGCAGTATAAAAATAAATTCTTCAGGTCATACCTGCAGTATAAAAAATAAATTCTTCAGGTCATACCTGCAGTATAAAAAATAAATTCTTCAGGTCATACCTGCAGTATAAAAAATAAATTCTTCAGGTCATCCTGCAGTATAAAAATAAATTCTTCAGGTCATACCTGCAGTACAAAAATAAATTCTTCAGGTCATACCTGCAGTATAAAAAATAAATTTTTCAGGTCATACCTGCAGTATAAAAAATAAATTCTTCAGGTCATACCTGCAGTATAAAAAATAAATTCTTCAGGTATACCTGCAGTATAAAAAATAAATTCTTCAGGTCATACCTGCAGTATAAAAAATAAATTCTTCAGTTCATACCTGCAGTATAAAAAATAAATTCTTCAGGCCATACCTGCAGTATAAAATATAAATTCTTCAGTTCATACCTGCAGTATAAAAAATAAATTCTTCAGGTCATACCTGCAGTATAAAAAATAAATTCTTCAGGTCATACCTGCAGTATAAAAAATAAATTCTTCAGGTCATACCTGCAGTATAAAAAATAAATTCTTCAGGTCATCCTGCAGTATAAAAATAAATTCTTCAGGTCATACCTGCAGTACAAAAATAAATTCTTCAGGTCATACCTGCAGTATAAAAAATAAATTTTTCAGGTCATACCTGCAGTATAAAAAATAAATTCTTCAGGTCATACCTGCAGTATAAAAAATAAATTCTTCAGGTATACCTGCAGTATAAAAAATAAATTCTTCAGGTCATACCTGCAGTATAAAAAATAAATTCTTCAGGTCATACCTGCAGTATAAAAAATAAATTCTTCAGGTCATACCTGCAGTATAAAAAATAAATTCTTCAGTTCATACCTGCAGTATAAAAAATAAATTCTTCAGGTCATACCTGCAGTATAAAAAATAAATTCTGCAGGTCATACCTGCAGTATAAAAAATAAATTCTTCAGGTCATCCTGCAGTATAAAAATAAATTCTTTAGGTCATACCTGCAGTACAAAAATAAATTCTTCAGGTCATACCTGCAGTATAAAAAATAAATTCTTCAGGTCATACCTGCAGTATAAAAAATAAATTCTTCAGGTCATACCTGCAGTATAAAATATAAATTCTTCAGGTCATACCTGCAGTATAAAAAATAATTTCTTCAGTTCATACCTGCAGTATAAAAAATAAATTCTTCAGGTATACCTGCAGTATAAAAAATAAATTCTTCAGGTCATACCTGCAGTATAAAAAATAAATTCTTCTGGTCATACCTGCAGTATAAAAAATAAATTCTTCAGGTCACACCTGCAGTATAAAAATAAATTCTTCAGTCATACCTGCAGTATAAAAAATAAATTCTTCAGGTCATACCTGCAGTATAAAAAATAAATTCTTCAGGTCATACCTGCAGTATAAAAAATAAATTCTTCAGGTCATACCTGCAGTATAAAAAATAAATTCTTTAGGTCATCCTGCAGTATAAAAATAAATTCTTCAGGTCATACCTGCAGTACAAAAATAAATTCTTCAGGTCATACCTGCAGTATAAAAAATAAATTCTTCAGGTCATACCTGCAGTATAAAAAATAAATTCTTCAGGTCATACCTGCAGTATAAAAATAAATTCTTCAGGTCATACCTGCAGTATAAAAAATAAATTCTTCAGGTATACCTGCAGTATAAAAAATAAATTTTTCAGGTCATACCTGCAGTATAAAAAATAAATTCTTCAGGTCATACCTGCAGTATAAAAAATAAATTCTTCAGGTCATACCTGCAGTATAAAAATAAATTCTTCAGGTCATACCTGCAGTATAAAAATAAATTCTTCAGGTCATACCTGCAGTATAAAAAATAAATTCTTCAGGTCATACCTGCAGTATAAAAAATAAATTCTTCAGGTCATACCTGCAGTATAAAAATAAATTCTTCAGGTCATACCTGCAGTATAAAAATAAATTCTTCAGGTCATACCTGCAGTATAAAAAATAAATTCTTCAGGTCATACCTGCAGTATAAAAAATAAATTCTTCAGGTCATACCTACAGTTTAAAAATAAATTCTTCAGGTCATACCTGCAGTATAAAAATAATTTCTTCAGGTCATACCTGCAGTATAAAAAATATATTCTTCAGGTCAAACCTGCAGTATAAAAATAAATTCTTCACGTCATACCTGCAGTATAAAAATAAATTCTTCAGGTCATACCTGCAGTATAAAAATAAATTCTTCAGGTCATACCTGCAGTATAAAAAATAAATTCTTTAGGTCATACCTGCAGTATAAAAAATAAATTCTTCAGGTCATACCTGCAGTATAAAAATAAATTCTTCAGGTCATACCTGCAGTATAAAAAATAAATTCTTCAGGTCATACCTGCAGTATAAAAATAAATTCTTCAGGTGATACCTGCAGTATAAAAAATAAATTCTTCAGGTCATACCTGCAGTATAAAAAATAAATTCTTCAGGTCATACCTGCAGTATAAAAAATAAATTCTTCAGGTCATACCTGCAGTATAAAAAATAAATTCTTCAGGTCATACCTGCAGTATAAAAATAAATTCTTCAGGTCATACCTGCAGTATAAAAATAAATTCTTCAGGTCATACCTGCAGTATAAAAATAAATTCTTCAGGTCATACCTGCAGTATAAAAAATAAATTCTTCAGGTCATACCTGCAGTATAAAAAATAAATTCTTCAGGTCATACCTGCAGTATAAAAAATAAATTCTTTAGGTCATACCTGCAGTATAAAAATAAATTCTTCAGGTCATACCTGCAGTATAAAAATAAATTCTTCAGGTCATACCTGCAGTATAAAAATAAATTCTTCAGGTCATACCTGCAGTATAAAAATAAATTCTTCAGGTCATACCTGCAGTATAAAAATAAATTCTTCAGGTCATACCTGCAGTATAAAAATAAATTCTTCAGGTCATACCTGCAGTATAAAAAATAAATTCTTCAGTTCATACCTGCAGTATAAAAAATAAATTCTTTACGTCATACCTGCAGTATAAAAAATAAATTCTTCAGGTCATACCTGCAGTATAAAAAATAAATTCTTCAGGTCATACCTGCAGTATAAAAATAAATTCTTCAGGTCATACCTGCAGTATAAAAAATAAATTCTTCAGCTCATACCTGCAGTATAAAAATAAATTCTTCAGGTCATACCTGCAGTATAAAAAATAAATTCTTCAGGTCATACCTGCAGTATAAAAAATATATTCTTCAGGTCATACCTGCAGTATAAAAAATATATTCTTCAGGTCAAACCTGCAGTATAAAAATAAATTCTTCACGTCATACCTGCAGTATAAAAAATAAATTCTTCAGGTCATACCTGCAGTATAAAAATAAATTCTTCAGGTCATACCTGCAGTATAAAAAATAAATTCTTTAGGTCATACCTGCAGTATAAAAAATAAATTCTTCGGGTGATACCTGCAGTATAAAAATAAATTCTTCAGGTCATACCTGCAGTATAAAAAATTAATTCTTCAGGTCATACCTGCAGTATAAAAATAAATTTTTCAGGTGATACCTGCAGTATAAAAAATAAATTCTTCAGGTCATACCTTCAGTATAAAAATAAATTCTTCAGGTCATACCTGCAGTATAAAAAATAAATTCTTCAGGTCATACCTGCAGTATAAAAAATAAATTCTTCAGGTCATACCTGCAGTATAAAAATAAATTCTTCAGGTCATACCTGCAGTATAAAAATAAATTCTTCAGGTCATACCTGCAGTATAAAAATAAATTCTTCAGGTCATACCTGCAGTATAAAAAATAAATTCTTCAGGTCATACCTGCAGTATAAAAAATAAATTCTTCAGGTCATACCTGCAGTATAAAAAATAAATTCTTCAGGTCATCCTGCAGTATAAAAATAAATTCTTCAGGTCATACCTGCAGTACAAAAATAAATTCTTCAGGTCATACCTGCAGTATAAAAAATAAATTTTTCAGGTCATACCTGCAGTATAAAAAATAAATTCTTCAGGTCATACCTGCAGTATAAAAAATAAATTCTTCTGGTCATACCTGCAGTATAAAAAATAAATTCTTCAGGTCATACCTGCAGTATAAAAAATTAATTCTTCAGGTCATACCTGCAGTATAAAAATAAATTTTTCAGGTGATACCTGCAGTATAAAAAATAAATTCTTCAGGTCATACCTTCAGTATAAAAATAAATTCTTCAGGTCATACCTGCAGTATAAAAATAAATTCTTCAGGTCATACCTGCAGTATAAAAATAAATTCTTCAGGTCATACCTGCAGTATAAAAATAAATTCTTCAGGTCATACCTGCAGTATAAAAAATAAATTCTTCAGGTCATACCTGCAGTATAAAAAATAAATTCTTCAGGTCATACCTGCAGTATAAAAATAAATTCTTCAGGTCATACCTGCAGTATAAAAATAAATTCTTCAGGTCATACCTGCAGTATAAAAATAAATTCTTCAGGTCATACCTGCAGTATAAAAAATAAATTCTTCAGGTCATACCTGCAGTATAAAAAATAAATTCTTCAGGTCATACCTGCAGTATAAAAAATAAATTCTTCAGGTCATCCTGCAGTATAAAAATAAATTCTTCAGGTCATACCTGCAGTACAAAAATAAATTCTTCAGGTCATACCTGCAGTATAAAAAATAAATTTTTCAGGTCATACCTGCAGTATAAAAAATAAATTCTTCAGGTCATACCTGCAGTATAAAAAATAAATTCTTCAGGTCATACCTGCAGTATAAAAAATAAATTCTTCAGGTCATACCTGCAGTATAAAAAATTAATTCTTCAGGTCATACCTGCAGTATAAAAATAAATTTTTCAGGTGATACCTGCAGTATAAAAAATAAATTCTTCAGGTCATACCTTCAGTATAAAAATAAATTCTTCAGGTCATACCTGCAGTATAAAAATAAATTCTTCAGGTCATACCTGCAGTATAAAAATAAATTCTTCAGGTCATACCTGCAGTATAAAAATAAATTCTTCAGGTCATACCTGCAGTATAAAAATAAATTCTTCAGGTCATACCTGCAGTATAAAAATAAATTCTTCAGGTCATACCTGCAGTATAAAAAATAAATTCTTCAGGTCATCCTGCATTATAAAAATAAATTCTTCAGGACATACCTGCAGTACAAAAATAAATTCTTCAGGTCATACCTGCAGTATAAAAAATAAATTCTTCAGGTCATACCTGCAGTATAAAAAATAAATTCTTCAGGTCATACCTGCAGTATAAAAAATAAATTCTTCAGGTCATACCTGCAGTATAAAAAATAAATTCTTCAGGTCATACCTGCAGTATAAAAAATAAATTCTTCAGGTCATACCTGCAGTATAAAAAATAAATTCTTTACGTCATACCTGCAGTATAAAAATAAATTCTTCAGGTCATATCTGCAGTATAAAAAATAAATTTTTCAGGTCATACCTGCAGTATAAAAATAAATTCTTCAGGTCATACCTGCAGTATAAAAATAAATTCTTCAGGTCATACCTGCTATATAAAAAATAAATTCTTCAGGTCATACCTGCAGTATAAAAAATAAATTCTTCAGGTCATACCTGCAGTATAAAAATAAATTCTTCAGGTCATACCTGCAGTACAAAAATAAATTCTTCAGGTCATACCTGCAGTATAAAAAATAAATTCTTCAGGTCATACCTGCAGTATAAAAATAAATTCTTCAGGTCATACCTGCAGTATAAAAAATAAATTCTTTAGGTCATACCTGCAGTATATAAAATAAATTCTTCAGGTCATACCTGCAGTATAAAAATAAATTCTTCAGGTCATACCTGCAGTATAAAAAATAAATTCTTCAGGTCATACCTGCAGTATAAAAAATAAATTCTTCAGGTCATAGCTACAGTATAAAAATAAATTCTTCAGGTCATACCTGCTATATAAAAAATAAATTCTTCAGGTCATACCTGCAGTATAAAAAATAAATTCTTCAGGTCATACCTGCAGTATAAAAATAAATTCTTCAGGTCATACCTGCAGTACAAAAATAAATTCTTCAGGTCATACCTGCAGTATAAAAAATAAATTCTTCAGGTCATACCTGCAGTATAAAAAATAAATACTTCAGGTCATACCTGCAGTATAAAAAATAAATTCTTCAGGTCATACCTGCAGTATAAAAAATAAATTCTTCAGGTCATACCTGCAGTATAAAAAATAAATTCTTCAGGTCATACCTGCAGTATAAAAAATAAATTCTTCAGGTCATACCTGCAGTATAAAAAATAAATTCTTCAGGTCATACCTGCAGTATAAAAAATAAATTCTTCAGGTCATACCTGCAGTATAAAAAATAAATTCTTCAGGTCATACCTGCAGTATAAAAAATAAATTCTTCAGGTCATACCTGCAGTATAAAAAATAAATTCTTCAGGTCATACCTGCAGTATAAAAAATAAATTCTTCAGGTCATACCTGCAGTATAAAAAATAAATTCTTCAGGTCATACCAGCAGTATAAAAAATAAATTCTTCAGGTATACCTGCAGTATAAAACTAAATTCTTCAGGTCATACTTGCAGTATAAAAAACAAATTCTTCAGGTCATACCTGCAGTATAAAAATAAATTCTTCAGGTAATACCTGCAGTATAAAAAATAAATTCTTTAGGTCATACCTGCAGTATATAAAATAAATTCTTCAGGTCATACCTGCAGTATAAAAATAAATTCTTCAGGTCATACCTGCAGTATAAAAAATAAATTCTTCAGGTCATACCTGCAGTATAAAACTAAATTCTTCAGGTCATACCTGCAGTATAAAAAATAAATTCTTCAGGTCATACCTGCAGTATAAAAATAAATTCTTCAGGTCATACCTGCAGTATAAAAAATAAATTTTTCAGGTCATACCTGCAGTATAAAAAATAAATTCTTCAGGTCATACCTGCAGTATAAAAAATAAATTCTTCAGGTCATCCTGCAGTATAAAAATAAATTCTTCAGGTCATACCTGCAGTACAAAAAGTAAATTCTTCAGGTCATACCTGCAGTATAAAAAATAAATTCTTCAGGTCATACCTGCAGTATAAAAAATAAATTCTTCAGGTCATAGCTACAGTATAAAAATAAATTCTTCAGGTCATACCTGCTATATAAAAAATAAATTCTTCAGGTCATACCTGCAGTATAAAAAATAAATTCTTCAGGTCATACCTGCAGTATAAAAATAAATTCTTCAGGTCATACCTGCAGTACAAAAATAAATTCTTCAGGTCATACCTGCAGTATAAAAAATAAATTCTTCAGGTCATACCTGCAGTATAAAAAATAAATTCTTCAGGTCATACCTGCAGTATAAAAAATAAATTCTTCAGGTCATACCTGCAGTATAAAAAATAAATTCTTCAGGTCATACCTGCAGTATAAAAAATAAATTCTTCAGGTCATACCTGCAGTATAAAAAATAAATTCTTCAGGTCATACCTGCAGTATAAAAAATAAATTCTTCAGGTCATACCTGCAGTATAAAAAATAAATTCTTCAGGTCATACCAGCAGTATAAAAAATAAATTCTTCAGGTATACCTGCAGTATAAAACTAAATTCTTCAGGTCATACTTGCAGTATAAAAAACAAATTCTTCAGGTCATACCTGCAGTATAAAAATAAATTCTTCAGGTAATACCTGCAGTATAAAAAATAAATTCTTTAGGTCATACCTGCAGTATATAAAATAAATTCTTCAGGTCATACCTGCAGTATAAAAATAAATTCTTCAGGTCATACCTGCAGTATAAAAAATAAATTCTTCAGGTCATACCTGCAGTATAAAACTAAATTCTTCAGGTCATACCTGCAGTATAAAAAATAAATTCTTCAGGTCATACCTGCAGTATAAAAATAAATTCTTCAGGTCATACCTGCAGTATAAAAAATAAATTTTTCAGGTCATACCTGCAGTATAAAAAATAAATTCTTCAGGTCATACCTGCAGTATAAAAAATAAATTCTTCAGGTCATCCTGCAGTATAAAAATAAATTCTTCAGGTCATACCTGCAGTACAAAAAGTAAATTCTTCAGGTCATACCTGCAGTATAAAAAATAAATTCTTCAGGTCATACCTGCAGTATAAAAAATAAATTCTTCAGGTCATACCTGCAGTATAAAAAATAAATTCTTCAGGTCATACCTGCAGTATAAAAAATAAATTCTTCAGGTCATACCTGCAGTATAAAAAATAAATTCTTCAGGTCATACCTGCAGTATAAAAAATAAATTCTTCAGGTCATACCTGCAGTATAAAAAATAAATTCTTCAGGTCATACCTGCAGTATAAAAAATAAATTCTTCAGGTCATACCTGCAGTATAAAAAATAAATTCTTCAGGTCATACCAGCAGTATAAAAAATAAATTCTTCAGGTATACCTGCAGTATAAAACTAAATTCTTCAGGTCATACTTGCAGTATAAAAAACAAATTCTTCAGGTCATACCTGCAGTATAAAAATAAATTCTTCAGGTAATACCTGCAGTATAAAAAATAAATTCTTTAGGTCATACCTGCAGTATATAAAATAAATTCTTCAGGTCATACCTGCAGTATAAAAATAAATTCTTCAGGTCATACCTGCAGTATAAAAAATAAATTCTTCAGGTCATACCTGCAGTATAAAACTAAATTCTTCAGGTCATACCTGCAGTATAAAAAATAAATTCTTCAGGTCATACCTGCAGTATAAAAATAAATTCTTCAGGTCATACCTGCAGTATAAAAAATAAATTTTTCAGGTCATACCTGCAGTATAAAAAATAAATTCTTCAGGTCATACCTGCAGTATAAAAAATAAATTCTTCAGGTCATCCTGCAGTATAAAAATAAATTCTTCAGGTCATACCTGCAGTACAAAAAGTAAATTCTTCAGGTCATACCTGCAGTATAAAAAATAAATTCTTCAGGTCATACCTGCAGTATAAAAAATAAATTCTTCAGGTCATACCTGCAGTATAAAAAATAAATTCTTCAGGTCATACCTGCAGTATAAAAAATAAATTCTTCAGGTCATACCTGCAGTATAAAAAATAAATTCTTCAGGTCATACCTGCAGTATAAAAAATAAATTCTTCAGGTCATACCTGCAGTATAAAAAATAAATTCTTCAGGTCATACCTGCAGTATAAAAAATAAATTCTTCAGGTCATACCTGCAGTATAAAAAATAAATTCTTCAGGTCATACCAGCAGTATAAAAAATAAATTCTTCAGGTATACCTGCAGTATAAAACTAAATTCTTCAGGTCATACTTGCAGTATAAAAAACAAATTCTTCAGGTCATACCTGCAGTATAAAAATAAATTCTTCAGGTCATACCTGCAGTATAAAAAATAAATTCTTTAGGTCATACCTGCAGTATATAAAATAAATTCTTCAGGTCATACCTGCAGTATAAAAATAAATTCTTCAGGTCATACCTGCAGTATAAAAAATAAATTCTTCAGGTCATACCTGCAGTATAAAACTAAATTCTTCAGGTCATACCTGCAGTATAAAAAATAAATTCTTCAGGTCATACCTGCAGTATAAAAATAAATTCTTCAGGTCATACCTGCAGTATAAAAAATAAATTTTTCAGGTCATACCTGCAGTATAAAAAATAAATTCTTCAGGTCATACCTGCAGTATAAAAAATAAATTCTTCAGGTCATCCTGCAGTATAAAAATAAATTCTTCAGGTCATACCTGCAGTACAAAAAGTAAATTCTTCAGGTCATACCTGCAGTATAAAAAATAAATTCTTCAGGTCATACCTGCAGTATAAAAAATAAATTCTTCAGGTCATACCTGCAGTATAAAAAATAAATTCTTCAGGTCATACCTGCAGTATAGAAAATAAATTCTTCAGGTCATACCTGCAGTATAAAAAATAAATTCTTCAGGTATACCTGCAGTATAAAAAATAAATTCTTCAGGGCATACCTGCAGTATAAAAATTAAATTCTTCAGGTCATACCTGCAGTATAAAAATAAATTCTTCAGGTCATACCTGCAGTATAAAAATAAATTCTTCAGGTCATACCTGCAGTATAAAAATAAATTCTTCAGGTCATACCTGCAGTATAAAAAATAAATTCTTCAGGTCATACCTGCAGTATAAAAAATAAATTCTTCAGGTCATACCTGCAGTATAAAAAATTAATTCTTCAGGTATACCTGCAGTATAAAAAATAAATTCTTCAGGTCATAGCCGCAGTATAAAAAATAAATTCTTCAGGTCATACCTGCAGTATAAAAAATAAATTCTTCAGGTCATACCTGCAGTATAAAAAATAAATTCTTCAGGTCATACCTGCAGTATAAAAAATAAATTCTTTACGTCATACCTGCAGTATAAAAATAAATTCTTCAGGTCATACCTGCAGTATAAAAAATAAATTTTTCAGGTCATACCTGCAGTATAAAAATAAATTCTTCAGGTCATACCTGCAGTATAAAAAATAAATTCTTCAGCTCATACCTGCAGTATAAAAATAAATTCTTCAGGTCATACCTGCAGTATAAAAAATAAATTCTTCAGGTCATACCTGCAGTATAAAAATAAATTCTTCAGTCATACCTGCAGTATAAAAAATAAATTATTCAGTCATACCTGCAGTATAAAAAATAAATTCTTCAGGTCATACCTGCAGTATAAAAATAAATCCTTCAGGTCATACCTGCAGTATAAAAAATAAATTCTTCAGGTCATACCTGCAGTATAAAAAATAAATTCTTCAGGTCTTACCTGCAGTGTAAAAAATAAATTCTTCAGGTCATACCTGCAGTATAAAAAATAAATTCTTCAGGTCATCCTGCAGTATAAAAATAAATTCTTCAGGTCATACCTGCAGTACAAAAATAAATTCTTCAGGTCATACCTGCAGTATAAAAAATAAATTCTTCAGGTCATACCTGCAGTATAAAAAATAAATTCTTCAGGTCATACCTGCAGTATAAAAAATAAATTCTTCAGGTCATACCTGCAGTATAAAAAATAAATTCTTCAGGTCATACCTGCAGTATAAAAAATAAATTCTTCAGGTCATACCTGCAGTATAAAAAATAAATTCTTCAAGTCATACCTGCAGTATAAAAAATAAATTCTTCAGGTCATACTTGCAGTATAAAAAATAAATTCTTCAGGTCATACCTGCAGTATAAAAATAAATTCTTCAGGTCATACCTGCAGTATAAAAATAAATTCTTCAGGTCATACCTGCAGTATAAAAAATAAATTCTTCAGTCATACCTGCAGTATAAAAAATAAATTCTTCAGGTCATACCTGCAGTATAAAAATAAATTCTTCAGGTCATACCTGCAGTATAAAAATAATTTCTTCAGGTCATACCTGCAGTATAAAAAATATATTCTTCAGGTCAAACCTGCAGTATAAAAATAAATTCTTCACGTCATACCTGCAGTATAAAAATAAATTCTTCAGGTCATACCTGCAGTATAAAAAATAAATTCTTCAGGTCATACCTGCAGTATAAAAATAAATTCTTCAGGTCATACCTGCAGTATAAAAAATAAATTCTTCAGTTCATACCTGCAGTATAAAAAATAAATTCTTTACGTCATACCTGCAGTATAAAAAATAAATTCTTCAGGTCATACCTGCAGTATAAAAAATAAATTCTTCAGGTCATACCTGCAGTATAAAAATAAATTCTTCAGGTCATACCTGCAGTATAAAAAATAAATTCTTCAGCTCATACCTGCAGTATAAAAATAAATTCTTCAGGTCATACCTGCAGTATAAAAAATAAATTCTTCAGGTCATACCTGCAGTATAAAAAATATATTCTTCAGGTCATACCTGCAGTATAAAAAATATATTCTTCAGGTCAAACCTGCAGTATAAAAATAAATTCTTCAGGTCATACCTGCAGTATAAAAAATAAATTCTTCAGGTCATCCTGCAGTATAAAAATAAATTCTTCAGGTCATACCTGCAGTACAAAAATAAATTCTTCAGGTCATACCTGCAGTATAAAAAATAAATTCTTCAGGTCATACCTGCAGTATAAAAAATAAATTCTTCAGGTCATACCTGCAGTATAAAAAATAAATTCTTCAGGTCATACCTGCAGTATAAAAAATAAATTCTTCAGGTCATACCTGCAGTATAAAAAATAAATTCTTCAGGTCATACCTGCAGTATAAAAAATAAATTCTTCAAGTCATACCTGCAGTATAAAAAATAAATTCTTCAGGTCATACTTGCAGTATAAAAAATAAATTCTTCAGGTCATACCTGCAGTATAAAAATAAATTCTTCAGGTCATACCTGCAGTATAAAAATAAATTCTTCAGGTCATACCTGCAGTATAAAAAATAAATTCTTCAGTCATACCTGCAGTATAAAAAATAAATTCTTCAGGTCATACCTGCAGTATAAAAATAAATTCTTCAGGTCATACCTGCAGTATAAAAAATAAATTCTTCAGGTCATCCTGCAGTATAAAAATAAATTCTTCAGGTCATACCTGCAGTACAAAAAGTAAATTCTTCAGGTCATACCTGCAGTATAAAAAATAAATTCTTCAGGTCATACCTGCAGTATAAAAAATAAATTCTTCAGGTCATACCTGCAGTATAAAAAATAAATTCTTCAGGTCATACCTGCAGTATAAAAAATAAATTCTTCAGGTCATACCTGCAGTATAAAAAATAAATTCTTCAGGTCATACCTGCAGTATAAAAAATAAATTCTTCAGGTCATACCTGCAGTATAAAAAATAAATTCTTCAGGTCATACCTGCAGTATAAAAAATAAATTCTTCAGGTCATACCTGCAGTATAAAAAATAAATTCTTCAGGTCATACCAGCAGTATAAAAAATAAATTCTTCAGGTATACCTGCAGTATAAAACTAAATTCTTCAGGTCATACTTGCAGTATAAAAAACAAATTCTTCAGGTCATACCTGCAGTATAAAAATAAATTCTTCAGGTAATACCTGCAGTATAAAAAATAAATTCTTTAGGTCATACCTGCAGTATATAAAATAAATTCTTCAGGTCATACCTGCAGTATAAAAATAAATTCTTCAGGTCATACCTGCAGTATAAAAAATAAATTCTTCAGGTCATACCTGCAGTATAAAACTAAATTCTTCAGGTCATACCTGCAGTATAAAAAATAAATTCTTCAGGTCATACCTGCAGTATAAAAATAAATTCTTCAGGTCATACCTGCAGTATAAAAAATAAATTTTTCAGGTCATACCTGCAGTATAAAAAATAAATTCTTCAGGTCATACCTGCAGTATAAAAAATAAATTCTTCAGGTCATCCTGCAGTATAAAAATAAATTCTTCAGGTCATACCTGCAGTACAAAAAGTAAATTCTTCAGGTCATACCTGCAGTATAAAAAATAAATTCTTCAGGTCATACCTGCAGTATAAAAAATAAATTCTTCAGGTCATACCTGCAGTATAAAAAATAAATTCTTCAGGTCATACCTGCAGTATAAAAAATAAATTCTTCAGGTCATACCTGCAGTATAAAAAATAAATTCTTCAGGTCATACCTGCAGTATAAAAAATAAATTCTTCAGGTCATACCTGCAGTATAAAAAATAAATTCTTCAGGTCATACCTGCAGTATAAAAAATAAATTCTTCAGGTCATACCTGCAGTATAAAAAATAAATTCTTCAGGTCATACCAGCAGTATAAAAAATAAATTCTTCAGGTATACCTGCAGTATAAAACTAAATTCTTCAGGTCATACTTGCAGTATAAAAAACAAATTCTTCAGGTCATACCTGCAGTATAAAAATAAATTCTTCAGGTCATACCTGCAGTATAAAAAATAAATTCTTTAGGTCATACCTGCAGTATATAAAATAAATTCTTCAGGTCATACCTGCAGTATAAAAATAAATTCTTCAGGTCATACCTGCAGTATAAAAAATAAATTCTTCAGGTCATACCTGCAGTATAAAACTAAATTCTTCAGGTCATACCTGCAGTATAAAAAATAAATTCTTCAGGTCATACCTGCAGTATAAAAATAAATTCTTCAGGTCATACCTGCAGTATAAAAAATAAATTTTTCAGGTCATACCTGCAGTATAAAAAATAAATTCTTCAGGTCATACCTGCAGTATAAAAAATAAATTCTTCAGGTCATCCTGCAGTATAAAAATAAATTCTTCAGGTCATACCTGCAGTACAAAAAGTAAATTCTTCAGGTCATACCTGCAGTATAAAAAATAAATTCTTCAGGTCATACCTGCAGTATAAAAAATAAATTCTTCAGGTCATACCTGCAGTATAAAAAATAAATTCTTCAGGTCATACCTGCAGTATAGAAAATAAATTCTTCAGGTCATACCTGCAGTATAAAAAATAAATTCTTCAGGTATACCTGCAGTATAAAAAATAAATTCTTCAGGGCATACCTGCAGTATAAAAATTAAATTCTTCAGGTCATACCTGCAGTATAAAAATAAATTCTTCAGGTCATACCTGCAGTATAAAAATAAATTCTTCAGGTCATACCTGCAGTATAAAAATAAATTCTTCAGGTCATACCTGCAGTATAAAAAATAAATTCTTCAGGTCATACCTGCAGTATAAAAAATAAATTCTTCAGGTCATACCTGCAGTATAAAAAATTAATTCTTCAGGTATACCTGCAGTATAAAAAATAAATTCTTCAGGTCATAGCCGCAGTATAAAAAATAAATTCTTCAGGTCATACCTGCAGTATAAAAAATAAATTCTTCAGGTCATACCTGCAGTATAAAAAATAAATTCTTCAGGTCATACCTGCAGTATAAAAAATAAATTCTTTACGTCATACCTGCAGTATAAAAATAAATTCTTCAGGTCATACCTGCAGTATAAAAAATAAATTTTTCAGGTCATACCTGCAGTATAAAAATAAATTCTTCAGGTCATACCTGCAGTATAAAAAATAAATTCTTCAGCTCATACCTGCAGTATAAAAATAAATTCTTCAGGTCATACCTGCAGTATAAAAAATAAATTCTTCAGGTCATACCTGCAGTATAAAAATAAATTCTTCAGTCATACCTGCAGTATAAAAAATAAATTATTCAGTCATACCTGCAGTATAAAAAATAAATTCTTCAGGTCATACCTGCAGTATAAAAATAAATCCTTCAGGTCATACCTGCAGTATAAAAAATAAATTCTTCAGGTCATACCTGCAGTATAAAAAATAAATTCTTCAGGTCTTACCTGCAGTGTAAAAAATAAATTCTTCAGGTCATACCTGCAGTATAAAAAATAAATTCTTCAGGTCATCCTGCAGTATAAAAATAAATTCTTCAGGTCATACCTGCAGTACAAAAATAAATTCTTCAGGTCATACCTGCAGTATAAAAAATAAATTCTTCAGGTCATACCTGCAGTATAAAAAATAAATTCTTCAGGTCATACCTGCAGTATAAAAAATAAATTCTTCAGGTCATACCTGCAGTATAAAAAATAAATTCTTCAGGTCATACCTGTAGTATAAAAAATAAATTCTTCAGGTCATACCTGCAGTATAAAAAATAAATTCTTCAAGTCATACCTGCAGTATAAAAAATAAATTCTTCAGGTCATACTTGCAGTATAAAAAATAAATTCTTCAGGTCATACCTGCAGTATAAAAATAAATTCTTCAGGTCATACCTGCAGTATAAAAATAAATTCTTCAGGTCATACCTGCAGTATAAAAAATAAATTCTTCAGTCATACCTGCAGTATAAAAAATAAATTCTTCAGGTCATACCTGCAGTATAAAAATAAATTCTTCAGGTCATACCTGCAGTATAAAAATAATTTCTTCAGGTCATACCTGCAGTATAAAAAATATATTCTTCAGGTCAAACCTGCAGTATAAAAATAAATTCTTCACGTCATACCTGCAGTATAAAAATAAATTCTTCAGGTCATACCTGCAGTATAAAAAATAAATTCTTCAGGTCATACCTGCAGTATAAAAATAAATTCTTCAGGTCATACCTGCAGTATAAAAAATAAATTCTTCAGTTCATACCTGCAGTATAAAAAATAAATTCTTTACGTCATACCTGCAGTATAAAAAATAAATTCTTCAGGTCATACCTGCAGTATAAAAAATAAATTCTTCAGGTCATACCTGCAGTATAAAAATAAATTCTTCAGGTCATACCTGCAGTATAAAAAATAAATTCTTCAGCTCATACCTGCAGTATAAAAATAAATTCTTCAGGTCATACCTGCAGTATAAAAAATAAATTCTTCAGGTCATACCTGCAGTATAAAAAATATATTCTTCAGGTCATACCTGCAGTATAAAAAATATATTCTTCAGGTCAAACCTGCAGTATAAAAATAAATTCTTCACGTCATACCTGCAGTATAAAAAATAAATTCTTCAGGTCATACCTGCAGTATAAAAATAAATTCTTCAGGTCATACCTGCAGTATAAAAAATAAATTCTTTAGGTCATACCTGCAGTATAAAAAATAAATTCTTCGGGTCATACCTGCAGTATAAAAATAAATTCTTCAGGTCATACCTGCAGTATAAAAAATTAATTCTTCAGGTCATACCTGCAGTATAAAAATAAATTCTTCAGGTGATACCTGCAGTATAAAAAATAAATTCTTCAGGTCATACCTTCAGTATAAAAATAAATTCTTCAGGTCATACCTGCAGTATAAAAAATAAATTCTTCAGGTCATACCTGCAGTATAAAAAATAAATTCTTCAGGTCATACCTGCAGTATAAAAATAAATTCTTCAGGTCATACCTGCAGTATAAAAATAAATTCTTCAGGTCATACCTGCAGTATAAAAATAAATTCTTCAGGTCATACCTGCAGTATAAAAAATAAATTCTTCAGGTCATACCTGCAGTATAAAAAATAAATTCTTCAGGTCATACCTGCAGTATAAAAAATAAATTCTTCAGGTCATCCTGCAGTATAAAAATAAATTCTTCAGGTCATACCTGCAGTACAAAAATAAATTCTTCAGGTCATACCTGCAGTATAAAAAATAAATTTTTCAGGTCATACCTGCAGTATAAAAAATAAATTCTTCAGGTCATACCTGCAGTTTAAAAAATAAATTCTTCAGGTATACCTGCAGTATAAAAAATAAATTCTTCAGGTCATACCTGCAGTATAAAAAATAAATTCTTCAGGTAATACCTGCAGTATAAAAAATAAATTCTTCAGGTCATACCTGCAGTATAAAAAATAAATTCTTCAGGTCATACCTGCAGTATAAAAAATAAATTCTTCAGTTCATACCTACAGTATAAAAAATAAATTCTTCAGGTCATACCTGCAGTATAAAAAATAAATTCTTCAGGTCATACCTGCAGTATAAAAAATAAATTCTTCAGGTCATACCTGCAGTATAAAAAATAAATTCTTCAGGTCATCCTGCAGTATAAAAATAAATTCTTCAGGTCATACCTGCAGTACAAAAATAAATTCTTCAGGTCATACCTGCAGTATAAAAAATAAATTCTTCAGTTCATACCTGCAGTATAAAAAATAAATTCTTCAGGTCATACCTGCAGTATAAAAAATAAATTCTTCAGGTCATACCTGCAGTATAAAAAATAAATTCTTCAGGTCATACCTGCAGTATAAAAAATAAATTCTTCAGGTCATCCTGCAGTATAAAAATAAATTCTTCAGGTCATACCTGCAGTACAAAAATAAATTCTTCAGGTCATACCTGCAGTATAAAAAATAAATTTTTCAGGTCATACCTGCAGTATAAAAAATAAATTCTTCAGGTCATACCTGCAGTATAAAAAATAAATTCTTCAGGTGTACCTGCAGTATAAAAAATAAATTCTTCAGGTCATACCTGCAGTATAAAAAATAAATTCTTCAGGTCATACCTGCAGTATAAAAAATAAATTCTTCAGTTCATACCTGCAGTATAAAAAATAAATTCTTCAGTTCATACCTGCAGTATAAAAAATAAATTCTTCAGGTCATACCTGCAGTATAAAAAATAAATTCTGCAGGTCATACCTGCAGTATAAAAAATAAATTCTTCAGGTCATCCTGCAGTATAAAAATAAATTCTTTAGGTCATACCTGCAGTACAAAAATAAATTCTTCAGGTCATACCTGCAGTATAAAAATAAATTCTTCAGTCATACCTGCAGTATAAAAAATAAATTCTTCAATTCATACCTGCAGTATAAAAAATAAATTCTTCAGGTCATACCTGCAGTATAAAAAATAAATTCTTCAGGTCATACCTGCAGTATAAAAAATAAATTCTTCAGGTCATCCTGCAGTATAAAAATAAATTCTTCAGGTCATACCTGCAGTACAAAAATAAATTCTTCAGGTCATACCTGCAGTATAAAAAATAAATTCTTCAGGTCATACCTGCAGTATAAAAAATAAATTCTTCAGGTCATACCTGCAGTATAAAAAATAAATTCTTCAGGTCATACCTGCAGTATAAAAATAAATTCTTCAGGTCATACCTGCAGTATAAAAAATAAATTCTTCAGGTATACCTGCAGTATAAAAAATAAATTTTTCAGGTCATACCTGCAGTATAAAAAATAAATTCTTCAGGTCATACCTGCAGTATAAAAAATAAATTCTTCAGGTCATACCTGCAGTATAAAAAATAAATTCTTCAAGTCATACCTGCAGTATAAAAAATAAATTCTTCAGGTCATACCTGCAGTATAAAAAATAAATTCTTCAGGTCATACCTGCAGTATAAAAATAAATTCTTCAGGTCATACCTGCAGTATAAAAATAAATTCTTCAGGTCATACCTGCAGTATAAAAAATAAATTCTTCAGGTCATACCTGCAGTATAAAAAATAAATTCTTCAGGTCATAGCTACAGTTTAAAAATAAATTCTTCAGGTCATACCTGCAGTATAAAAATAATTTCTTCAGGTCATACCTGCAGTATAAAAAATATATTCTTCAGGTCAAACCTGCAGTATAAAAATAAATTCTTCACGTCATACCTGCAGTATAAAAATAAATTCTTCAGGTCATACCTGCAGTATAAAAATTAAATTCTTCAGGTCATACCTGCAGTATAAAAATAAATTCTTCAGGTCATACCTGCAGTATAAAAAATAAATTCTTTAGGTCATACCTGCAGTATAAAAAATAAATTCTTCAGGTCATACCTGCAGTATAAAAATAAATTCTTCAGGTCATACCTGCAGTATAAAAAATAAATTCTTCAGGTCATACCTGCAGTATAAAAATAAATTCTTCAGGTGATACCTGCAGTATAAAAAATAAATTCTTCAGGTCATACCTGCAGTATAAAAATAAATTCTTCAGGTCATACCTGCAGTATAAAAAATAAATTCTTCAGGTCATACCTGCAGTATAAAAAATAAATTCTTCAGGTCATACCTGCAGTATAAAAATAAATTCTTCAGGTCATACCTGCAGTATAAAACTAAATTCTTCAGGTCATACCTGCAGTATAAAAATAAATTCTTCAGGTCATACCTGCAGTATAAAAAATAAATTCTTCAGGTCATACCTGCAGTATAAAAAATAAATTCTTCAGGTCATACCTGCAGTATAAAAAATAAATTCTTTAGGTCATACCTGCAGTATAAAAATAAATTCTTCAGGTCATACCTGCAGTATAAAAATAAATTCTTCAGGTCATACCTGCAGTATAAAAATAAATTCTTCAGGTCATACCTGCAGTATAAAAATAAATTCTTCAGGTCATACCTGCAGTATAAAAATAAATTCTTCAGGTCATACCTGCAGTATAAAAAATAAATTCTTTAGGTCATACCTGCAGTATAAAAAATAAATTGTTCAGGTCATACCTGCAGTATAGAAATAAATTCTTCAGGTCATACCTGCAGTATAAAAATAAATTCTTCAGGTCATACCTGCAGTGTAAAAATAAATTCTTCAGGCCATACCTGCATTTTACACGTTAGATATATTTGTTAGCATGTTTAACTTTGCATGCGCTTGTCTTCATCTTAACGAAAAATGCTTCGCGATTCAGCAACGCTAAAGCCACGGAATTAAAATATTACGTTGACCAAGGGTTGGCTCTGCATTAATGCTTTTGCGCTTTGTTTACCATTTCAGCCCGATATGCAAAAAATGACCATTGCATCCCAAAGCCTCCTTATCTGATGCTTACATACTTTCCCTCTTAAGAGAAGCTCTAATTGATCAGCCGCAACCCCAGTCTTCTGATGGACATTGAAGAATTCTTTCTGTTCTCCCCTAGCCTTAATCCTCTCCCGCAAACGAAAGCGTCCAAGAAAGGGAACATCAACTTAAAGTAACTTCGCTTGCATATAATGCAAAACTGCTGGGCTTTTTCGTTCAATTCTACAGCCACTGATCGTCAAGGAAAAACCCAAATCACGCTTTAGCATTATTTTTTAATACAAAATTATTGTTTGGTGCAATTAAAGAGTTGATAATAATCTTTATCAGAAGTTGACAATCAAGTTTTTTGTTATTTGATTATTATGATTCTGACATTTCGGGATCCGAAACGACTTGACGTATCTATTATGTATCCCAATACTATAACTTGCGACACCGAAGGTTAAATTCCAAGGGATGTATAAAGTGAAAAATCACTAGTGAATTAAATTCTTAGTTGATTAATTTTTTTACATCCTTCAAATAGCTGTTCTCATAAGAGCATGTCAATTTAAGATGTCAGAAGACCAGTTATGAAGACAAGATCTCAGCAGAAAGACAATGTGAGAAAAAAAATTCATAACTATAGGATCCTGAACCCATGTCCCATATATGGATGGTTGTGTTGTTTTTCTACTGAGGTCTCCCCTCCCATACTCACAAATATTCTCTATGGTGATCCAGGTTCGAATCCCGTACTGGCATGGATGTTTGTCCTGTGCTATTCTTGTACAAGAAGTCCTGTATAATCTTGAAGTAGCTTCAACTGCCCTTCTCTGTTCTCTGTTCTCTATGCAACTTATCAAGAAAAAAGAAAGTTATAAATACTTCGCGTACAGTTTGGGATGCCACCTTTCCGGTTTTCATCCGAAGACTCCACGTTTTGAAATCTATCTCAAGACTCCGGTTTTTGATAGCAAATTTCTGTTTTCTGCAATTACGGTTTTGAAATGATCAAAGAGTTGCCGCCATTTGTACTACTACGGCCTACACAGGTAATGAAATGGGCGAAACCGTAGATTGTACACACGATTACCGGGTTCAACCAATCTCAACTCGCTAAAATGACTAGAGAAAACAGCTCCACAAATTAGCACTTCCCTTAAAAACCAATGATAAACACATTTTTTTAAAAATCTATTATGAAAGCCAAAACGAAAAGAAGCCCAATTCCTTTTTTTTTCTTGTGAATATGAGGGAGAACTCAGTAGAAAAACAATACAAGGATCTATGCATTATCAGAGGCTCGAACCCAGGGATTGGGCCGAAACGAAAAAAGATTCTATATTTCAATTTAAAAAAAAAACGAACAAAATTCGAGTGAAAGCAGAATTACGTACGAAAACTGATTATAATGTGAATTGTGCAAAATGTTTAGAATATATTCAGAAGCTGGAACGAAAATTTCTAAAAAGATTGAAAAGATAGTTGAATATATGAATCTAAATTTAAAAAATAATTTTTTTATTAATTAATAAAATTTTGAAACAACAATAATGATTGCGTTGATTATTTTAAATAAATATATCGTTATTTTTATTTTTTTTTGGAGGGGCGGGGCGAGCGGAATTTACTTAAAGCCAACTTTATGATCTCTGGATATTTAAATCTCAAAAGGTGGCAGCTCTATTTATAGTGCTAATCGAAAATTATAGTTAAGAAAAATAATGGCCAACTTTTATGGGACCTTCTCCCATACTTCAAACTCTTTAGTTCAATTTGGGGAAGTATGTGCCCCATCGCCCCCATTAAATTGCCTTCCGTTATGCTCAGAAATGTTAGGATTTTCAATTTAGCAATATATAAATTATTTACAAAAATATATTTATACCAGAAGTCGCTGCTTGCCACAAAGGTCTAACAGCAACCTGTCAGTTTATATGCCGTAGTAGAAGGTTTGTGAGGATGGGGGATTCCAGCAGAAAAACAAAAAGAACCATGTCGTTCCCCGGGGTTCGAACTCTTGTCCCATAGATTAAAAAGCGAAAATTAGAAAACCAGAAATATTTTCTTGCAAAGGATTTCTGGTAGGGATTAAGATCGAACCCACACAACTGCTTCAGATGCGCATTGTCCGTGGATAATTAACGACTCCCCGTGGGACGGCTTTGGTTGGAATCACCTTTGTCTGTCTATTCTGTTCTCTTTTCCCAGTCTGCTTCTACTAATTGCTCAAAGAGAGAAAGCACTACTTCAGATTATTGGATTAGCACTCCCCCTTGGCACTCCCTGTCGGCAGAAATGGAAGCTCAAGGCCCTCAAGTATGCGGTTTTCAAGCGAACAGATATCTAAAGCGTTAAACTATAGTAGTATAATGAAATACCGAGGAATTTTTCTTAAAAGGAACGATTCGTTCTTTAAAAAATTAAAAGCTCGGTGGAAACTGCATTAATGTGTAAAGGAAATCATTAACGGAGCCACTACTGAAAATGTTTTACCGGTACGCCGTACCAGCAAATAATTTCTTGCCGGTAAGATGTACCGGCCTACTTTCACCACTGATTGTCATGAGCAAGACATGATCCGAACCACGACTGCCTGATGTCTCATAATTTAAAATGAATAAAAGTCATTTAAAACTTTTGAATTGGAGAGGATAAGCTGGAAGTTACATTTTGCTTTTTTTAAATGTGACATAAATCTTAATATTCAATTAGCGGGGTTGTTTAACATCTGAGTGGTACTTTGTTTGCCCACAGTGGGCTAAATGGCCAAGTCACAAGGAGACCCAAAGGACTCAGAGAAAGTTGGAGGAAGTGGATCCACTGGACAGCTGTTAGGAAAGAGATGGTAGCCTCCGGTCAAGGCCATGCAGCGTGTTCTTCATAACCTGCACAGTGTATGGCTCTCCCGCACACTGAGCACTTGCTTTACACCCCATCCGACGGATGGCGGCCTTTCCAAGCCCATCGGTGTCCCATACTGACTAATAGCAAGAATTTTGAGGAGATAAATCTTAACTCCTTACCGGGTGAGACTCGAACTTTGGAACTGCAGATTACTAGGCTGACGTGCTATCGATTGAACACCCTCACACCCCCAATTAGCTAAAAACTATACAATTTAAGACAAACAAAAAATTGATTTTGCAATAACTGGTATACTAGATAATTCTTTGCAATTGGAGAAATAATATTTTACACTGAGTTATATGACTTACAACTTATAATAAAAAGAAAATAACGTAGCCAAAATATTTGAAAACTAGAGTGCTGAAAAATAGCACGGTAACTCGTTCATTGTGTTAAGATAAATTGATGCACACAATGGCAGAATTCTACCGCGAAATAGACCAGACGTCTTCCTCTTTTCGAACTCGTTTCAGACTGCTTATTCTTGCTTATCATATACAGATTTTTTATACTTTATAAATGTTCCCAAATAATAAGAAAAAAATTTAATATAAAGTTTATTTTATCGTCGAAACAGAGGTTCGTTTGACGAAGCAGTGTACGAAAGGTGCGACTGGATTCCCGAAATAAGCAGCTGAGAATTTGGCTTCAATGACACTGTAGCTATTAATATGCTTTTATTAAAATTCCATATTTCGTTTTATTTAAACCTGAATTAAACTTATTTACATTTTATGCATTTTGTAAGAAATTTTTCAAACCAGTAAAACGCATGAGAAAATGTTATATTTCATTGGAAATGAATTGCCTTCCCTCCCCTCCGGGATTTTTTACTGAATCTGTGTTTGTCGCTAGATATCTTCCAAACACTTCGTTTTGTATCTCATTATTCACACGCATGTCATTCAGGAACCGTTTGCTTCAGTCGCTTTCCATTCTTCGTGAAAATCCAATCTCTTCTTTTTCGGATAAGAATTCAAATATAGGTAGCACTAATGATAAGTTTTAATTGGAGTGTTTTACCTCTTGTAGGTAAGCATAAAAAACATTGTAATTTCATTTGTAGTGATTTTCAAAAAACGATTTATCAGTTTCCGACACTTAAAGGGTTAAAAAAGGAAGACAACAGCGTTTTAGTTATCTTTCTATCTTTAACTCGTTATTAGCAATAATATGATTATTGATAGGGTCAAATTATGAAATTCTCTCAATTTCAAGTCTCTATACAGCAAAAACTAAATGCTGCAAAATTTCAAAAATCAGGATTTTTAACTACCTATGATAGTGTAGTACGTAAACAAAATTTCATGCAAATCCAAGGGTTGGGTTGTTTTACCTCTGAGCGGCACTTTTTTGCACACCATGGGCTAAATGGCCAGGCCACAAGGACCCCGAAGGCTCAGAGAAGGTTGGAGGAGGGGACCCACTGGAACAGCTGTTGGGAGACAGATGGTAGCCTCCCGTCAAGGCCATCCAGCGTGTTCTTTAACGTGCACAGGGTATGGCTCTGCCGCACACAGAGCCACGGCTTAACGTCCCATCCGACGGACGGCGGCCTTTCCAAGCCCATCGGTGTCCCCTACTGACCGTGGGCAGGGCGGGGAAATTTTGCGGAGATAAATCTCAACGCTGACCCAGCTGGGACTCGAACCTGGGAACTACAGATTACGAGCCTCGCGCGCTACCGACTGAGCCACCCCCCATAAGTTTTAAGAGAAATAACATATCACCTCTGGCGAATATGAAATGCTCATTTTTCAGAAGAATGAAGTCTATAATCGTCCTATTTCTTCCCTCTTTAATAGGGGAAATTCAAACTAATTGATGTTTCTGGAAATTCAAACTAATTGATGTTTCTAAAAATTCAAATTATATTTCTTTAACACCTATTCAAGCAAAAGCTTTGTTGTTTCAGTCCCTAAAAAAAAAATTGAGTCTATTAGTCAGTCTAAAATACTTGAGTCTTATACTGTACTGCCCATACTTCCCACCTCGTACCTAAATAGCATATTTACAAAAGTCGTTTAAAATGTTTCCATCTTACACTTTTAGTTCTATTAACGGTGGCAATTGAACGATTTTAAGTTCTGGAAAATACGCATTACTTGTTCTAGGACGTATAAACGGACAGGCTCTTTTTCACAACTCTACGACAAACAGCTGTTAAAGAGGAGGTATTACATATATTCAATTTTTTTAGCGCCTATCTAACCCAAAAATAATTTTTCATTTACCTCTGGAAAAGAAAAAGTTGAATGTTTACAGAGGTAAGGACGACAAAAGTGAAAACTACATTTGATATTTAAAAATGATCGAAAAAAAAAAGTAATAATGCATGAAAATAAAAATGGGCAAAACAAAGTTTTTTCTTCATCCACAAAATAGTATCAGTTGTAAAACCTGTTCAGGCCATCTGACTCGATTTTCATGTGAAGGAGGGATGTTTGTTGGTTTGATAGTGATTAGTTCATCCTTAATACCAGTGTGATGTTGGATATCCTTGCTTCCCTTTGATAATGCCGTTGCTCCGTGTGCTAGTGAAGTTTCCAAATACGAAGACTAGAAAGTGTGAAGAAAGTCGACATGGATAGAGAGCGTTGGCGTTCGTATAATAAAGTCTGAGGTGGTGAAATTATTTCATTCCTGAGAAGGACTCTTTTTAGTATGGAAGGAAGATCATTGTTGTTACTTGTTTCTGTGTTGTGATAAATGTGTTGAAAAAATGATTGTACTCTAGAAGCTTTTTATCCGTCTTTTGTGCAAATTCAATTATCTGTCTGGACACAAATAGCTTTATAATGTAGGGAGTAAAATGCCAACACAAAGTTTTGAGTTGTTTGCATTTATTATGTTGGGTGAATTACGAAAACTCGATGTCCTTCAAGTAGGAAGATAGCTGAAAGTTACTGCATGAGATTTCGTTGTGTGAGTTTTGCTTTTCTGTTTTTGGTTTGTGTGTATGGGGGGAATTTTATTTGTATTTGATTGCTATAAGTGAATTTTTAAAGTCTACGTCAGTTTAACTCTTAATGCGAATTTTTACATATTTTTTTTCCTTTGGGAAAAAAATGTCATTTAGCTATGTTGTTTGCTGCAAGGGATGGTAAAATTATGGAGGTTGGTCAAAGGATAAGGTGGATAGAATTTTTAGGTGCTCTCGGTAAAGCGCAACATAAGAGATGTCTTGCGGCAGCCAAGAATAAAGTCTGCAGCATGCATAATTTATGAAATAAATAAACACTGACTTAATCGATAATAATTAGTGAGTAATTACAAAAGCTTGGCATGATTAATTTGTGAATAATCGATTTAGTCCGCTACAACTTATATTCGATATTCCTTAGGTACCCCTAGAGGCCCTATATAGGTAGAGGTTGGCCATCTCAAAATTGGACGCCTTCTTTTGTCGTCGCTCGGATTGCTTGGCGTGCAAAGCTGAATGGTATTCCACGGATACTAATGGATTCCGGAAAAGGGTAGGGTAATATTTGATACAGATTTCAGTGCTTGCGTTTGGAAGCACTTTAGGAAACGGCTAAAAACGAACACTAAATTTTTAGGGTTTTATTAAAAGGAGATAATAATTTCGTTTTGTTATCTGTCCGTCTATAGACATCGAACTTTTTGGTTTATACACATAAATAAACAATTCTTTTTGTGTTGGATAGGTATTAATGAAATATCACGTTTTCCATTTTTCGAATCACCTAAAAGTTTTAATCGTGCCCTCTAACGGTGGAAAAATTAGAAAATTCCAAAATATCAAACGAATATTCCAAACGATGTAGAAAGTTTGAAATTTTGGTGTTGAAATCTGAAGGTTTCAAATTTACCATTGGCAGCAATCACTTGACTTTTTAAAACCAGGGGGGATGCAACTTTTTTGTTTTAACAGAAAATGATATATTTTTAGAGATAAATTAAAAATTCTTTTTGGGTATTGATGAAATTTTACAATATGCGTTTTCCGAATCTCCCAAAATGTATAATTGCAAACTCTAACGGTGGAAAAAAATCTCAAAATTTAAAACGAAATTTGCAAAAGATGTAGTTATGCTAGAAATTTGAAATTTTAGTCATGGAATGTGACAGTCTTGAAGATTCTATTCACAACAATGAGTTCACCCCTACGCAAACAGAACATTTTCTTGTTAATAGGTAATTGGAAATATTTTTTTAGTTGGTACTAATTAAATATAATTCACATTTTCGAGGATAGTTTTAATTTAAATCCTTAGAGATCACTCAATATTCAAACGGCAAAACGTTTAACGAATGTTTCAAGTGTTTCGAATGTTTCAAGTCAAGTTCACTATTTTCAGACTGGTGGGAGAAAGGCAACTTTTCAAATTTAATAACTTAAAGACAAATACTTTTTATGTTGTATAATTACTAATAAAATATTACTAGGTGCATTTCCACCCATCATACATTAAAAAAATAAAAATAATAAACTCTTAAACAACTGCTTGCCACAGAAGTCTGACAGGAGCCTGTCAGTTTATATGTCATAGTAGATGGTCCTGAAGATGGGGGACCTCAGGAGAAAAAGAACACGAACATCCATAATTAAAACTTTTAAGGAGTGAAAAAGTAGGCAAAGGAAGAACTTCGTTATCTTTGAAAACGAGATTCTCATATGCGCCAGAGGCGATATGCGTTCTTCTAGTCATTTTACGCATTCAGTACCTTCTGACAGTGGAAATTAGAACTACTGCATAATTGGTAAAATAAAAATTTTCATGTTTATTAGTATCTGTAAAGCACAAATTATTTTTTCATTTATGTCTTAAAGCAGGAAAGTAATCATTACTATTAATGTAAATCACTTGACCATTATACTCTATGGTCAAGTGATTTTCACTAATATTATTAAAATTTAAGTTTCTAACATAAATAGATCGTTTACAATATTCATTTACAGATTTCGTATTTTCCAGCTTTTTTTCAGCAGCCAGAGGCCGCCTTTCAAGGTTTTATTTACCGCCTTTAGAACTTCCTAACAGTGGAAATTGCAACTGATGGGGATTCGAAAAATGTAAACATTAATATTTTGTTAGTCCCTGTAAACCAGAAAAAAAAAGGAGATTGTTTCGTTTATCTTTTAAAATAATAATGTTTCATTTTCGCACCCCCTTTGGCTAAGAGGGAAAAGCGTAGTTTCCATTGTAAACTTTCTGACTCTATTACCAAAATTTCAAATTTCCAATGTAAATAGTTTGTTCGCAATATTCGTTTGAATTTTTAGCATTTTCCATCTTTTTCAACCGCTAGATGGCGATTTCAAAGCTATTGGAAGATTTCAAAATTGCGAACCGCAATATTTCTTCGACACTTATCCAACCCAAAAAACAATTTTTCACTTATCTCTAAGAGTAAAAAAGTTTTGTTTATATACGGACAGAGAGACGAACAAATATTGGCATAAGCAGACAACAAAGTGGAAACATTAGCTCGTTTTTCAAACGAACCTTAAAAGGAATTATTTTTTGGTTTTCAGTTGACTCATTTCTCTTTTGCAGCGAATTGCCGTTTTCTGAGTACGTTTCTTGGAAAAATATTCCTTAATTTATTTCTGTGAGTAAAATTTTTACACCAAATGCAGCCCAGTAAGGCATTGATAAAATATGGATGCTTCTATATATAAAAAAGTGGTAGAAACTTATAAAACTATAATAACTTACAAGTTTTAACCAGGTACACACAGTAACTCGTAGGTTTTCGTCTCACGGTACGACAAAACATGTCGCCCATAAACCACGTGGCTCAATCAACCAATGACAATCACCCATATGGGCAGACTCTACTATAGAGGACCTCTAGGTACCTCTAATTCTTTCAGCCCAATTCCGTAGTTACTAGTGATTCCAGTTCACTGAAAAATTCAAAATTTCTTGCCAATTACTTGAACCATTCAAATGCTAGAGATCCGCAAGTAAAATCGATATTACGAACTCCACTGACTGAAAAAGATCCGCAAGTAAAATCGATATTACGAACCCCAGCGACTGGAAAAGATCCGCAAGTACATTTGATATTACGAACTCCAGCGATCGGAAAAAATGCCTCATTCGTTTTCGACTTCTAATCGATGATTTTAGATCTCTAAAACGGATCGAGAGTCACATGATCACAATAATTAATCCAACGATACCCAACGAGTGGGCATCAAAAATTTAAGGAAAAAAGAATAATGCTGCATAATAATTTCTACTTTAAGTATTTTTTCTAATTACTAATATATGATTTTTATGTGTTTTATTTTAAATAAAATAAATAAATACCCTCTCAAGCAGCTGCTTGCCACAGAGGTCTGACAGGAGCCTGTCAGTTTATATGCCACAGTAGAAGATCTGAGAGGATGGCAGGACCTCAGCAGAAAACAACACGAACATCCATGCCTTACCCGGGGCTCGAACCACGTCACGTAGATCAGTAGCCAGGCGCTTATATATGATTTTGTTCTTTGTTAAATATTAAGTTTAATATGCTATTTTCTTTAAAGAAATTGCATTTTTAGGTGTTCCAATAAAACAAAATCATATTTTACTCCTTCTGATGTCACGGTAAATGGATTATTTCAGAAATGTATTGCCGTAAAATAAAGGTGGGAAATACTGCCACCTCCAATATTTCACAATATTTCTCTCTGTGAAAAAATAAAAATGGAAAAAGAAATTTTCCGCCTGAGATATTTTTTTTTTACACAATTGAATTTTTTACATTATGAGTTCAAATCTTTCCTCATTACAAATTGCATTGGCTGAGATATTTCTGTTATGGAAACGTTTAAAACAATAATATCGCTAAGAGGCGGCTAATAACTACTATATATAGATAGAGAGAGAATAATGTCAGTAAATTTAATTCATAATTTCAACAATGCAACAATATCTAACTGAAAATTATTAGAAATTGAACTTGATCTTACCTGGAAACAACGATATTCTTATTCTTGATATAAAAACTTGAGTCACATCGAATAGAGAACGAAAAGAGGAAACTTTGCAATAGAATTGCAAACGTCGAATAAAAATATTTTAATTGACTCCTATCTTACTTTCAGCACTCAATGAACTAGGTGTTTCAAACTCAGGAACAAAGCTGTGGAAAGCGTGTTGCCAACAGTTATTTTCATTGATGTTTTATTCTTCGCAGCCAATCACAGAATGTTCTTTATTCCCTTTTAAGGTTACAAAGCGTTTAGCAGGTGCACAAGGACAATGCCACTCCCCTCGATCCCTCGCCCACTTCCCTCTATTTTGTCAACCGCGAAGGCTTAAAGGTTTAGATTTCGATACAGTCGGTCAAAAAATATCCGAACACTATGGTTGATTAAAGAATTCAAAACAAATACATGGCAACGATTTTTTTAGAAATTAGTGATCTGGCAACCTTCGTGTACAGTACACGAAAGTTGCCAGATCACTAATTTCTAAGAAAATCGTTGCTATATATTTTTTCTGAATTCTGTAATCAACCATAATGCTCGGATATTTTTTTGAGCGACTGTACAAAAGGTCACTTTCGAAATTAAACTGCAGCTACGGCAGGAGATAAAGAGGTGATGTACCATTCCTAAGGCTGTACGTTCCTATTTCAACGAATTGCAATGATTTTTAAAGATGTCCGAGAATTTGAATATCTGTTATTTTTTCACGATTCTCTGTGTTTTTCCCGATCATAGATGCTACCGCATTCATGTAATATTTTAGTCAAAAATTGTTAAAAAAGCATGTAGCTGTCGATAGCTCAATGGTAGAATATCTGATGTGTTATTAGAATCTCGTCAAGGCGAAACTCTTTATTTCATCAAAACCTTTCTTAATTACATCAATTTAAGTTTTTTCGATTTTCGAAAGCAAATAAACTGTATGTTTTCAAACCAATTACAAATGTAAACAAGCACAGCACAAATGGTATCCCGTTAAAAAGTGTAACCGGTGGTCGCCATAAACAAACGAAATATCAACAAACAGGAGCAGCAATGCTCATGTACCGATACTTAATAAGAAGGCAATATACCTGTCTTATAGGTCAGTATTTCAGTTCTTGCTATGCAAATCATTCAACCATTCTAATGTGTACACTTAGTTAATCGATCAGTATGAGATGGGGCTGTTTTATCTTTGAGCAGCACCTCTTTGCGCATAATAGACTAAATGTTCAGGACACAACGACCCTAATGACCCAGAAAAGTTTGGAGGAAAGGGAAACCCACTGGACATATGTGAAGAGAAATGTAGAAACTTCAGTCTAGGGCATAGATTCTCAACGGGGGCGGTACCGTCCCCCAGTGGGCGCTGGAGCCTTCCATGGGGGCGGTAGCGGATCCAGAGGCAAATGGGGGGCGTTGAGGCAGTCAAGAGGGGCGGTCAAATAAATAAATTAATTTAATGGAATTTTCTGTGACAACATTTTTATCTGTTCTATTCTGTGGTGTCTTCCTGGTGATTCTGGTCATCCACTACCTCATCCCTCATGTACAACTTTTCAACTGCAGCTTGGACAATAAGTTCCCTGCTACCGCCTACTAGCGTACTGGTACGTCTGAAGTCGACTGAGATGCTCTCAAAAGTTCTCTTCAAGATCACAGATTGGATATAAGCTTCAATATGTTTTCCCACTCCAAGTCGCTTTGAGTGTGCTTTATGTTACGTAGTTACAATACCATCCCACGTCAGAACATAAGGTATATTATTAATATTACACTTGTGAATTAAGCTCAACTCATTAGACAGCAGATCATACTTTCTCTTCTTTTCAACTTCTACTGTCTGCAGGTTATCCTGAGGTGTTATTCCTACTTCAATAATTATAATCTCATTCAATACCTTAACATGCACTACTATATCAGGCTTATTATGTTGGACATATGTGTCCGGTCCTGATAGGCAAATCAACCTTGATGCAATAATAATAATATAATAATAATAAATTTATTATATTTAATATTTTTTTATAATTTTTTTAATATAATAAAATACTTTGAAAATACCTGTTTTCATGAATAAATATTTTATCTAGCTATGTAAATTATCTTATTGTTATCGCGTTAATAAGCATTTTTAAATTAGCATTAGGTATACCTATACCTAATTTGTTTAGTTTAGAATAGATTGACGGTGACAAGTCCTTGCAAGTTGGTAGGCAAACATGAGGTTCGTGCAATTTAACATGCTTCGACAAGAATATTGGAGCTTGAAATGACTTGTTTACGGAGCAAGTGCGCCGTTAATGCGTGCACAAAATCAAATCTATAAAAGCGATATAACTATCTATAAATCTGTTGAGAAGTTAATTTGTATTTGAAAATGTCTGAATCTAGATCTAAAAAGAAATGCCGGCAGTACAGTATTGAGTATTTGAAATATGGATTTACGTACTCTCCTACAAACCAATCATTACCTATGTGTTTAATTTGCCGAAAAGTTTTTTCAAATGAAGCTATGAAACCTTCTAGGCTACAAGAGCATTTAAATGAAATGCATGCTGATAAGAAGAACAAAGATTTATCCTATTTTCAAGAACTGGAAAAGCAATATTTAAAACAGCCAACTATGTCAAACCTTTTTGCGTCGTCTTCTAAACAAGATGATGATGGACTACGAACCTCATATAACGTTTCATTGTTAATCGCAAAAGTAGGAAAACCACACACATTTGGCGAGGAATTAATTTTGCCGGCAGTCAAAGAGATATTAAAAACTGTTCTTCATCATAAGACACCGTCAGATATCTTCAAAAAAATTCCTCCCAGTAATAATTCAGTGCAAAGAAGAATAGATGAAATGGCAAAAGACATTGAAATATCATTATGCGATTACTTAAAGACTTGCAAATTTTCCGTTCAACTCGATGAATCAACTCTACCAAATAACTAAGCTCACACGTACGATTTATGAAAGGAGAAAAAATTCATGAAGAGTTATTATTTGCTAAAAATTTGGAATCTGATACAAAGGGAGAATCTATATTTAATACCATGCAAAAGTTTTTTCAAGAGAAAGAAATTCCTATTCGCAATATTTTGTCTGCTGCTACTGATGGTGCTCCAGCAATGACAGGGCGTCATAAGGGTTTCATAGCGCATTTGAAACAAGTAGTACCAAATGTACTCGCTGTACATTGTATTATTCATCGTCAGCATTTGGTTGCAAAAAATTTGAATGAACGTCTGCATACGTCGCTCCATTACGTTATTAAAGCAATCAATAAGATTAGAAGCAATTCATTGAATGACCGATTATTTGGTAAGCTTTGTAATGAAAATGATGAAGATTACAATCGCTTGCTGCTGCACACAGAAATACGTTGGCTCTCTAAAGGTGTTTGTCTGAATCGTTTTTTTCAATCTATTTGACTCAGTACTGGACTTTCTTGAAGACAGAGACGAAAAATTGCGCGAAAACCTGATTACGTCAAAAAATGACATCGCTTATTTGACAGACCTGTTTAAAATATTTAATCAAGTTAATTTACAATTGCAAGGTGATGAGTTGAATTTAATTAAAACAAAAAACGTCATAGCTGCATTTGCGGGAAAACTTCTATTCAAACGAAATCTAGGTAGAGGTGAATACACCACTTTTCCACATTATCAGCAGTCTCTGCAAAACCGGAAGATTTACTTACTTACTGGCAACACTTGGAAGTTCTTCATGTTGATTTTACGGAGCGTTTCCAAGATATTTTAAACATGAATATATCGAGTTGGGTTTTAGATCCTTTCGCAAACACAGATACTGAAGAATCATCAAATTTGGAAGAGGAACTCTTAGAACTCACGATTAACGAAGTACTCAAAGTAAAATTCAAACATGGATACCAAGAGTTCTGGCTTCAAAAATCAATACCAGTTCTCTACCCTGGATTGTGGGCAATAGTACAGAAGTTTTTAATCGCATTTCCTTCGTCCTATATGGCTGAGCGTGGATTCAGTGCAGTAGCTAATTTACTGTCAAAGAAGAGGAACAGACTACACATCACTGAACGTGGCGATCTGCGATTGATGTTAACGAAATTGGAACCCGACATTAACAAATTGTTAACACTCCACCAGCCTCAACCATCTCATTAATTTTGTTTATTTATTATCAATTTTGTGTTTATCTCATTATTTTTTATTTCTTATTGATTCTGTGTTTATTTTTAAAATTTTAATAAACAATTTTATTGTACATTTGGTTGTTGTTTTATTAATTTCTGCTTTATGATTTTAATATTATGTTTATTAATAAATATCTGTTTATTTATTAATAAACAGATAAATTAGGTACAGATAATATGCAACAATATTTTAATATTTCATGTAAAATTAACTATTATGGACTAGGGGGGCGTTGAAATTTTTGTTCTCTTCTAAAGGAGGCGATGGTCCAGAAAAGGTTGGGAATCACTGAGCTAAATGGACAGGGCCCAAGAACATCAAGGTCTCAGAAAAGGTGACCCAGGGGACAGCTGTTAGGAGACAGACGGACATTATTATACGGGATTTATTATATGTTTGACTAAGTGTATTATTTGTTTGACTAACATGTAAATGGAGTTAGGCATATACTGGAAGGAGAACTATGCACCAATGTGCGGTGACATGCACAGAACCGGCCAGGCCTAGCAACTAATTTCCGACCCCGCCTTCTTGTGGCAACACGACAAAATGTCGTCGCGACAGAATAAAAATGCCGTCCCAATATTACGCCGAGAACGAACATGCTGTCGCAACATTACGCCGAAAACGTGTTGCAAGAGAAGCATTAATGAATTCTACTCTTATTAGAGCTGTCCCATGGCCGAGTGGTTAGCGCGCTTGATCTACGGGACCTGGGTTCGAGCCCCGGGTAAGGCATGGATGTTCGTGTTGTTTTCTGCTGAGGTCCTGCCATCCTCTCAGATCTTTTACTGTGGCATATAAACTGACAGGCTCCTGTCAGACCTCTGTGGCAAGCAGCTGCTTGAGGGGGTATTTATTTATTTATTTACTCTTATTAGAATTTGCTATTACATTAAATTCAGATTTTCACTTTGTCTTTCTTCCTGTCGTCTTTTCCAAAATTAGATTAAGCAATTTTAATTTTAGAGGTACATGTTAAAAACATTTTTTGGTCGCATAGGTATTGATAAAATGTTCGATTCATTAAAAGTTTAAATTGCACCCTCTAATTTTGGAAAAGATTAAAAATTGCAAAATTTTAAACAAATATTACAAAATGATGTATTTGTGCTATAAATTTTAATTATTTTTTTGATTGGTTGGTGAACGATTGAAAAATTCTTTTTACATTGCACGGGTACTAAACTATTACGATTCACATTTTTTAAATTTTCAGAAGGTTTTTAGGAATATTATAAGCGATCTATTTATCCTACAAATTTGAAATTTTGATGGTAGAATAAGATGGTCAAGAGCTTTACATTGGTAGCAATGATTTACCTCTTTATCCCCGGGAGTGAGGAGGAAGAGAACTTTTTGATTTTAAGAGATGAATAAAAATTTCTTTTTCTGAGTCACAGGCATTAATAAAAAATGCTATTACATTTTCCCAATCATCCATAGTTCGATTTAAAAAATAAGAAAGGATTGGGTTGTTTTACCTCTGAGCGGCACTTTTTTGCACACCATGGGCTAAATGGCCAAGCCACATGGACCCCGAAGGCTCAGAGATGGTTGGGAGAGTGGACCCACTGGAACAAGAAGGTTGGGGGAGGGGACCCACTGGAATAGCTGTTAGGAAACAGATGGTAGCCTCCCGTCAAGACCATCCAGCGTGTTCCTTAACGTGCACAGGGTACGTGCTCTCCCGCACACGGGGCCACGGCTTAACGTCCCATCCGACGGACGACGGCCTTTCCAAGAACATCGGTGTCCCCTACTGACCGTGGGCAGGGTCAGAACTCGAACCTGGGAACTACAGATTACGAGCCTGGCGCGCTACCGACTGAGCCACCCCGCCCCAAATAAGAAAGGAAAAGCCGGTGAAATGATGAACAAAACTAATTACGCAGAATCTCATTGATTTACTAAGCTTCAATCACTATCTGGCTGTTTCAATAGGTGCAGAGGAATATTGTCATCAGTGGTGAAAGTAGATTTCACTTCTCTCCGGTACGCTTCAACGTATAGGTATGTGTGGAAAATCACACGCAGGCGAACACTACGGTGAAGCCATGTTACAAGGGTAATACTGTGTGGGGGCGAAAGTAATGTCCCTGTATTTTGTCTTTCATTCTATGTTTTCCGCAAATAGAGAATGATTTATGCAATTTTAATGTGAAAAAATATTAACACATCTAAACGTTTCCTAATTGCGTTCTATTCTTGCATTTCAGCCTTATTCAAAAAATATAATATGTAGATGTTTTTAAAATTAATTTAGAACTTAATGAAATTTTTAGAAGGAAAAATAATTGACTGATATCGCAATTATGATCACTCAACTTGCATAATCTAAACCCAAATGCCAAATATAGCATTTTTTAGAATATCATTTATTGAAGATTCAGAGTAACCTTTAAAATTCATAAAGTTTCACTTCATTAAACATTTTAGGGGTAAACTTCCTTTTGCAGAGCAGCACGCTAAGCCTCAGGATATCTGTAACTCAGTAGAACAAATTAGTACTTCCCCACTGTGGGGGAGAAACGGTCGAGTCACAAGGGCTGACCTTGACCCCGGAGGTTCGGTGGATCTCCAGGCAGTCGAGAAGCAGGCTGTTTGTGAAATTCAGTCAATGATTATAACGAGTACGGAAATTTCGCTTCTGTGATATCCCGACATACTATATATGCAAAACTGCAGGGTTCGCGAATCGAAAATGCGGTAGAAAAGCGTGGCTTTTGCCAAAATTAGATGCGAGACGATTTTACTAAACACTCTTGAGTGCAAAGCGAAATCATCTAACTTTCCACTCTGGTCACGAGTAACATAGGTTGGCCATACCTGCAGTATAAAAAATAAATTCTTCAGGCCATACCTGCAGTATAAAAAATAAATTCTTCAGGTCATACCTGCAGTATAAAAATAAATTCTTCAGGTCATACCTGCAGTATAAAAAATAAATTCTTCAGGTCATACCTGCAGTATAAAAATAAATTCTTCAGGTCATACCTGCAGTATAAAAATAAATTCTTCAGGTCATACCTGCAGTATAAAAAATAAATTCTTCAGGTCATACCTGCAGTATAAAAAATAAATTCTTCAGGTCATACCTGCAGTATAAAAAATAAATTCTTCAGGTCATACCTGCAGTATAAAAAATAAATTCTTCAGGTCATACCTGCAGTATAAAAAATAAATTCTTCAGGTCATACCTGCAGTATAAAAATAAATTCTTCAGGTCATACCTGCAGTATAAAAAATAAATTCTTCAGGTCATACCTGCAGTACAAAAATAAATCCTTCAGGTCATACCTGCAGTATAAAAAATAAATTCTTCAGGTAATACCTGCAGTATAAAAATAAATTCATCAGGTCATACCTGCAGTATAAAAAATAAATTCTTCAGGTCATACCTGCAATATAAAAATAAATTCTTCAGGTCATACCTGCAGTATAAAAAATAAATTCTTCAGGTCATACCTGCAGTATAAAAATAAATTCTTCAGGTCATACCTGCAGTATAAAAATAAAATCTTCAGGTCATACCTGCAGTATAAGGATAAATTCTTCAGGTCATACCTGCAGTATAAAAAATAAATTCTTCAAGTCATACCTGCAGTATAAAAATAAATTCTTCAGGTCATACCTGCAGTATAAAAAATAAATTCTTCAGGTCATACCTGCAGTATAAAAATAAATTCTTCAGGTCATACATGCAGTATAGAAATAAATTCTTCAGGTCATACCTGCAGTATAAAAATAAATTCTTCAGGTCATACCTGCAGTATAAAAAAAAAATTCTTCAGGTCATATCTGCAGTATAAAAATAAATTCTTCAGGTCATACCTGCAATATAAAAAATAAATTCTTCAGGTCATACCTGCAGTATAAAAAATAAATTCTTCAGGTCATACCTGCAGTATAAAAATAAATTCTTCAGGTCATACCTGCAGTATAAAAAATAAATTCTTCAGGTCATACCTGCAGTATAAAAAATAAATTCTTCAGGTCATACCTGCAGTATAAAAATAAATTCTTCAGGTCATACCTGCAGTATAGAAATAAATTCTTCAGGTCATACCTGCAGTATAAAAATAAATTCTTCAGGTCATACCTGCAGTATAAAAATAAATTCTTCAGGTCATACCTGCAGTATAAAAAAAAAAATTCTTCAGGTCATATCTGCAGTATAAAAATAAATTCTTCAGGTCATACCTGCAGAATAAAAAATAAATTCTTCAGGTCATACCTGCAGTATAAAAAATAAATTCTTCAGGTCGTACCTGCAGTATAAAAATAAATTCTTCAGGTCATAGCTGCAGTATAAAAATAAATTCTTCACGTCATTCCTGCAGTATAAAAAATAAATTCTTCAGGTCATACCTGCAGTATAAAAAATAAATTCTTCAGATCATACCTGCAGTATAAAAATAAATTCTTCAGGTCATACCTGCAGTATAAAAAATAAATTCTTCAGGTCATACCTGCAGTATAAAAAATAAATTCTTCAGGTCATACCTGCAGTATAAAAATAAATTCTTCAGGTCATACCTGCAGTATAAAAATAAATTCTTCAGGTCATACCTGCAGTATAAAAAACAAATTCTTCAGGTCATACTTGCAGAATAAAAATAAATTCTTCAGGTCATACCTGCAGTATAAAAAATAAATTCTGCAGGTCATACCTGCAGTATAAAAAATAAATTCTTCAGGTCATACCTGCAGTATAAAAATAAATTCTTCAGGTCAAACCTGCAGTATAAAAATAAATTCTTCAGGTCATACCTGAAGTATAAAAAATAAATTCTGCAGGTCATACCTGCAGCATAAAAATAAATTCTTCAGGTCATACCTGCAGTATAAAAAATAAATTCTTCATGTCATACCTGCAGTATAAAAAATAAATTCTTCAGGTCATACCTGCAGTATAAAAATAAATTCTTCAGGTCATACCTGCAGTATAAAAATAAATTCTTCAGGTCATACCTGCAGTATAAAAAATAAATTCTTCAGGTCATACCTGCAGTATAAAAATAAATCCTTCAGGTCATACCTGCAGTATAAAAAATAAATTCTTCAGATAATACCTGCAGTATAAAAATAAATTCTTCAGGTCATACCTGCAGTATAAAAAATAAATTCTTCAGGTCATACCTGCAATATAAAAATAAATTCTTCAGGTCATACCTGCAGTATAAAAAATAAATTCTTCAGGTCATACCTGCAGTATAAAAATAAATTCTTCAGGTCATACCTGCAGTATAAAAATAAATTCTTCAGGTCATACCTGCAGTATAAAGATAAATTCTTCAGGTCATACCTGCAGTATAAAAAATAAATTCTTCAAGTCATACCTGCAGTATAAAAACAAATTCTTCAGGTCATACCTGCAGTATAAAAAATAAATTCTTCAGGTCATACTTGCAGTATAAAAATAAATTCTTCAGGTCATACATGCAGTATAAAAATAAATTCTTCAGGTCATACCTGCAGTATAAAAATAAATTCTTCAGGTAATACCTGCAGTATAAAAAAAAATTCTTCAGGTCATATCTGCAGTATAAAAATAAATTCTTCAGGTCATACCTGCAGTATAAAAAATAAATTCTTCAGGTCATACCTGCAGTATAAAAAATAAATTCTTCAGGTCATACCTGCAGTATAAAAATAAATTCTTCAGGTCATACCTGCAGTATAAAAAATAAATTCTTCAGGTCATACCTGCAGTACAAAAATAAATCCTTCAGGTCATACCTGCAGTATAAAAAATAAATTCTTCAGGTAATACCTGCAGTATAAAAATAAATTCTTCAGGTCATACCTGCAGTATAAAAAATAAATTCTTCAGGTCATACCTGCAATATAAAAATAAATTCTTCAGGTCATACCTGCAGTATAAAAAATAAATTCTTCAGGTCATACCTGCAGTATAAAAATAAATTCTTCAGGTCATACCTGCAGTATAAAAATAAAATCTTCAGGTCATACCTGCAGTATAAGGATAAATTCTTCAGGTCATACCTGCAGTATAAAAAATAAATTCTTCAAGTCATACCTGCAGTATAAAAATAAATTCTTCAGGTCATACCTGCAGTATAAAAAATAAATTCTTCAGGACATACCTGCAGTATAAAAATAAATTCTTCAGGTCATACATGCAGTATAGAAATAAATTCTTCAGGTCATACCTGCAGTATAAAAATAAATTCTTCAGGTCATACCTGCAGTATAAAAAAAAATTCTTCAGGTCATATCTGCAGTATAAAAATAAATTCTTCAGGTCATACCTGCAATATAAAAAATAAATTCTTCAGGTCATACCTGCAGTATAAAAAATAAATTCTTCAGGTCATACCTGCAGTATAAAAATAAATTCTTCAGGTCATACCTGCAGTATAAAAAATAAATTCTTCAGGTCATACCTGCAGTATAAAAAATAAATTCTTCAGGTCATACCTGCAGTATAAAAATAAATTCTTCAGGTCATACCTGCAGTATAAAAATAAATTCTTCAGGTCATACCTGCAGTATAAAAATAAATTCTTCAGGTCATACCTGCAGTATAAAAATAAATTCTTCAGGTCATACCTGCAGTATAAAAAAAAAATTCTTCAGGTCATATCTGCAGTATAAAAATAAATTCTTCAGGTCATACCTGCAGAATAAAAAATAAATTCTTCAGGTCATACCTGCAGTATAAAAAATAAATTCTTCAGGTCGTACCTGCAGTATAAAAATAAATTCTTCAGGTCATAGCTGCAGTATAAAAATAAATTCTTCACGTCATTCCTGCAGTATAAAAAATAAATTCTTCAGGTCATACCTGCAGTATAAAAAATAAATTCTTCAGATCATACCTGCAGTATAAAAATAAATTCTTCAGGTCATACCTGCAGTATAAAAAATAAATTCTTCAGGTCATACCTGCAGTATAAAAAATAAATTCTTCAGGTCATACCTGCAGTATAAAAATAAATTCTTCAGGTCATACCTGCAGTATATAAATAAATTCTTCAGGTCATACCTGCAGTATAAAAAACAAATTCTTCAGGTCATACTTGCAGAATAAAAATAAATTCTTCAGGTCATACCTGCAGTATAAAAAATAAATTCTGCAGGTCATACCTGCAGTATAAAAAATAAATTCTTCAGGTCATACCTGCAGTATAAAAATAAATTCTTCAGGTCAAACCTGCAGTATAAAAATAAATTCTTCAGGTCATACCTGAAGTATAAAAAATAAATTCTGCAGGTCATACCTGCAGCATAAAAATAAATTCTTCAGGTCATACCTGCAGTATAAAAAATAAATTCTTCATGTCATACCTGCAGTATAAAAAATAAATTCTTCAGGTCATACCTGCAGTATAAAAATAAATTCTTCAGGTCATACCTGCAGTATAAAAATAAATTCTTCAGGTCATACCTGCAGTATAAAAAATAAATTCTTCAGGTCATACCTGCAGTATAAAAATAAATCCTTCAGGTCATACCTGCAGTATAAAAAATAAATTCTTCAGATAATACCTGCAGTATAAAAATAAATTCTTCAGGTCATACCTGCAGTATAAAAAATAAATTCTTCAGGTCATACCTGCAATATAAAAATAAATTCTTCAGGTCATACCTGCAGTATAAAAAATAAATTCTTCAGGTCATACCTGCAGTATAAAAATAAATTCTTCAGGTCATACCTGCAGTATAAAAATAAATTCTTCAGGTCATACCTGCAGTATAAAGATAAATTCTTCAGGTCATACCTGCAGTATAAAAAATAAATTCTTCAAGTCATACCTGCAGTATAAAAACAAAGTCTTCAGGTCATACCTGCAGTATAAAAAATAAATTCTTCAGGTCATACTTGCAGTATAAAAATAAATTCTTCAGGTCATACATGCAGTATAAAAATAAATTCTTCAGGTCATACCTGCAGTATAAAAATAAATTCTTCAGGTAATACCTGCAGTATAAAAAAAAATTCTTCAGGTCATATCTGCAGTATAAAAATAAATTCTTCAGGTCATACCTGCAGTATAAAAAATAAATTCTTCAGGTCATACCTGCAGTATAAAAAATAAATTCTTCAGGTCATACCTGCAGTATAAAAATAAATTCTTCAGGTCATACCTGCAGTATAAAAAATAAATTCTTCAGGTCATACCTGCAGTACAAAAATAAATCCTTCAGGTCATACCTGCAGTATAAAAAATAAATTCTTCAGGTAATACCTGCAGTATAAAAATAAATTCTTCAGGTCATACCTGCAGTATAAAAAATAAATTCTTCAGGTCATACCTGCAATATAAAAATAAATTCTTCAGGTCATACCTGCAGTATAAAAAATAAATTCTTCAGGTCATACCTGCAGTATAAAAATAAATTCTTCAGGTCATACCTGCAGTATAAAAATAAAATCTTCAGGTCATACCTGCAGTATAAGGATAAATTCTTCAGGTCATACCTGCAGTATAAAAAATAAATTCTTCAAGTCATACCTGCAGTATAAAAATAAATTCTTCAGGTCATACCTGCAGTATAAAAAATAAATTCTTCAGGTCATACCTGCAGTATAAAAATAAATTCTTCAGGTCATACATGCAGTATAAAAATAAATTCTTCAGGTCATACCTGCAGTATAAAAATAAATTCTTCAGGTCATACCTGCAGTATAAAAAAAAAATTCTTCAGGTCATATCTGCAGTATAAAAATAAATTCTTCAGGTCATACCTGCAATATAAAAAATAAATTCTTCAGGTCATACCTGCAGTATAAAAAATAAATTCTTCAGGTCATACCTGCAGTATAAAAATAAATTCTTCAGGTCATACCTGCAGTATAAAAAATAAATTCTTCAGGTCATACCTGCAGTATAAAAAATAAATTCTTCAGGTCATACCTGCAGTATAAAAATAAATTCTTCAGGTCATACCTGCAGTATAAAAATAAATTCTTCAGGTCATACCTGCAGTATAAAAATAAATTCTTCAGGTCATACCTGCAGTATAAAAATAAATTCTTCAGGTCATACCTGCAGTATAAAAAAAAATTCTTCAGGTCATATCTGCAGTATAAAAATAAATTCTTCACGTCATACCTGCAGTATAAAAAATAAATTCTTCAGGTCATACCTGCAGTATAAAAAATAAATTCTTCAGGTCGTACCTGCAGTATAAAAATAAATTCTTCAGGTCATACCTGCAGTATAAAAAATAAATTCTTCAGATCATACCTGCAGTATAAAAATAAATTCTTCAGGTCATACCTGCAGTATAAAAAATAAATTCTTCAGGTCATACCTGCAGTATAAAAAATAAATTCTTCAGGTCATACCTGCAGTATAAAAATAAATTCTTCAGGTCATACCTGCAGTATAAAAATAAATTCTTCAGGTCATACCTGCAGTATAAAAAACAAATTCTTCAGGTCATACTTGCAGAATAAAAATAAATTCTTCAGGTCATACCTGCAGTATAAAAAATAAATTCTGCAGGTCATACCTGTAGTATAAAAAATAAATTCTTCAGGTCATACCTGCAGTATAAAAATAAATTCTTCAGGTCAAACCTGCAGTATAAAAATAAATTCTTCAGGTCATACCTGAAGTATAAAAAATAAATTCTGCAGGTCATACCTGCAGCATAAAAATAAATTCTTCAGGTCATACCTGCAGTATAAAAAATAAATTCTTCATGTCATACCTGCAGTATAAAAAATAAATTCTTCAGGTCATACCTGCAGTATAAAAATAAATTCTTCAGGTCATACCTGCAGTATAAAAATAAATTCTTCAGGTCATACCTGCAGTATAAAAAATAAATTCTTCAGGTCATACCTGCAGTATAAAAATAAATTCTTCAGGTCATACCTGCAGTATAAAAAATAAATTCTTCAGGTCATACGTGCAGTATATAAATAAATTCTTCAGGTCATACCTGCAGTATAAAAAATAAATTCTTCAGGTCATACCTGCAGTATAAAAATAAATCCTTCAGGTCATACCTGCAGTATAAAAAATAAATTCTTCAGATAATACCTGCAGTATAAAAATAAATTCTTCAGGTCATACCTGCAGTATAAAAAATAAATTCTTCAGGTCATACCTGCAATATAAAAATAAATTCTTCAGGTCATACCTGCAGTATAAAAAATAAATTCTTCAGGTCATACCTGCAGTATAAAAATAAATTCTTCAGGTCATACCTGCAGTATAAAAATAAATTCTTCAGGTCATACCTGCAGTATAAAGATAAATTCTTCAGGTCATACCTGCAGTATAAAAAATAAATTCTTCAGGTCATACCTGCAGTATAAAAATAAATTCTTCAGGTCATACCTGCAGTATAAAAAACAAATTCTTCAGGTCATACTTGCAGAATAAAAATAAATTCTTCAGGTCATACCTGCAGTATAAAAAATAAATTCTGCAGGTCATACCTGCAGTATAAAAAATAAATTCTTCAGGTCATACCTGCAGTATAAAAATAAATTCTTCAGGTCAAACCTGCAGTATAAAAATAAATTCTTCAGGTCATACCTGAAGTATAAAAAATAAATTCTGCAGGTCATACCTGCAGCATAAAAATAAATTCTTCAGGTCATACCTGCAGTATAAAAAATAAATTCTTCATGTCATACCTGCAGTATAAAAATAAATTCTTCAGGTCATACCTGCAGTATAAAAATAAATTCTTCAGGTCATACCTGCAGTATAAAAAATAAATTCTTCAGGTCATACCTGCAGTATAAAAATAAATTCTTCAGGTCATACCTGCAGTATAAAAAATAAATTCTTCAGGTCATACGTGCAGTATATAAATAAATTCTTCAGGTCATACCTGCAGTATAAAAAATAAATTCTTCAGGTCATACCTGCAGTATAAAAATAAATCCTTCAGGTCATACCTGCAGTATAAAAAATAAATTCTTCAGATAATACCTGCAGTATAAAAATAAATTCTTCAGGTCATACCTGCAGTATAAAAAATAAATTCTTCAGGTCATACCTGCAATATAAAAATAAATTCTTCAGGTCATACCTGCAGTATAAAAAATAAATTCTTCAGGTCATACCTGCAGTATAAAAATAAATTCTTCAGGTCATACCTGCAGTATAAAAATAAATTCTTCAGGTCATACCTGCAGTATAAAGATAAATTCTTCAGGTCATACCTGCAGTATAAATAATAAATTCTTCAAGTCATACCTGCAGTATAAAAACAAATTCTTCAGGTCATACCTGCAGTATAAAAAATAAATTCTTCAGGTCATACCTGCAGTATAAAAATAAATTCTTCAGGTCATACATGCAGTATAAAAATAAATTCTTCAGGTCATACCTGCAGTATAAAAATAAATTCTTCAGGTAATACCTGCAGTATAAAAAAAAATTCTTCAGGTCATACCTGCAGTATAAAAATAAATTCTTCAGGTCATACCTGCAGTATAAAAATAAATTCTTCAGGTCATACCTGCAGTATAAAAAAAAATTCTTCAGGTCATATCTGCAGTATAAAAATAAATTCTTCAGGTCATACCTGCAGTATAAAAAATAAATTCTTCAGGTCATACCTGCAGTATAAAAATAAATTCTTCAGGTCATACCTGCAGTATAAAAAATAAATTCTTCAGGTCATACCTGCAGTATAAAAAATAAATTCTTCAGGTCATACCTGCAGTATAAAAATAAATTCTTCAGGTCATACCTGCAGTATAAAAAATAAATTCTTCAGGTCATACCTGCAGTATAAAAAATAAATTCTTCAGGTCATACCTGCAGTGTAAAAATAAATTCTTCAGGTCATACCTGCAGTATAAAAATAAATTCTTCAGGTCATACCTGCAGTATAAAAATAAATTCTTCAGGTCATACCAGCAGTATAAAAATAAATTCTTCAGGTCATACCTGCAGTATAAAAAAAAAATTCTTCAGGTCATATCTGCAGCATAAAAATAAATTCTTCATGTCATACCTGCAGTATAAAAAATAAATTCTTCAGGTCATACCTGCAGTATAAAAATAAATTCTTCAGGTCATACCTGCAGTATAAAAATAAATTCTTCAGGTCATACCTGCAGTATAAAAATAAATTCTTCAGGTCATACCAGCAGTATAAAAATAAATTCCTCAGGTCATACCTGCAGTATAAAAAAAAAAATTCTTCAGGTCATATCTGCAGTATAAAAATAAATTCTTCATGTCATACCTGCAGTATAAAAAATAAATTCTTCAGGTCATACCTGCAGTATAAAAAATAAATTCTTCAGGTCATACCTGCAGTATAAAAATAAATTCTGCAGGTCATACCTGCAGTATAAAAATAAATTCTTCAGGTCATACCTGCAGTATAAAAATAAATTCTTCAGATCATACCTGCAGTATAAAAAAAAAATTCTTCAGGTCATATCTGCAGTATAAAAATAAATTCTTCAGGTCATACCTGCAATATAAAAAATAAATTCTTCAGGTCATACCTGCAGTATAAAAAATAAATTCTTCAGGTCATACCTGCAGTATAAAAATAAATTCTTCAGGTCATACCTGCAGTATAAAAAATAAATTCTTCAGGTCATACCTGCAGTATAAAAAATAAATTCTTCAGGTCATACCTGCAGTATAAAAATAAATTCTTCAGGTCATACCTGCAGTATAAAAATAAATTCTTCAGGTCATACCTGCAGTATAAAAATAAATTCTTCAGGTCATACCTGCAGTATAAAAAAAAATTCTTCAGGTCATATCTGCAGTATAAAAATAAATTCTTCAGGTCATACCTGCAGTATAAAAAATAAATTCTTCAGGTCATACCTGCAGTATAAAAATAAATTCTTCAGGTCATACCTGCAGTATAAAAAACAAATTCTTCAGGTCATACTTGCAGAATAAAAATAAATTCTTCAGGTCATACCTGCAGTATAAAAAATAAATTCTGCAGGTCATACCTGCAGTATAAAAAATAAATTCTTCAGGTCATACCTGCAGTATAAAAATAAATTCTTCAGGTAAAACCTGCAGTATAAAAATAAATTCTTCAGGTCATACCTGAAGTATAAAAAATAAATTCTGCAGGTCATACCTGCAGCATAAAAATAAATTCTTCAGGTCATACCTGCAGTATAAAAAATAAATTCTTCATGTCATACCTGCAGTATAAAAAATAAATTCTTCAGGTCATACCTGCAGTATAAAAATAAATTCTTCAGGTCATACCTGCAGTATAAAAATAAATTCTTCAGGTCATACCTGCAGTATAAAAAATAAATTCTTCAGGTCATACCTGCAGTATAAAAATAAATTCTTCAGGTCATACCTGCAGTATAAAAAATAAATTCTTCAGGTCATACGTGCAGTATATAAATAAATTCTTCAGGTCATACCTGCAGTATAAAAAATAAATTCTTCAGGTCATACCTGCAGTATAAAAATAAATCCTTCAGGTCATACCTGCAGTATAAAAAATAAATTCTTCAGATAATACCTGCAGTATAAAAATAAATTCTTCAGGTCATACCTGCAGTATAAAAAATAAATTCTTCAGGTCATACCTGCAATATAAAAATAAATTCTTCAGGTCATACCTGCAGTATAAAAAATAAATTCTTCAGGTCATACCTGCAGTATAAAAATAAATTCTTCAGGTCATACCTGCAGTATAAAAATAAATTCTTCAGGTCATACCTGCAGTATAAAGATAAATTCTTCAGGTCATACCTGCAGTATAAAAAATAAATTCTTCAAGTCATACCTGCAGTATAAAAACAAATTCTTCAGGTCATACCTGCAGTATAAAAAATAAATTCTTCAGGTCATACCTGCAGTATAAAAATAAATTCTTCAGGTCATACATGCAGTATAAAAATAAATTCTTCAGGTCATACCTGCAGTATAAAAATAAATTCTTCAGGTAATACCTGCAGTATAAAAAAAAATTCTTCAGGTCATATCTGCAGTATAAAAATAAATTCTTCAGGTCATACCTGCAGTATAAAAAATAAATTCTTCAGGTGATACCTGCAGTATAAAAAATAAATTCTTCAGGTCATACCTGCAGTATAAAAATAAATTCTTCAGGTCATACCTGCAGTATAAAAAATAAATTCTTCAGGTCATACCTGCAGTATAAAAAATAAATTCTTCAGGTCATACCTGCAGTGTAAAAATAAATTCTTCAGGTCATACCTGCAGTATAAAAATAAATTCTTCAGGTCATACCTGCAGTATAAAAATAAATTCTTCAGGTCATACCAGCAGTATAAAAATAAATTCTTCAGGTCATACCTGCAGTATAAAAAAAAAATTCTTCAGGTCATATCTGCAGCATAAAAATAAATTCTTCATGTCATACCTGCAGTATAAAAAATAAATTCTTCAGGTCATACCTGCAGTATAAAAATAAATTCTTCAGGTCATACCTGCAGTATAAAAATAAATTCTTCAGGTCATACCTGCAGTATAAAAATAAATTCTTCAGGTCATACCAGCAGTATAAAAATAAATTCCTCAGGTCATACATGCAGTATAAAAAAAAAAATTCTTCAGGTCATATCTGCAGTATAAAAATAAATTCTTCATGTCATACCTGCAGTATAAAAAATAAATTCTTCAGGTCATACCTGCAGTATAAAAAATAAATTCTTCAGGTCATACCTGCAGTATAAAAATAAATTCTGCAGGTCATACCTGCAGTATAAAAATAAATTCTTCAGGTCATACCTGCAGTATAAAAATAAATTCTTCAGGTCATACTTGCAGTATAAAAAATAAATTCTTCAGATCATAACTGTAGTATAAAAATAAATTCTTCAGGTCATACCTGCAGTATAAAAAATAAATTCTTCAGGTCATACCTGCAGTATAAAAACAACTTCTTCAGGTCGTACCTGCAGTATAAAAATAAATTCTTCAGGTCATACCTGCAGTATAAAAAATAAATTCTTCAGGTCATACCTGCAGTATAAAAATAAATTCTTCAGGTCATACCTGCAGTATAAAAAATAAATTCTTCAGGTCATACGTGCAGTATAAAAATAAATTCTTCAGGTCATACCTGCAGTATAAAAAATAAATTCTTCAGGTCATACCTGCAGTAAAAAATAAATCCTTCAGGTCATACCTGCAGTATAAAAAATAAATTCTTCAGATAATACCTGCAGTATAAAAATAAATTCTTCAGGTCATACCTGCAGTATAAAAAATAAATTCTTCAGGTCATACCTGCAATATAAAAATTAATTCTTCAGGTCATACCTGCAGTATAAAAAATAAATTCTTCAGGTCATACCTGCAGTATAAAAATAAATTCTTCAGGTCATACCTGCAGTATAAAAATAAATTCTTCAGGTCATACCTGCAGTATAAAGATAAATTCTTCAGGTCATACCTGCAGTATAAAAAATAAATTCTTCAAGTCATACCTGCAGTATAAAAACAAATTCTTCAGGTCATACCTGCAGTATAAAAAATAAATTCTTCAGGTCATACCTGCAGTATAAAAATAAATTCTTCAGGTCATACATGCAGTATAAAAATAAATTCTTCAGGTCATACCTGCAGTATAAAAATAAATTCTTCAGGTCATACCTGCAGTATAAAAAATAAATTCTTCAGGTCATACCTGCAGTATAAAAATAAATTCTTCAGGTCATACCTGCAGTATAAAAATAAATTCTTCAGGTCATACCTGCAGTATAAAGATAAATTCTTCAGGTCATACCTGCAGTATAAAAAATAAATTCTTCAAGTCATACCTGCAGTATAAAAACAAATTCTTCAGGTCATACCTGCAGTATAAAAAATAAATTCTTCAGGTCATACCTGCAGTATAAAAATAAATTCTTCAGGTCATACATGCAGTATAAAAATAAATTCTTCAGGTCATACCTGCAGTATAAAAATAAATTCTTCAGGTAATACCTGCAGTATAAAAAAAAATTCTTCAGGTCATATCTGCAGTATAAAAATAAATTCTTCAGGTCATACCTGCAGTATAAAAAATAAATTCTTCAGGTCATACCTGCAGTATAAAAAATAAATTCTTCAGGTCATACCTGCAGTATAAAAATAAATTCTTCAGGTCATACCTGCAGTATAAAAAATAAATTCTTCAGGTCATACCTGCAGTATAAAAAATAAATTCTTCAGGTCATACCTGCAGTGTAAAAATAAATTCTTCAGGTCATACCTGCAGTATAAAAATAAATTCTTCAGGTCATACCTGCAGTATAAAAATAAATTCTTCAGGTCATACCAGCAGTATAAAAATAAATTCTTCAGGTCATACCTGCAGTATAATAAAAAAATTCTTCAGGTCATATCTGCAGTATAAAAATAAATTCTTCATGTCATACCTGCAGTATAAAAAATAAATTCTTCAGGTCATACCTGCAGTATAAAAATAAATTCTTCAGGTCATACCTGCAGTATAAAAATAAATTCTTCAGGTCATACCTGCAGTATAAAAATAAATTCTTCAGGTCATACCAGCAGTATAAAAATAAATTCCTCAGGTCATACCTGCAGTATAAAAAAAAAAATTCTTCAGGTCATATCTGCAGTATAAAAATAAATTCTTCATGTCATACCTGCAGTATAAAAAATAAATTCTTCAGGTCATACCTGCAGTATAAAAAATAAATTCTTCAGGTCATACCTGCAGTATAAAAATAAATTCTTCAGGTCATACCAGCAGTATAAAAATAAATTCCTCAGGTCATACCTGCAGTATAAAAAAAAAAATTCTTCAGGTCATATCTGCAGTATAAAAATAAATTCTTCATGTCATACCTGCAGTATAAAAAATAAATTCTTCAGGTCATACCTGCAGTATAAAAAATAAATTCTTCAGGTCATACCTGCAGTATAAAAATAAATTCTGCAGGTCATACCTGCAGTATAAAAATAAATTCTTCAGGTCATACCTGCAGTATAAAAATAAATTCTTCAGGTCATACTTGCAGTATAAAAAATAAATTCTTCAGATCATAACTGTAGTATAAAAATAAATTCTTCAGGTCATACCTGCAGTATGAAAAATAAATTCTTCAGGTCATACCTGCAGTATAAAAACAACTTCTTCAGGTCATACCTGCAGTATAAAAATAAATTCTTCAGGTCATACCTGCAGTATAAAAAATAAATTCTTCAGGTCATACCTGCAGTATAAAAATAAATTCTTCAGGTCATACCTGCAGTATAAAAAATAAATTCTTCAGGTCATACGTGCAGTATAAAAATAAATTCTTCAGGTCATACCTGCAGTATAAAAATAAATCCTTCAGGTCATACCTGCAGTATAAAAATAAATTCTTCAGGTCATACCTGCAGTATAAATAATAAATTCTGCAGGTCATACCTGCAGTATAAAAATAAATTCTTCAGGTCATACCTGCAGTATAATTAATAAATTCTTCAGGTCATACCTGCAGTATAAAAATAAATTCTTCAGGTCATACCTGCAGTATAAGAAATAAATTCTTCAGGTCATACCTGCAGTATAAAAATAAATTCTTCAGGTCATACCTGCAGTATAAAAAAAAATTCTTCAGGTCATATCTGCAGTATAAAAATAAATTCTTCAGGTCATACCTGCAGTATAAAGATAAATTCTTCAGGTCATACCTGCAGTATAAAAAATAAATTCTTCAGGTCATACCTGCAGTGTAAAAAATAAATTCTTCAGGTCATACCTGCAGTATAAAAATAAATCCTTCAGGTCATACCTGCAGTATAAAAAATAAATTCTTCAGGTAATACCTGCAGTATAAAAAAGTAAATTCTTTAGGTCATACCTGCAGTATAAAAAATAAATTCTTCAGGTCATACCTGCAATATAAAAATAAATTCTTCAGGTCATACCTGCAGTATAAAAATGAATCCTTCAGGTCATACCTGCAGTATAAAAAATAAATTCTTCAGGTCATACCTGCAGTATAAAAAAAAAATTCTTCAGGTCATACCTGCAGTATAAAAATAAATTCTTCAGGTCATACCTGCAGTATAAAAATAAATTCTTCAGGTCATACCTGCAGTATAAAAATAAATTCTTCAGGTCATACCTGCAGTATAAAAAAAAAATTCTTCTGGTCATATCTGCAGTATAAAAATAAATTCTTCAGGTCATACCTGCAGTATAAAAATAAATTCTTCAGGTCATACCTGCACTATAAAAAATAAATTCTTCAGGTCATACCTGCAGTATAAAAATAAATTCTTCAGGTCATTCCTGCAGTATAAAAATAAATTCTTCAGTTCATACCTGCAGTACAAAAAATAAATTCTTCAGGTCATACCTGCAGTATAAAAAATAAATTCTTCAGATCATACCTGCAGTATAAAAATAAATTCTTCAGGTCATACCTACAGTATAAAAAATAAATTCTTCAGGTCATACCTGCAGTATAAAAAATAAATTCTTCAGGTCATACCTGCAGTATAAAAATAAATTCTTCAGGTCATACCTGCAGTATAATAAAAAAATTCTTCAGGTCATATCTGCAGTATAAAAATAAATTCTTCATGTCATACCTGCAGTATAAAAAATAAATTCTTCAGGTCATACCTGCAGTATAAAAATAAATTCTTCAGGTCATACCTGCAGTATAAAAATAAATTCTTCAGGTCATACCTGCAGTATAAAAATAAATTCTTCAGGTCATACCAGCAGTATAAAAATAAATTCCTCAGGTCATACCTGCAGTATAAAAAAAAAAATTCTTCAGGTCATATCTGCAGTATAAAAATAAATTCTTCATGTCATACCTGCAGTATAAAAAATAAATTCTTCAGGTCATACCTGCAGTATAAAAAATAAATTCTTCAGGTCATACCTGCAGTATAAAAATAAATTCTGCAGGTCATACCTGCAGTATAAAAATAAATTCTTCAGGTCATACCTGCAGTATAAAAATAAATTCTTCAGGTCATACTTGCAGTATAAAAAATAAATTCTTCAGATCATAACTGTAGTATAAAAATAAATTCTTCAGGTCATACCTGCAGTATGAAAAATAAATTCTTCAGGTCATACCTGCAGTATAAAAACAACTTCTTCAGGTCATACCTGCAGTATAAAAATAAATTCTTCAGGTCATACCTGCAGTATAAAAAATAAATTCTTCAGGTCATACCTGCAGTATAAAAATAAATTCTTCAGGTCATACCTGCAGTATAAAAAATAAATTCTTCAGGTCATACGTGCAGTATAAAAATAAATTCTTCAGGTCATACCTGCAGTATAAAAAATAAATTCTTCAGGTCATACCTGCAGTATAAAAATAAATCCTTCAGGTCATACCTGCAGTATAAAAAATAAATTCTTCAGATAATACCTGCAGTATAAAAATAAATTCTTCAGGTCATACCTGCAGTATAAAAAATAAATTCTTCAGGTCATACCTGCAATATAAAAATAAATTCTTCAGGTCATACCTGCAGTATAAAAAATAAATTCTTCAGGTCATACCTGCAGTATAAAAATAAATTCTTCAGGTCATACCTGCAGTATAAAAATAAATTCTTCAGGTCATACCTGCAGTATAAAGATAAATTCTTCAGGTCATACCTGCAGTATAAAAAATAAATTCTTCAAGTCATACCTGCAGTATAAAAACAAATTCTTCAGGTCATACCTGCAGTATAAAAAATAAATTCTTCAGGTCATACCTGCAGTGTAAAAATAAATTCTTCAGGTCATACCTGCAGTATAAAAATAAATTCTTCAGGTCATACCTGCAGTATAAAAATAAATTCTTCAGGTCATACCAGCAGTATAAAAATAAATTCTTCAGGTCATACCTGCAGTATAAAAAAAAAATTCTTCAGGTCATATCTGCAGTATAAAAATAAATTCTTCATGTCATACCTGCAGTATAAAAAATAAATTCTTCAGGTCATACCTGCAGTATAAAAATAAATTCTTCAGGTCATACCTGTAGTATAAAAATAAATTCTTCAGGTCATACCTGCAGTATAAAAATAAATTCTTCAGATCATACCAGCAGTATAAAAATAAATTCCTCAGGTCATACCTGCAGTATAAAAAAAAAAATTCTTCAGGTCATATCTGCAGTATAAAAATAAATTCTTCATGTCATACCTGCAGTATAAAAAATAAATTCTTCAGGTCATACCTGCAGTATAAAAAATAAATTCTTCAGGTCATACCTGCAGTATAAAAATAAATTCTGCAGGTCATACCTGCAGTATAAAAATAAATTCTTCAGGTCATACCTGCAGTATAAAAATAAATTCTTCAGGTCATACTTGCAGTATAAAAAATAAATTCTTCAGATCATAACTGTAGTATAAAAATAAATTCTTCAGGTCATACCTGCAGTATAAAAAATAAATTCTTCAGGTCATACCTGCAGTATAAAAACAACTTCTTCAGGTCATACCTGCAGTATAAAAATAAATTCTTCAGGTCATACCTGCAGTATAAAAAATAAATTCTTCAGGTCATACCTGCAGAATAAAAATAAATTCTTCAGGTTATACCTGCAGTATAAAAAATAAATTCTGCAGGTCATACCTGCAGTATAAATAATAAATTCTTCAGGTCATACCTGCAGTATAAAAATAAATTCTTCAGGTCATACCTGCAGTATAAGAAATAAATTCTTCAGGTCATACCTGCAGTATAAAAATAAATTCTTCAGGTCATACCTGCAGTATAAAAAAAAATTCTTCAGGTCATATCTGCAGTATAAAAATAAATTCTTCAGGTCATACCTGCAGTATAAAGATAAATTCTTCAGGTCATACCTGCAGTATAAAAAATAAATTCTTCAGGTCATACCTGCAGTGTAAAAAATAAATTCTTCAGGTCATACCTGCAGTATAAAAATAAATCCTTCAGGTCATACCTGCAGTATAAAAAATAAATTCTTCAGGTAATACCTGCAGTATAAAAAAGTAAATTCTTTAGGTCATACCTGCAGTATAAAAAATAAATTCTTCAGGTCATACCTGCAATATAAAAATAAATTCTTCAGGTCATACCTGCAGTATAAAAAATAAATTCTTCAGGTCATACCTGTAGTATAAAAAATAAATTCTTCAGGTCATACCTGCAGTATAAAAAATAAATTCTTCAGGTCATACCTGCAGTATAAAAATAAATTCTGCAGGTCATACCTGCAGTATAAAAATAAATTCTTCAGGTCATACCTGCAGTATAAAAATAAATTCTTCAGGTCATACTTGCAGTATAAAAAATAAATTCTTCAGATCATAACTGTAGTATAAAAATAAATTCTTCAGGTCATACCTGCAGTATAAAAAATAAATTCTTCAGGTCATACCTGCAGTATAAAAATAAATTCTTCAGGTCATACCTGCAGTATAAAAATAAATTCTTCAGGTCATACCTGCAGTATAAATAATAAATTCTGCAGGTCATACCTGCAGTATAAAAATAAATTCTTCAGGTCATACCTGCAGTATAAATAATAAATTCTTCAGGTCATACCTGCAGTATAAAAATAAATTCTTCAGGTCATACCTGCAGTATAAGAAATAAATTCTTCAGGTCATACCTGCAGTATAAAAATAAATTCTTCAGGTCATACCTGCAGTATAAAAAAAAATTCTTCAGGTCATATCTGCAGTATAAAAATAAATTCTTCAGGTCATACCTGCAGTATAAAGATAAATTCTTCAGGTCATACCTGCAGTATAAAAAATAAATTCTTCAGGTCATACCTGCAGTGTAAAAAATAAATTCTTCAGGTCATACCTGCAGTATAAAAATAAATCCTTCAGGTCATACCTGCAGTATAAAAAATAAATTCTTCAGGTAATACCTGCAGTATAAAAAAGTAAATTCTTTAGGTCATACCTGCAGTATAAAAAATAAATTCTTCAGGTCATACCTGCAATATAAAAATAAATTCTTCAGGTCATACCTGCAGTATAAAAATGAATCCTTCAGGTCATACCTGCAGTATAAAAAATAAATTCTTCAGGTCATACCTGTAGTATAAAAAATAAATTCTTCAGGTCATACCTGCAGTATAAAAATAAATTCTTCAGGTCATACCTGCAGTATAAAAATAAATTCTTCAGGTCATACCTGCAGTATAAAAATAAATTCTTCAGGTCATACCTGCAGTATAAAAAAAAAATTCTTCTGGTCATATCTGCAGTATAAAAATAAATTCTTCAGGTCATACCTGCAGTATAAAAATAAATTCTTCAGGTCATACCTGCACTATAAAAAATAAATTCTTCAGGTCATACCTGCAGTATAAAAATAAATTCTTCAGGTCATTCCTGCAGTATAAAAATAAATTCTTCAGTTCATACCTGCAGTACAAAAAATAAATTCTTCAGGTCATACCTGCAGTATAAAAAATAAATTCTTCAGATCATACCTGCAGTATAAAAATAAATTCTTCAGGTCATACCTACAGTATAAAAAATAAATTCTTCAGGTCATACCTGCAGTATAAAAAATAAATTCTTCAGGTCATACATGCAGTATAAAAATAAATTCTTCAGGTCATACCTGCAGTATAAAAAATTGATTCTTCAGGTCATACCTGCAGAATAAAAATAAATTCTTCAGGTCATAGCTGCGGTATAAAAAATAAATTCTGCAGGTGATACCGGCAGTATAAAAATAAATTCTTCAGGTCATACCTGCAGTGTAAAAAATAAATTCTTCAGGTCATACCTGCAGTATAAAAAATAAATTCTTCAGGTCATACCTGCAGTATAAAAATAAATTCTTCAGGTCATACCTGCAGTATAAAAAAAAATTCTTCAGGTCATATCTGCAGTATAAAAATAAATTCTTCAGGTCATACCTGCAGTATAAAGAAAAATTCTTCAGGTCATACCTGCAGTATAAAAAATAAATTCTTCAGATCATACCTGCAGTATAAAAATAAATTCTTCAGGTCATACCTGCAATATAAAAAATAAATTCTTCAGGTCATACCTGCAGTATAAAAATAAATTCTTCAGGTCATACCTGCAGTATAAAAAATAAATTATTCAGGTCATACCTGCAGTATAAAGAATAAATTCTTCAGGTCATACCTGCAGTATAAAAAATAAATTCTTCAGGTCATACCTGCAGTATAAAAAATAAATTCTTCAGATCATACCTGCAGTATAAAAAATAAATTCTTCAGGTCATACCTGCAGTATAAAAAATAAATTCTGCAGGTGATACCGGCAGTATAAAAATAAATTCTTCAGGTCATACCTGCAGTATAAAAATAAATTCTTCAGGTCATACCTGCAGTATAAAAATAAATTCTTCAGGTCATACCTGCAGTATAAAAAATAAATTCTGCAGGTCATACCTGCAGTATAAAAATAAATTCTTCAGGTCATACCTGCAGTATAAAAAAAAATTCTTCAGGTCATACCTGCAGTATAAAGATAAATTCTTCAGGTCATACCTGCAGTATAAAAAATAAATTCTTCAAGTCATACCTGCAGTATAAAAATAAATTCTTCAGGTCATACCTGCAGTATAAAAAATAAATTCTTCAGATCATACCTGTAGTATAAAAATAAATTCTTCAGGTCATACCTGCAGTATAAAAAATAAGTTCTTCAGGTCATACCTGCAGTATAAAAACAAATTCTTCAGGTCATACCTGCAGTATAAAAATAAATTCTTCAGGTCATACCTGCAGTATAAAAAAAATAAATTCTTCAGGTCATACCTGCAGAATAAAAATAAATTCTTCAGGTCATACCTGCAGTATAAAAAATTAATTCTGCAGGTCATACCTGCAGTATAAAAAATAAATTCTTCAGGTCATACCTGCAGTATAAAAATAAATTCTTCAGGTCATACCTGCAGTATAAAAAAAAAATTCTTCAGGTCATATCTGCAGTATAAAAATAAATTCTTCAGGTCATACCTGCAATATAAAAAATAAATTCTTCAGGTCATACCTGCAGTATAAAAAATAAATTCTTCAGGTCATACCTGCAGTATAAAAATAAATTCTTCAGGTCATACCTGCAGTATAAAAAAAAAATTCTTCTGGTCATATCTGCAGTATAAAAATAAATTCTTCAGGTCATACCTGCAGTATAAAAATAAATTCTTCAGGTCATACCTGCACTATAAAAAATAAATTCTTCAGGTCATACCTGCAGTATAAAAATAAATTCTTCAGGTCATTCCTGCAGTATAAAAATAAATTCTTCAGTTCATACCTGCAGTACAAAAAATAAATTCTTCAGGTCATACCTGCAGTATAAAAAATAAATTCTTCAGATCATACCTGCAGTATAAAAATAAATTCTTCAGGTCATACCTACAGTATAAAAAATAAATTCTTCAGGTCATACCTGCAGTATAAAAAATAAATTCTTCAGGTCATACATGCAGTATAAAAATAAATTCTTCAGGTCATACCTGCAGTATAAAAAATTAATTCTTCAGGTCATACCTGCAGAATAAAAATAAATTCTTCAGGTCATAGCTGCGGTATAAAAAATAAATTCCGCAGGTGATACCGGCAGTATAAAAATAAATTCTTCAGGTCATACCTGCAGTGTAAAAAATAAATTCTTCAGGTCATACCTGCAGTATAAAAAATAAATTCTTCAGGTCATACCTGCAGTATAAAAATAAATTCTTCAGGTCATACCTGCAGTATAAAAAAAAATTCTTCAGGTCATATCTGCAGTATAAAAATAAATTCTTCAGGTCATACCTGCAGTATAAAGAAAAATTCTTCAGGTCATACCTGCAGTATAAAAAATAAATTCTTCAGATCATACCTGCAGTATAAAAATAAATTCTTCAGGTCATACCTGCAATATAAAAAATAAATTCTTCAGGTCATACCTGCAGTATAAAAATAAATTCTTCAGGTCATACCTGCAGTATAAAAAATAAATTATTCAGGTCATACCTGCAGTATAAAGAATAAATTCTTCAGGTCATACCTGCAGTATAAAAAATAAATTCTTCAGGTCATACCTGCAGTATAAAAAATAAATTCTTCAGATCATACCTGCAGTATAAAAAATAAATTCTTCAGGTCATACCTGCAGTATAAAAAATAAATTCTGCAGGTGATACCGGCAGTATAAAAATAAATTCTTCAGGTCATACCTGCAGTATAAAAATAAATTCTTCAGGTCATACCTGCAGTATAAAAAATAAATTCTGCAGGTCATACCTGCAGTATAAAAATAAATTCTTCAGGTCATACCTGCAGTATAAAAAAAAATTCTTCAGGTCATACCTGCAGTATAAAGATAAATTCTTCAGGTCATACCTGCAGTATAAAAAATAAATTCTTCAAGTCATACCTGCAGTATAAAAATAAATTCTTCAGGTCATACCTGCAGTATAAAAAATAAATTCTTCAGATCATACCTGTAGTATAAAAATAAATTCTTCAGGTCATACCTGCAGTATAAAAAATAAGTTCTTCAGGTCATACCTGCAGTATAAAAACAAATTCTTCAGGTCATACCTGCAGTATAAAAATAAATTCTTCAGGTCATACCTGCAGTATAAAAAAAATAAATTCTTCAGGTCATACCTGCAGAATAAAAATAAATTCTTCAGGTCATACCTGCAGTATAAAAAATTAATTCTGCAGGTCATACCTGCAGTATAAAAAATAAATTCTTCAGGTCATACCTGCAGTATAAAAATAAATTCTTCAGGTCATACCTGCAGTATAAAAAAAAAATTCTTCAGGTCATATCTGCAGTATAAAAATAAATTCTTCAGGTCATACCTGCAATATAAAAAATAAATTCTTCAGGTCATACCTGCAGTATAAAAAATAAATTCTTCAGGTCATACCTGCAGTATAAAAATAAATTCTTCAGGTCATACCTGCAGTATAAAAAATAAATTCTTCAGATCATACCTGTAGTATAAAAATAAATTCTTCAGGTCATACCTGCAGTATAAAAAATAAGTTCTTCAGGTCATACCTGCAGTATAAAAACAAATTCTTCAGGTCATACCTGCAGTATAAAAATAAATTCTTCAGGTCATACCTGCAGTATAAAAAAAATAAATTCTTCAGGTCATACCTGCAGAATAAAAATAAATTCTTCAGGTCATACCTGCAGTATAAAAAATAAATTCTGCAGGTCATACCTGCAGTATAAAAAATAAATTCTTCAGGTCATACCTGCAGTATAAAAATAAATTCTTCAGGTCATACCTGCAGTATAAAAATAAATTCTTCAGGTCATACCTGCAGTATAAAAAATAAATTCTTCAGGTCATACCTGCAGTATAAAAATAAATTCTTCAGGTCATACCTGCAGTATAAATAATAAATTCTTCAGGTCATACCTGCAGTATAAAAATAAATTCTTCAGGTCATACCTGCAGTATAAGAAATAAATTCTTCAGGTCATACCTGCAGTATAAAAATAAATTCTTCAGGTCATACCTGCAGTATAAAAATAAATTCTTCAGGTCATACCTGCAGTATAAAAATAAATTCTTCAGGTCATACCTGCAGTATAAAAAATAAATTCTTCAGGTCATATCTGGAGTATAAAAATAAATTCTTCAGGTCATATCTGCAGTATAAAAAATAAATTTTTCAGGTCATACCTGCAATATAAAAAATAAATTCTTCAGGTTATACCTGCAGTATAAAAAATTAATTCTGCAGGTCATACCTGCAGTATAAAAAATAAATTCTTCAGGTCATACCTGCAGTATAAAAATAAATTCTTCAGGTCATACCTGCAGTATAAAAAAAAAAATTCTTCAGGTCATATCTGCAGTATAAAAATAAATTCTTCAGGTCATACCTGCAATATAAAAAATAAATTCTTCAGGTCATATCTGCAGTATAAAGATAAATTCTTCAGGTCATACCTGCAGTATAAAAAATAAATTCTTCAAGTCATACCTGCAGTATAAAAATAAATTCTTCAGGTCATACCTGCAGTATAAAAAATAAATTCTTCAGATCATACCTGTAGTATAAAAATAAATTCTTCAGGTCATACCTGCAGTATAAAAAATAAGTTCTTCAGGTCATACCTGCAGTATAAAAACAAATTCTTCAGGTCATACCTGCAGTATAAAAATAAATTCTTCAGGTCATACCTGCAGTATAAAAAAAATAAATTCTTCAGGTCATACCTGCAGAATAAAAATAAATTCTTCAGGTCATACCTGCAGTATAAAAAATTAATTCTGCAGGTCATACCTGCAGTATAAAAAATAAATTCTTCAGGTCATACCTGCAGTATAAAAATAAATTCTTCAGGTCATACCTGCAGTATAAAAAAAAAATTCTTCAGGTCATATCTGCAGTATAAAAATAAATTCTTCAGGTCATACCTGCAATATAAAAAATAAATTCTTCAGGTCATACCTGCAGTATAAAAAATAAATTCTTCAGGTCATACCTGCAGTATAAAAATAAATTCTTCAGGTCATACCTGCAGTATAAAAATAAATTCTTCAGGTCATACCTGCAGTATAAAAACAAATTCTTCAGGTCATACCTGCAGTATAAAAATAAATTCTTCAGGTCATACCTGCAGTATAAAAAAAATAAATTCTTCAGGTCATACCTGCAGAATAAAAATAAATTCTTCAGGTCATACCTGCATTATAAAAAATAAATTCTGCAGGTCATACCTGCAGTATAAAAAATAAATTCTTCAGGTCATACCTGCAGTATAAAAATAAATTCTTCAGGTCATACCTGCAGTATAAAAATAAATTCTTCAGGTCATACCTGCAGTATAAAAAATAAATTCTTCAGGTCATACCTGCAGTATAAAAATAAATTCTTCAGGTCATACCTGCAGTATAAAAAAAATAAATTCTTCAGGTCATACCTGCAGAATAAAAATAAATTCTTCAGGTCATACCTGCATTATAAAAAATAAATTCTGCAGGTCATACCTGCAGTATAAAAAATAAATTCTTCAGGTCATACCTGCAGTATAAAAATAAATTCTTCAGGTCATACCTGCAGTATAAAAATAAATTCTTCAGGTCATACCTGCAGTATAAAAAATAAATTCTTCAGGTCATACCTGCAGTATAAAAATAAATTCTTCAGGTCATACCTGCAGTATAAATAATAAATTCTTCAGGTCATACCTGCAGTATAAAAATAAATTCTTCAGGTCATACCTGCAGTATAAGAAATAAATTCTTCAGGTCATACCTGCAGTATAAAAATAAATTCTTCAGGTCATACCTGCAGTATAAAAATAAATTCTTCAGGTCATACCTGCAGTATAAAAATAAATTCTTCAGGTCATACCTGCAGTATAAAAATAAATTCTTCAGGTCATACCTGCAGTATAAAAATAAATTCTTCAGGTCATACCTGCAGTATAAAAAATAAATTCTTCAGGTCATATCTGGAGTATAAAAATAAATTCTTCAGGTCATATCTGCAGTATAAAAAATAAATTTTTCAGGTCATACCTGCAATATAAAAAATAAATTCTTCAGGTTATACCTGCAGTATAAAAATAAATTCTTCAGGTCATACCTGCAGTATAAAAAATAAATTCTGCAGGTCATACCTGCAGTATAAGAAATAAATTCTTCAGGTCATACCTGCAGTATAAAAATAAATTCTTCAGGTCATACCTGCAGTATAAAAAATAAATTCTTCAGGTCATACCTGCAGTATAAAAATAAATTCTTCAGATCATACCTGCAGTATAAAAAATAAATTCTTCAGGTCATACCTGCAGTATAAAAAATAAATTCTTCAGGTCATACCTGCAGTATAAAAATAAATTCTTCAGGTCATACCTGCAGTATAAAAATAAATTCTTCAGGTCATACCTGCAGTATAAAAAATTAATTCTTCAGGTCATACCTGCAGTATAAAAAATAAATTCTTCAGGTCATACCTGCAGTATAAAAATAAATTCTTCAGGTCATACGTGCAGTATAAAAAATAAATTCTTCAGGTCATACCTGCAGTATAAAAATAAATTCTTCAGGTCATACCTGCAGTATAAAAAATAAATTCTTCAGGATATACTTGTATTTAACACGATAGATATATTTGTTGGCATGGTTAATTTTTCATGCGCTTGTTTTCACCTTAATGAAAAATGCTTCGCGATTCAGCAACCCTAAAACAACAGAATTAAAGTATTACGTTGACCAAGGGTTGGTTCTGCGTTAATGCTTTTGCCCTTTGTTTACCATTTCAGCCCGATATGCAAAAAATGACCATTGTATCCCAAAGCCTCCTTATCTGATGCTTACATACTTTCCCTCTTAATAGAAGCTCTAATTGATCAGCCGCAACCCCAGTCTTCTGATGGACATTGAAGAATTCTTTCTGTTCTCCTCTAGCCTTAATCCTCTCCCGCAAATGAAAGCGTCCAAGAAAGGGAACATCAACTTAAAGTAACTTCTCTTGCATATAATGCAAAACAGCTGGGCTTTTTTATTCAATTCTACAGCCATTGATCGTCAAGGAAAAACCCAAATCACGCTTTAGTATTATTTTTTAATACAAAATTATTGTTTGGTGCAATTAAAAAGTTGATAATAATCTTTATCAGAAGTTGACAATCAATCTTTTTTGTTACTTGATTATTATGATTCTGACATTTCGGGATCCGAAACGACTTGACGCATCTAGTATGTATCCCAATACTATAACTTGCGACACCGAAGGTTAAATTCCAAGGGATGTATAAAGTGAAAAAGCACTAGTGAATTAAATTCTTAGTTGATTAATTTTTTACGTCCTTCAAATAGCTGTTCTCATAAGAGCATGTCAATTTAAGATGTCACAAGACCAGTTATGAAGACAAGATCTCAGCAGAAAGACAATGCGAGAAAGAAAATTCATAACTATAGTGTCCTGAACCCAGGTCCCATATATGGATGCTTGTGTTGTTTTTCTACTGAGGTCTCCCCTCCCATACTCACAAATATTCTCTATGGTGATCCAGGTTCGAATCCCGTACTGGCATGGATGTTTGTCCTGTGCTATTCTTGTACAAGAAGTCCTGTATAATCTAGAAGTAGCTTCAACTGCCCTTCTCTTATCTCTATGTAACTTATCAAGAAAATAGAAAGTTATAAATACTTCGCGTACAGTTTGGGATGCCATCTTTCCGGTTTTCATCCGAAGACTCCACGTTTCGAAATTATCTCAAGACTCCGGTTTTTGAAAGCAAATATCTGTTTTCTGCAATTACGGCTCTGAAATGATCAAAGAGTTGCGGCCATTTGTACTACCACGGCCTACACAGGTTATGAAATGGGCGAAACCGTAGATTGTACACACGATTACCGGGTTCAACCAATCTCAACTCGCTAAAATGACTAGAGAAAACAGCTCCAAAAATTAGCACTTCCCTTAAAAACCAATGATAAACACATTTTTTAAAAAATCTATTATGAAAGCCAAAACGAAAAGAAGCCCAATTCCTTTTTTTTTCTTGTGAGTATGAGGGAGAACTCAGTAGAAAAACAATAGAAATATTCATGCATTATCAGAGGCTCGAACCCAGGGATTGGGCCGAAACGAAAAAAGATTCTATATTTCAATTAAAAAAAAAAAACGAACAAGATTCGAGTGCAAGCAGAATTACGTACGAAAACTGATTATAATGTGAATTGTGCAAAATGTTTAGAATATATTCAGAAGCCGGAACGAAAATTTCTAAAATGATTGTAAAGATAATTAAATGTATGAATCTAAATTTATAAAATAATGTATATCTTTTATTAATTAATAAAATTTTGAAACAACAATAATGATTGCGTTGATCATTTTAAATAAATATATCGTTATTATTATTTTTTTGGAGGGGGGGGGGGGCGAGCGGAATTTACTTAAAGCCAACTTTATGATCTCTGGATATTTAAATCTCAAAAGGTGGCAGCTCTATTTATAGTGCTAATCGAAAATTATAGTTAAGAAAAATAATGGCCAACTTTTATGGGACCTTCTCCCATACTTCAAACTCTTTAGTTCAATTTGGGGAAGTATGTGCCCCATCGCCCCCATTAAATTGCCTTCCGTTATGCTCAGAAATGTTAGGATTTCCAATACAGCAATATATAAATTATTTACAAAAATATATTTATACCAGAAGTCGCTGCTTGCCACAGAGGTCTAACAGCAATCTGTCAGTTTATATGCCATAGTAGAAGGTTTGTGAGGATGGGGGATTCCAGCAGAAAAACAAAACGAACATCCATGTCTTATCCCGGGGCTCGAACTCTGGTCCCTTAGATTAAAAAGCAAAAATTAGAAAACCAGAAATATTTTCTTGCAAAGGATTACGTTTCTTCGTCTAAGTCAGATAATATCCTTTCTTTGATTTGTTATCCCGTTTTCCCATTTCTGTTTCTGGTAGGGATTAAGATCGAACCCACACAACTGCTTCAGATGCGCATTGTCCGTGGATAATTAACGACTCTCCGTGGGACGGCTTTGGTTGGAATCACCTTTGTCTGTCTAGTTCTGTTGTCTTTTCCCAGTCTGCTTCTACTAATTGCTCAAAGAGAGAAAGCACTACTTCAGATTATTGGATTAGCACTCCCTGTCGGCAGAAATGGAACCTCAAGGCCCTCAAGAATGCTGTTTTCAAGCAACAGATATCTAAAGGGTTAAACTATAGTAGTATAATGAAATACCGAGGAATTTTTATTAAAAGGAACGATTCGTTATTTAAAAAATTAAATGCTCGGTGGAAACTGCATTAATGTGTAAAGGAAATCATTAACTGAGCCACTACTGAAAATGTTTTACCGGTACGCCGTACCAGCAAATAATTTCTTGCCGGTAAGGCGTACCGGCCTACTTTCACCACTGATTGTCATGAGCAAGACATGATCCGAACCACGACTGCCTGATGTCTCATAATTTAAAATGAATAAAAGTCATTTAAAACTTTTGAATTGGAGAGCATAAGATGGAAGTTACGTTTTGCTTTTTCTAAATGTGACATAAATCTTAATATTCAATTAGCGGGGTTGTTTAACATCTGAGTGGTACTTTGTTTGCCCACAGTGGGCTAAATGGCCAAGTCACAAGGAGACCCAAAGGACTCAGAGAAGGTTGGAGGAAGTGGATCCACTGGACAGCTGTTAGGAAAGAGATGGTAGCCTACGGTCAAATCCATGCAGCGTGTTCTTCATAACCTGCACAGTGTATGGCTCTCGCGCACACTGAGCACTTGCTTTTACACCCCATCCGACGGATGGCGGCCTTTCCAAGACCATCGGTGTCCCATACTGACTAAAAACAAGGATTTTGAGGAGATAAATCTTAACTCTTAACCGGGTGAGACTCGAACTTTGGAACTGCAGATTACTAGGCTGACGTGCTATCGATTGAACACCCTCACACCACCAATTAGCTGAAAACTATACAATTTAAGACATAAACAAAAAAATGATTTTGCAATAACTGGTATACTAGATAAATCTTTGCAATTGGAGAAATAATATTTTACACTGAGTTACATGACTTACAACTCAAAAAGAAAATAACGTAGTCAAAATATTTGAAAACTAGAGTGCTGAAAAATAGCACGGTAACTCGTTCATTGTGTTAAGATAAATTGATGCATACAATGGCAGAATTCTACAGCGAAATAGACCAGACGTCTTGCCACAAAAGGAGAGGCTCCCTTTATTATTTTAAATTCCGCATTCTCACAGCTGTGAATGGGAACTAAGCTAAAACGGTGCTGCACCCTAATGAAGTCCATTGCTGCAGGGGTGACTGACTGTCTGTAGACCGAGGGGAGTGGAGCTCGCTGTGGATTTTCGATATGCGAGGTGACCCTTTTGTGATTTCGATAAACAGCTACGACTCTGGGCAGGCTCAACCCGAATAAATTTCAGGTTTACGAAAATATGTTCTCTGCATTTCAACTAGGAAAGATGAGTATAAACGTTAAAATGAAATGAAATTGATATTTGTAGAGAGATGAAAGAAGAAAAGATTTTTTGAAATTAATGAGACATAGTGTTAGAGTTTTTCCTAATTAAAAAGGATTCATAATGAATGAATAAATGATTAAAATATCCGTGTTAATTACAGAGTTCTACCAAACTTAATAGAGAATTGCCGTGTTATGTTTTGGGAAGTTAATTCCAAAGTTCTACAATGTCTAAAATTTGATTTTTATAGACACAAATATAACTAAAAATGTAGATCTCAACCAAATTTATCTGAATCTGAAATGTTCAGGAATTACTTTAGCAGGCTTGGATCTAGAAAAAAAAAATTACAGATATGTGTGTGGAATGTGGGACTCAATCGAGCAGAGGAAATGTGATGCGGGGGGGGGGGGGGGGGAGGAAGACTGGAGTCCCGTTACAGAATAACATTTACCCTTCAGTTTTAAAAATCTTTAAAAAAACTTGTTGAAAAATGCATAAAAAATTCATACGTGTAAAAAGTTTTTGTTCCAATTGTTGTTACCCTCACCAGCATTCTAAAGCGGGAGAGGGCATGTTTTCGCCCCCTCCCCCCTCCCGATAAGGCCTTGTTCTTTCGATATTTAAAGAGTTTTAGAAGCTGGAATATTAAAGGGCAGCAATAGGTCTGGAGAAACCAATACATAATTGAGAAATGTTGAAAGAAATATCTACGCAAACTTCTGTTCTACACTCTTTGTAGCCTTTCAAATAATACTTGAAATTTATTATTTATTTAACTTTTGTAACTTTGCATACCTGGGCATTGATATTGGTTGATTGCTAAATATTCGAACTTCCATGTCCCTTTAAATATTGAACGAAAAGGTGGAACTGGTTGTTATTGTTCTTTTATCTTCAATCACATATTAACAGCTGATTTTATAAGTGACAGATCTGGAGTGTTGAGCCTGTCGATCGCGAGCTACAGGTCTATAACAACAAGAAAGCACTTTTTGATCGGTCTTGCTTTCAATGCAGAATTCTCTAATTCCATTCCGTTTTGTCAGCCGAAATCTTCAGTTAACAAAAAATTGAATGAAGCAAGGCCAAGCTTTCAGCACCTTACACAGTGTTGCTAGATTAGAAATTTTCCGAATTTGGAGCGTTCCGCTCAAAATATAATACATGCTTCAGATCAACATGCATTGCTGAATCAGCATTTTCTAACATTAAAATTATAATATCTAAAACTAGAAATATGCTTACTTACTGCCAACTTTGGTTGGAGCCGCCTTTATAAAGTCTAGTTTTGCTCTCTTTACTCAGATCTGCTAATCGTTCAAGGAAAGATAGCACTACTTACTAACCCTTGGACACTCGCTGTCGTCAGAAATGGGACTCAAGTATGAAGTTTTCAAACAGCTTGTTATCTAAAGAGTAAGTGCTATCTTATGCTTTACCTAAACTCCTAAGCAAAAGTATAATATGCATCCCCACTTGTCTACGCAGAAATTTTCCTTCTCGTCGTGATAATTGGTAATGAAAATGGGCCCCAAAGATCAGGGCCCCAGGATTTGCCTATGCCAAAAGATCGCAAAAATTCGAGGAATTTTTTTCTTAAAAGGAAGAATATGCTATTTTTTAATTAAATGTTCAATGGATCTCTATGTTGCGATCTTGTGCAACCACGGCAATTCCCGGTTCCGCCTGACAGCACTACCTGGTTAAAGAAAAGCCATGACTATCTAGAGCCGGGGGCAAGGAATACGCCCTATAGGCGCACCTCAACCCCAGCCTCACATGGCAGCAGTCCTATAGAAGGAAAGCTGACCACCGGAAGAAACCTAACTTTAATCTATTCCCCGGTTTGCAAATGTGCAAGGATATAAAAATCCAAGCTCGATCGGCACCCGGGGTGGAGACTCTTAGTAAGACCCAGACTTTTTTGACAGCTCGTGCCTTTCGGCAGAGCCATCGAACAGACCACACAGGTCTCCTGAGAGGTGAGGTCTCCAACGCCGTCACCATCCGACCGGCAATCAAGCCGGCCAGCAGCGTCTTCAACCTCGGGTGGCTTCAGCAATGCTCCAGCCGGGGACCACCCCAACCGGCAAAACCTTGGAATGCTCCAGCTTACACGGCAGCCGGCAAATCCTCTGGCCTGCTCCAGCTAGGGATCATCCCGACCGGCAATGCCTCCTCAGCCGGGTTGCTGGGCCCTAGGCCCCCCCACCACGACAAGGTGGTTCCCTATCGGGGGGGAATTAAATGTTCAGTTGTAAGATCATTAAAATGTAAAAGAAATCGTTCACTGCACCACTACTGAAAAATATCTTACTGGTATGCCTTACCGGTGCATGCCAACCTACTTTCACCACTGATTGAATCGATTTAAGGTTTCGGAATTTTTTACCTCTGAGTGGCAATTTTATGCAGAAAACGGACTTAATGGCCAGGTTCCAAGAATACCAATGACTCACAGAAGGTTAGGAAAAGGACAGCCAGCTGTTAGGAGACAGTTGGAAGCTTGCTGTCAAGGTCATCCAGGGTGTTTTTCAATGTGTACAGGCAGGGCCGGACTTCGACTTTCCGAGACCCTAAGCTAAGGCATATTTAAGAGGCCCTCAGCTATTCAAGTTTAAAAGGTCACAAAACTTCGAAACCCGAAATATATATAAATAAAGTTATTTTTATTGAGGGGGAACATTGAGAAATAAACACGAAATTGCTGTGGTGAAAACTTTATTCTTAGCATTGGTAAGCAAATATGAAATGTTTTTGTACAATAGAATAAGGACTTAAAAAAAAAAACATTTTCGTTACGCAGTGGCTTTCCCAACCTCACCTTTGTCTCCTTTATCACAGTGGGAAGAGTAAGGATTTAACCTTTAGTTCACCGGAAAATAAATCTTAACGCTGGCACATTAGGGCTCAAAAATTGGAAACTGCAGATTACAACTTTACAGTTACTTTTATCTCTAATACTGAGGAAAGAAGGTCTCTGATTCACTCAGTCTGTAGCCACACTCGTAATATGCATTTCCCAGGCTTCAGTCCCACGTGTTCTACTGTTCAGCTTTCGCTCCACTAAACATCCACCATGTCTTCGATCAGAAGTGGGACACCGATGGGTTTAGAAACATAGCCGTCCATCGGACGGGACTTGAAGCTATGTCCGTGTGCTAGAGAGCCACACCCACTCCACGTTAAAGAACACAGCAGTGAGTGGATCCCTTCCCCAAACCTTCTCCGAGTCTTTGCAATCTGGATATGTTGCTCAATTTCTACACAAGAAACAATCTCTCACAGGAAAAACAATCCAACCCAGTGAGTAAAGAACGCTTCATTATCCCGCCACTTTTAGGGAAATATAAAGTCACCAAAAATTCTTTATTATTAACTAGAAATTAATTTGTGCTTTCGGTACCCATTGATTTCAATCCCTCACTCCTACCGTTTACTATTGACCTCAAAGGACCCTGCACATCCAAAATTTTACAACATTCGACTAAAAATACCCCCAAGATTTTATTTTAAGATCTCTAGAACTGGTAGATCTGGAAAAGTTTAGCTTTGACCAGGAAAGATTATTCGGATCAGAAATTTGACAACGTTTCCGATATCCAGAACCTGAAACTCCATCAGACAAAAATTTTCACTTTCTAGCACTCGTAGACCATTGTTTGACTTTCAGGGATAAATTCGGAGGTCAAATTTCGGATATTTCTGCCTGAGATCTGCGACCCGAATTATCCCTAGCTTTAAATTTTTAGAATTGCATCATTTCTGCATCATAATGAGAGATAATGCGATCCCCTAATCAGTCAGTCAATCACTCACAACCCTTTATATATTATATTATTATATAAACACAGATTATACTTGGAGGAACAAAAAGCCAGTTTATCTACACCATGCCAATACCATATTCGAGAATTGTCAGCGGACAAAAAAAGGATGTAACATTTCGCACTGAGAGGAAGGATTTCATTCTCATTGGTGTTGGCGGGGATGAGCAGTTGCGCCCCTTGGAAAAGCTGTGGGAAAATGGATTTATATCGAATAATATTAGATGTTTCAAAAATTAATGTCGCTTTTGTGCTAATGAAACATAATCTTTACCTTTACTTACAATTTCTAGTTTTTTGAAACATATCATTTATATATGATAAAACACATAATTTTTTGTTTTATTTTCGGGCATTCTGAGTTGTGTTGTGGTACGATGTTCTTGTGTTTGCAGCTGTTCTGATTGTACGACGGCTCTACCTGAATACTTCCATCTTAAGACATTTATTTTTCTTTTGTCACCGTCGAAACACTCCCCCCCCTCTTGCGACATAATTCTTGTTCTTGTTGATGCACATAGCTGTCGGTAAAATCAGAGGTCTGTGAAATTTGGGTGGGTAGAATGGAGGTTTTAATGTAATAGATACTTTGTTTTAATATTTAATCATTTCTAAATCACGTAAACTTATTGGAGTTACTTTCATTCTTGAAGGAGTATAGATTGAAAATCCAGATAGTATAATTTGTGATTCCTCATCTCGTTTAAAGATTAAGAGGGATTATTTTTTTTGCCTAAATGCAGACAAATTAATTCTTGCACATCCTCTTTAATGGGCCCGTCCTACACTTCTGCAATTGAAAAAACACTCTCTACAAACGAAAAATATATTCTGCTTCTTTAATAACTAGAAGTAAGACGATATACATAGATGAGAGAAGCATTTACATTAAAACCAAAATTAAAGAAAACAGTGAACAATGAACATTATTCTTCAAACAACAAATCCCGTTGTAATGTCAAAGGAATTTCTAATGATTTTACGGATTCCACACGATGTGAACCCCAGCCAAGTTTTCGGCTTATTTCAAGTCCAGTGATACATTTAAGAGATCTCGGGGTCTTCGCTAGAACAGATAAAGCCATCTTTTTATCTTCAGTAACATCGTTCAGTTTCATGATTTCTTCCACATTAATTTGTTCTGCTGCCGAAACAATTATCTCCCTGAAAGATTCTAAATCCATTTTCTCGATGTATTCCAGGACACCCAAAGGATGCATCACACGAGGAAGCATGATGAACCTTGCTCCGTATCTTAACAATAGACGTACAATTTCACTATCGATATTTCTGTTAAAAAAGAAGTACGTTTGAAGGGGCGACATTGCATTTTCCGATCGTTCTGCCTTTTTGAACATTAGATTAGGATCCGCACCATATTCCAAAAGCAGTTGTACAAGATTTTTTCTGTAAGATGTCGAACTTAATTTGAGGTTTAATGACATCAGTGAACGATGTAAAGCCGTCCCACAAATAATTTTATCGAACTCATTCACATTTACACCTTGCTCTAGAAGATATTTTACCATTTCTAAGTTACCACGTGTAATGGGGTGGAAGATCATTGGTATAGCCATTCGTGGTGTATGCAAAATTGCACCATTATCCACCAGTAGTTGAACCAATGGCAAATTATTAGTGATTGTGGCTTTTTGAAGGAAGGTGAGTGTTTTCCGGGTTTCAAAGCTTAAATTTACATCGGCTCCATAACGAATGAACAGTCTAGCCATCTCCAACGCTCCTGAACGAATGCAGCAATAATGAAGTGGTGCATGTCCATAGCAGTCCACAAAATTCGGGTTTGCTCCATACTGCAGAATTAGCTCCATTGATTTCAGACCCGACAAACTACACGGGTCGATTTGATGCCATATCTCATAATAAGAATTAGGATTAGCGCCATGATGAAGCAGAAGATATGCTGCGTGGTGGTGTTCATACTTTAAAGCAAGACATAATGCATCCGAACCACGGCCGCAAAGATTGTAATTGGCTTTTGTTAAATGAAGGTCATATCTACAACTTAATGTAAGTAACTCGTTAAAACGGAAGTTATCTTTGATATCTAAGCGAGCATTATATTTCAGTAGAAGAAGAATTAGATTCGACGAACCATCCATTGCGGCTCGATGAAGCGCAGTTTGACCTGTCCAGAGTCTCAGATTAGGATCGATCCCCTTAGCAAGAAGATACTCCATTGCCTTTGCGTCGTTTTCACTCACTGCACGGTGCCAAAATTCTGAATCACTTTTTATATTTCTCATATTTCTCCGTAAACGAGTTTGAGAGTAGCGCAGAATATTGATGAACACGATGTCTTCTCCAGACACTTTCGAATCTTGATGAACTTCGATTGATGGTTTCTAGTTTTCTCGAAGTTCCTTCCCTAACAGTTTTATTCTGTTATTCCATCCTAGTAAGAGAAATGAAACATTTAGGATAGAATATTTATGGATAAAATAATAAATATTCTGTATAAGGGATTAGAAACATTTCAAAACTGGAACATTGGAAACCATGGAACATTGGAAAACTGGAACATTTCAACATTGGAAAACACAATTTTTACACTAGCCTGGTTAGAAAATTCAGTTCCGTACTAAGAAACTCGTATATCATTTCCTTCCATATGTTCGTTAACGTTATGCAACACTTTTAAGACCAATTACTGATACGGAGTAATAAAGGAAATAAAAAACCAGAATGATTAATGTTTAACACACAAGAAATAGTTCAAACATCATTTTCTTGGTGCGATGAGGAAATATGTCTTTAGCACTTTCACCTCTTTTCGAACTCGTTTCAGACTGCTTATTCTTGCTTATCATATACAGATTTTTTATACTTTATAAATGTTACCAAATAATAAGAAAAAAAATTTAATATAAAGTTTATTTTAACGTCAAAACAGTGGTTCGTTTGACGAAGCAGTGTACGAAGTGTGGGACTGGATTCCCGAAATAAGCAGCTGAGAATTTGGCTTCAATGACACTGTAGCTATTAATATGCTTTTATTAAAATTCCATATTTCGTTTTATTTAAACCTGAATTAAACTTATTTACATTTTATGCATTTTGCAAGAAATTTTTCAAACCAGTAAAACGCATGAGAAAATGTTATATTTCATTGGAAATGAATTGTCTTCCCTCCCCTCCCGGATTTTTTACTGAATCTGTGTTTGTCGCTAGATATCTTCCAAACACTTCGTTTTTTATCTCATTATTCACACGCATGTCATTCAGGAACCGTTTGCTTCAGTCGCTTTCCATTCTTCGTGAAAATTTAATCTCTTCTTTTTCGGATAAGAATTCAAATATAAGTAGCACTAATGATAAGTTTTAAGAGAAATAACATATCACCTCTGGCGAATATGAAATGCTCATTTTTCAGAAGAATGAAGTCTATAATCGTCCTATTTCTTCCCTCTTTAATAGGGGAAATTCAAACAAATTGATGTTTCTAAAAATTCAAATTATATTTCTTTAACACCTATTCAAGGAAAAGTTTTGTTGTTTCAGTCCCTAAAAAAAAAAAATTGAATCTATTAGTCAGTCTAAAACCCTTGAGTCCTATACTGTATTGCCCATACTTCCCACCTCGTACCTAAATAGTATATTTAAAAAGTCGTTTGAAATATTTCCATCTTACACTTTTAGTTCAATTAACGGTGGCAATTGAACGATTTTAAGTTCTGGAAAGTACGCATTACTTGTTCTAGAACGTATAAACGGACAGGCTCTTTTTCACAACTCTATGACAAACAGCTGTTAAAGAGGAGGTATTACATATATTAAATTTTTTCAGCGCCTATCTAACCCAAAAATAATTTTTCATTTACCTCTGGAAAAGAAAAAGTTGAATGTTTACAGAGCTAAGGACGACAAAAGTGAAAACTACAGTTGATATTTAAAAATGATCGAAAAAAAAAGTAATAATGCATGAAAATAAAAATGGGCAAAACAAAGTTTTTTCTTCATCCACAAAATAGTATCAGTTGTAAAACCTGTTCAGGCCATCTGACTCGATTTTCGTGTGAAGGAGGGATGTTTGTTGGTTTGATAGTGATTAGTTCATCCTTAATACCAGTGTGATGTTGGATATCCTTGCTTCCCTTTGATAATGCCGTTGCTCCGTGTGCTAGTGAAGTTTCCAAATACGAAGACCAGAAAGTGTGAAGAAAGTGTGAAGAAAGTCGACATGGATAGAGAGCGTTGGCGTTCGTATAATAAAGTCTGAGGTGGTGAAATTATTTCATTCCTGAGAAGGACTCTTTTTAGTATGGAAGGAAGATCATTGTTGTTACTTGTTTCTGTGTTGTGATAAATGTGTTGAAAAAATGATTGTACTCTATAAGCTTTTTATCCGTCTTTTGTGCAAATTCAATTATCTGTCTGGAAACAAATAGCTTTATAATGTAGGGAGTAAAATGCCAACACAAAGTTTTGAGTTGTTTGCATTTATTATGTTGGGTGAATTACGAAAACTCGATGTCCTTCAAGTAGGAAGATAGCTGAAAGTTACTGCATGAGATTTCGTTGTGTGAGTTTTGCTTTTCTGTTTTTGGTTTGTGTGTGTGTGGGGGAATTGATTTGTATTTGATTGCTATAAGTGAATTTTTAAAGTCTACGTCAGTATAACTCTTAATGCGAATTTTTACATATTTTTTTTCCTTTGGGAAAAAAATGTCATTTAGCTATGTTGTTTGCTGCAAGGGATGGTAAAATTATGGAGGTTGGTAAAAGGATAAGGTGGATAGAATATTTAGGTGCTCTCGGTAAAGCGCAACATAAGAGATGTCTTGCGGCAGCCAAGAATAAAGTCTGCAGCATGCATAATTTATGAAATAAATAAACACTGACTTAATCGATAATAATTAGTGAGTAATTACAAATGCTTGGCATGATTAATTTGTGAATAATCGACTTAGTCCGCTACAACTTATATTTTATATATTCGATATTCCTTAGGTACCCCTAGAGGCCCTATATAGGTAGAGGTTGGCCATCTCAAAATTGGACGCCTTCTTTTGTCGTCGCTCGGATTGCTTGGCGTGCAAAGCTGAATGGTATTCCACGGATACTAATGGATTCCGGAAAAGGGTAGGGTAATATTTGATACAGATTTCAGTGCTTGCGTTTGGAAGCACTTTAGGAAACGGCTAAAAACGAACACTAAATTTTTCGGTTTTTTTTTTAAAAGGAGATAATAATTTCGTTTTGTTATCTGTCCGTCTATAGACATCGAACTTTTTGGTTTATACACATAAATAAACAATTCTTTTTGTGTTGGATAGGTATTAATGAAATATCACGTTTTCCATTTTTTGAATCACCTAAAAGTTTTAATTGTGCCCTCTAACGATGGAAAAATTAGAAAATTCCAAAATATCAAACGAATATTCCAAACGATGTAGAAAGTTTGAAATTTTGGTGTTGAAATCTGAAGGTTACAAATTTACCATTGGCAGCAATCACTTGACTTTTTAAAACTAGGGGGGATGCAACTTTTTTGTTTTAACAGAAAATGATGTTTTTAGAGATAAATTAAAAATTCTTTTTGGGTATTGATGAAATTTTACAATATGCGTTTTCCGAATCTCCCAAAATGTATAATTGCAAACTCTAACGGTGGAAAAAAATCTCAAAATTTAAAACGAAATTTGCAAAAGATGTAGTTATGCTAGAAATTTAAATTTTAGTCATGGAATGTGACAGTCTTAAAGATTCTATTCACAACAATGAGTTCACCCTACGCAAACAGAACAGTTTCGTGTTAATAGGTAATTGGTAATATCTTTTTAGTTGGTACTAATTAAATATAATTCACATTTTCAAGGATAGTTTTAATTGAAATCCTTAGAGATCACTAAATATTCAAACGGCAAATCGTTTAACGAATGTTTCAAGTGATCTGTCCACTATTTTCAGACTGGTGGGAGAAAGGACACTTTTTAAATTTAATAATTTAAAGACAAATACTTTTTATGTTGTATAATTACTAATAAAATATTACTAGGTGCATTTCCACCCATCATACATTAAAAAATAAAAATAATAAACTCTTAAACAGCTGCTTTCTACAGAGGTCTGACAGGAGCCTGTCAGTTTATATGCCATAGTAGATGGTCCTGATGATGGGGAACCTCAGGAGAAAAAGAACACGAACATCCATAATTAAAACTTTTAAGGAGTGAAAAGTAGGCAAAGGAAGAACTTCGTTATCTTTGAAAACGAGATTCTCATATGCGCCAGAGGCGATATGCGTTCTTCTAGTCATTTTACGCATTCAGTACCCTCTGACAGTGGAAATTAGAACTACTGCATAATTGGTAAAATAAAAATTTTCATATTTTATTAGTATCTGTAAAGCACAAATTATTTTTTCATTTATGTCTTAAAGCAGGAAAGTAATCATTACTATTAGTGTAAATCACTTGACCATTATACTCTATGGTCAAGTGATTTTCACTAATATTAATAAAATTTAAGTTTCTAACATAAATAGATCGTTTACAATATTCATTCACAGATTTCGTATTTTCCAGCTTTTTTTCAGCAGCCAGAGGCCGCCTTTCAAGGTTTTATTTACCGCCTTTAGAACTTCCTAACAGTGGAAATTGCAACTGATGGGGATTCGAAAAATGTACACATTAATATTTTGTTAGTCCCTGTAAACCAGAAAAAAAAAAGTAGATTGTTTCGGTTATCTTTTAAAATAATAATGTTTCATTTTCGCACCCCCTTTGGCTAAGAGGGAAAAGCGTAGTTTCCATTGTGAACTTTCTGACTCTATTACCAAAATTTCAAATTTCCAATGTAAATAGTTTGTTCGCAATATTCGTTTGAATTTTTAGCATTTTCCATCTTTTTCAACCGCTAGATGGCGATTTTAAAGCTATTGGAAGATTTCAAAATTGCGAACCGCAATATTTCTTCGACACTTATCCAACCCAAAAAACAATTTTTCACTTATCTCTAAAAGTAAAAAAGCTTTGTTTATATACGGACAGAAAGACGAACACATATTGGCATAAGCAGACAACAAAGTGGAAACATTAGCTCGTTTTTCAAATGAACCTTAAAAGGAATTATTTTTTGGTTTTCAGTTGACTCATTTCTCTTTTGCAGCGAATTGCCGTTTTCTGAGTACGTTTCTTGGAAAAATATTCCTTAATTTATTTCTGTGAGTGAAATTTTTACACCAAATGCAGCGCAGTAAGGCATTGATAAAATATGGATGCTTCTATATATAAAAAAGTGGTAGAAACTTATAAAACTATAATAACTGACAAGTTTTAACCAGGTACACACAGTAACTCATAGGCTTTCGTCTCACGGTACGACAAAACATGTCGCCCATAAACCACGTGGCTTAATCAACCAATGGCAATCACCCATATGGGCAGACTCTACTATAGAGGACCTCTAGGTACCCCTAATTCTTTCAGCCCAATTCCGTAGTTACTATTGATTCCAGTTCACTGAAAAATTCAAAATTTCTTGCCAATTACTTGAACCATTCAAATGCTAGAGATCCGCAAGTAAAATCGATATTACGAACTCCACTGACTGAAAAAGATCCTCATTCGTTTTCGACTTCTAATCGATGATTTTAGATCTCTAAAACGGATCGAGAGTCACATGATCACAATAATTAATCCAACGATACCCAACGAGTGGGCATCAAAAATTTAAGGAAAAAAGAATAATGCTGCATAATAATTTCTACTTTAAGTATATTTTCTAATTACTAATATATGATTTTTATTATGTGTTTTATTTTAAATAAAATAAATAAATACCCCCTCAAGCAGCTGCTTGCAACAGAGGTCTGACAGGAGCCTGTCAGTTTATATGCCACAGTAGAAGATCTGAGAGGATGGCAGGACCTCAGCAGAAAACAACACAAACATCCATGCCTTACCCGGGGCTCGAACCACGTCACGTAGATCAGTAGCCAGGCGCTTATATATGATTTTGTTCTTTGTTAAATATTAAGTTTAATATGCTATTTTCTTTAAAGAAATTGCATTTTTAGGTGTTCCAATAAAACAAAATCATATTTTACTCCTTCTGATGTCACGGTAAATGGATTATTTCAGAAATGTATTGCCGTAAAATAAAGGTGGGAAATACTGCCACCTCCAATATTTCACAATATTTCTCTCTGTGAAAAAATAAAAATGGAAAAAGAAATTTTCCGCCTCAGATATTTCTTTTTTACACAATTGAATTTTTTACATTATGAGTTCAAATCTTTTCTCATTACAAATTGCATTGGCTGAGATATTTCTGTTATGGAAACGTTTAAAACAATAATATCGCTAAGAGGCAGCTAATAACTACTATATATAGATAGAGAGAAAATAATGTCAGTAAACTTAATTCAAAATTTCAACAATGCAACAATATCTAACTGAAAATTATTACAAATTGAACCTGATCTTACCTGGAAACAACGATATTCTTATTCTTGATATAAAAACTTGAGTCACATCGAATAGAGAACGAAAAGAGGAAACTTTGCAATAGAATTGCAAACGTCGAATAAAAATATTTTAATTGACTCCTATGTTACTTTCAGCACTCAATGAACTAGGTGTTTCAAACTCAGGAACAAAGCTGTGGAAAGCGTGTTGCCAACAGTTATTTTCATTGATGTTTTATTCTTCGCAGCAAATCACAGAATGTTCTTTATTCCCTTTTAAGGGTACAAAGCATTTAGCAGGTGCAGAAGGACAATGCCACTCCCCTCGATCCCTCGCCCACTTCCCTCTATTTTGTCAACCGCGAAGGCTTAAAGGTTAAGATTTCGATACAGTCGCTCAAAAAATATCCGAACACTATGGTTGATTAAAGAATTCAAAACAAATACATGGCAACGATTTTTTTAGAAATTAGTGATCTGGCAACCTTCGTGTACAGTACACGAAAGTTGCCAGATCACTAATTTCTAAGAAAATCGTTGCTATATATTTTTTCTGAATTCTGTAATCAACCATAATGCTCGGATATTTTTTTGAGCGACTGTACAAAAGGTCGCTTTCGAAATTAAACTGCAGCTACGGCAGGAGATAAAGAGGTGATGTACCATTCCTAAAGCTGTACGTTCCTATTTCAACGAATTGCAATGATTTTTAAAGATGTCCGAGAATTTGGATATCTGATATTTTTTCACGATTCTCTGTGTTTTTCCCGATCATAGATGCTACCGCATTCATGTAATATTTTTAGTCACAAATTGTTAAAAAAGCATGTAGCTATCGATAGCTCAATGGTAGAGTATCTGATGTGTTATTAGAATCTCGTCAAAGCGAAACTCTTTATTTCAAGAAAACCTTTCATAATTTCATCAATTTAAGTTTTTTCGAGTTTCGAAAGCAAATAAACTGTATGTTTTCAAACCAATTACAAATGTAAACAAGCACAGCACAAATAGTATCCCGTTAAAAAGTGTAACCGGAGGTCGCCATAAACAAACGAAACATCAACAAATAGGAGCAGCAATGCTTATGTACCGATACTTAATAAGAAGGCAATATACTTGTCTTATAGGTCAGTATTTCAGTTCTTGCTATGCAAATCATTCAACCATTCTAATGTGTACACTTAGTTAATCGATCAATATGAGATGGGCTGTTTTATCTTTGAGCAGCACCTCTTTGCGCATAATAGACTAAATGTTCAGGACACAACGACCCTAATGAACCAGAAAAGTTTGGAGGAAAGGGAAACCCACTGGACATCTGAAGAGAAAGGTAGAAACTTCAGTCTAGGCCATAGATTCCCAACTGGGGCGGTACCGCTCCCCAGTGGGCGCTGGAGCCTTCCATGGGGGCGGTAGCGGATCCAGGGGCAAATGGGGGGCGTTGAGGCAGTCAAGAGGGGCGGTCAAATAAATAAATTAATTTAATGGAATTTTCTGTGACAACATTTTTATCTGTTCTATTCTGTGGTGTTTTCCTGGTGATTCTGGTCATCCACTACCTCATCCCTCATGTACAACTTTTCAACTGCAGCTTGGACAATAAGTTCCCTGCTACCGCCTACTAGCGTACTGGTACGTCTGAAGTCGACTGAGATGCTCTCAAAAGTTCTCTTCAAGATCACAGATTGGATATAAGCTTCAATATGTTTTCCCACTCCAAGTCGCTTTGAGTGTGCTTTATGTTACGTAGTTACAATACCATCCCACGTCAGAACATAAGGTATAATATTAACATTACACTTGTGAATTAAGCTCAACTCATTAGCCAGCAGATCATACTTTCTCTTCTTTTCAACCTCTACTGTCTGCAGGTTATCCTGAGGTGTTATTCCTACTTCAATAATTGTAATCTCATTCAATACGTTAACATGCACTACTATATCAGGCTTATTATGTTGGACATATGTGTCCGTCCTGATAGGCAAATCAACCTTGATGCAATAATAATATAATAATAAATTTATTATATTTAATATTTTTTATAATTATTTTTTAATATAATAAAATACTTTGAAAATACCTGTTTTCACGAATAAATATTTTATCTAGCTATGTAAATTATCTTATTGTTATCGCGTTAATAAGCATTTTTAAATTAGCATTAGGTATACCTATACCTAATTTGTTTTAGTTTAGAATAGATTGACGGTGACAAGTCCTTGCAAGTTGGTAGGCAAACACGCGGTTCATGCAATTTAACATGCTTCGACAAGAATATGGGAGCTTGAAATGACTTGTTTACGGAACAAGTGCGTCGTTAATGCGTGCACAAAATCAAATCTATAAAAGCGATAGCTCTAGGAATGTTTTATTATTTTTATGTGCTTCGCCGTGATAAATAGTCGTGAGTGATAAGTGTTAGAAGTCATTATAAACATTATAACTATCTATAAATCTGTTGAGAAGTTAATTTGTATTTGAAAATGTCTGAATCTAGATCTAAAAAGAAATGCCGGCAGTACAGTATTGAGTATTTGAAATATGAATTTACGTACTCTCGTACAAACCAATTATTACCTATGTGTTTAATTTGTCGAAAAGTTTTTTCAAATGAAGCTATGAAACCTTCGAGGCTACAAGAGCATTTAAATAAAATGCATGCTGATAAGAAGAACAAAGATTTATCCTATTTTCAAGAACTGGAAAAGCAATATTTAAAACAGCCAACTATGTCAAACCTTTTTGTGTCGTCTTCTAAACAAGATGATGATGGACTACGAGCCTCATATAACGTTTCATTGTTAATCGCAAAAGCAGGAAAACCATACACAATTGGCGAGGAATTAATTTTGCCGCCAGTCAAAGAGATTTTAAAAACTGTTCTTCATCATAAGACACCGTCAGATATCATCAAAAAAAATCCTCTCAGTAATAATTCAATGCAAAGAAGAATAGATGAAATGGCTAAAGACGTTGAAATATCATTATGCGATTACTTAAAGACTTGCAAATTTTCCATTCAACTCGATGAATCAACTCTACCAAATAACGAAGCTCTACTCTTATCACACGTACGATTTATAAAAGAAGAAAAAATTCATGAAGAGTTATTATTTGCTAAAAATTTGAAATCTGATACAAAGGGAGAATCTATATTTAATACCATGCAAAAGTTTTTTCAAGAGAAAGAAATTCCTATTCGCAATATTTTGTCTGCTGCTACTGATGGTGCTCCAGCAACGACAGGGCGTCATAAGGGTTTCATAGCGCATTTGAAACAAGTAGTACCAAATGTACTCGCTATACATTGTATTATTCATCGTTAGCATTTGGTTGCGAAAAATTTGAATGAACGTCTGCATACGTCGCTCCATTACGTTATTAAAGCAATCAATAAGATTAGAAGCAGGTCATACCTGCAGTATAAAAATAAATTCTTCAGGTCATACCTGCAGTATAAAAATAAATTTTTCAGGTCATACCTGCAGTATAAAAATAATTTCTTCAGGTCATACTTGCAGATAAAAATAATTTCTTCAGGTCATACCTGCAGTATAAAAAACAAATTCTTCAGGTCATACCTGCAGTATAAAAATAAATTCTTCAGGTCATACCTGCAGTATAAAAAAAAATTCTTCAGGTCATACCTGCAGTATAAAAAATAAATTCTTCACGTCATACCTGCAGTATAAAAATAAATTCTTCAGGTCATACCTGCGGTATAAAAATAAATTCTTCAGGTCATACCTGCAGTATAAAAATAAATTCTTCAGGTCATACCTGCAGTATAAAAATAAATTCTTCATGTCATACCTGCAGTATAAAAATAAATCCTTCAGGTCATACCTGCAGTATAAAAAATAAATCCTTCAGGTCATACCTGCAGTATAAAAAATAAATTCTTCAGGTCATACCTGCAGTATAAAAATAAATTCTTCAGGTCATACCTGCAGTATAAAAAATAAATTCTTCAGGTCATACCTGCAGTATAAAAATAATTTCTTCAGGTCATACCTGCAGTATAAAAAATAAATTCTTCAGGTCATACCTGCAGTATAAAAATAAATTCTTCAGGTCATACCTGCAGTATAAAAAAAAATTCTTCAGGTCATACCTGCAGTATAAAAAATAAATTCTTCACGTCATACCTGCAGTATAAAAATAAATTCTTCAGGTCATACCTGCGGTATAAAAATAAATTCTTCAGGTCATACCTGCAGTATAAAAATAAATTCTTCAGGTCATACCTGCAGTATAAAAATAAATTCTTCAGGTCATACCTGCAGTATAAAAATAAATTCTTCAGGTCATACCTGCAGTATAAAAATAAATTCTTCAGGTCATACCTGCAGTATAAAAAATAAATTCTTCAGGTTATACCTGCAGTATAAAAATAAATTCTTCAGGTCATACCTGCAGTATAAAAATAAATTCTTCAGGTCATACCTGCAGTATAAAAATAAATCCTTCAGGTCATACCTGCAGTATAAAAAATAAATCCTTCAGGTCGTACCTGCAGTATAAAAAATAAATTCTTCAGGTCATACCTGCAGTATAAAAATAAATTCTTCAGGTCATACCTGCAGTATAAAAATAAATTCTTCAGGTCATACCTGCAGTATAAAAATAAATCCTTCAGGTCATACCTGCAGTATAAAAAATAAATTCTTCAGGTCATACCTGCAGTATAAATAATAAATTCTTCAGGTCATACCTGCAGTATAAAAATAAATTCTTCAGGTCATACCTGCACTATAAAAATAAATTCTTCAGGTCATACCTTCAGTATAAAAATAAATTCTTCAGGTCATACCTGCAGTATAAAAATAATTTCTTCATGTCATACCTGCAGTATAAAAAATAAATTCTTCAGGTCATACCTGCAGTATAAAAATAAATTCTTCAGGTCATACCTGCAGTATAAAAAATAAATTCTTCAGGTCATACCTGCAGTATAAATAATAAATTCTTCAGGTCATACCTGCAGTATAAAAATAAATTCTTCAGGTCATACCTGCAGTATAAAAATAAATTCTTCAGGTGATACCTGCAGTATAAAAAATAAATTCATCACGTCATACCTGCAGTATAAAAATAAATTCTTCACGTCATACCTGCAGTATAAAAATAAATTCTTCAGGTCATACCTGCAGTATAAAAATAAATTCTTCAGGTCATACCTTCAGTATAAAAATAAATTCTTCAGGTCATACCTGCAGTATAAAAATAATTTCTTCATGTCATACCTGCAGTATAAAAAATAAATTCTTCAGGTCATACCTGCAGTATAAAAATATATTTTTCAGGTCATACCTGCAGTATAAAAATAATTTGTTCAGGTCATACCTGCAGTATAAAAAATAAATTCTTCAGGTCATACCTGCAGTATAAAAAATAAATTCTTCACGTCATACCTGCAGTATAAAAATAAATTCTTCACGTCATACCTGCAGTATAAAAATAAATTCTTCAGGTCATACCTGCAGTATAAAAATAAATTCTTCAGGTCATACCTGCAGTATAAAAAATAAATTCTTCAGGTCATACCTGCAGTATAAAAATAAATTCTTCAGGTCATACCTGCAGTATAAAAAATAAATTCTTCAGGTCATACCTGCAGTATAAAAAATAAATTCTTCAGGTCATACCTGCAGTATAAAAAATAAATTCTTCAGGTCATACCTGCAGTATAGAAATAAATTCTTCAGGTCATACCTGCAGTATAAAAATTAATTCTTCAGATCATACCTGCAGTATAAAAAATAAATTCTTCAGGTCATACCTGCAGTATAAAAAATAAATTCTTCAGGTCATACCTGCAGTATAGAAATAAATTCTTCAGGTCATACCTACAGTATAAAAATAAATTCTTCAGGTCATACCTGCAGTATAGAAATAAATTCTTCAGGTCATACCTGCAGTATAAAAATAAATTCTTCAGGTCATACCTGCAGTATAAAAAATAAATTCTTCAGGTCATACCTGCAGTATAAAAAATAAATTCTTCAGGTCATACCTGCAGTATAAAAATAAATTCTTCAGGTCATATTTGCAGTATAAAAATAAATTCTTCAGGTCATACCTACAGTATAAAAAATAAATTCTTCAGGTCATACCTTCAGTATAAAAATAAATTCTTCAGGTCATACCTGCAGTATAAAAATAAATTCTTCAGGTCATACCTGCAGTATAAAAATAAATTCTTCAGATCATACCTGCAGTATAAAAAATAAATTCTTCACGTCATACCTGCAGTATAAAAATAAATTCTTCAGGTCATACCTGCAGTATAAAAATAAATTCTTCAGGTCATTCCTGCAGTATAAAAATAAATTCTTCAGGTCATACCTGCAGTATAAAAATAAATTCTTCAGGTCATACCTGCAGTATAAAAATAAATTCTTCAGGTCATACCTGCAATATAAAAAATGAATTCTTCAGGTCATACCTGCAGTATAAAAATAAATTCTTCAGGTCATACCTGCAGTATAAAAATATATTCTTCAGGTCATACCTGCAGTATAAAAATAAATTCTTCAGGTCATACCTGCAGTATAAAAATAAATTCTTCAGGTCATACCTGCAGTATAAAAAATAAATTCTTCAGGTCATACCTGCAGTATAAAAAATAAATTCTTCAGGTCATACCTGCAGTATAAAAATAAATTCTTCAGGTCATTCCTGCAGTATAAAAAATAAATTCTTCAGGTCATACCTGCAGTATAAGAAATAAATTCTTCAGGTCATACCTGCAGTATAAAAATAAATTCTTCAGGTCATACCTGCAGTATAAAAATAAATTCTTCAGGTCATACCTGCAGTATAAAAAATAAATTCTTCAGGTCATACCTGCAGTATAAATAATAAATTCTTCAGGTCGTACCTGCAGTATAAAAATAAATTCTTCAGGTCATACCTGCAGTATAAAAATAAATTCTTCAGGTCATACCTGCAGTATAAAAATAAATTAATCAGGTCATACCTGCAGTATAAAAATATATTTTTCAGGTCATACCTGCAGTATAAAAATAATTTTTTCAGGTCATACCTGCAGTATAAAAAATAAACTCTTCAGGTCATACCTGCAGTATAAAAAATAAATTCTTCACGTCATACCTGCAGTATAAAAATAAATTCTTCACGTCATACCTGCAGTATAAAAATAAATTCTTCAGGTCATACCTGCAGTATAAAAATAAATTCTTCAGGTCATACCTTCAGTATAAAAATAAATTCTTCAGGTCATACCTGCAGTATAAAAATAATTTCTTCATGTCATACCTGCAGTATAAAAAATAAATTCTTCAGGTCATACCTGCAGTATAAAAATATATTTTTCAGGTCATACCTGCAGTATAAAAATAATTTGTTCAGGTCATACCTGCAGTATAAAAAATAAATTCTTCAGGTCATACCTGCAGTATAAAAAATAAATTCTTCAGGTCATACCTGCAGTATAAAAATAAATTCTTCAGGTCATACCTGCAGTATAAAAAATAAATTCTTCAGGTCATACCTGCAGTATAAAAAATAAATTCTTCAGGTCATACCTGCAGTATAGAAATAAATTCTTCAGGTCATACCTGCAGTATAAAAATTAATTCTTCAGGTCATACCTGCAGTATAAAAAATAAATTCTTCAGGTCATACGTGCAGTATAAAAAATAAATTCTTCAGGTCATACCTGCAGTATAGAAATAAATTCTTCAGGTCATACCTACAGTATAAAAATAAATTCTTCAGGTCATACCTGCAGTATAAAAAATAAATTCTTCAGGATATACCTGCATTTTACACGATAGATATATTTGTTGGCATGGTTAATTTTGCATGCGCTTGTTTTCACCTTAATGAAAAATTCTTCGCGATTCAGCAATCCTAAAACAACAGAATTAAAATATTACATTGACCAAGGGTTCGTTCTGCGTTAATGCTTTTGCCCTTTGTTTACCATTTCAGCCCGATATGCAAAAAATGACCATTGCATCCCAAAGCCTCCTTATCTGATGCTTACATACTTTCCCTCTGAAGAAAAGCTCTAATTGATCAGCCGCAACCCCAGTCTTCTGATGGACATTGAAGAATTCTTTCTGTTCTCCCCTAGCCTTAATCCTCTCCCGCAAATGAAAGCGTCCAAGAAAGGGAACATCAACTTAAAGTAACTTCGCTTGCATATAATGCAAAACAGCTGGGCTTTTTCGTTCAATTCTACAGCCACTGATCGTCAAGGAAAAACCCAAATCACGCTTTAGTATTATTTTCTAATACAAAATTATTGTTTGGTGCAATTAAAGAGTTGATAATAATCTTTATCAGAAGTTGACAATCAATTTTTTTGTTATTTGATTATTATGATTCTGACATTTCGGGATCCGAAACGACTTGACGTATCTAGTATGTATCCCAATACTATAACTTGCGACACCGAAGGTTAAATTCCAAGGGATGTATAAAGTGAAAAATCACTAGTGAATTAAATTCTTAGTTGATTAATTTTTTTACATCCTTCAAATAGCTGTTCTCATAAGAGCATGTCAATTTAAGATGTCAGAAGACCAGTTATGAAGACAAGATCTCAGCAGAAAGACAATGTGAGAAAAAAAATTCATAACTATAGGATCCTGAACCCATGTCCCATATATGGATGCTAGTGTTGTTTTTCTACTGAGGTCTCCCCTCCCATACTCACAAATATTCTCTATGGTGATCCAGGTTCGAATCCCGTACTGGCATGGATGTTTGTCCTGTGCTATTCTTGTATAAGAAGGCCTGTATAATCTTGAAGTAGCTTCAATTGCCCTTCTCTGTTCTCTATGCAACTTATCAAGAAAAAAGTAAGTTATAAATACTTCGCGTACAGTTTGGGATGCCACCTTTCCGGTTTTCATCCGAAGACTCCACGTTTTGAAATCTATCTCAAGATTCCGGTTTTTGAAATGATCAAAGAGTTGCCGCCATTTGTACTACTACGGCCTACACAAGTTATGAAATGGGCGAATCTATAGAATGTACACACGATTACCGGGTTCAACCAATCTCAACTCGCTAAAATGACTAGAGAAAACAGCTCCACAAATTAGCACTTCCCTTAAAAACCAATGATAAACACATTTTTTTTAAAAATCTATTATGAAAGCCAAAACGAAAAGAAGCCCAATTCCTTTTTTTTTCTTGTGAATATGAGGGAGAACTTAGTAGAAAAACAATAGAAGTATTCATGCATTATCAGAGGCTCGAACCCAGGGATTGGGCCGAAACGAAAAAAGATTCTATATTTCAATTTTAAAAAAAAACGAACAAAATTCGAGTGAAAGCAGAATTACGTACGAAAACTGATTATAATGTGAATTGTGCAAAATGTTTAGAATATATTCAGAAGTCGGAACGAAAATTTCTAAAAAGATTGAAAAGATAGTTGAATATATGAATCTAAATTTAAAAAATATTTTTTTTATGAATTAATAAAATTTTGAAACAACAATAATGATTGCGTTGATTATTTTAAATAAATATATCGTTATTTTTATTTTTTTTTGGAGGGGCGGGGCGATCGGAATTTACTTAAAGCCAACTTTATGATCTCTGGATATTTAAATCTCAAAAGGTGGCAGCTCTATTTATAGTGCTAATCGAAAATTATATTTAAGAAAAATAATGGCCAACTTTTATGGGACCTTCTCCCATACTTCAAACTCTTTAGTTCAATTTGGGGAAGTATGTGCCCCATCGCCCCCATTAAATTGCCTTCCGCTATGCTCAGAAATGTTAGGATTTTCAATTTAGCAATATATAAATTATTTACAAAAATATATTTATAGCAGAAGTCGCTGCTTGCCACAAAGGTCTAACAGCAACCTGTCAGTTTATATGCCGTAGTAGAAGGTTTGTGAGGATGGGGGATCCCAGCAGAAAAACAAAACGAACAACCATGTCGTTCCCCGGGGCTCGAACTCTGGTCCCACAGATTAAAAAGCGAAAATTAGAAAACCAGAAATATTTTCTTGCTAAGGATTACATTTCTGGTAGGGATTAAGATCGAACCCACACAACTGCTGCAGATGCGCATTGTCCGTGGATAATTAACGACTCCCCGTGGGACGGCTTTGGTTAGAATCACCTTTGTCTGTCTAGTTCTGTTCTCTTTTCCCAGTCTGCTTCTACTAATTGCTCAAAGAGAGAAAGCACTACTTCAGATTATTGGATTAGCACTCCCTCTTAGCACTCCCTGTCGGCAGAAATGGTAGCTCAAGGCCCTCAAGTATGCGGTTTTCAAGCGAACAGATATCTAAATCGTTAAACTATAGTAGTATAATGAAATACCAAGGAATTTTTCTTAAAAGGAACGATTCGTTTTTTAAAAAATTAAATGCTCGGTGGAAACTGCATTAATATGTAAAGGAAATTATTAACGGAGCCACTACTGAAAATGTTTTACCGGTACGCCGTACCAGCAAATAATTTCTTGCCGGTAAGGTGTACCGGCCTACTTTCACCACTGATTGTCATGAGCAAGACATGATCCGAACCACGACTGCCTCATGTCTCATAATTTAAAATGAATAAAAGTCATTTAAAACTTTTGAATTGGAGAGCATAAGCTGGAAGTTACATTTTCCTTTTTTTAAATGTGACATAAATCTTAATATTCAATTAGCGGGGTTGTTTAACATCTGAGTGGTACTTTGTTTGCGCACAGTGGGCTAAATGGCCGAGTCACAAGGAGACCCAAAGGACTCAGAGAAGGTTGGAGGAAGTGGATCCACTGGACAGCTGTTAGGAAAGAGATGGTAGCCTCCGGTCAAGGCCATGCAGCGTGTTCTTCATAACCTGCACAGTGTATGGCTCTCCCGCACACTGAGCACTTGCTTTACACCCCATCCGACGGATGGCGGCCTTTCCAAGCCCATCGGTGTCCCATACTGACTAAAAGCAAGAATTTTGAGGAGATAAATCTTAACTCCTGACCGGGTGAGACTCGAACTTTGGAACTGCAGATTACTAGGCTGACGTGCTTTCGATTGAACACCCTCACACCCCCAATTAGCTGAAAACTATATAATTTAAGACATAAACATAAAATTGATTTTGCAATAACTGGTATACTAGATAATTCTTTGCAATTGGAGAAATAATATTTTACACTGAGTTACATGACTTACAACTCATAATAAAAAGAAAATAACGTAGCCAAAACATTTGAAAACTAGAGTGCTGAAAAATAGCACGGTAACTCGTTCATTGTGTTAAGATAAATTGATGCACACAATGGCAGAATTCTACCGCGAAATAGACCAGACGTCTTCCTCTTTTCGAACTCGTTTCAGACTGCTTATTCTTGCTTATCATATACAGATTTTTTATACTTTATAAATGTTACCAAATAATAAGAAAAAAATTTAATATAAAGTTTATTTTATCGTCAAAACAGAGGTTCGTTTGACGAAGCAGTGTACGAAAGGTGCGACTGGATTCCCGAAATAAGCAGCTGAGAATTTGGCTTCAATGACACTGTAGCTATTAATATGCTTTTATTAAAATTCCATATTTCGTTTTATTTAAACCTGAATTAAACTTATTTACATTTTATGCATTTTGCAAGAAATTTTTCAAACCAGTAAAACGCATGGGAAAATGTTATATTTCATTGGAAATGAATTGTCTTCCCTCCCCTCCGGGATTTTTTACTAAATCTGTGTTTGTCGCTAGATATCTTCCAAACACTTCGTTTTGTATCTCATTATTCACACGCATGTCATTCAGGAACCGTTAGCTTCAGTCGCTTTCCATTCTTCGTGAAAATCCAATCTCTTCTTTTTCGGATAAGAATTCAAATATAAGTAGCACTAATGATAAGTTTTAATTGGAGTGTTTTACCTCTGAGCGGGCACTTTTTTGCACACCATGGGCTAAATGGCCAGGCCACAAGGACCCCGAAGGCCCAGAGAAGGTTGGGGGAGGGGACCCACTGGAATAGCTGTTGGGAGACAGATGGTAGCCTCCCGTCAAGGCCATCCAGCGTGTTCTTTAACGTGCACAGGGTATGTCTCTGCCGCACAGGGGGCCACGGCTTAACGTCCCATCCGACGGACGGCGGCCTTTCCAAGCCCACCGGTGTCCCATACTGACCGTGGGCAAGGCGAGGAAATTTTGCGGAGATAAATCTCAACGCTGACCCAGCTGGGACTCGAACCTGGGAACTACAGATTACGAGCCTGGCGCGCTACCGACTGAGCCACCCCCAATAAGTTTTAAGAGAAATAACATATCACCTCTGGCGAATATGAAATGCTTATTTTTCAGAAGAATGAAGTCTATAATCGTCCTATTTCTTCCTTCTTTAATAGAGGAAATTCAAACTAATTGGTGTTTCTGGAAATTCAAACTAATTGATGTTTCTAAAAATTCAAATTATATTTCTTTAACACCTATTCAAGCAAAAGTTTTGTTGTTTCAGTCCCTAAAAAAAAATTGAGTCTAATACTGTACTGCCCATACTTCCCACCTCGTACCTCGTACCTAAATAGCATATTTACAAAAGTCGTTTAAAATATTTCCATCTTACACTTTTAGTTTTGTTAACGGTGGAAATTGAACGATTTTAAGTTCTGGAAAATACGCATTACTTGTTCTAGGACGTATAAACGGACAGGCTCTTTTTCACAACTCTATGACAAACAGCTGTTAAAGAGGATGTATTACTTATATTCAATATTTTTCGCGCCTAACACAAAAATAATTTTTCATTTACCTCTGGAAAAGAAAAAGTTGAATGTTTACAGAGGTAAGGACGACAAAAGTGAAAACTATAGTTGATATTTAAAAATGAACGAAAAAAAAAGTAATAATGCATGAAAATAAAAATGGGCAAAACAGTTTTTTCTTCATCCACAAAATAGTATCAGTTGTAAAACCTGTTCAGGCCATCTGACTCGATTTTCATGTGAAGGAGGGATGTTTGTTGGTTTGATAGTGATTAAGTTCATCCTTAATACCAGTGTGATGTTGGATATCCTTGCTTCCCTTTGATAATGCCGTTGCTCCTTGTGCTAGTGAAGTTTCCAAATACGAAGACCAGAAAGTGTGAAGAAAGTCGACATGGATAGAGAGCGTTGGCGTTCGTATAATAAAGTCTGAGGTGGTGAAATTATTTCATTCCTGAGAAGGACTCTTTTTAGTATGGAAGGAAGATCATTGTTGTTACTTGTTTCTGTGTTGTGATAAATGCGTTGAAAAAATGATTGTACTCTAGAAGCTTTTTATCCGTCTTTTGTGCAAATTCAATTATCTGTCTGGAAACAAATAGCTTTATAATGAAGGGAGTAAAATGCCAACACAAAGTTTTGAGTTGTTTGCATTTATTATGTTGGGTGAATTACGAAAACTCGATGTCCTTCAAGTAGGAAGATAGCTGAAAGTTACTGCATGAGATTTCGTTGTGTGAGTTTTGCTTTTCTGTTTTTGGTTTGTGTGTGTGTGGGGGAATTGATTTGTATTTGATTGCTATAAGTGAATTTTTAAAGTCTACGTCAGTATAACTCTTAATGCGCATTTTTACATATTTTTTTCCTTTGGGAAAAAAATGTCATTTAGCTATGTTGTTTGCTGCAAGGGATGCTAAAATTATGGAGGTTGGTAAAAGGATAAGGTGGATAGAATTTTTAGGTGCTCTCGGTAAAGCGTAACATAAGAGATGTCTTGCGGCAGCCAAGAATAAAGTCTGCAGCATGCATAATTTATGAAATTAATAAACACTGACTTAATCGATAATAATTAGTGAGTAATTACAAATGCCTTGGCATGATTAATTTGTGAATTATCGATTTAGTCCACTACAACTTATATTTTATATATTCGATTTTCCTTAGGTACCCCTAGAGGCCCTATATAGGTAGAGGTTGGCCATCTCAAAATTGGACGCCTTCTTTTGTCGTCGCTCGGATTGCTTGGCGTGCAAAGCTGAATGGTATTCCACGGATACTAATGGATTCCGGAAAAGGGTAGGGTAATATTTGATACAGATTTAAGTGCTTGCGTTTGGAAGCACTTTAGGAAACGGCTAAAAACGAACACTAAATTTTTAGGGTTTTTTTAAAAGGAGATAATAATTTCGTTTTGTTATCTGTCCGTCTATAGACATCGAACTTTTTGGTTTATACACATAAATAAACAATTCTTTTTGTGTTGGATAGGTATTAATGAAATATCACGTTTTCCATTTTTCGAATCACCTAAAAGTTTTAATTGTGCCCTCTAACGGTGGAAAAATTAGAAAATTCCAAAATATCAAACGAATATTCCAAACGATGTAGAAAGTTTGAAATTTTGGTGTTGAAATCTGAAGGTTAAAAATGTACCATTGGCAGCAATCACTTGACTTTTTAAAACCAGGGGGGATGCAACTTTTTTGTTTTAACAGAAAATGATACGTTTTTAGAGATAAATTAAAAATTCTTTTTGGGTATTGATGAAATTTTAGAATATGCGTTTTCCGAATCTCCCAAAATGTATAATTGCAAACTCTAACGGTGGAAAAAATCTCAAAATTTAAAACGAAATTTGCAAAAGATGTAGATATGCTAGAAATTTGAAATTTTAGTCATGGAATGTGACAGTCTTGAAGATTCTGTTCACAACAATGTGTTCACCCCTACGCAAACAGAACATTTTCTTGTTAATAGGTAATTGGAAATATCTTTTTAGTTGGTACTAATTAAATATAATTCACATTTTCGAGGATAGTTTTAATTTAAATCCTTAGAGATCACTCAATATTCAAACGGCAAAACGTTTAACGAATGTTTCAAGTGTTTCGAATGTTTCAAGTCAAGTTCACTATTTTCAGACTGGTGGGAGAAAGGCAACTTTTCAAATTTAATAACTTAAAGACAAATACTTTTTATGTTGTATAATTACTGATAAAATATTACTAGGTGCATTTGCACCCATCATACATTAAAAAAATAAAAATAAATAACTCTTAAACAACTGCTTGCCACAGAAGTCTGACAGGAGCCTGTCAGTTTATATGTCATAGTAGATGGTCCTGAAGATGGGGGACCTCAGGAGAAAAAGAACACGAACATCCATAATTAAAACTTTTAAGGAGTGAAAAAGTAGGCAAAGGAAGAACTTCGTTATCTTTGAAAACGAGATTCTCATATGCGCCAGAGGCGATATGCGTTCTTTTAGTCATTTTACGCATTCAGTACCCTCTGACAGTGGAAATTAGAACTACTGCATAATTGGTAAAATAAAAATTTTCATATTTTATTAGTATCTGTAAAGCACAAATTATTTTTTCATTTATGTCTTAAAGCAGGAAAGTAATCATTACTATTAGTGTAAATCACTTGACCATTATACTCTATGGTCAAGTGATTTTCACTAATATTAATAAAATTTAAGTTTCTAACATAAATAGATCGTTTAAAATATTCATTTACAGATTTCGTGTTTTCCAGCTTTTTTCAGTCGCCAGCGGCCGCCTTTCAAAGTTTTATTTACCGCCTTTAGAACTTCCTAACAGTGGAAATTACAACTGATGGGGATTCGAAATATGTAAACATTAATATTTTGTTAGTCCCTGTAAACAGAAAAAAAAGTAGATTGTTTCGTTTATCTTTTAAAATAATAATGTTTCATTTTCGCACCCCCTTTGGCTAAGAGGGAAAAAGCGTAGTTTCCATTGTAAACTTTCTGACTCTATTACCAAACTTTCAATTTTCCAATGTAAATAGTTTGTTCGCAATATTCGTTTGAATTTTTAGCATTTTCCATCTTTTTCAACCGCTAGATGGCGATATTAAAGCTATTGGAAAATTTCAAAATTGTGAACCGCAATATTTCTTCGACACCTTCCTTATCCAACCCAAAAACAATTTTTCATTTATCTCTAAAAGTAAAAAAGTTTTGTTTATATACGGACAGAAAGACGAACAAATATTGGCATAAGCAGACAACAAAGTGGAAACATTAGCTCGTTTTTCAAACGAACCTTAAAAGGAATTATTTTTTGGTTTTCAGTTGACTCATTTCTCTTTCGCAGCGAATTGCCGTTTTCTGAGGACGTTTCTTGGAAAAATATTCCTTAATTTATTTCTGTGAGCGAAATTTTTACACCAAATGCAGCGCAGTAAGGCATTGATAAAATATGGATGCTTTTATATACAAAAAAGTGGTAGAAACGTATAAAACTGACAGGTTTTAATAATAACTGACAAGTTTTCACCAGGTACACACAGTAACTCATAGGCTTTCGTCTCACGGTACGACAAAACATGGCGCCCATAAACCACGTGGTGCAATCAACCAATGGCAATCACCCAGATGGCCAGACTCTAACTATAGAGGACCTCTAGGTACCCCTAGTTCTTTCAGCGCAATTCCGTAGTTACTAGTGATTCCAGTTCACTGAAAAATTCAAAATTTCTTGCCAATTACTTGAACCATTCAAATGCTAGAGATCCGCAAGTAAAATCGATATTACGAACTCCACAGACTGGAAAAGATCCGCAAGTAAAATCGGTATTACGAACTCCACCGATTGAAAAAGATCCGCAAGTAAAATCGATATTACGAACTCCAGCGACTGGAAAAGATCCGCAAGTACATTCGATATTACGAACTCCAGTGATTGGAAAAAATGCCTCATTCGTTTTCGACTTCTAATCGATGATTTTAGATCTCTAAAACGGATCGAGAGTCACATGATCACAATAATTAATCCAACGATACCCAACGAGTGGGCATCAAAAATTTAAGAAAAAAGAATAATGCTGCATAATAATTTCTACTTTAAGTATATTTTCTAATTACTAATATATGATTTTTATTATGTGTTTTATTTTGGTATACGCATATTATACATGATTTTGTTCTTTGTTAAATATTAAGTTTAATATGCTATTTTCTTTAAAGTAATTGCATTTTTAGGTGTTCCAATAAAACAAAATCGTATTTTACTCCTTCTGATGTGACGGTAAATGGATTATTTCAGAAATGTGTTGTCGTAAAATATAGGTGGGAAATACTGCCACCTCCAATATTTCGCAATATTTCTCTCTGTGAAAAAAATAAAAATGGAAAAAGAAATTTTCCGCCTGAGATATTTTTTTTACACAATTTAATTTTTTTCTTTATGAGTTCAAATCTTTCCACATTACAAATTGCATTGGCTGAGATATTTCTGTTATGGAAACGTTTAAAACAATAATATCGCTAAGAGGCAGCTAATAACTACTATATATAGATAGAGAGAAAATAATGTCAGTAAACTTAATTCATAATTTCAACAATGCAACAATATCTAACTGAAAATTATTAGAAATTGAACCTGATCTTACCTGGAAACAACGATATTCTTATTCTTGATATAAAAACTTGAGTCACATCGAATAGAGAACGAAAAGAGGAAACTTTGCAATAGAATTGCAAACGTCGAATACAATGCAACAATATCTAACTGAAAATTATTAGAAATTGAACTTGATCTTACCTGGAAACAACGATATTCTTATTCTTGATATAAAAACTTGAGTCACATCGAATAGAGAACGAAAAGAGGAAACTTTGCAATAGAATTGGAAACGTCGAATACAATGCAACAATATCTAACTGAAAATTATTAGAAATTGAACCTGATCTTACCTGGAAACAACGATATTCTTATTCTTGATATAAAAACTTGAGTCACATCGAATAGAGAACGAAAAGAGGAAACTTTGCAATAGAATTGCAAACGTCGAATAAAAATATTTTTATTGACTCCTATCTTACTTTCAGCACTCAATGAACTAGGTGTTTCAAACTCAGGAACAAAGCTGTGGAAAGCGTGTTGCCAACAGTTATTTTCATTGATGTTTTATTCTTCGCAGCCAATCACAGAATGTTCTTTATTCCTTCCCTTTTAAGGGTACAAAGCATTTAGCAGGTGCAGAAGGACAATGCCACTCCCCTCGATCCCTCGCCCACTTCCCTCTATTTTGTCAACGCGAAGGCTTAAAAGTTAAAATTTCGGTACAGCATTTCGTTGAAATAGGAACGTACAGCCTTAGGAATGGTACATCACCTCTTTATCTCCTGCCGTAGCTGAAGTTTAATTTCGAAAGTGACCTTTTGTACAGTCGCTCAAAAAAATATCCAAACACTATGGTTGATTAAAGAATTCAAAACAAATACATGGCAACGATTTTTTTAGAAATTAGTGATCTGGCAACCTTCGTGTACAGTACACGAAAGTTGCCAGATCACTAATCTCTAAGAAAATCGTTGCTATATATTTTTTCTGAATTCTGTAATCAACCATATGCTCGGATATTTTTTTGAGCGACTGTACAAAAGGTCACTTTCGAAATTAAACTGCAGCTACGGCAGGAGATAAAGAGGTGATGTACCATTCCTAAGGCTGTACGTTCCTATTTCAACGAATTGCAATGATTTTTAAAGATGTCCGAGAATTTGGATATCTGTTATTTTTTCACGATTCTCTGTGTTTTTCCCGATCATAGATGCTACCGCATTCTTGTAATATTTTTAGTCACAAATTGTTAAAAAAGCATGTAGCTATCGATAGCTCAATGGTAGAGTATCTGATGTGTTATTAGAATCTCGTCAAGGCGAAACTCTTTATTTCAACAAAACCTTTCATAATTACATCAATTTAAGTTTTTTCGATTTTCGAAAGCAAATAAACTGTATGTTTTCAAATCAATTACAAATGTAAACAAGCACAGCACAAATGGTATCCCGTTAAAAAGTGTAACCGGTGGTCGCTATAAACAAACGAAACATCAGCAAACAGGAGCAGCAATGCTCATATACCGATACTTCATAAGAAGGCAATATACTAGTCTTATAGGTCAGTATTTCAGTTCTTGCTATGCAAATCATTCAACCATTCTAATGTGTACACCTAGTTAATCGATCAATATGAGATGGGCTGTTTTATCTTTGAGCAGCACCTCTTTGCGCATAATAGACTAAATGTTCAGGACACAACGACCCTAATGACCCAGAAAAGTTTGGAGGAAAGGGAAACCCACTGGACATCTGTGAAGAGAAAGGTAGAAACTTCAGTCTAGGCTATCCAGTATTTTTCTTTAATGCATAAGATATGGCTTTATTGAGCAAGGAGCCAAAGTTTCACATTCCATCTGACTGATGCAGGCTTTCCAAGTCTAACAATATCTTTTTTCTCACAGAGGACACAATGGGAGTTCAGTGGAGATAAATCTCAACGCCGGCGCAATTGGGACTCAAACCTGGAACTGAAGATTACGAGAGTGGCTTGCTCCTACTTGAACCGGTGCCTAATCAATCAATAAATATGGTAATTAAAATAATTCTTGATACTCAGTTAATTAGCTGTAATTACAGAAAAAATGAAATACAACTAGCGTTATTTCCATTCATTTTTATCTCGTTTTCAAGGGTTTTGCAATTAGAATAACGTTATGCCTCCACCACCAATGAAGGAAAGGAAATTATAATTTTTTTAATTCTAAACAGAAGTTTTTAAAAAGTTTTGGAGAATATTTTGTTGATTCTAAAACGATATAAATATTCGAATTTCCGAATATTGCATTAGTTAGAATTTCCAATGAGAGAGGGGGCAAATGTGAAAGAAAAAAACTCCCAAATATTATTACCTTTGAAAACCCACAATTCACATGTGCCAGAGGCGATTCGTCTTTCCATTTCTTATTCAACCTACAATTCGGCAAAATTTCTATGCTAAGGATTATTAGTCAAGTTCAGTGGTTCATTGAAATGATTTCAAAATTTAATTTAGCACGTATTACTATGAAGCCAAGAAATATTTTCGTGGAAAAAACATGCTTTATCCACGCCTCCCAGATGCTCTTCCCTACAAGCTAACAGAAGTACCGTCATATATTTACTTAGCTGTGACTTTTAAATTACAAGGTTCAAGGTGTTGTAGATATGGTGAAATTAGCCTCCAACCCTAATTCTGGGCGTCATCTATGATCAGGGAAGGCAACTTATCGAATGTTGTTCAATATATGCATATGTTACCGCTAAAGTGCAGAAATCAGTTATTCTACAGATTATCTAGGTATTGTGCAGATTAACTAGGGTGATCCGTTAACGTGCGGAAAATTGTTTCATTTCTCAAATTACCTAGGTAATCTGCAAATTACCTGGATAATCTGCACATTACCTACTAGGCACTCGTTAAAGTGAAAATAAGATCTTTGCTGGAACAACAGGAACGTTTCTGTACGCTTAAATTAACATAATGTTATTTATCTAGTGTCCGAGAGTAGAGTTGAAACCAGGGTCATCCCTCTGTCAACATGAATCAGTCGTCCGAATTATAAAAAACGCCCCCAAAATGAGCAGGCCAAGTGATAACGAATCATTTTAGTGATTCGTTATCAAGAATGAATCACTTTACCGATTCGTTCTCACTTGGCCTCCGCTCATCCGGGGCGTTTTTTATAATGCGGACGAGGGAATCACGTGACACGAAGATTCGTATTCAAGAGAATAACCACTATGAGAGAAACAAACTTTTGAACTTTAACGATACGGAAGCCGTTAATGTGCACATTATCTAGGTAAAATGCGGAAAACTCTTGATTCCGCACGTTAACGGAGCAAATCAGTTAATCTGCAGATTAGCTAGGTAATGTGCACATTAACGGCTTTCGAGCTTTAGCGGTAACACATATATAAATAGATTTTAAGGAAGTCATTCATGTTAAAGCGTTATAAATGAAAAATCAATCAATAGTAAATTCAGAAATTTCCTGTTGAGATGTAATTCGATAAATAATTTTGTTAAAAAAATAAGTTTCGCCAGTGAGTGGGATTCAAACCCTCTCCTCGTCTTAATGGGAAGCATTCACGTCTCCCATTAAGATAAAATATTTTTCAACATGTTCATTACTTGTAGGAATTGAATGGATTTAGCCACACATTTAATAGTTATTCATATCGTCAATGGCGTTTTTTTAACTCTCTATCACTTTTCCGTGGAATTTTTTACTGACTGGTTACTATCAGACCTCTGTGGCAAGCAGCTCTTGATGGGAAATAAATTAATTACTGACATAATCTTGAGTCGATCTACTCACTCCTTCATAGGTATCATCGAAATTATAACACATCGTTAGTATACTAAAATACAGCGAATATTCAATTATACTCTTATACTTTGCAGGTAATTCATCCTATATAGTCAATATGACTATTCACTACGAATTGTTGTTACATTTCACCTCAATACGTGTTAAATACGAAAACTGTGTCACGTCACCCTATTTTTTGATATAAGATCACACCAGAACCACGTGTAACACTGCACTCTTTTTTTTACAGTCTATATAAGAGTGTGCGATAAAAGAAATTTTCTAGTTTGGCTTTATGAAAGTGCGAAAAAATTGCCTTCCAAGTATTTAACAAGTATTTTTTTATATCAAAACATATTTTAAAATATTTAAAATTAAAGATCCATTATTTTGATTTTGGAATATGTGGTTACTCTTTAACGTGTAGGTAGGTTCAAAATGTTAATGAAACTTATCTACACTTTACGTTGCTTTTTAAGCATACTTAATGTAATATTAATATGTAATATTAATATTGAATAATTATGATTATTAATTATACACCGAAGGAACAATTTATTATATATCCGAGTGGTTAGCGCGCTTGGCTGCTGATCTAAGGGACCTGGGTTCGAGCCCCGGGTAAGGCATGGATGTATGTGTCGTTTTTCTGCTGAGGTCCTGCCAACCTCACAGACCTTCTACTATGGCATATAAACTGACAGGCTCCTGTCAGACCTCTGTGGCAAGCAGCTGCTTGAGGGGGTATTTTTTTTTACACCAATCTGAAAACCTGTGGGTTCATCTTTCACCCTCACAACAGCAGTAACACGTTCTGACATGAACGCTACTATACGTTTGAAATGTTCGGATGGTATTACGACCCGTAGGAAGGTCATCCTTAAAACACTGAGGCCTTAAAACCAGGGAAGTCATCCTTAAAACACTGAGAATTTCCAGTGTTGTTTGCCCAGCTCGAATGCACCGCTCCACTTCGTGACACAGATACTAGATAGATCAATACGGTTCAAATCCGGAGAGTGAGATGGAAATTCAAGGATTGCGAACTCACTAGAATGCTTCTCCAACCAGCCTCCGCTAAATGGGCGCGATGAGAAGGGTCATTGGCTGTTGAAAGAAGGCATCCTGTTATGAGAAATTGATAGCCATGTAAGTCAACATAGCCGTTTACAGAACCCCCAGAATCAATGGTCCAGTTATGACCACATTATTCCCAGCTGCAGCAGGTTTTGTCATTTTTGATGAAGTCCTGATGCACATATGGAGATTACAGATGTTCTGCAGTAACGGATACGGAGCACCCGAATTTCCTTGCACCAACTATATGTCCATTACTGAACTCGCTCAGGTCATCATGATTACCCATCACAACAGTCGCTTTTACACTATATATATAGCAGGTATGTATCCAACCTACACTATATGATCAAAAGTATACAGGCACTCACTCATTCACAAGCTCCTAGTAATAGGAAAGGAATAAATATCCCGTTTGTCCACATTTTGCTGCTACCACAGCCTCCACTCTGTGGGAAAGGCTTTACTCCTGATTTTGGTATGTTGCTGTACGAATTGCCTGCCATTATGCCACATCAGCATTACTAAGGCTGGTCACTGAAGTTGAGCATTTCGATCTGGCTCACAGTCAGCATTCCAATTCATTCCGAAGGTATTCCATGGGATTGAGATCATGGCTCTGTGCAGGCCAGCCAAGTTCTTCCACACCCATCTCATCAAACATTTCCTGCTCAGTCCTTGCTTTGTGTATGGGGTATATTGCCATGTTGATATAGGAAAGGATTTTCACCTAACTGTTGCAATGAAATTGAGAGCACAGTATTGTCGAGAATATCATTATAGACAGTGGCATTCAGAGTTCTAATCCATGCCTTGTCTAAACCATGAAAAATAGCTCCAGAGCATGATGAACTCCACCAAACTTCACAATTGGCAAAACACAGTCAAACACAGTCAGGTAGCGTTCACCTGTCATTCTCCACACCCAGACTCGTCTATCGGACTGTCAGATGATGAAGCATTATTCATCACACCAGAAATGCAGTTCCACTGCTCAAGAGCCCACTGGCACTGTGCTTTACACTACTCCAACCGAAGCCTGGCATTGATCATGTTGATGTTCGGCTTGTGTGCGGTTGCTCAGCTATGAAATCCCATTTCCAAAAGCTGGCGACGAACTGTTATGGTAGTAGCGTTGCTTCCAGAGACATTTTGGAACGCGATGATCAGTGTCGTAACCGAGTACAGACGATTTTGTCACACTACCTGCTTCAGCATTCGGCTGTCCTGTTCTGTTATTTTACGTGGCTTAACAGCTCGCGATTGCGCTGTTGTTGCCACTAGGCATTTCCACTTCACAATGATATCATTTGCAGTTGACTGGAGCAGATGCAGCAGGTTCAAAATGTCCTGCACCGACTTGTTTTTAAGATGGCATCCTATGACGTGCCACGTTGAAAATCACTGAGCTCATCCATATGACCCAATCTCCTCTTCATGTGTGTCCATCAGGTTTGCCAGGCCACGTGCGCGTTTTTATGAGCTAAATTGCGTCAATGGTAAAGGAACGTATGGGACAAATTAGATCCATGGTATGTGGTGGGGTGACAAAGTACATCAATAGTAAGAGGAGGATGCAATTAATTCCTTTAAAGGTAAGGGAGTTTGCAAAAATTTCTGTCAATAGTAAGAGGGGTCGCGACTCCAATAACTTTAAGAACCCGGAACTTACAGGTTAGATAAGATTTGAAGGTAATGTGAAATTCTTTCCACTATGATATTTGTAAAATACTGTGAATTTATGCAGTGTTTATGGAGTATGGAGTACTATATAATATTCCGTCGTATCGCATGATAATATACTGGTTTCCAGAAATTAAGGAAAAATGGGAAAAATCGCGATCGCGACAGAGTAAAAATGCCATCCCAATATTACACTGAGAACGAACATGCAGTCGCAACATTACGCCGAAAACGTGTTCCAAGAGAAGCATTAATGAATTCTACTCTTATTAGAATTTGCTATTAAATTAAATTCAGATTTTCACTTTGTCTTTCTTCCTGTCCGTCTGTATATGTTACCGCTAAAGCTCGAAAGCCGTTAATGTGCACATTACCTAGCTAATCTGCAGATTAACTGATTTGCTCCGTTAACGTGCGGAATCAAGAGTTTTCCGCATTTTATCTAGGTAATGTGCACATTAACGGCTTCCGTATCGTTAAAGTTCAAAAGTTTGTTTCTCTCATAGTGGTGAATCTCTTGAATATGAATCTTCGTGTCACGTGATTCCCTCGTCCGCATTATAAAAAACGGCCGGATGAGCGGAGGCCAAGTGAGAACGAATCGGTAAAGTGATTCATTCTTGATAACGAATCACTAAAATGATTCGTTCTCACTTGGCCTGCTCCTTTTGGGGGCGTTTTTTATAATTCGGACGACTGATTCATGTTGACAGAGGGATGACCCTGGTTTCAACTCTACTCTCGGACACTAGATAAATAACATTATGTTAATTTAAGCGTACAGAAACGTTCCTGTTGTTCCAGCAAAGATCTTATTTTCACTTTAACGAGTGCCTAGTAGGTAATGTGCAGATTATCCAGGTAATTTTCAGATTATCTAGGTAATTTGAGAAATGAAACAATTTTCCGCACGTTAACGGTCACCCTAGTTAATCTGCACAATACCTAGATAATCTGTAGAATAACTGATTTCTGCACTTTAGCGGTAACATATACATTAAGCAGTTTTATTTTTAGAGGTACATGTTAAAAACATTTTTTGGTCGCATAGGTATTGATAAAATGTTCGATTCATTAAAAGTTTAAATTGCACCCTCTAATTTTGGAAAAGATTAAAAATTGCAGAATTTTAAACGAATATTACAAAATGATGTATTTGTGCTATAAATTTTAATTATTTTTTTGATTGGTTGGTAAATGATTGAAAAATTCTTTTTACATTGCACGGGTACTAAACTATTACGATTCACATTTTTTGAATTTTCAGAAGGTTTTTAGGAATATTATAAGCGATCTATTTATCCTACAAATTTGAAATTTTGATGGTAGAATAAGATGGTCAAGAGCTTTACATTGGTAGCAATGATTTACCTCTTTATCCCCGGCAGTGAGGAGGAAGAGAACTTTTTGGTTTTAAGAGATGAATAAAAAATTCTTTTTCTGAGTCACAGGCTTTAATAAAAAATGCTATTACATTTTCCCAATCATCCATAGTTCGATTTAAAAAATAAGAAAGGATTGGGTTATTTTACCTCTGAGGGGCAATTTTTTGCACACCATGGGCTGAATGGCCAGGTCACAAGGACCCCGAAGGCCCAGAGAAGGTTGGGGGAGGGGACCCACTGGAACAGCTGTTAGGAAACAGATGGTAGACTCCCGTCACGTGCACAGGGTATGGCTCTCCCGCACCTGGGGCTACGGCTTAACGTCCCATCTGACGGACGGCGGCTTTTCCTAGGCCATCGAGTGTCCCCTACTGACCGTGAGCAGGGGGGGAATTTTCCGGAGATAAATCTGAACGCTGACCGAGACTGGGACTCGAATCTGGGAACTACAGATTACGAGCCTGGCGCGCTACCGACTGAGCCACTCCCGCCACAAATAAGAAGGGAAAAGCCGGTGAAATGATGAGCAAAACTAATTACGCAGAATCTCATTGATTTACTAAGCTTCAATCGCTATCTGGCTGTTTCAATAGGTGCAGAGGAATATTGTCATCCGTGGTGAAAGTAGATTTCACTTCTTTCCGGTACGCTTCAAAGTATAGTTATGTGTGGAAAATCACACGCAGGCGAACACTACGGTGAAGCCATATTACAGGGGTAATAACGACTGTGTGGGGGCGAAAGCAGTGTCCCTGTATTTTGTCTTTCATTCTATGTTTTCCGCAAATAGCGAATGATTTATGCAATTTTAATGTGAAAAAATGTTAATACATCTAAATGCTTCCTAATTGCGTTCTATTCTTGTATTTCAGTCTTATTCAAAAAATATAATATGTAGATGTTTTTAAAATTATTTTAGAACTTAATGAAATTTTTAGAAGGAAAAATAAACTTTTGACTGATATCGTAATTATGATCACTCAACTTGCATAATCTAAACCCAAATGCCAAATATAGCATTTTTTAGAATATCATTTATTGAAGATTCAGAGTAACCTTTAAAATTCATAAAGTTTCACTTCATTAAACATTTTAGGGGTAAACTTCCTTTTGCAGAGCAGCACGCTAAGCCTCAGGATATCTGTAACTCAGTAGAACAAGTTAGTACTTCCCCACTATGGGGGAGAAACGGTCGAGTCACAAGGGTTGACCTTGACCCCGGAGGTTCGGTAGATCTCCAGGCAGTCGAAAAGCAGGCTGTTTCGGAAATTCAGTCAATGATTATAAGAAGTACGGAAATTTCGCTTCTGTGATATCCCGACATACTATATATGCAAAACTGCAGGGTTCGCGAATCGAAAATGCGGTAGAAAAGCGTGGCTTTTGCCAAAAGTAGATGCGAGACGATTTTACTAAGCACTCTTGAGTGCCAAGCGAAATCATCTAACTTTCCACTCTGGTCACGGGTACCATAGGTTGGCCTACCTGCAGTATAAAAAATAAATTCTTCAGGCCATACCTGCATTTTACACGTTAGATATATTTGTTAGCATGTTTAACTTTGCATGCGCTTGTCTTCATCTTAACGAAAAATGCTTCGCGATTCAGCAACGCTAAAGCCACAGAATTAAAATATTGCGTTGACCAAGGGTTGGCTCTGCGTTAATGCTTTTGCCCTTTGGTTACCATTTCAGCCCGATATGCAAAAAATGACCATTGCATCCCAAAGCCTCCTTATCTGATGCTTACATACTTTCCCCCTTAAGAGGAAGCTCTAATTGATCAGCCACAACGTCAGTCTTTTGATGGACCTGGAAGAATTCTTTCTGATCTCCCCTAGCCTTAATGCTCTCCGACAAATCAAAGCTTCCAAGAAAGGGAACATCATCTTAAAGTAACTTCGCTTGATTATAATGCAAAACAGCTGGGCTTTTTCGTTCAATTCTACAGCCATTGTTCGTCAAGGAAAACCCAAAATCATGCTTTAGCATTATTTTCAATACAAAATTATTGTTTGGTGCAATTAAAAAGTTGATAATAATCTTTATCAGAAGTTGACAATCATTTTCTTTGTTTTTCGATTATTATCATTCTGACATTTCGGGATCCGAAACGGCTTGACGTATCTAGTATGTGTAAATAAACACCCCCTCAAGCAGCTGCTTGCCACAGAGGTCTGACAGGAGCTTGTCAGTTTATGTAGGAGGTTTTATGTAGGAGGTCTGAGAGGATGGCACGACCTCAGCAGAAAAACGACACATACATCCATGCCTTACCCGGGGCTCGAACCCAGGTCCCTTAATACTATAACTTGCGACACCGAAGGTTAAATTCCAAGGGATGTATAAAGTGAAAAAGCACTAGTGAATTAAATTCTTAATTGATTATTTTTTTTCACCCATCAAATAGCTGTTTTCTCACAGGTTTCATAAGAGTATGTCAATTTAAGATGTCAGAAGACCAGTTATGAAGACAAGATCTCAGCAGAAAGACAATGCGAGATAGAAAATTCATAACTATAGTGTCCTGAACCCAGGTCCCATACATGGATGCCTGTGTTGTTTTTCTACTGAGGTCTCCCCTCCCATACTCACAAATATTCTCTATGATGATTCAGGTTCGAATCCTGCTGTACTGGCATGGATGTTTGTCCTGTGCTATTCTTGTACAAGAAGGCCTGTATAATCTAGAAGTAGCTTCAACTGCCCTTCTCTGTTCTCTATGTAACTTATCAAGAAAAAAAAAAGTTGTAAATACTTCGCGAACAGTTTGGGATGCCACCTTTCCAGTTTTCATCCCGAGACTCCACGTTTTGAAATTATCTCAAGACTCCGGTTTTTGAAAGCAAATTTCTGTTTTCTGCAATTACGGTTTTGAAATGATCAAAGAGTTGCCGCCATTTGTACTACCACGGCCTACACAGGTTATGAAATGGGCGAAACTGTAGATTCTACACACGATTACCGGGTTCAACCAATCTCAACTCGCTAAAATGACTAGAGAAAACAGCTCCAAAAATTAGCACTTCCCTTAAAAACCAATGATAAACACATTTTTTTAAAAACGAAAAGAAGCACAATTCCTTTTTTTTTCTTGTAAGTATTAGGGGGAACTCGGTAGAAAAACAATACAAGCATCCATGCATTATCAGGGGCTCGAACCCAGGTTGGTTGGTTGGTTGGTTGTTTGGGGTTTATTGGCGCAACAGCAACTAAGGCTATATTGCGCCAAACAAACGATAAAAAGGGATAAAAGTCACAGAACCCACAACCAAAGTTAAAACGAACACAACAAAACGACAAGTAAAAAGACTAAAAAGAAACAACAAGAGTAGAAGTTAACAATAAAAATGGGTGTATAGGACCTATGTAAAATTACAAACAAGAGTAAAACTAGAAAATATAGTAAAAATCAGAGACGTGTAAAATAACCAGTAAAACGTAAAAAGTCAAAAACAGGAGTTAAAAACGATTCATCAGATAAAAGATGGCCGAGTGTAAGAGGCTCAGCCATAAAATTGTGGAAAGTAAAATACAATTTACGTTCAAGGTTAAAAGCTGCACATTGAATTAAAATATGTTTCACAGTTAAAACGGTGTCACAAAACTCTCTCGAACCCAGGGATTGGGCCGGAACGATAAAAGGCCCTATATTTCAATTGAAAAAAAAAAACGAATAAGATTCGAGTGAAAGCAGAATTATGCCCGAAAACTGATTATAATGTGTATTGTGCAAAATGTTTAGAATATATTCAGAAGCCGAAACAAAAAGTTTCTAAAAAGATTGTAAAGATAGTTGAATATATGAATCTAAATTTAAAAAATAATATTTTTTTATTAATTAATAAAATTTTGAAACAACAATAATGATTGCGTTGATTATTTTAAATAAATATATCGTTATTATTATTTTTTTTGGGGGGAGGGGCGATCGGAATTTACTTAAAGCCAACTTTATGATCTCTGGATATTTAAATCTCAAAAGGTGGCAGCTCTATTTATAGTGCTAATCGAAAATTATATTTAAGAAAAATAATGGCCAACTTTTATGGGACCCTCTCCCAAACTTCAAACTCTTTAGTTCAATTTGGGGAAGTATGTGCCCCATCGCCCCCATTAAATTGCCTTCCGTTATGCTCAGAAATGTTAGTGTTTTCAATTTAGCAATATATAAATTATTTACAAAAATATATTTATACCAGAAGTCGCTGCTTGCCACAGAGGTCTAACAGCAACCTGTCAGTTTATATGCCGTAGTAGAAGGTTTGTGAGGATGGGGGATCCCAGCAGAAAAACAAAACGAACAACCATGTCTTTCCCCGGGGCTCGAACTCTGGTCCCTTAGATTAAAAAGATGAAAATTAGAAAACCAGAAATATTATCTTGCAAAGGATTACATTTCAACGTCTAAGTCAGATAATATCCTTTCTTTGATTTGTCATCCCGTTTTCCCATTTCTGCTTGGGATTAAGACCGAACCCACACAACTGCTGCAGATGCGCATTGTCCGTGGATAATTAACGACTCCCCGTGGGACGGCTTTGGTTGGAATTACCTTGGAATCACCTTTGTCTGTCTAGTTCTGTTCTCTTTTCTCAGTCTGCTTCTACTAATTGCTCAAAGAGAGAAAGCACTACTTCAGATTATTGGATTAGCATTCCCCCTTGGCACTCCCTGTCGGCAGAAATGGAACCTCAAGGCCCTCAAGTATGCGGTTTTCAAGCAACAGGTATCTAAAGGGTTAAACTATAGTAGTATAATTAAAAAATCGAAAAAATTTTCTTAAAAGAAACGATTCGCTCTTTAAAAAATTAAATGCTCGGTTGAAACTGCATTAATGTGTAAAGAAAATCATTAACGGAACCACAACTGAAAAATGTTTTACCGGTACGCCGTACCGGCCTACTTTCACCACTGCCTCTCATGACACTTTCATATGTGGAGACCTCAAAAGATTTCTTTCTCGTTTTCTGTTCCTACTGTTTTCTATTCAATGTAAGATCACATAATATACGTTTACACTTCGATCCACACCATAGTAATGGAAAGACAAATGCGAAATTTGGTATTAGACGTTTTGTTAAAAAGTGCAATTAGAAATAAAGAAGTTAATAAAATTTATCCCAGTTTCAATAATGTATCAGTATTGAAGTAAATGCATCTAGAACTTTTGACATCATGCTGTCAGATCTAATTAATTAATTATATGCATTTTTTAACATGCATTACATAGTATACATACTGTAACATATAACATATTTCCTGCAAATACACTTTGAAATATTGAGTGTTGAGCAATAAGACCAAGTGGTAAGAATTAAAGATTTTTAAATCTTAAAGTTGATAACACTGAACAACAAATTTTGACCTTTGGTGGGTTTCGGAAGTGCAATAGCAATTTCTCATGTAAATCGAGGTGCCGAATTTGAAAGTGACAACAAAAATGTTTGATTGGCTACGGTTTTCGATCTGTATTACGTCATTCGCTAATAAATAACTTTCGGGAGCTACAGATGCTATTTCCTGTTCCTGTTTCTTCCTTCTCTTCCTCTTCCTTCTCTGAGTTCACACCGTAGTGTTCTGGTGGCTCCGGGGACAGGCAAGTTTTACCCATGTGGTACTGGGCGGATGGCAGACGTATATTGGGATAGTTTTTTTGTCTACTTTTCCTTTTTAGTAATACCACTTCCCAGCGGAGGTGTGATACAAAAGTAACAGTCACTCACGTGGTTGGACGGTTTCTGCCATATCATAGGAATGGCAAATGGTATCGACCGTCTCTTGCCACTTAGCTGCGAAGACGTGTTGTACAACTATTACAAACTATATGCAGAGCCCAGCTCCTCTATTGATTTCCAATCTTACATCGAAAGTAAAGGTGGCAGGCCTTTTTGATGGCAGGCGTTATTTTACGCTTCTGTGACACAAAAATAACTTCACCACAAATGAGCAAATATAGTTTGTATTGTTCACACAAGAACGAGGCATATCGCTCACATACAGAACCCGCATACAATTATGAACGGATGATAAATGAGGAAGGGTAACTGCTGAATGATGCAATAGCTTCCGGCATTGCCTCGAATGATGCAATAGCTCTCTGGTATTGTGCCACCTCGGTGTTTCGTACAGTGCGCGAAAGACTCAAATCAGCATACACTGTATGCAGCCTCCTGTATTTTCAAAACAAGAGACAATCACCAATTTATACTGTCATAATCGTGTTTAGTGCCTCGAAATTAGTAGAAAACGACAATTTTCATTTCCGAAACATTTTCCGTGTTGTATAGTGTAATTGATATTAGCTTTAATACACTTTATTTTTTTCAAAAAGCTCTTATAAACAAATCTGAAAGTGTCGATTATTTTGCTGCGGAAATGTGACTCTTGAAAGATTTCTCAGTTGCACCTGTCTTGCGCAAAATGGGTTCATTTCAGTCCAAGAGCTCAGTGCGGGGAATTGGAAGAGGATCACTGTACAGTTGTTAGGAGATTGACGAAAGCTTTCCCGCCAAGGCCAGCTAGCATGTGCTAATCTAGCGTGTGCAAAGGGAGACATGGCTTAATGTTCGATGGCAGCCTTTCAAAGCTCATCGGTGTCCCTTTTGTCACAGAGGACAAAGTGGAGTTAGTGGAAACCTTTGACCACCTTTCTGTTGGCAAGTGGAAAAACTCGACAAATTTCTTCTCTCATTTAAAATAATAAATAAATTATCCCTCAAGCAGCTGCTTCCTGCAGATATCTGATAGAAGGCTGTCAGTTTAATACGCCATGGACAAGATCTGTGAGGTAGGAGAGACCTCAGCAGAAAGGCAAAACAAAGAGCCATGACTTACGCGGGGCTCGAACCCAGGTCTTTGATTAGTAGACAAGTACGCTAAGCATTCGGTTTCTCTTATTGATATTTCGAATGTAAAGTGTAAAAAATACATCTACAGGAGAAAAGGGCTATCACTTTGTACAGTCGCTCAAAAAAGTATCCGAACACTATGGTTGATTACAGAATTCCGAAAAAATATCCGGCAACGATTTTTTTAGAAATTAGTGATCTGGCAGCCTTCGTGTCACGTGACACGAAGGTTTCCAGATCACTAATTTCTAAAAAAAACATTTCAAACATTTCAAACCTTCCCCCCCATCTGAGAATGTTCCCCCCAGATATGTCCCTGTATGCATATAAACTGCTCTGCGAATGCGAAATAATCTAATAAAAGTAAATTTTAATAACTTTTCTTCATACAAAACGATGTTTTTGTAACTGTTGTTCCATTTTTATGAATTTTCCACAAGCCATTAAAAAGCAACAGGGAAGCAGGCTTCAGTGCAGTAGTTTTCTCCATTTTTTTGCTTGTACCACCATCTAGTCGGTTTCATTATCATCTTGTAACTTTTTAAAATAAACTGAGCTCCTCTCTACGACCAAATTCAAGGTCAGGCATGATACGCTAAAAGCTTTACTATTTAACTCATGAATAACAAACCGAGGGTCAACAGTAAGCTAAAATTCAAAAATTGCTTTGCCAGTGTAAGTTAACACCCACAGGATTTTGAAAGTTTAAACATTTCTCATGAATTTCCCTAATAAACGCAGTTGTCCATCAATCAGATTTTTAATTCTATTAAGCAAAATCACATAGAAACTTTATTTGGAAAAGAACTGTGATCACATTTTCCAAAATACAGACAACAACAGCTATGGTAAAATTCTTAGGACCAATACTTTTATCAAAAAAAGATATTCACTATTTCAGTCAGCCATGTGAGAACAGCAACAATTCCAACTCTAAACATTTCAGTGGAAATTTTGTCTACTCATGGATATTTATTTAGTTTTAATTTAGGGACAGCCAAAGCAAATTTACATAGCAATATAGGGCAAACTTTAAAGCCAGTAATTTATCTATTCTCATTACAAACAATGGAAGTTGAACAAAACCCCATTATTTTGAACACCACTACTCAACCACCTAACCATGACAGAATCCCCATCTTCCATTACCTTACATGTTTATCTCTCAATGCAGAAAAGCACGTAACAATGTGTGCCAATTTGTTTCTTTCCACACAATGCTCTGGTAGAGTTCTTTGTATTTGTACAAAATTTTGTCATAATTATTTTTCATTTCATTGTCAAAATTTTGCGTCACTGCGGTTGGAAATTATTGTATTAGCGCCAACGGCAGATGGAGTACTGCTGATGTGTACCACAAATGCAACGATATGCTTGCATCTACGAAACTGTGAGTTGCACACAGTTTGTACATTCCTCTATGAAAAACAAAAATGTACTATCAAATAGGAATTAATCTCACTGCAGTTATAATCATTTGTAGCATTTATGCAAGTGTGAAAAAAATCCATCCTTCTGCCGTCCGGACTCGAAATCTCTTGGTTACGCATCAGTTGTCGTACCATTGGGAGGAGCAATTCTACTTGCTTAAGAGTTTTTGATAAAAATAAATTTTAAAATTTTAAAATTACCTCTCTTTTTACATGGGCTCTGAAAAAGTAGAAAATAAACCTAAGGCATATCGATGGTACAATCAGTCACTGAGTTCGTATTCATTTCAAAGGAAGATAGAACGCCGGCAATATCGTTGTGTAGGTAAATCGGCGTCCTATCTTCCTTTGAAATGAATACGAACTCAATGACTGATTGAACCATCGATATGCCTTAGGTTTATTTTCTACTTTTTTAGAGCCCATGTAAAAAGAGAGGTAATTTTAAAATTTTAAAATTTATTTTTATCAGAAACTTTCTTACATCATTGACACATTTTGCCATCTCCTAACTTTACGCTCCTTAATTATCTCCTGAGTCAAGAAGGTAGAAAAGAGTTTCAAAATGAAGCTGAAGAGCGCTCGCCTGTGACCTTCTGTGATACAAAAGAGCAACGGGGCGTAAAACGTGTCATTCGTTCTGCCCAAATTCCAGTTGCTCACTCCAGACGAAGAACGGTCACAGCCAATCGCGATAATCACAGCATCTGGTGGCGCCTTCAGCAGGTGCTGGTTGGACTTTAACAGGACGCGACTTCTAAATTTGTCTTCATTGCTTCTCGCGGTATCCTGGCCCCAGTCCAGCCGACCGAACTCAGACATAGCTGTTGGTAGATCTCTGTTGTCCGCAAATAGCTTCGAATAGGCGAAAGCAACACCGGGTCAATGGGCAATGGAGAATTTAAAACATTTTTAGACCAATTGCATTTCTGAAATCAGATTTCAATATTCAGAAAATATTAGATGAACGTAAGAAGTTTGTTGCATTTTGTGTTGTATTCATTGATTCCAAAATGCAACGAATTGTCATTGCTAACATCATGCTTTGGTTTATTAATGCCTTTTGGTTATGGGAAAATTTTCTGCAAGATTTACTGAGACTAATAAAAGACCTATCAGTAATAACTCCAGGACAGTCTCTTGTATATCTAAGAAAAGTTTTACGTTTTCTGACAATTTTAATTAGCATCTCACATCTTATCAGTTTGGGTTGGGTTGTTTTACCTCTGAGCGGCACTTTTTTCCACACCATGGGCTAAATGGCCAGGTCAGATGGACCTCGAAGGTTCAGAGGTAATTGTGAGAGGGGACCCACTGGAACAGCTGTTGGGAGACAGATGGTAGCCTCCCATCAAGGCCATCCAGCGTGTACTTAACGTGCACAGGGTATGGCTCTCTCCCGCACACAGGGTCATTGCTTAACGTCCCATCCGACGGACTGTTAGGAGACCTGTTAGGAGACAGATGGAAGCCTCCCACCAAGCCCATTCAGTGTGTTCCTTAATCATCACAGGGTATAGATTTTCTTCACACAGGAATACTTCGCATTCTTACGGACGGCAACCTTTCTAAGCCAAATGGAGACTCTTTTCTCACCGAGAGCAGAACGGGGATTAGTCGAGAAAATTATCAACACAAGCCCAGTTTGGTCTCGAACTTGAGAACACCAGATTACGAGCCTAGCGCGTTACCAGACTAAGCCGACCCTGGCTGCCTTTGTATGTACGTATGTGTGCATCAGGGCCTGACCTAGGGGAGGGAGACAAGGGACCATGCCCCTACCCCCTTTCAGAATGCCAGTAAGGGTAAAAGACGAAAAAAATTAGTTATATTTCATGCATTTTTTAAGAAATATTTTAAAAGCCCATAAAACGGAGGGGGAAATATTATATTGCATTGGAAATCAAGTGTCTTGGCCCCTCATTTTACATCTTTTGGCCCGATTGTAATTCTTCTGTTTCCCTCGATTCACCTCGATTTTTTTAGATCCAGGCTTGTATAGTATGTATGTATTGTTTTAAAACAATATTTCTTCCATTCAGTTTTGTTAACAACCTGTTCGACTATCCGATAATATTGGTCGTCGTGCTGACGATCAGTAGTTTGGTTCAAACAGTGGTGTTATCCATCAGGTTCGATCCGGCAGGATAGTACCACTGGTTAGAACCATTTTTATTTAGACCAATTTTTAAGATCAATTACTTCAAAACTGAGCACTAAGGGAATTCTAAGAAGTGCATTTGCATATTTATGCCAAATATCTGAAATGAAATGAAAACCTTATTCTTACAGCTATGAGAAGTAAATGGGAAGAAAATCGTAATCGATTGTGAACATTCGTTCTTTATTTAAATATTGAGCCACTTCTCAATACATTAATTCAATGCTTCTTAAAAGATTTAGTTCCTAGCGAACAGGATCTAGAAATGAAATGTAACAGCAATGAGGAGGCAGCCGAAATGCCATTCCGATATATTTTTACTAGAAATTATTTTCAGATAAACAAAAGATTGCCTAATAGTGCAATCTGTAATTTCCCCCTTCTTTTCCAGTGGCGTTTAACAAAATTCCTACAAAATACATGCAATATATATATATTTACTAATTATTTTTTTAGATCCCTTCCTGATATTGAAATTTTCAAGTGGGCTTGGAAAGGCCGCCGTTCGACGGATGGGACGTTAAGCAGTGGCCCGTGTTTCCCAGAGAGCCATACCCTGCGCATGCTAAAGAACAAGTCGGATGGCCTTAATGGGAGGCTTTCATTTGTTTCTTAGCAGCTGTCCAATGGGTTCCCTTTCCCAACCTTCTTTGAATCCTTGTGACCCAAAGTGCTAAGAAATTCAGCCTTGAAAATGATAATGTAGCTTATTATGTGGAAAAGTGCTGCTCAGAGGTAAAGATATCCAGCGCATTCTTCAAAGGGAAGGGCAGAGGTAAAGCTATCCAGCACATTCTTCAAAGGGGAGGGTGGAAGATGCTTCACTGTCGACACGTCACTGCTCTTAAGTCTCACTTAGAAATTATAACCAACATCCAAACGTTATAATTTTTTACTTTTCTGCATAAATTATATTTCATTAAATTAATAATGCAAGAAAAAAAAATAATCAGTGAACCTGCTTTACAGAGAGAATGATGTCCTGGAAATATTCGCCGGCTTTTTGTTCTTCGGGAAGGTTTTTTCACCGTAAAGTTCCGTTTCCGTTATATTGCAAAGAAACTTTGTGCAGGAAATGTTTGTCTTAGCGCCTATTCTTCTACTTCACCGTTACTACTTTCATCGTTACTGATTTGAATAAAAAAAGTATGATATAAAGGTAGCAATAATAATCACATTCTTTAAACTAATTATTTCATATACCAAGTGATAAAGAAGTGATATTATTTCCCAAAAAACAATTTTAACAAATATTGAAATTAATTTAATAGCTTTTCTTATTGTAGTAAACTAAAACAAAAAACAAAACTTTAACGCTCTTTATTTTCCTGTGCATATTAAGACAACTTATTAAGTCCATTATCATGCATTTGTAGCTTTATCAACGTGTGTCACATATCTTAATTTAGCTACCAACGCTCTACGTTTTAGTAAAACCTATAAAACACACCATCTCCAGATCATTAAAACTTAACTGCTACTCATACATAGACTGTGAGTGTCTGTTGTTTCTATACCCTTAAAAAAATTTGACAACGGAAGTTTATTTTTAGTATCCCAGTAGGTCATCTGTTCTCAGATGCTATCATCCACTTTTTGTTGGAGAGCACCAAATCTTTTCTTGGCAAATGGGTTTAAAAGATCCTTTTAACTTCATCAGTAGAGCAGTAATAAATTCCTTTCTGGTAAAGTAAATGGAGCAAGTAAATTCTGCATTCTGTTAAATTTAAAACAGTGAAAAATTAAAAAAAACTAAACCTACTGATGTTTTAAAAACCGATTTAAAGACAAAGTTCCCAGAACAGTTTTGATATTGCGAGCCAGTTTAACTTCATATTCTTCAAGCGAACACACCGCTACAGATGGGAACTCGGATTCGGGATCTCCCGTTACGCGCCAGTTGCTCTAGATTTATTACAAACAACAATCACTGTAGTGAGTTTCATTCTTACAGAATTGTTTTTTCAAATTGGTTGCCGGACTACGGCGTAAGAGGTGATTTCCATCCAGAGCTCTGCCCACGGTCAGTAGGGGACACCGATGGCCTTGGAAAGACCACCGTCCGTTGGATGGAACGTTAAGCCGTGGGCCCGTGTGCAGGAAAGCCATACCCTGTGCACGTTAAAGAACACGCTGGATGCCTTGACGGGGAGGCTACCATCTGCTTCCCAGCAGCTGTTCCAGTGGGTTCCCTCCCCCAACCTTCTCTGATCCTTCGGGCTCCTTGTGACCTGGCCATTAAGCCCATGGTGTGCAAAAAAAGTGCTGCTCAGAGATAAAACAACCCAATACATCCAGAGCTTCGATGCTGTGCATCTGAATAACCCAAGTTATAGTATCAGTTGATATGTAGTTATAAAAACTTGGTTCTCGTCAGTATAAATAACGAATGAGCTCTCTGACACTTCGAATCACATGCTAAAGCTTCATAGCACAACTATCATAACCTTCCTTAAGCAAGGGTGAATTGTTCCCACCATAGCTCAAACTATAGAGCAACTGGCTCATAACCAGGAGTTCCCGTGAAGTAGACGGGTGAATTTTTTTCCCTCTTTCCTAATTATGTAACTAAGTTGTTTGTAAGGGGTTAGTAGAAAATATTTCTCATTCTTCACCATCTCCTTAGTTGCAAAGGAAGTATTTCCTAAAGTAGGATCCTAATCTCAGTTTCTTTCTTCGTTTACTTTTCTTTCCAAATGATTTCCCATAGTTCACATTTGGAATGCAACGGCATCCAGAATATATGATTAAGAGGCGAGGTATATTCGTAGGATAAAAATATGCTCATGGAAATATTACTGGCATCACTGACTCCGGGTTTTTAAATTCTCAGGGGGGAGGGGGGTGGCTCACATACAATAACAGGATACCAGACCTATTTATTTTATCTGTTAGATATTTAATAGAAAATTTTCAGGGGCACCCTGATCCCTCAGCCCCCCCCCCCCCCGTACTCGACGCTAATGATTAGCATATTTTGAAGTGTGGCATCAGCACGAAACAGTGGCGTAGAAAAAGTGTGTAAGGAAATTGAGGGTTTAATTCTTCACCTTGGGAGAAATTTTTCTCAAATAATTCATTATTTCATTATGCATTAAAAAAAATATACATTGATGAATACACTGAAAATGATGATATACTAATTTTAAGAAGAAAAGGTAACAAAAATGCAACGACTTCCATATTTAGTGGTTATTCTTCAGGTACTTCCATGTTAATAGCTAGGTGGACTTGAAGCTTCAAAATTTAGTTCAAGTTTGGCTTATTCATTAAACCTAGTTTCAAAATAAACTGGCGAATAATTTTAGCCATTTTTCTTTTTCTTTTTTGAAATTAAGTATTTCAATGAATAAAATCTGCATTTCATAATTATACTACAGTTTTACTTTAAACGTTATTCTTATCGAAGATATTTCTTTTGTACACTTTTTTTAATTCTCTCACTCATACGGAAAGAGTGAAGTAAAAGATAATTTATGATAAAATTTAAAAAATTGCATTGAACAATTTATCAGTTACATAAATGCTAAACAAAATCTTGAAGAAACACGTATATTACCATGAAACATGAAAGATAAAACATCTGCTTTGGCGAATATAGAATGCTCATTTTAAAATAGAATGTAATTTTCTGATTTATGAATCTTCTAAGGTGGAAATTTGAACTAAAAGATGATTCGGAAAACTCAAATATTAATATTTCATCAGCATTTATCTATCACCGATTTTTTTCATTTTTCTCTTTAAACCAAAATATTGCGTTTGTCTCATCCAATTCCTGGGGGTAAGGGGGGGGGGACAAATCGATACCGTTAATGCAAAGCTTTGATCACTGCACTCTGCTACCAAAATTTCAAATTTCTAGGAAGAATAGATGATTTGCAATAGCTGTTTAAAACATTTTTCACTTTAGTTCTCTCTAAGAGGGTCGGATCTAGAAGAGAGGGGAAGAGGGGGTAGTGCCATCCATCTCTTAGGACAATGGTTCTCAACCTTTTATGCTTCACGTATCTCCTGGAAATGTGTATATAACTGACGTACCCTTTATATCAGGCATATCAAACTCGTTAACCACCGAGGGCCATGTTAAGTATTATATATTAAATCGCGGGCCGCAAAACAAAAAAAACCAGATGAAAATTGTTATATGCAAACTAGACTAGAACGCAGTAGTCGTTCACTGACTGCTAACGAATAGCTTCCGACTCTACTGGCATTTCGTGACTCATTGCCATGCGCAAAGTACGTACATTTGAATGACCTCGAGACATGTGTATACATGTCGGAGCCCGATCGTAGAATTGCTCATATCATGAAATGCCACTATTTCATGAAATGATCGGGCATTTCATGATATGAGCAATTCTACGATCGGGCTCCGACATATACATTTATGCGCAATAATTTCCTTTATATATAAATGGAAATGTTTTCTGAAATACGTTTATTTAATTCATGTACCGTGTACGTACTTATAACTTTAATTAAAGAATCCAGTGTTGTCAAAAGTTAAATAAACGTAGTGGTTATCAATCTTGGCGGGCCGCGTGTTTGACATGCCTGCTTTATATAGATAGATAAAACTAGAGTTATAGTATAAGAATCCCAATTTAGCAACTTTGTTACTAGATCTAGCGACGTTTGAGCTCTCACGGCGTACCCCAAAAAATTTTACCACGTACCCTCAAGGGATACGCATATCCCGCATTGAGAACCCCTAATGTATACAGTTGAGAAATTTCTCAACAATTAAACTACCAGTATTATTTCGTACTAAATTAATATAAGTAACATAACTTTCGTTTAATCGCCGTTGTTGTTGTTGAGATTAGAACCTATCGTGAATGGATGAACCTTTCCGGAAGCATCCGAAAGTATTAAATGTAGTGAATGTAGTGATATGTAGTCAAAGCTTAAACGCAATTTCTTTCCACTAAGACAATGGTTCTCAACCTTTTATGCTTCACGTACCTCCTGGAAATGTGTATCCTGGAAATGTGTATCCTCCTGGAACTGACGTACCCCTTGTATAGATAGATAAAACTATAGTTATAGTATAAGAATGCCAACTTAGCAACTTTGTTACTAGATCTAGCGACCTTTGAGCTCTCACGACGTACCCCAAAAAATTTTACTTCGTACCCCACATTAGGAACCCCTGTCTTAGGAGAATATTAGTAAGAGGAAATTAGGCGAAAATTCTTAAACTAGTACATATTTCACTAATATTTCAAGAATTTTTAAAGACCTCTGTAATGGAGGAGAAAACTGAAATTCGGTTTCTTGCTCCCTCCTTCATTTTTTTCTAGATCCGGCCTTCTGTCTAAGAATGGAAATTAAAATTATTGGAGGATTCGGAGGATGAGAATCCTAATATTTCATTAGTGCCTATCCAAACCAAAGAAAGTTTTTATTAACTCTTATTAAAAACCAAAATATTGAATAAAATATACATTAACGTAATTTTTACTACGAATTGTAACGAATAATAATGAAATAAACATAATATTTACAATGATTTCTCTGCACTGAATGCAGTAATTTAAAAGAATTTTTATTTTCGAAAACATACTTTCTGTTTTGATAATTGTGACTGCCTATTGATATTCAAGTGTAACAAGTAATGGAAATATTGAAAGTTATAAAAAAAGTTCTTGATTACATAAGATTAGCAGACTGAGTTATGAGTTACATTTGAGCAATGACATTTGGCGTAAAGACATCTGTAACTATTGTGTTGCTGGTAGAAGTGGGTGTGTGTGTGTGGGGGGGGAGTGCGCAAAAATGGAGCTTGACTCATGCGCATTAATTTATATTTTCTTATTTCACACTCTATAAGAATTCTGTAATTCAAAGAATTCTTTTTCAACTCGTATGTGATAAACTTTAAAATGAATGTTAAAAATCAAAAATAATATGAAATTTTAATGGGACAAATACCAGTTTGTGTCACGTTTTCAGTGGAATCTTTGTGAGAACTTTATTTCAATTAAAAATTGTTCACAATTTTTCATTTTCCTCGCCCTAAAAAGTGAAAAATACATTATATTAACGCTAATGTTATCAACACGTCAAATTACATTAAAAAATGAAACTACGATTTTAAATTATGTAATGAAAATATATTTAAATGAATATTAATTAAAACAATCATTATATTTAAAAACGTGACAACATTGGTATAAAAAAAAAATGTCGACTTCGGTTATAGACCACTTATGGGGAAAAACAAAATGCCTGGTACGAGTTTTTCTGAAGAATTACCCGAAATTTCGAATTCATTCTTCAGAAAAATTTTCGTTCTTTTTTAAGTACTGATGAGCGAACTGTCGTGCTAGCAATACTAACTGCTTATAAATGCTCATTACAAATACTCACTGCTTATAAATGCTCATTACAAATACTCACTGCTTATAAATGCTCATTACAAATACTCACTGCTTATAAATAACGAAGGAAGAGAGCATCTCTTGATTCTTATTTATACCAGTTCCATATTTCTGGATGAAAGATATCAGCAAGCACGAACAAAATAGCAAATTACAAGCTTCTAAAGAAATATTTAGTGGATAGCGCGTTTGGCTACTAATTAAAGAGACTTGGGTTCGAGCCCCGGGTAAGACACGATTGTTTATCTGCTGAGATCGCGCCATCCTCACAGCCCTTCTATTATGGCGTATTAAATTGACAGGCTCCTGTCAGACCTCTATGGCAAGCAACTGCTTGAGGATTGCTGATTTTTATTTTTTAAGATATCGGATTTATAATTTTTTTAATTTGAAAAGTTTTTAGGAACTTTCGTTTAGAAAAAGGAGTAATTGGAATGAAGAAACATTTTTCAACAAAAAAAAACCCCTTAAAGTTTATGGTTACAGACAATTCTGTGCATCTACTTTTAAACTGGACTCAACATAATAAAAATTTAAAGAATGTTATTAAAAATCAAATGTTCAAGTTTAAAAAAAAGTCTGAATTTGTGTCACGTTTTCAGTAGAATCTTTGTGACAGCTTTTTTTATAAATTAAAAAATGTAAAATTTTTTTATTTTCCTCGCCCTAAAAAGTGAAAAATAAAATACATCGATGGTTAAATTACGTATTAATTCATATTCACATGAACACGAATTCGTATTACTTTGTTATTAACGAAGCTTGAGCAGCACGAACGGAGAATGCTTCGTAACCTTCCACATCGCATATTTCTCTCGTCTCTTCCGTAGTTTTAAATCATTTTTTCCAGTAATAACTTAAAATTACAAGAACTTTAACCCCCTCGTACAATTTTCTAACAATGGAAACCAAGACTCCGATACTTTTAATAGCTATGGACTGAATCAGTGGACTTTATACTTTCTCTTAGTACTACATTGAGATGTATACAAATGCAACACGGTTGTGTTACAGTAGACACTTTATTTGGCGAAAAACTCACAGACTTATGAATCACTCAAGTACTTGCGACTACTTTCATTTTAATCGTTTAAGGACAAATTCATTTGGTTATTTGAAATCACGTTTGCCTTTTGTTTACTTTTTCTATATTTAAATAGGTTTACGATAACCTTAGAATTTAACAACTGTGAAGAAGTCTTTCGGTAAATTGAAATGGACCTTATGTACAATCGCTCAAAAAAATATCCGAACACTGATCTGGCAACCTTCGTGTCACGTGACACGAAGTTGCCAGATCATTAATTTCTAAAAAAAATCGTTGCCAGATATTTTTTCTGAATTCTGTAATCAACTATAGTGTTCGGATACTATTTTGAGCGACTGTAGGTGGTCATATTATTTTGATACTAGATCTGTAGGCTCACTCACGGAAATATTGAACGTGTGCAGTTACCGTTCACAGCAAACTGGAGCGTGTGCAGTAACTGCACACGCTCCAGTTTGCTGTGAACGGTAACTGGAGCGTGTACAGTTGCTGTACACGCTCCAGATATTTTTCCTGAATTCTCTAAATCAACCATAGTGTTCGGATACTTTTTTGAGCGACTGTACGTATAAATTGCTTATTCCAGTATTGTGAATCTATGAATTTCATAATTCTCTCGAAAGAAATTTTCCACGATAATAAAAACGCCACATTAGGGTTCGCTTTGTTCTAGTCTAGGCCCGTCCAAACTGCGGCTCATTACAAAAGTGCTTGCTGATCATAAAACAAGCAATCAATATAATGAATGTGGCTCATTTCTTCCAATTTTTGGGCGAAACATTTTTAGATGAATAACGAAACGATTTCGCCAATTTATAGCACTCATTAAAAACGTATAGTTTTGCTTTTTTAATCAAGATATTTTTCTTGATTCCTTAAAAACAATTTTTTCCAGTTCATTACTCGTCAAAAATGCGTCTTTTCGTTTTTAAGTATAGAATTTTTCCTGCTCCACTTTAAGAATATTTTTTCCCTAGTGGCTCTTCACTAAATTTGTGCTGGAAGAACCTGCTCTAGTTGAAAAGAATTTTGACCTAGCACTTCGATGATATCAGCCCAGTTCTCATTAGATTGGGATCGTATTACATTCTAACTATTAGGTTTCTTTCAGGAGGGTTGTTTTACCTCTGAGCGGCACTTTTTTGCACACCATGGGCTAAATGGCCAGGTCACAAGGACCCCGAAGGCTCAGAGAATGTTGGGGAAGGGGACCCACTGGAACAGCTGTTGGGAGACAGATGGTAGCCTCCCGTCAAGGCCATCCAGCGTGTTCTTCAACGTGCACAGGGTATGGCTCTCCCGCACACGGGGCCACGGCTTAACGCCCCCTCCGACGGAGGGCCGACCTTTCCAAGCCCATCAGTGTCCCCTACTGACCGTGGGCAGGGCGAGGAATTTTGCGGAGATAAATTTCAACGCTGACCTAGCTGGGACTCGAAACTGGGAACTACAGCGTGATTACAAGCCTGGCGCGCTACAGACTGAGCCACCCCCGCCCCACTCTTCCAGGAGGAAAATGCTTCATTAATATTATGACGTCCTGAGATAAAATCACACATTTCAATAAACTTAGATAAAGTAGGAGAAAAGTAATTGCTGTGCTTAATCATAAATGGTAGCAGGAACTAAATAACTTAATACCTTGATGAACACTCAGTAGTATACTCCTGTAGTATGAATCTAAGATGCAAAGTTAGAAAAGATATTAACCGGGTTGACAACAATGTTAGTGGCCTTTCGCTGGAAATGTTGTCCCAATGAGAAATGCAATTTCGCGAGGAGATGACGGAACAGGAAATGCTGGCAGATTCAGTTAACAATGTAAGTACTGATTTCATATAACCACTGAAACTAGCTATCGATTGCGTGAGATATTAAGAAAACGGAACACTGCACAGTGACAGTGGTTAGCTTTTGGGATGAGCGGAACCAGATATATCATATGCATCTGTACATGCGTGGCCGGATCTAGGGAGGGGCGGGCAAGGAAGTCATGTCCTCCTCTTTCTCCTCTTTCAGAATGCTGGTAAGAATAATAGAGGAAAAAAAATAAAGAAATGTTTTAAAGATCGTAAAACGGAGGGGTGAAATGTTGTAATGCATTGGAAATCCAGTCTCTCGGAATCCAGTCACTTTTAGATTTTTCCGGCTTGATTGTGTTTCTTGCCCTCCCCCGCCCCCTCAATCTTTTTCCAGATCCGGGTCTGTGTACATGTATGCAGAGATACGTATCGAGTTCAAATCTTTGGTAAAATACTGAAGTTTGTGCAGTTCGTATAGAGGTCCCCCCCTCTTTTAGGATAAAGTAGCAGGTCTTCTCTTTGGGAATTTGAACGGAGAAAATTGTTGAACGTCATCTGTGAAGTTCTCCTAGTCCTTACAGCCACTAAAGGAATAGAGAATGTTGGCTGAGGATCAAAGGGTTTCGAGACACGGATAAGGTATGGAAGTTTCTGTTATCTTTTCTTCTCGATTTTCTCTAAAGGCATGTTATACTGACAGATTGTTGTTGGACCTCTGTGGCCAGCAGCTGCTCGAAGGCTAATTTTTAATTGTAGATAATAACCAGTATCTCTGTGGTAAAAGCTCTGCTCTTGTGTCAGATATTCCAAATCGTTTTTACGCATTCTGGTTTTATGTGTTTTTGTTCAGAGATAATGTTTTATGATGGATTCCTATCCATGATGTTATCGATTCAGATCTAAAAGCAAAATCATTATAATCTCAAGTTTAGTTTTGTCGGATTAAGAAGATAAACCATGCCTCAATTTCCGAGTCCTGTTTCGATATGAGTTTGGTTAAAATGTGTGATGTGAAGAATCATGTTTTTGTCAGAAGTCTGATAGATAATTTGATCATAAAGAGAAGAAGCATTGGAAATCAGAAATTCTTTTAATGGCTAAAGTACAGAAACTTGTGCTGTAAAAAGGTTTTACATATTTTTACAAATGCAAATATATTTTCTTTATATACAATATTAAATAATGGTAATTTTTTTCTGCTAGTAGTCAAGCCAGGAATCTTTTAAAAGGGTGTTGAGCGAGTGTATGGGGGAGTAGATGAACTATAAATAATACATTTTTTTTAATTTTTTATAAAACGACAACAGATCTAATTCTAAATCCGAACTACTTACTTTAAAATTTGATGAATCGCTTGAGCTAATATTTATTTACTACCTTTGGTTTAAGCGTAGAACTCTTCTTGGTCAAGAAATCAGAATTCATTTCTCGAAATTGTTGATAAAATAATTTTAGAAATGGGAATAATCCGTTCTCTCTTTTGGCTCTCTCTTTTCCGCCATCCGTCGGATGGGACGTTGTGTCTGCACAGGCATGTTGTGTGCACAGGGCATGGCTCTCCCGTGTGCGGAAATTCTCTCCGCACACGGGAGAGCCATGCCCTGTGCACGCTAAAGAACACGCTGGATGGCCTTGACAGGAGACTATCATCTGTCTCCCAGCAGCTGTTCCAGTGGGTCATCTCTTCCAACCTTCTCTGAGTCTTCGGGGTCCTTGTGATCTGGCCATTTAGCCCATGGTGTGCAAAAAGTGCCGCTCAGAGGTAAAACACCCAACCCAAATCCGTTCTCTCGAACGACAGAATTTTCGATTGACATTTGGTGATTTTCGTGTATACTCCGTTTGTCACCTTAATTAAAAATTTCACTTTTTCCTTGTTTAAGCGTAAAATTAAAAATACTTTACTTTTCATATCCTAAGGGAAAGATTGCATTGTGTGACTGTTTTTATCTTTGAACAGCATTTTTAATATAATGAATGCAACTGGATGAATGGTCAGGTCATAAGGACCGCCAAGGGCTCTAACCTGGTTAGGGGAAGGGGTCCTCTGGAGAAATGTTACGAAACAGATGGAACTTTCTTCTATGGTTACCTAGAGTGGTCTTTAATGTCGACAGAGTATCCTTTTGACACGGAAGCAAGGATTCGGCTGGTTTACTTTTGATTGGAACTTATTTTGCACATAGTGGGTTAAATAACCAGGTCGCAATGGCTCAGAGAAGGTAGTAGGAAGAGGACCCACGGGGCAGCTGTTAGGAGACAGATAGAAACCTCTAGTCAAGGACATCCAAAGAGTTCTTTAATGTACACAGGGTGTGGCTCTGCTGCACACGGAATCACGGCTTTACGTCCCATCAGATGGACGGCGGACTTTGCAAACCAATAGATGTCCTCTTTCTAACCAAGGGCAGGATGGGCTTTAGCGGAGATAAATCTCGACGCTGACAAAAGTGGGACTGGAACCAGGGAACTGCAACGGAACAACAGATTTAGGTCCCGTGTTTGACGTACTCCAAGGGAAGAAGAAGATATTCAAACTCATATGCACCCTTTCCCTTGGATATTTCTTGTGGCCTGAAATATTTTCTGTTGTTGGTTAAATGGTTTAATTTCGAGATCGTATTGTAATCTTTCAGAGAACAAGATTTAAAGAAAAAAAATATCGATATAAACAAGTAGGATTTACTGGCTGGCAACATAAAAATATTTTTTCTCTATTTCTTTAAAATTTTTCTTCTATTTATTTCCTATAATTTTTTTTCCTATTTATTTAAACATATTAAAATATATTAAAATATTAAATATATTAAAATATTTTTTTTCCTGTTTATTTAAAATAATGACTCTTTTCTTGCAGGTGCAAATTATTGCAATTTCCGCCTGTGATGTTAGCCAATCATCAGTAAGAGACTTAAATTCCTGATTTCAGTCGTATTCAAAGTCTTTACCCTGTTCTTTATCCGCTGATAGATGTCTTAATAAGTTTGGCCTTTTCGAATTGTTTTTCCCAGGAACCTAAATAAGAGAACGTGCTGCAATTTTAATATTTTTCTTCGAGAATTTGAAAAGATGTGTTCCATTTTTAAAAGACAAAATGCGGAAGAAAAAATTAAACTTCCAATAATGCACGCAATAAGAATTTATAAAAGGAGGCAAAAAGACAGCAAGATACATGATCTTTTGCTTACTGGTCTGTTGTTTAGTATCTGTTAACGTTTCCAGGCGGAGAAAAATCATAGTTTCTGTAAAGTCGCTCCAGATGTGGGTCGATGATACGAAAAATATGTTTGGCACAGGAGACATAAGTTAATATATCGAATATCCTTTCTAGATTTAGACAATTTGGTCACTGCTACCTGAAAGAAAAAAGAAAACCTTTTTGGCCGTTAGTTATTAGTTACAATATTAAATTGCTGCACGTGAAGTCTAAAATAGGTCATCTGTTTATTCTCTCGGAAATATTATCTGCATTTTTATGTTCTTGCCAGTGTTTTTTTTTCACGTGTTTACCTCCGAATCCTTTCTCTCATCACATTGTGTCTTTGTGTGCGCTTTGTTTTAGGCTACGGCAGTGTTTCCAAACCGGAAGCCGTGCCTCCACCTCCCCCATTCCTCCACTCATCTAAGAGCAGCTTGCGGAGGAGAGCCACCCTCCACTCGCCACGTGCCTCTCGAGCTGGGTCACGTCATCCCGGCTAAATGTGTCTCTGAGCGCCGAGTTCTTTACAGTGAGCCAAAGAGGCAAGCAGAAGCGACGAGTGCGTCCTTTTTCTCTCTCTCTCGCAGGTGAGTAGCGACCTTTTGATGCCTTCTATGGAGACACTTGCATGCCTCGGTTCCTCACTTCCCTTCAGGTGCTCGTCTCTTCCGGCGTGTTGCTCCGTGAGGATTCACTCCGGTTCCTTTTCTCACTCTTTCTTACTTCCATTTCATTTTTGGTCGATTGCCACTCTCTCACGATCCCTATGCCAGGAATGGATAATCTCTTGACTCGCTGAGGATCTGCATTTCAGTGAATTGCTTACTCTTGCTGCTCGAAAGTTCTAGAAAAGTTTTGCGCTTTTTCTGACATCTGGTTTGAGTGATTACCAAGTTATTAGAAATTAAAGAAATTTGACGACAGGTAACGTAAGGGTTTTCATATATTTGCATTCTCCTTTTGTATTAATGAGAGTTTCGGGAAGAATGTATTGTTTCCTTTCTGTTTCAGCTGAAGCAGATGAGATATTAATTTTAGAAGTTAGGAATATATTTTCTGATGGAGTGAAAACCTTTATATAAGGCCTTTCTGGTAATCAAGAATTTTGAGCACTGTAACAAGGAACCTTTTTGTGATCATGATAGTGATTACTGAAGCTAGAGGAAAAAATAAACTGATGAACTGAATTCAGGTTTCACTCTTTCAACACTTACAACATAGTTAATGGTTCAAAAGGAAAAGAATTATTTAAAAATGCTCAAAAAAAGTAAAGACAGTTACGACACTACACGATAAAGATATTTACTACTGAATCAATACTGATAATCTCAGTGCCCTAGAGAAGGGGGGTGGGGGGGGGGGAGTTAGCTCTTGAAATGCAAATAATAATTCTCAGTTTGTGTATTTTCTTCTTTTTTTGTCATTTAGTTAAATAGTGCCTTAGTTATCAGCTTCAATGTTGTATGTTATCAGCTTCAATGATTTCAATTGAAATTAATGAAACCAACGAGTTTCGAAGTTAAATGCAATATATAAAAATCATAATGTTGCGTTTCTCTTATGAAAGTTATGAAACGGTGATCAAACAATTTCCATGGCCTTATTTAAATGAATGAAATTTCATGAATTTGTATCTAAATTTAACAATTATTGTTGTTAGAAGAAAAGAACTTTACCACCAATCATAGTTCACTAAATTATTCTAAGAGAATGATGAATTTTTTTCTGTGGGTGGAAAACATACGCCATGTTTTATTGTAGGAAGTTTAATCTGTCGCAAGGGTATTTGGAGTCATTGCTAATATTGGTAAAGCAGAAGTTTTCTGATCATTCCTGAAAGTGGGAATAAACTTAAAAGCTCTTTAAGGAAAAATGGGTTAGAAATATTTTATAATTGCTTTAAAAGGAAACATTTTGATAAAACGTATGGCTATAAAGATAATATTATTTGTAAGAAAGAAAATAGGAAACAGTTCTGATCATATAGAAGATCAGTGAATGTGAATGAGGAGAAGAGGAGGAACGTGAGGATGATGTAGCAACACGTCAAGAAATTAAAGCCATGTTTGGTGTTTAGAAGGTTTGAGGGAAAATGCTTTATTTTCTTTCTGATTCAGTTGATTAGATATTAATTTTAGAAAACTTGGTTTGGAATTAAAGGAATTCTTTTGCAAATTAAAACTGTTTAAATTGCAATTATTGAGAATGGAAGAAAAATCTTCGCAAAGAAAGATAAGCTGAATTCAAATATAAATTGAATTTATCCACAGAAACGCCACGGAATGATTCCCATTGAATCGAGAAGCTTTATGTTATACCTTATGTATCTGGCCGCTTTTTTTACTCTAGCCGTCCCGTGGCCGAGTGGTTAGCGCGCTTGGCTACTGATCTACTGGACCTGGGTTCGAGCCCGGATAAGGCATGGATGTTCGTGTCGTTTTTCTGCTGAGGTCCTGCCATCCTCTCAGACCTTCTACTCTGGCATATAAACTGACAGGCTCCTGTCAGACCTCTGTGGCAAGCAGCTGCTTGAGGGGGTATTTATTTATAAATATTAATGAGACCAGTATGTGAATGTCCTTGTTTCGTCAGTGTGTACGTGAATGTAATTATTTGCATACGAAGCAAAAATGTTTATGTAACTTTTGCTTCTTAGTCCGTTGTGGTGAGAATTTTCTCTCTTTTTTTTTAAAAAAAAACAAGCATAAATTATCGCCCAACAATATATAACGTCTGAATTGTCGTCTATGTGTATTGTAATCTTTCAGAGAAAAATATCGATATAAACAAATTAGGATTTACTGGCTGGCCAAATGACAACATAAATTTTGCTACGTCAAAGATTGGTTTGGTATTAAAGGAATTCTTTTGTAAATTGAAACAGTTTAAATTGCAATTATTGGAAATGTAAGAAACCTTTTCGCAAAGAATGGAAGGTGAAGCTCATTCATAATGATGTTATTGTTTCATTGCTTCTGTTTCTTTAGAAATTTAAATCAAAATTTTATTACTAAACATAAAAATAAATGTAATCGAATTGCTGTAATGCCATTAAAGGGAAAAATAGCGCAAACTTTTAAAATTCCTATACTTAAAAATAGTTCTTAAAGAGAAACGAATCTGAAGTTTTCCAGAGCGCAAAATCTTCGCTATTTTTTCGATCTAAAATTGACAACATAATGTAAACATTGCAACCATCATTCAAGAAGGCTGTAGACGTCATCGCTACTGAGTGTGAATATTCACACGTTTGAAACAATGTAGGTGACTTTATCATAAAATACAGACATTAATAAAAAATCGTTTTAAAACAAATAAAACTCATTTTACTTTTGAAAAGTTGCATCTATCGAAATTTTAAAATATTTTGCCTGCTTTTATCTGTATGTTTGTGTGAACAAAACAATGATGACTGCTATGAAAACGATTAAATATTTTTAATCTCCATCGACTGAAACGAAAAGAAATTGTTGGTAATTTTACAGATTTATTCTTTTTGTTCTATGTGAAAATATTAGAGAATTTATATTCGTTTTGAAATAGTCCATTTTTTTTTATAAAGATGTTTAATTCCAAAATATCAATCTTCATAAACATTTAATTCCAATTCTTAAAATAAGAAAGTTTTTATCTTCCCCGGCAATTAATTACCTTTTTAATCATTAGTCGTCATAGAACTAGTTTTTACGTTTACGGAGGATCACTAAACATGATGGTGGGAACAGTAATAAAATCAATATCACTTTTTCTGCTGTAACATTTCGGGAGTTAAGCCCCATATGCCGCTGCAAACGTCACTTCTGATTGCGATACCATGTTAAATATTAGCACAAAACAACATTCTCAGTAAAAGTTTCTTTTATTGAATACAGAGGATCCCCACTTACGATATTAATCCGTCCCAGAGACCCCATCGTACTGTGAAATATCGAAATGCATTGTTTTTGGTATTCCGTTCTAAGACCTCGGAAGTTGAAATTTGACCACTAAATTTCGCCATGTAACCAAGCTATTGCCATCTGAAAAAGCTGATGTTTACAATGGAAATCATTCTATATAGATTGCTAAATAAATAAACATTAAAATATGATTAAAGCTTACAAAAATGAAAAAAGAAAGTAAAAAATGCTGAAAGTAAATAAAAAAGAAAGGAAGTAAATAAAAGTGACGAAGTCTCAATCTCAATCTCCTTCCATCCAGATGTCAGGATAAGCTTCAGGATCTTGTGTTCTTCCTGACCTGATCGCTGCCTCTTGCTACTTCATTTGAAAAAACCGTCCAAAGTCGTTTGGTTTTGACGCTTTATTTGAAGGTTTTTGAATCAACTTAACACTTGATTTTCAACAGGTCACCAGTTCAGTAGTTTCAATGTCGGTATTTTTTTCTTACTGTACTCTTCACGATGTACTACGCTCCAAACATGACCTTAATTTCTTGAGGTATTGCTACATGTTTATCTTCCTCGTTTTCCTCCTCTCCACTGTAAAGCTCACTGATCTTCTCTCACGGAATACCCTAAACAAGCTGACTGCCTTGCTTCTGTTATTATTTTATCAATCGCGATGACATTGTCCATAAAGAACAGCAATACCTCTACCATTTCAGCAGCTTATATTTACGTGTTGCAGTTTTTCCCAACAATCGTAAAATTGCATACTTATCATACAGTGAATCTTATTTCATTTTGGAGAATCCTTTGTAAAGTGATCTGATCGTATGCTAAACTAATCGTAAAGCGGAAGTCCACTGTACCAGTAAAAATGCATTCAGTTTTTGTAGTGATATTGCAAGTTTATAGTAATCTGAAGCTTCCTAGAGTGATAAGAACTTTCTGGGTTTCATCAATGAACACTGGTCAGTAACGATGAATCTTCAACTGCTCTTCTCTATCTAAAATTGCCACCTAAAATAAACATTGCAACCATTATTCAACAGCTGAAGAGTTCATGACCACTGGCTGGGAACATTCATACGCCAAAAACACGGTACATGATTTTTCCATAAAGTAAAGATATTAATAAAAACTTGTTTCACAACAAATAAATCAAATCTATTTTTTTCCTCACTACAGTCTTTGCTGCTCGTATTCCATAAATCCTTAAATACAAGTGGAATTTTTATGTGTTGTTTAGGTTTAGAAATTATCTCCGTAACAGCCTGATAATCAAGAGAAGAAAATCTTAACATTTCAGTGGCTCCTCCAACGACATTTTTCTGCATTCGTTGTTCATGGTTGTCAGTATTGCTGTCATGAGAATTTGTTCTTCAGTGTTCAAAAGATCGGAAGTGCTTAGGAATTTTGGAGTATGCAATTTGGAGAGTGTTTTGTTAAGAGAATATTGCTTTCTGACATTTACTAGCAAAATATCTTGTTGAAATTCAAAGGGTTATTGAAGTGGAAAAAATAGAATTTGCTTTAAGAAAAAGAAGGAAGGAGAATTCGATCAGAGATAGAGACGCGGTTTTTTAACCCAACACGGACGACATCGGGGAAACAACAAGGGGGCAACATGGGGGTAAACACCATGGAGAGAGAGCAGTGTGAGAAATGTGGGACCAGGGATCAAGTAATTGATAAATTAAGGTACAGTCGCTCAAAAAAGTATCCGAACACTATGGTTGATTACAGAATTCAGAAAAAATATCTGGCCACGATTTTTTTAAAAATTAGTGATCTGGCAACCTTCAACACCAAGATTACCAGATCACTAATTTCTAAAAAAATCGTGGCAAGATATTTTTTCTGAATTCTGTAATCAACCATGGTGTTCGGATACTCTTTTGAGCGACTGTAGGTGGTCATATTATTTTGATACCAGATCGTGTGGGCTCACTCACGGAAATATTGAGCGTGTGCAGTTACCGTTTACAGCAAACTGGAGCGTGTGCAGTTATTGCACACACTCCAGTTTGCTGTGAAAGGTAACTGGAGCGTGTACAGTTGCTGTACACGCTCCAGATATTTTTCCTGAATTCTGTAATCACTTGACACGAAGGTTGCCAGATCACTAATTTCTAAAAAAATCGTTGCCAGATATTTTTTTCTGAATTCTGTAATCAACCATAGTGTTCGTATACTTTTTTGAGCGATTGTACGTGTGTGGGTTCAGATCTGTTAAAAAATAAAACTCTCTAACATTGAGTTTGCGCTTGTTGGAAAATTGCCAAGTTATACATGTTGTCGTGGAAGGCAAGCTAAATGAGAACAGCTGATAATGGGTGTATTGAATCTATACGACTATTATTTATATAATTCTGCGGTAATGAGACGTATATACGAGTGTTAGTTAGAACACCGTATATAGTTGTTATTTAGTATTTTAGATAAAAGTTATTTTTCGGATCATATGCAAATTATTATTCATGATCAATAGAACCAAACGCTACTATATTTAGACAATTTATATTAATGTAATAAAATTTAGAATAGTTCTGTATGTCAGGTGTGTACAAACTCCGGTCAGCAGCGGGCCAATCCAGATAATTTAAAGTTTTTCTCCCCCCACGTGAAAATTGGGAACTACATATTTTTTAAACCTGTCTCTATGAAAGTGAATAGTGTTTTAATAACAGAAAAAATTGAGAAAATTATCCAACTAACTACAACGTCATTGAAGCAACTCATTTCTGGAATCCAGTCCAATCTTTCACATACCACTTCGACAAGCCAACTTCAGTTTTGACGTTAAAATAAACTTTTTATTAATTTTTTTGTTATTATTATTTTGCGCTTATACATACGAAACTAAAATGTAATAAACAAAGTTAAATGTTATTGGTCTATTTATTTCCTCCTCCCCTAACCTATTAGCCCACAACAAGCATAACAATTTATATTCGGTCCGAAGCCTAAAAAATGTTTGTGCGCTACTGTTTTAACATTGCTCTATGTGATTTTGCCACTTGCTCTAGTAAATGTAGAATACTCTTTTTCAAACAAAAACGATTTGTCGTCACTTTCCAACTTTAGCATTCTCTAAATATGGAAGAAATTAAAAACATTAGTGAAAAATAAATTAATGTAAGATTCCAAAAACTCGAATACTAATATTTTATTACAAATACAGAATTCTTTTCAAATCTTTTAAAGCAAAGTGTTGCTATTTCCCCTACACCCCCTGGGGTAAGGTTATTGATGTAAATCCATTGACCATGACTATGCCACCTAATTTTCTAATTTCTGGTATGAACAGATTGTTTACAATAAGCATTTAAAAATTTGCCACTTTCTAACTGTAGTGATTTGCAAATTCAAACTATTAAGAAATTCTATAAATGCGAATCGTAATATCTTATTTTTGTTTACCTAACATAAAAGGAATGTTTAATTTATTTCTTTAAACCAAAACGTTTAATGTCAAAAAGTTGAAAACAGACAGTCACGTGATAAAGTGAAAACTTTAACTCCTTTTTTAATGACAAAGCGAAAATATACTATTGTGCAGTGGCGTACGGAAGGGAGATTGCAACCCCCCCCCCCTTTGAGGGATTAAATAGCATATATCTTCTAAGTAAGTACCAACATGCCAGAGAGGCAAACATGTCACACACTCCCCTTCCTTCAATTAGACCCATTCAATAACGACCCCCCCCCCCGGCTGGAATTTTCTGGATATGCCACTGCTATCAAGTCAAGGAAGCCACGTTAGCATAACTCGGAAACATTGAAACTTCAAATTGTACTAAATATTTAGTGAATCTTTCAGTAACTAGAAGCAGAATATATGATTATAAACACAAAGTGAGAGTAAACAACTCGCTTTTTTTAAAATGAGATAAAAAGTATTTAAAAAAAATGTTCTCATAAAGCGAAGAGGGTTAGGTGATCAGTTTAACTTACTAGAGATCTTTTTTCACTTTGATTTACTTAGAGATCTAATCGAAGAGGGTTCACTTTTCCTCATAGCGGAGTAGAAAAGATTAGCCTAGTCCAGCGCTGTCCAACTAGCGGCCCGCAGAAGGATTTTTGAGGCCCGCGAACAAAATCAAGTTTTTACCTGAAATTTTACAAAAATATCTGTAATCCACCTTATAATTTTTTGTCAACTTATATTACTTTACTCGATACGCAATCTTCAGCTTACTCATTCTATTTGCAATTGTTACTGCATTATTTCAACTTGCTCATTCTTTTCTTGTTGCCCAACAACTAAGGCCACAATGCTCCCATTAAATTTATTAAATATTTGGTAAGGTTTAGAAAATTTATATTTATACTTATTATTACTTATTATATTTCGTATAAATAAAATAGTTTTTTGAGGTTTATTATTACCGATTATTTTTCGTATAAATAAAATAAGTTTTTGAGGTGACACGAACTGACTTTTCAATTACCTATCCTGTCCTATTCTTTGTTTTTTGGCCCTCAAAATATTGGCGAAAGAAAAAATGGCCCGCGGTTTTAGAGAAGTTGAACAGCACTGGCCTAGTATATTATTCAGTAAGGATAATTTTGCAAAAAAACATCATGCAATGGCGTTCTTGTTGGTTGGTGGAGGCCAGTTGCTGGTCTCTTTATACTTTTTTGTAAAATCGACTTTGCCTCTACTGTCCACTGCCCACTCCAAAAAAAAATACATTTAATTCTCGTCCTTAGTAATTGGACCGTTTCACTAGAGCGAAAGAGTTCAGTGCCACCTCACGTAGCCTTGCAAACAAATAGCATTGATGCCTGCAGTAAAAGAGCTAATCATTTCTAAATTTATTATTTTTCACGTGCTTGATACACTGTATGCTTTAAAAAAATTGACCAGCAACTATAACCAATAGACCTTTTTTATGAGAAGAGTATGTTAAAAGAGACATATTTATTTCGCATGCTTTGTTTATGCAAGATGTACAGTCGCTCAAATTAGTGATCTGGCAACCTTCGTGTCACGTGACACGAAGGTTGCCAGATCACTAATTTCTAAAGAAATCGTTGCCAGATATTTTTTCTGAATTCTGTAATCAACCATAGTGTTCGGATACTTTTTTGAGCGACTGTACACCTAGGTTGAACAGAACCTAAAAGTTGCATGTTTGTTTAAGCTACATCTTAGCTTACTCAAATCACAGTGTAATCGTTTTTTGATTTTAAGAATATTCTGTCAGAATTTTATCAGAAGTTAATGTTTTTGTGGTTTTTCTTGGCACAGAGTCATTTTTTTTTGCATTTTGACATATTTTTCGTTAAAATACCCCAAAGAGGATTCACTTATATTTTCATACTTTTTGCATTTCCAAGTAAACTTATTATATTCAAATTTATATTACAAAATTATCAACTAAACAATTATTTTAGATAAAAAATCCCACTAAGCCGAAGCTTATCAGCTAAAATGTGTATGGTTTTAATAGATATGATCTAGATTACATCATTATCATGATAAAAAGAAGGAGAGCGAAAAAAAGAATAAAATGAAAAAAAAAAATTCCAATTAGAAACATAACTTTTTCATCAATCACTCAAATAAAATTTCTTTAACATCAGAAATTTTACTTCAGTTAACTAAACTTCATTTGACCGTTGGTGGGGTGGGGGTCGTCAATGCGCCAGGTTCGTAACTTCAGTTCCCAGACTCCAGCCCCCAGCTATGCCAGAGTTGAGGTTTACCTTCTCTAGACTCCACCTTGACCTAGGTAAGGAAGAGGATACCCATGGCTTGGAAAGACCGCGGTCCGTCGGATAGAACGTTAAGCCAGGGTCCATGTGCAGGAGCGCCATACCCTCTGCACGTTGAAGTACACACCGAATGGTTTTGATGACAGGCTACCATCTGTCTCCTAACAGCTGTCCAGTGGATCTCTTTTCCCAACATTCTCTTGGGTCCTTGTGACCTGGCCATTTAGCCCATTTGTGTTAAAAAATTGCCAGTCAGAGCTAAAATAACCCAACGCATTGGCCCGACCAGTTTTCAAATCCTAGAATAAGTAAAACCAGTGTTTCAAACTATATTTAAAATTGAGCAACATCAGTTTTTCGAACTATACTTAAAATTTAGCATCATCAGTGCTTCAAATTATACTTAAAATTCAGCAACATCCCAGGGCTCGAACCGCAGCAGCTGCAGCATCACCACACACCAATGCAACACCACTGCAAAACAGAGGCGGCAGTGAATTCGGATCTGTATTATAGGATTTTCCTGTTTTTTTGAGTGAGAGCAGAACACCTACTTCACTTTGACTGTACCTTCGTGTATGTACAGTTGCTCAAAAAAGTATCCGAACACTATGGTTGATTACAGAATTCAGAAAAAATATCTGGCAACGATTTTTTTTTTAGAAATTAGTGATCTGGCGTGCAGAGGGTATGGCGCTCCTGCACCTTCGTGTCACCTGATTACAGAATTCAGGAAAAATATCTGGAGCGTGTACAGCAACTGTACTAATTTCCAAAAAAATCGTTGCCAGATATTTTTTCTGAATTCTGTAATCAACCATAGTGTTCGGATACTTTTTTGAGCCACTGTACATTAAAGAACACGCTGGATGGCCTTGAAGGGAGGCTACCATATATCTCCTAAAAGCTGTCCAGTGGGTCCCCTGACCCCAACCTTCTCTGAGCCCTCGGGGTTCTTGTGACCTGGCCATTTAGCCTATTCTGTGCAAAAAAAAAAAAAGCCGCTCAGAGGTAAAACAATCCAACCAACAACCTTTGGAAATTGTAATAACTTAAATATCTTTTCATTAATCAATTGCATAGCGTCAAGGAAGTCCATGAGATTCCTAATGGGGAAAATGGGTTAGATAAATTAATATGCACTTTTAAAAACAACAGGAACGCACAATATTTTTTTAAAAATCAGCCATAGTAAATTAGTTTTTAGTGTCTAGATTTACTCATTAATTTAACGATTAATGAATTAACATTAATTAACGAGATTCCCATATACATCAGAGGCGATATGTGTTCTAGTTTATTTTCACATTCCAGGCCTCATCCATCACTAGTCGGCTCTTGTTCACCAAGAAAAAAAATAGCCTGATGACGGGAAAAATAAATACTCAGATCGTTAGTTGATTGCTACATAATAAGGAAACAATTGATTTTATTAAGTGGACAAAAAAGACGGGAACCACTTTGTCGCAACTGGAACTCTCACCAGGCTTTGCAATGAATGTATTATAAAACTGTCGAGTGGTTAGCAATGACTGTATTATAAAACTGTCGAGTGGTTAGCAATGACTGTATTATAAAACTGTCGAGTGGTTAGCAATGACTGTATTATAAAACTGTCGAGTGATTTAAGGGCCCTGGGTTCGAGCCCCGGGTAAGGCATGGCTGTTTTGTCGTTTTTCTGCTGAGGGCCTGCCATCCTCTCAGACCTTCTACTATGGCATATAAACCGACAGTCTCCTGTAAGACCTCTATGGCAAGCAGCTGCTTGAGGGGGTATTTATTTATTATTATATTATATAAATATTATGATCGAGTAGAACACTTTTACGAAATTTTTGGAAGCAATGTTGCTTAAAGGAAGACAATAAAGCTTCAAGAATGACACAATGATGTAAAATATTGTTTTAAAGTCAAATTTTGATGTCAATTTCTATCCTATTTTTATTTCTGTTTTCAAAAAAAAAAGAGTACCGTGGCCAAGTGGTTAGGGCGCTTGGCTACTGATCTAAGGCACCTGGGTCCGAGCCCTGGGTAAGGCATGGATGTTCGTGTTGTTTTTCTGCAGAGGGCCTCCCATCTTCAGAGACCTTCTACTATGGCATATAGACTGAGGCTGCTGCCAGACCTCTGTGGTAAGCAGCTGCTAGAGGGGGTATTTATTCTTATATTAATTCCCCACCTCGAAATTGGGCAATACAATATTTTGCTTCCCTTCCTGGGAATTGTTTCTGCTACTGTCAAGAGATGAAATTAATTCCAAAAAGCGCGTAATGTAATTTGTTATTAGCCCCATCAACACGATCGTGCTTACATGACTGTCAGTATTCTCAGCATTAGCTTTGTGTAATGCTAATCGTGAAATGTTATGAGTTGCTTCTTAGAATAAACGCAAAAATTATTTTATTGGTTGGGTTGTTTTATCTCTGAGCGGCGCTTTTTTGTATACAATGGGTTAAATGGCCAGGTCATAAGGACCCCAGAGGCTCATAGAAGATTGGGGATCCACTGCAGAACTGTTAAAAAACAGACGGAAGTCTTAAGTCGAAACCATTCATTGTATTATTTAAGGTGCATAGATACGACTCTTCATCACATGGCACACGGCTTGGCGTTACATCGAATGGACGGCCGCCTTTCCAAGCTCAACTGTGTCCCTTTTCTCATCGAGGGCAGAATGGTGGCTTGAGGAGAAAATTCTCAACGCAGGTACAGTTGGAACACGAACCTGCGATGTCAGATTACGAGCATGGCGTGCTACCGCCTGAGTCATCCCCCGCCTGCTATTTTATTAGTTGTTGCACAAAAGAAAATGACGTGACTGTAAATAATGCATTTGATTAACACGAAGGGTATTTTCCCGTTTGTTCCCACCTTATAATTTTTGAAGGGAAATATTGCAGACCATTCCTCTGTTGTGATGAGGGCGTGGTTTGGTTCAGTTGGTGGCGCTCTAGGCTGGTAATCTGGTGTTCGAATTACAAATCTGCCAGCATTGAGACTTATCTTCGTTAACCCACACCCTGCCTTCGGTGAGAAAGGATGCACTGCTGGGCTTAGAAAGAACGCCTTCCATCAGATGGGACGTTAATTCTTGGTCCGTATGCAGGAGAGTTAGGTTGTTTTACCTCTGAGCCACACTTCTTTTGCACACCATGGGCTAAATGGCCAGGTCACATGGACTCTGAAGGCTGTTAGGAGATAGATGGTAGCCTCCCGTCAAGGCCATCCAGCGTGTTTTTTAACGTGCAAAGGGTGTGGCTCTCCCACACATGGAGCCACGGCTTAACGTACCATCCGACGGACGGCGGCCTTTCCAAGCCCATCGGTGTCCCCTACTGACCGTCGGCAGGGAATTTTGTGGAGATAAATCTGAACGCTGATCCAGCTGGAACCCGAACCTGGGAACTGCAGATTACGAGCCTGACGCGCTACCGACTGAGCCACCCCAGCCCCAATATGCAGGACAGTCAAACTTTGTTCATTTGTCTCTTAACAGCTGTCAGCGAATTCCTTTTTCAGCCTTCTCTGAGGCCTTGAAGTTCTTGTAACTGACCATTTAGCCCATTGTGCGCTTAAAATTGCCGCTCAGAGGTATAAAAACCCAATCCTCTTATGACATTTTTTTACTTATAGAATATGATGGAATTTTTTTGCTGATTGTAGCTTTAAAATTTTGTCGAAAGAGTTACCCCTATTGGTAAATGTTTCCCACTTCGGAAATGAAGAATAATCAGCGAACTCATTTTCAGGAAGACTATTTACGAAATGAAGAACTGAATGTAAGCCATGCGATTGTGTGCCAAATGACTGTTACTTTTGGCATGGATCGCTGAAACTCATTCTTTGTTTCCTCGTTGACGCACGAGATTTAAAAGGTTGGCATCTGACTCGTGTCATTTGGAGATCGGAGCATTGACTTTACGCAATTGACTGAGCTGAGAGTTTCATTCTCATTCACAAATTGCTGACCATATTCGATTTAATGCAAAGGGCAAATCTTTCATGTTAAAAGTTTGTTCAGAAACTTCTAACAAGTTTTTAGTGAAGTTCAAAATGAAGCTATTAAGTCAGAACAATGGTTAAAATTTTCGAAGTGGCAAATCTGACTTGGAGTTTTAGGTTGTTTTACTTCTGAGCGGAACTTTTTTGTACACAAAGGACTAACAGGTCAGATCACAGGGACCCCAAGAGTTCAGGAGACGTTAGGAAAGAGGATGAAAATCTCTCTTCAAGATCTTCAGATATAGATGATCAAGATCTTCAAGGTCTTCAGAGATAGATGGAAATCTCTCTTCAAGGTCTTTCGCATGTTTCTTAATGTGCATAGGGTTTGGCTCTACTCGTGGGCGGTTTTGGGGGTTCAATCTTCCCCAGTCAATATTTGACTACTAGCATTTTTGAAAAAAAAAATGCCTGCAATTTTCGTTTTGGAGCATGTGCAAAGTTTAAGTTACCCGCCGACTTCTGTGCAGCTCATCATCGCCTGGTAAGTCAAAACCTACCCGTTTCAAACTCCTGGAAATGCCACTGGCCTTCCTGCACACGGAACACTTCACAGAATAACGACCCCTCTGACGGACGGAGGTCTTTTAATAGCAAAACGCTGTCACAGGTGGGTCTCGAACTTAAGAACTGCAGATTCCGAAAGTGACGAGCAAGCGACTAAGCCAGCTCTCAACCTCCGCCACCCAAATAGATTTGGGTTGGGTTGTTTTACCTCTGAGCGGCACTTTTTGCACACCATGGGCTAAATGGCCAGGTCACACGGACCCCGTAGGCTCAGAGAAGGTTGGGGGAGGGGACCCACTGGAACAGCTGTTGGGAGACAGATGGTAGCCTCCCGTCAAGGCATCCAGCGTGTTCTTTAACGTGCACAGGGTATGGCTCTCCTGCACACGGGGCCACGGGTTAACGTCCCATCCGACGGACGGCGGCCTTTCCAAGCCCATTGGTGTCCCCTACTGACCGTGGGCAGGGCGGGGAATTTTGCGGAGATAAATCTCAACGCTGACACCCAAACAGAAGCCAAAAAATAAATATAATATGTAAGATAGAGGAGTCATATTTTTGCACCGAGGGTTGGGTTGTTTTACCTATGAGCGGCACTTTTTTGCTCAAAATGGGCTAAATGGCCAGGTCATAAGGACCCTGAAGGCTCAGAGAAGGTTGGGGAGGGGATCCACTGGAGAGTTGTTGGGAGACAGATGGTAGCTTCCGTCAAGGCCATCAAGCGTGTTCTTTAACGTGCACAGGGTATGGCTCTCCCGTACACGGGGGCCACGGCTTCACATCCGACGGAATCCTTGCCCATCGGTGTCCTTTGCTGACCGTGGACAAGGCGGGGAGATCTGCGGAGATAAATCTTAACGCTGACCCAGCTGGGACTCGAACCTGGGAACTGCTGATTACGAGCCTGACGCGCTAACGAACTGATCCCCTCTCATCGAGGGAAAAGGTGATATATCACAGCGGAGGATAAATCTATGATATGCATTTTATTGTATAAATTTATGTTATAAATCAACAGCAACCACATTATTATTAGCTACATTATTTATTCTGAGAATATTTTTCAGCATACTATTCACTTTGGTGTACGCACCAATATATATAGTTTAAGTTCTCAGCCTTAAAACTGGGAGTTAAATTTCTGCAATAATTATATCTCAATCTCGTTTAGATAATATTTAACCAAAAGCAATTATAAATTCAAAATGAATCATTATGATATACATAAACTTACATTCAGAAGCTAGAGATCAGAATACAATTCAATCACATTTAATTATTGAGTTGCTTTTCTTCAGATTTTACGAAAATAATTTTTCTGTCTAATTTTCCAGATGGAGTAAAAAAGGTCTCATATTTCTATGATATAAATCGATTCCAAATCCCGTATAAAATATATTATCCAATAGTTAGTCCTTTCCAATCGAAATCTGAGTCACTATATCCATACCAACGAAAAAAGAGTGGCTAGTTTTAAAGAAGATTCCCACTTGCCTTAACAATTGTTCATGGAGTCCCTTCACCCAACCATTCCCATTGTTCATGGAGTCCCTTCACATTTTTGCTTTGGGATTTTTGCGACGCCGTCATTTCGGCTAATGTTTAGCAAAAAAAAAAAATGAATAAATAAATAAAGAAACGAGTTCATTTAGAGATTCTTAAAATTCTAAAAATTGAAAATCTGAGCATATCAGTGGGAAACTATGAAATGATTTGTTTTCTCCTTCAAGATGAAAAATATTTACAGTTTGCGTTGTGTTAATGACACACATTCTTGGCCGACAATGCTCCTTTGGCAGTTTCACAGAGCGCAAGTTAAACTTAGTTCCACTGAGGGGGTGGAATAGCTCAACTCCACCTTCGGTTAGCGGAAGGAATGTTTTAGCCAACTGAAATTAGAGCGGCTCTTCTCAGCTCGGCTCCTTTTGAAGATTACAATGCAACGGGAAACCAAACTTCAAGTTCAAAAGCAAATACAAAGCTAAATGCAGAAGTAAAGTGGTTAACTGGAGCAGGAACAAGTAGATGGCCAAGATGAGAAAAGAATGCTTATCCAACTTCTACCTCTTTCTATGCTTTCGGTGTTTCTAATAGTGGATATATTGACCCAGATTTCGATTAGAAAGGACTAGTTTTTGGATAATATATTTTACACGGGATTCTGAATCCACACTCTTAATACCAAAGTTAACTTCTAAATTAAACATCTAGTTCTTTATGAAGTCACTCTGGTCATCAAACTACTTGAACGTTAAATTAATATCCAAAATTACCCCTACCTTGGCTTTACTGTAACTCCCTGCATGAAATAAATTATTATTATTATTTTCAGCACAATTATGACAACTACTTTATCAAAAATAAAAGCAGTATGATGATTGTTGTGCAATTATCATAAGAATAGAAATTATTTTTTTGAAAGAGAAACAATTGCACTATAACAAAATCTTTAAGAACAGCACTTTTGCCACAGAAAATATTCGACATTCTGTTAACCAATCGGAAACAGTTTCAGAAATGTTAAACCTATCGCAATATTTAAATCTACCGCTTAAGATTCGTGTGGTTCTAATTTGTAGATATTAAATAGAACAGCAAGGAGATCGCGATAGAGAATCAACGTTAAAATTGGAATTAAAGTTTTCATCGAATTATTATTAAGGGAGAAAAAATTAATATCACTATTTAAAACTTCCCTAAAATGTTCAGTCGTTTTGCATTGACAAAATTTTCTCCTTCGATTATATTGCAAAATAGAAGTAGTTGGAATGTGGGTTGGTTTACTCTGAGTGGCACTTTCTTTGCACACAAATGGCTAAATGGCCAGGTCAAAGGTCTCGGAAAAGGCTGGGAAAGGGGAATCACTAGCTCAGTGGTTCTCAACCTTTTATGCTTCACGTGGCCCCTGGAAATGTGTATGTAACTGGCGTACCCCTTATACAGATAGATAAAACTATAGTTATAGTATAATAATGCCAACTTGCGACTTTTGAGCTCTCACGGCGTACTCCAAAAAATTTTACCGCGTAACCCACGTTGAGAACCCCTGCAGTAGACAACTGTTTTAGCAACTTTTTAAACTGAAGGAATAAACTTTTTTTATATTTTACAAGAGTACTATTTTTAGCATTTTTCCACTCACCCATTAATTCGAATTAAAACTTTCAAATAGAGTGCACAAATAGTCAAATGGAAAACCTCATGCTAGTTGAAAACGATATTCTCATATTCGCCAGAGCCGATATGCCTCCTTCTAGTTTCCTAGTGGTTCTTCTCAAGTTTCAGTTGAACGGGCCTGGTTTATAGATAATGTTGGACGAACGGAAAAATTTCCAAGGAAGTATCGTTGCACGATAGAACGATACGTGGTGAAACACGATAGCTTTGATTTTCAATCTACCTCTGTTGTTATCCCAGTCGATAAGTTTGGCGACCTTTCAATTTTTCATCCTTCAAAAATTTTGCACTGTTTGCCGTTACCTACGACAGGACTTGGCGAGAAATTGGTGGGGAGGATTACTCCTCGTGCTCTGTGTATCTGGCGCCAGTTAGAGCATAACTGCACTCAGTTTGTTAGAGCGCCAAATTTCGCATACCTGGCACGTGTCTGGTGCCCAGAGCATGAGACAAAGATAAACAACTTGTTAGTTTCCTGATACTAAGTGTCGACGCTTTTGAACTCTGATGCATCAAGGAACTTAAATACGAATCTTATTAAAAATTCCATCCTGAGGTAAGAAACAAGACCTCGTAATCCGAGAAGTTTATATCCAGGAGCACAACAACAGAGTACATCTTGGGTTGCACCATTTCGCTCGGCTGCGGCAGAATAGCGGGAAGTGTGATTCGAAGGTTGGAGTTAAGATTTTAGGATGAATGAGGTTTTTTTTATGTTGATTTTGGGTCATGATCTCAATGGAAAAAAAAAATCACCAACTGGCTTATGAAGACATCAATCCGTCGTAAGACATCTTAAGCTGTGATTTCGGAAACAGGGCTGAAACACCCGTTTCATTTTAAAGTAAATACGGGTTGACTTGATGAGAGATTTATCATTTATGATTGAAGTAGAAAAAATATTTATTACCAGGATAAATGTCCCGTTGGTCCCTTTGGCACTTTCGGACAACTTTGAGCAGCACTAACGGACATTTACCACCGTAATCGTATGGCAAGTCTAGTCCTACTGTCATCTGCCTGTACAGTAGCTCAAAAAATATCCGAACACTGTGGTTGATTACAGAAAAAATATCTGGCAGATATTTTTTCTGAATTCCGTAATCAACCATGGTGTTCGGATACTTTTTTGAGCGACTGTAGGTGGTCATATTATTTTTATACTAAATCGTGTAGGCTCACTCACGGAAATATTGAGCGTGTGCAGTTACCGTTCACAGCAAACTGGAGCGTGTGCAGTAATTGCACACCTCCAGTTTGGTGTGAACGGTAACTGGAGCGTCTACAGTTGCTGTACACGCTCCAGATATTTTTTCTGAATTCTGTAATCACGTGACACGAAGGTTGCCAGATCACTAATTTCTAAAAAAATCGTTGCCAGATATTTTTTCTGAATTCTGTAATCAACCATGGTGTTCGGATACTTTTTTTGAGCGACTGTAGGTGGTCATATTATTTTGATACTAGATCGTATGGGCTCACTCACGGAAATATTGTGTGTGTGCAGTTACCGTTCACAGCAAACTGGAGCGTGTGCAGTTACTGCACACGCTCCAGTTTGCTGTGAACGGTAACTGGAGCGTGTACATTTGCTGTACACGCACCAGATATTTTCCCTGAATTCTGTAATCACGTGACACGAAGGTTGCCAGATCACTAATTTCTAAAAAAAATCGTTGCCAGATATTTTTTCTGAATTCTGTAATCAACCACAGTGTTCGGATATTTTTTGAGCGACTGTAACAATTATGCATTTGATGGCTGTCGTCCACCCTGATCTCATTATTGGGTTCCTTGTAACTGATCATTTGGACCATTGTACTGCTAAGTAATAACCATTCAACGCAGCGCAATGGTAGCCTAGACCAGACGTCTCAAACTCAAATCAATTATTTCTCAATTTATGATGAACGGGGCATTTTATTATAAGCAGTAATAACCATAACATATTTACAGGGCTGGATCTAGTAGGGGGACAAAGGTTGCCATGCTTCCCCCCCTTGAGAATGCTAGTAAGGATGATGGGGGCAAAAGTTTTAAAACTTGTGCATGTTTCACACATTCTGAAGACCTCTAAAATAGAAGGGAAAAATGTTAATTCTGCTCTGAAATAGTCTTTTGGATCCTCCTTTAACTTTCTTCGGCTCAATTGCATCACTTCCTCGCACCCCCCTTTATTATTATATTTTATAGATCCTGACCTGACTACTAACATTTTCGTTTTAGTATTTCAATGTTGCATCCTTTCAATTCCAAGACAAAAACCTAAATTTCATTTGTCGTGGCTTCGTTTTCGGCTGAATGCAACTCTACCCCCCCTACTCGCGTTAGAATATTACTATCCAGCCAAGAAAAAACCCACAGTTCGCTGTCATAGTTATAATTTTATGATTGATAGCGAACTGTGGGTTTTATCTTGGCTGAACTCTAAGGACCGCGTAAAGCAATATTTATAGTATGCTAAAGAGTAGAAATGTTTCCTTAACGTGTGCTATTCCCATGAGCCTAAAGATAGGTAGAAGGAAGTGGTACAGTCGCTCAAAAAAGTATCCTAACACTGGGTGATTACAGAATTCAAAAAAAATATCTGGCAACGATTTTTTTAGAAATTAGTGATCTGGAATAGTGCCTCGCGGTTGCAAGCACTATTCAATTTTTAGGTAGAAATATGCAAATTTAAATCTGTGGCGTTGTGTTTCCCACATTGCCCAATTACGGATTATTCCCTTAATTAGACAATGCGGCCCGCAAAAATCCCAGGCCGTCTCCTTAGGGGAAGGCGTTTTATTAATAGGAAATCCAATGATGAGCGCAACTCAGGTTTATGGAAACGTAAAACAATAACAATATTTATTGAGACAAAATATTTAAAAGTACAGGCAGAACAATTAATTTTTCTAATAATCAATCGTCTATCGTGGACTTAAAAAAAGAAAACTTAAAGAATTAAATTGACTATATAACTGTGGAACCGCTTTACAATTAAATCTAAAATTAAGGATAGCAACTTATATGTTAAAGGAAGGTGAGCGTACCGTTCTAAGTGCTCAGTTCGTCCGTCAGCTGCATCGGATTACGGCCAGGTCGTCGTCACTCTAGCTTCGGGTAGGGACCATCTTCTTAATTCGTCCTTTAGTTGATGACTGGGAAAACATCTCCGTCGCATTGTGGCTGATGTGGAGACGGGCCCTTAGTTGACCATCAGATATGCTGTTGGGTAATTTGGCTTTGGTGAAGAGAGGCGGTCGGCTGCATCATCATGGTTATGTTGGAAGGGGGAGGGTGCCCTTCACTGGTTAGGCGCTTCAGAAGCAAATTCCAGTCTCTCTGCTTCTACTTTTAGGAAACCACTCATTCATAGGGATGTCCTTGCGTTAACACATCAAATCACACTGCTTTTGATTCAAAGTCCTGCATTCATTTCCAATGATTCCGATTTGCCGATACTGAATCTGGTCCACCCAGAGCTCTGGCTGTCCTATCCAACAGCTCTCTCTAAAATCTCAGTGCTGTCTGCTCTGTTCAAAATCTCAGTTCAACTGAAGCCCTCCCTGCCTCGCTACTCTACCCCACGTTCCTTTCCCCTTGTTTTTCCCGAAAATCGTATGTTCACCATATACAGCATCTGCAGAGGAACTTACGAGTAATAAATTCCCCCCAGGGGGTCTGTTGCTGCGCTTGAGGTTGACATCGCTGCCTGGGAAACAGAATACCTCGTTCGTTACTGTAAAAACTGGACGATGTTGTCCAGTCCTACATCTGTATTTGAAGTTGGGGACGATTTCCTGAATACAGCTTCCCGTGTGAGATCGCACTAAAGATTTCAGCAGTCTTTCGCACCCCTAGACTATTCCGGCCGGACCTCACCCTGCAAGAGAATAAATGGTGACGCTGGGCGTTCTCTGTGGCTCGTCGGGCAGCTGCGAATCCAGCCCCCTCCTAACGTGTCCACCCTGTTAGTCTGTTCGTGTGTTCCCTCTGTGTTTAAAAAAAAAACTCAATCAGGTGAGAAATTAATTAAAAAAAAAATAAATCGTTATGCCTGATGTAAAACCAGCGCATAACACAGTCACTGTGCTTGTCTTCAAGGAAGATAGGAATCAGAGGAAGATAGGACGCCGATTTACCTACACAACGAGATTGCCGGCGCCCTATCTCCTTTTGAAGTGAATACGAACTCAGTGACTGATTTCACCATCGATATGCTTTACGTTTATTTTCTACTTTTAGAGCCCATATAGGAAGATAGGTATTTTTTAAAATTTTAATTTATTTTTCTGTTGTTTTTGAATCGCATTTAATTAACATGTTCCCAATAGCTCAAAAAATGATCGGCGAGACACTCGTGGAATTCCGGTTGAAAAAAACTGGCTTAGAAAGAAGCAACTTGCTTGTTGTTAGAGGAGGTGCAGCAGTAAAAATAATTTGTTTAAACTTGCCATTCGAAAAAGACGCCAAAATCGCCTTTGACGCCTCAGTGTCGAGGCGTCTTCTGTCTGTAGACATGAGTCTGACCTAGCTCTAAATTTAACTTCGGAATATGTGTCATTCAGTATGCACCTCAGATTGGCTGGCGAACATAATAGGATTCTCTGCGAAAAACTCATCCTCTATGGAGACCTAAAGTTTAAGATAGAGTATCACAACGAAGCAACACTTGCCATTTGTTTTAAGGAGCATTGGCTGCATTTTCTCAGCTACCAAATGTAGAATTGTGTGACAGACATCTGTTTACAGAATAGCTGTGAGTCGAGCAGTTCAAGAAACTTCACCAACTAATACTTTAAATTTAACTACGAGTCACGATTAAGGACAGTTTCCTCCTCTGCACTGCTGGCAATAGCCGTCTGCTCCTTCGTCTTGCCTCCTGACAGCACAATCGCTTGTTCGTTATTATTTCTAAACTTGAACAAAGGATTTATTTATTTCTGATGTTGTTCGCTTAGAACAATACCTTTCTCTATGCCAGTCTTTGTATGCAAAGGAATTTCTTTCGAAGGCATCGACTCTTCAGAAAAATAAAATCTTGCTTTTTTAAAAGCTCAATAAAGCTATTATCACGAAAAGAGTTGGGTTGTTGGGTTGTTTTACCTCTGAGCGGCACTTTTTTTGCATACAACGGGCTAAATGGCCAGGTCACAAGGACCCCGAGGACTGAGAGAAGGTTGAGGGAAGGGACCCACTGGAACAGCTGTTGGGAGACAGACGGCAGCCTCCCGTCAAGTCCATCCAGCATGTTCTTCCTGCACACGGGGCCACGGCTTGACGTTCCATCCGACGGACGTCGGTCTTTCCAAGCCAATCGGTGTCCTCTACTGATCGTGCGCAGAACGGGGAATTTTGCAGAGATAAATCTCATCATGAAACGGTTATCGTATTTTGTGAGCACTGATAGTGGAGTGGGACATCAAAGCATGGGAATCTCCAAATGCAATATTGATACTAAGAAACAGAATAAAACTTTTCTCTAAGGAGTATGATTCCCAAGGGGCTAAAGAGGCAGAGGAAGAGAAAAGGGGCAAACTCCTGTAAATAGATCTCACCGGAAGGTCACAATGACATTAAAAAGGCTTTCATGCACAAGACAACTGATACTCTTTGCAAATTTATTCACACTTAAGATTGCTATAGTGTTAATTATAAAATAAATAAATAAATACTCCCCTCAAGCACCTGTTTGTCACAGAGGTCCGACAGGAGCCTGTCAGTTTATATGCCATAGTAGAAGATCTGAGAGGATGGCAGGACCTCAACAGAAAAACGACACGTTCATCCATGCCTTACCCGGGGATCAGAACTCAGGTCCCTTAGATCAGTATTCAAGTGCGCTAACCACTCGGTCACGGGACGGGACAGATGCAATCCTTCCGTCAAAACCATCCAGGGTGTCCTTTAATTGGCACAGGGCCGCTTGCACACGGAGCCACGTGGAGCCACGACGAATGGCAGACTTTCAAAGACCGTTTGGTATCACTTTTCTCATCGACGATATAGCAAGGGCAAGAGAAGAATATCGTAGAAATATTAACATACATATATCTAGCTGCAATAAACTCTGTTAGTATTACAAATGATATAGCTTCCTACGTTTAATATTAAATCTTTCCCAAACGCATTAATGACAAAGATTATTCGTTTCCTAAAAAATCATATTATTACCAATGCTGAAATTTATCAGAGACGATATGATTGCGTTTTTGTGAAAACTCGCAATAGCAATAAAAATACCCTCATTCACAAGTTTTCCCCTTGGTTATAAGTAAAATAAAATTTTTGCTCCTCCTGGAAAAACCGATGGGCTTGGAAAGACCGCCGTCCGTGGAATGAGACGTTAAGTCGTGGCCTCGTGTTCAGGAGAGTCATACTCTGTGCACGTTAAAGAACACGCTGGATGGCCTTGACGAGAGTCTACCATCTGTCTTCCAACAGTTGTCCGGTGGGTGCCTTCTCTCAACCTTCTCTAAGCCTTCGGGATCCTTGTGACCTGGCCATTTAACCTATTGTGTGCAAAAAAGTGCCGCTCAGAGGTAATACACATCAACCTCCTTGAAGAATCGTAAAATATACTAGCTACGTTTCAGTTAATTTCTTTCTAGCTTCCTTTGTAAATCGAAAAATAACATTTTGCATTCCAACCGACTTTTTCCCTCCCCGGTTGGCTCAGTCGGTAGCGCATGCCAGGGTCGTAATCTGATATTCCCAGGTTCGAGTCGAGTTAGTGGAGATACAGTCGCTCAAAAAAATATCCGAACACTTTGGTTGATTACAGAATTCAGAAAAAATATCTGGCAACGATTTTTTTTAGAAATTAGTGATCTGGCAACCTTCGTGTCACGTGATTACAGAATTGAGGAAAAATATCTGGAGCGTGTACAGCAACTGTACACGCTCCAGTTACCGTTCACAGCAAACTGTGCAGTTACTGCACACGCTCCAGTTTGCTGTTACTGCACACGCTCATATTTTTTTATATATAGTTTGCATATATAAAAAAGTTAATTACATTTAGTTTGCTGTTACTGCACACGCTCCAGTTTGGAAATATTGAGCGTGTGCAGTTACTGCACACGCTCAATATTTCCGTGAGTGAGGCCACACGATCTAGTATCAAAATAATATGACCACCTGCAGTCGCTCAAAAAAGTATCCGAACACTATGGTTGATTACAGAATTCAGAAAAAATATCTGGAACGATTTTTTTAGAAATTAGTCACGTGACACGAAGGTTGATTTTTTCTGAATTTTGTAATCAACCATAGTGTTCGGATATTTTTTCTGAGCGACTGTGCATCTCACGCTGATATATTTGGAACTAGATAGAAAGAGGACATCAGCGGACTTGGGAAGCCTCAGCTGTTCGCAGCTGTTCGTTGGGTAAGTCGTTAAACGTGGATAAGTTGTTAAACGTGGGTTCGTGTGCAGGAGAGCCATACTCAGTGCACGTTCAAGTACACGCTGGATTTCCTCTGAAGGGAGAATTTCCATTTGTTCCCTTCTCCTATACAACTCTGAGCCCTTGGTGTCCTTGTGACCTGGCCGTTTAGCCCATTGCATGCACATAAGTGCCGACCAGAGGTCTTAGGGCTAATGAATTAGCCCTAAGAGCTCCCACGACCACCCCCAGTAATCGTAAAACGCCTAATGAATTAACCCTAAGAGCTCCCATGACCACCCCCACTCGTTCCTTGCGCGATAGTCCTTAAAAGTCCGCCGATAAATTTCCACTGACAATTTCCGCGAACAGCGCGCGGTCAGGCAAGCGCGTGGAATTCCATCGTTGCTGAAATTCCAATGCGCTGTACCGTGACCACCATCTGTACTATGCGCGTGTCATTCATTCTCGTGTCATCGCTAAGCGAGATTTAAAGAGTGGGACCACGACCGTAGAGTGGGCTGCAGTCTCATCTGAAATTAAAAATAAAACACATTTTATATATATATATGCATGCAGGCCCGGATCTAGAAAAACATCGATAGGCGAGAGCAAGATACGCAATCGAGCCGAAATAATGCAAAAGGGTGTGTGTATGTGAAGAGACTGGATTTCCATGCAGTATAACATTTCCCCCTACGTTTTACAGGTCTTTAAAAAGTTTCAGATTTTTTTTGTCTCTTTTGTCATTATTAGCATTCTGAAAAGGAGTGGTGGTGGCACGGCCCCCTTCGGTCGCCCTAGATCCGGCCCTGTATGCATATAATAAAAAAATAGTGGGCTGTTGATTGATTATATATTGTTGCATATTTGTTGTGAACATAGATTGATTTTATATTTCAAAACGTTTAAAAAATTATTGGAGCATTGTGATATGCTTAAAATCAAAACACGTAAAGTTGGAAAAATGCATGTTTTACGTATTGTTCAAGGGATTTCTTTTTAGAAATTTCGTTTTAATAATCTTTTATTTTATATAGCGATAAATTTTATTTCGTTAAACTAATATTTATGTTATTTTGATATTCGTTAAAATTAAACATTTGTACGTAGAGATAAATAATAATTTGGCAAAGGTCAGAAAAAAACTTTCGTTTTACATAATATTTCGATATTCCGGTGTTCGTTATATCGACATTTTACTGTACGTAAAACAAAAATAGACTGTGAACGTTTATGGTATACCTAAAATCTTTCAGAGGGAATAAGGGGTAATGTGCTGTTGTCTCATCTGTAATAATAATAAAAAAACCCACATATTTTATGTATATACATATAATAAAATTTTGTTGTGAACGTAGAACCTCTTATTCCAGAAGGAATAAGAGGCAATAAGTTGTTTTTCCATTCGAAAACAAAATTATATACATATAATAAAAACAGGCTGTGTACTTTAAAATGGTTATTTTGAGCCTGAGAATCCCTGGGCAAATTCATTAAGTATCGGTTTTGCCCTCTCCATGATTCTTCCTTTTAAAACTCCCGGAAGCCCTGCGGACAGATGTCTATTGAACTTGGTTTTTCAATTCTTAACATTCATTGATATAAGTTTGGGTTTACAGAAATGAAAATTAAGCTTTTAAAGTACTTCTTGCAGTGATTAAATACTGTACTTTCATTAAGTTCATTGTCACTGACTCAAGTACCAATATTTTATGCAGTGCATTCATAAAATGTTTTTTTAGATCATTATACTTTGTTTTAAGTTCAGTTTTTCGGCAGCGCAAAAACATTGCCTTCCAAGCTCCAGAACAAGAATGAAATGTTTTTGTCAAAATATCGGATTTCGCCCGCAGTTCGGTTCTTTTTCACCGTTAGTAACATTATTAGCAAAGTTCGCATTTTTTGGCGTCCTAAAGAGTTCTGCACTTGTTTCAGACAAATTCTGAAAAATAGGGTTGTTGTTGGGTTGTTTTACCTCTGAGCGGCACTTTTTTGCACACAATGGGCTAAAATGGCCAGGTCACATGGACCCCGAAGGCTCAGAGAAGGTTGAGGGAGGGGACCCACAGGAACAGCTGTTGGGAGACAGATGGTAGTCTCCCGTCAAGGTCATCCAGCGTGTTCTTTAACGTGCACAGGGTATGGCTCTCTCCCGCACACGGGGCCACGGCTTAACGTCCCATCCGACGGACGGCGTCCTTTCCAAGCCCATCGGTGTCCCCTACTGATCGTGGGCAGGGCGGGGAGTTTTGTGGAGATAAATCTCAACGCTGACCCAGCTGGGACTCGAACCTGGGAACTACAGATTACGAGCCTGACGCGCTACCGACTGAGCCACCCCCGCCCCAATCTGAAAAATAGACAATGTCAGTAGTTGGCTTTTATGTGTACGATTTAACACTGGAAGGAGTTCAGGATCTTGTCAAGAGATATGTAGCCTAATAGACTATTACTATTATTATCTTTAGAAGTAGTATTTCATGACGTTTGCTCTCATTTCGTTTGCATTGTTTAAATGTCTAAATTTAACAACTGATAAATTTAAGACAATGTAATATCCAGCATCCAGCACAGGCACATACCGAAGATTTAGTTTCGTTGTGTGGGTGTGCATGTGAGGGGGTGGGGTGGGAGGGGGAATATGGTTTCCCAATTACTAAAATATTCCACTGGACAAGTTAAAGTGATATTATATATGAACTAAACTCTTCATATAGAATATCGTTTTAAATTATAGTTGGTTTGCAAATCAATTTTTAATGTCGGATATGCATTATGGGATTAAAATGAAATTTTAAAAAGACAAGTGTTTTGGATTTCAAAGCTGCTAAAAAATTAGAGATTTCGTATAAGACTACTGGATTTTAGGGGGTTCAGTGTGGGGCCCCCTGGTTTCCCCCTCCCTTGGGTACGTCCCTGATCCAGAGGTTTCCAAATTGTTTTGGTTTGCGGCACCATTGTAAGTTAAAAATTTTAATTGCTATACTTGAAAAGCAAGAAAAAAAAAAACGTTATTATTAAAGTGGCATAGTTTACATTTCTATAACAACGTTGAAAAACACTTAGGATTGGAAATCTTTTATGATTAGAACACTTAGGCATCCCGGTTGGTAACCACTTAAAAAATTTAAATTGCAAAGATTTATGAATTGGTCACTTTGAAATTCAAAAGGAACTGCTTATTTTTGATTGGGGGGGAGGTCGTGGAAAATATTTAGCTCACGCCAAGTTCTTCGAACCCATTGATGCTCGTCTCTCAAAAAGATTACGCATCCCAGTAGCGGAGTTTGAAGCGCCACTTGACTTCCCTTTATATTTGCATGATCACATAATGCTCTTGACGGAAAATATCATTGAAGAGAGGTCTTTTCATAAGGCCCAAAAGAGAATCCCGAAAGGAACGTGTTCAAAAACGATGCAAAAGCATTTGATGTTTCATCGTAAATCTACTGTTTTTTATTCTAGTCACTGTTCAAAACCTTACATTTTGAGGGAAGCAGTATAGTGCCTTGTACCACTTCCGCTACTTATTTTTTCTGCTGTTTCATTAATAGCAGGATCATGAGTGTGTGATAACATTTACTGATTTTTTTCAATAGGTGATGCTTCCTGATATCGATAAACGTAGGCAAAACTTGACCACTCATCTCTTTCGGTTCCCCAAACACGGAAGATGTTGTACTTTTTCCGGTTTCCCCTTGAGATTGCGTCGACATATGCATTAAGTGACGACGTCTAACTAGATAGAGGATAAATTCCGTATAACAAAGAGAACAAATGAATTCAGCTTAAAATTTTTTATCATTTGCATAATAGTTTTAAAACACAGGCTTTCACTGTAAAAAATGACTGAATGAATCTGTGTATGATCCGGGTTGGGTTGTTTTCCCTCTGCGAGGTTCCTTTTTTACAATGGGCAAAATGGCTAGGTCACAAAGATTCCAAGGGTTGAAAGAACACTGAGGGAAGAGTAATCACTTGACTCCAAACGGTGTACAAAAGGATTGAGCGGCAAAATAATCTTTAACGTGCACAGGGCTGTTCTGCACATGGAACATGGCTTAACGTCCCATCCGATGGACCGCGGTCTAGAGGAAATAAATTTCAACTGTGGCACAGCTGAGGCTCGAACCTGGGAACTGAAGTTACGAGCCCGGCTCGCTGCCGACTGGGCCACCTCCGCCCATTCATGTTCCAGGATTTCCTGTATCGCTTCCCTTTCAGCTGGGGGCGGGGGTGGCTCAGTCGGTAGCGCGCCAGGCTCGTAATCTGTAGTTCCCAGGTTCGAGTCCCAGCTGGGTCAGCGTTGAGATTTATCTCCGCAAAATTTCCCCGCCCTGCCCACGGTCAGTAGGGGACACCGATGGGCTTGGAAAGGCCGCCGTCCGTCGGATGGGACGTTAAGCCGTGGCCCCGTGTGCGGGAGAGCCATACCCTGTGCACGTTAAAGAACACGCTGAATGGCCTTGACGGGAGGCTACCATCTGTCTCCCAACAGCTGTTCCAGTGGGTCCCTTCCCCCAACCTTCTCTGAGCCTTCGGGGTCCTTGTGACCTGGCCATTTAGCCCATGGTGTGCAAAAAAGTGCCGCTCAGAGGTAAAACAATCCAATCCAATCCAACCCTTTCAGCTGTGCAGCAACATCCATTGATAAGATCTTGAATTGCTATCGATGCTAAATAATATTTATTAAAACCAATTTCCTACTTGTTTTTCCGAAAGCTGATTGAAACAAAGAGTAATTTTTAGTCACTTTTCATCACGTTGCTAGGAAAGATAGAAAAACATGCGAACATTTCTTACAATGCTTAAATGATGAAATGTATAATGACTATAAAGACTCGTAGAATATTTTTTGATCAAAAGAAACTTTTGCGGGCTCGTTCACGAGCTCAATAGGCACTTTTCCGATGCAATCGGAATTAAAGACACTTCGATTCTACCTTTTGTTTTAAATTTTCATCTAATTGCACCACTAATAAGAGTTGTTTATTCCACTTTGTTCCACTGATAATGAACTGAATTTGCTTTTTTCTTGCAGGTTGGCAGTCCGTGATAAGCCCTGACCTACCACAATGGCAGAATCCGTTCAGATGCGTTCGGTAAAGATGAGTGAAGGTAAAAATTCTTTTGCAATTGTACTTCGTTTTGATTATGAATTTAAAGTTAAATGAAAGCAAAGTACATCAATTTTTGCTTGTACAGTCGCTCAAAAAAATATCCGAACACTATGGTGGATTACAGAATTCAGAAAAAATATCTGGCAACGATTTTTTTAGAAATTAGTGATCTGGCAGCCTTCGTGTCACGTGACACGAAGGTTGCCAGATCACTAATTTCTAAAAAAATCGTTGCCAGAAATATTATATTTTTTTTACAAAAAAGGTTATGATTTACTTAGACATACATACATACATGCATACATACAAAATCCTCGTGCAGCCATGGACTACAGAGGTCCCATAGACTGTGTAATTTAGTTCTCCAGATATGTCATCCTTGAGCCATATGACCACTGTAGGCCAATTCTAGCAAGGTCATGATTGACATTTTCCGCCATCGCATCTAGGTCATCCCCTTTTCCTCATGCCTTTAGGCACAATGTTCATAACCTTATTCGCCAATCTGCAGCTATGCATACGGGCAATATCCCCAAACTAACGCAGACTCTCTTTGCACAATATGCTTCTAAAAACGGTTGCTGATTTCTTCTTTTAACCATATCATTACTTACAAAGTCAAACCACCTAATGCCCAAGATACTGCGTTAAGTTTTCTGTTATCCTACTTACAAAAGGTCCATGTTTCGTTACCATAACTAACCTTAAAAAGAACCAAAAACTATTAGTAGTAGCATAAATGACAGTTCTGGCACAGTAAAAGGGGCTCGAGAATTCTATGAAAATCCATGGGAAAAGTTATGGGGGATAAGGTAATTTTTTCTAATTTTCACACAAATTTTCACAAAAAACCACAAGAAACATATTTTTACCTTATCTCCCTTAACTTTTCCCATGGATTTTCATAGAATTCTCGAGCCCCTTTTACTGTGCCAGAACTGTCATTTATGCTACTACTACTATTATACAGCCTAAATTTAGTCTTTTGGTGTACACACCTATTTTTCCACACTCTCCATAGATTCTTAAAAGTCCCAGCAACAATCCCTACTCTTCTACTTATCTCATGCAGCACATCAGCAGTATCTGCTACATAGTTTCCCGAAAATTAAACATCATTAAAGTCAGTAATGTATCTATCCTCATTACAAACAATGGGAGTAGAAATAATCACATTTTTAGAACATCTCTGAAATGTTCAGCCTACCTAGCCATCACAGAATCCTCACCTTCAACCACCTTGCCATGTTTATATCTCAATCCCTGTGTACCTGTCTGTTTCTTCCCACACAAAAGATTAACTATGTGGTACAACCCCCTGCTGTTGTATTATCTGATACAACCCTCTGCTGTTGTGCTATCTAATTGCTTCCTCTGTTTTGTCAGCCAAGCTGTCAAGCCAAAGATTCTTATCAGCTGTTAACTGATCCTATATACGTTTATTATGCTCGTTGTAATCATCATCATCATCATCATCATCCTCAAGCAGCCATGGGCTACGGAGGTCCAACCAGACCGTGCAATTTAGTTCTCCAAGCAAGTCTATCCTGAGCTACATCGACTGCATCTGGCCACTGCACACCAATTCTAACAAGGTCCTGTTTGACATTGTCAGACCACCGCATCCTAGGTCTCCCCTTCTTTCTGAGGCCTTTAGGCACACTGTTCATAACCCTATTCGCCAATCTATAATTATTCATACGGGCAACATGGCCAAACCAACGGAGTCTCTCTCTGCACAATATGCTGCTTAAAGGAGGTTGCAAACTCCTTTTCCTAATCTCATCATTAGTTACAAAGTTGAACCACCTAATGCCCAAGATACTGCGTAAGCATCTGGAATCAAAAGCATCTAGTTTCCTGTTATCTTGTTTACAAAGTGTCCAAGTTTCACTACCATAACTAACCCTAGAAAGAACCAAACTATTATACAGTCTAATTTTAGTCTTTAGGTGTATACGCCTATTTCTCCACACTCTCCATAGATTCTTAAAAGTCCCAGCAGCAATCCCTATTCGTCTGTTAATCTCATGCCGCACATCACCATTATCTGTTACATAGCTCCCAAGATAATTAAACTGTGACACCTGCTCAAGACTGCAACCATTCAGATTAACTGAATCACAGCCTGCCTGACCAATTTTCATCACTTTAGTTTTCTCTCTGTTTATAACCAAACCTACTCTACTACCAGTCTCATCAACGGCTCGAATGAAAGAGTTCATCTCATCAACATCATTTGTCAGAAGGGCTAAATCATCAGCATAATCTAAATCAGAAATTTTCCTATCTCCAGCCCATTTAAGGCCAAAATCTTTCCCTTGAAGTGAATTTCGCATAACATAATCAATAACCAAGCTAAAGAGAAAAGGAGACAAAATGCACCCTTGTCGAACACCAGAAGTAATGCTAAACCAATTGCTACAAGCCTTACCAACTCTCACACACGACTCAGTGTTATTATAGAGAGCTTTCATAATGTTAACTAACTTGTCTGGTATACCATATGATCTCACAATCAACCACAAATTATGACGATCAACAGAGTCGAAAGCCTTTTTGAAATCAACAAAGCTAGCAACCAAAGGTTTCTGAAACTCTAAACATTTCTCAAGAATCTGCCTAAGCGAAAATATCTGATCTACACATCCCCTACCACTTCTGAATCCACATTGCTCATCACGCAATTGCCTGTCAACCAGATTCTTAATTCTATTAAGCACAATCATGGAAAGAACTTTTCCTGGAACAGAGAGTAGGCTGATACCCCTATAGTTATCACAAGAACTGCGATCACCTTTTTTGAAAATAGGGATAACAATAGCTCTGGTAAAATCCTTAGGAACCATGCCTTTATCATAAAAGAGATTCAGAATTTCAGTCATCCAAGTGGTAACCGAAACATTCCCAGCTGTAAGCATTTCCGTAGTAATTTCATCTACCCCTGGGGATTTATGAAGTTTAAGTTTAGAAACAGCCAAACTAACTTCAGATTGTGTTATAGGGCCAACATTAAAGCCACCAATGCATCTATCATCATTGCAAACAATGGGAGTAGAACTAACTACATTGTTTAGAACATCACTGAAATGCTCAGCCCACCTAGCCATGACAGAATCCTCCCCTTCTATAACCTTACCTTGTTTATCCTTCAATCCTTGTATGCCTGTCCGTTTTCTACCACACAAAACATTAACTATCTGGTACAGCTCTCTGCTGTTGTGCTGTCTAACTGCTTCCTCGGCTTTGTCAGCCAAACCATCAAGCCAAAAATTTTTATCAGCAGCTAACTGATCCTTTACAAGTTTATTAAGGTCTCTGTAATGCTTTCTATTAGGACTAGTAGGGTATTGATTAAGGGCATTCCTGCAGTTCTTTCTTTCCGAAATAAGCTCAAGTGCCTTATCACTCAGATAATTTTGCCTCTTCTGCTCCTTTTTTCCTAAAAGAGTACTGTTAGTGTCCAAAAAAGCCTGTTTAAAATGATCCCATTCTTCCTCAACTTCAGTAGTAAGTAAACCATGACTGTCATAATGACTAAGTAACCTATCATGGTAAGCTTTGGCTATAACTGGATCTTTCAGAGCTTCAGTATTAAAAGTAAATTTTTTAACCCTAGCACAACACTTTTTAAGTTTAAGTTGCAACACACTTTTAACAAGGTAATGGTCAGATCCAATTTCAGCTCCCCTATATGCCCTGGTATTCCTAACAGAACTAGTCCATTTGCTGTTAATTAATATGTAATCAATCATATTCTTATGCAGCCCATCAGGTGAAACCCATGTGTACTTATGTATGTCGCGGTGTTTGTAATAAGTGTTAGTTATTCTGAATCCATTGAGTTTACTTACCTGTAGGAGACATTGCCCATTGCTATTGCAGCTACCAATACCAAAAGGGCCTATTACTCCTCCCCAAAGGTCAGAGTCAGTACCAACTTTGGCATTGAAGTCACCAAGAACAAGGGTAATATCTCCTTTTTTGACAGAATTCAAAATATCCTGAAGTTGTTCATAAAACCTATCCTTCTCATCCTCATCGGCATCCTCAGTGGGGGCATAACAGCAGATAACATTCAAGTCTTTAACGCTTGTCTGAAATTTTGCTGTAAGAAACCTTTCATTAATGCACTCATATCCTAGAAGAGCATCACTAGCGTGTCTGCTGAGAAGCAGACCCACGCCTTGGTGATGCTTTTTGTCGTCCCTCCCTGAAAAGAGAAATTTAAGATTATTTTTAAGAATCTGACCTTTATCTGTCCATCTGGTCTCTTGCAAGCCGAGAATATCTAAATTATAACGGTGGAATTCTTGTGTGAGGACATCAAGAGAAAAAGCTCTGTGCAGAGTCCTCACATTCCAACTACCTATGGAGAGAAAATGGTTAGTGGGATGTTTAAAGAAACTATGTTTATTGAGAGAGGGAATGCCGACAATATCAAACAGCCCCCTAATCGCAGACATGGGGCAAAGACCCGTTCCCCCACTACTAAAGGCTGAAGCCATCTACACTGGAAGACTTCCTACAATGTAGAATTTGACGATGCCAATAGAAGCAAAGTGTTCAGGTGCCTGCGATGACTTCTGCTCAGGATTATCCACCAGCTGATAAACATATCCTGTGGATCTATTCACTTGGGGCTGTCAACCCACAAACAAAAAGAAAACACAGCGGAAGATTTTCCCTCCACAGAAGCCCACCAGTGCAGCAAAATCAGGATCCATAATCAAGCTCAGAGCCATATATCTGTCCAGTCCAGTAGGTTTATACGGTCAGCACCAGGACCCTGTGTGGTTGACCACTCCTCAGCAGGGTAGAAAAAAAGAAAAGTAGCCATAGTTGTCCAGATCAGTAGGCCACACTAATCTGGCAGCCCTCCCCTTCCGTTCACTTCCACAAGAGAGTATCTCTTTTGAAAGTTACTAACGGTCCGCACCACGAGAAGGCGGGGTTGGACATTAGGTGCTAGGCCTGGCCGGTTCTATGCATCATCACAGGGGATTGGTGCATAGCTCTCCTTCCAGTGACTACCTAGCTACCATTTACAGACCCTCGTTGTAATGCTGTTTGTTAAAACTAGTAGGGTGTTGATTCATATTAATCTTGCACTTTCTTCTTTCAGAAATAATAAGTTCCATAGTGTTATCACAGAAATAACTTTTTCCCCTCTGTTTATTTTTACCCAAAAAAGTACTGTTAATTTCAAGAATAGCATGTTTAAACTGATCCCATTCTTTTTCAACTTCAGCAGTAAGCAAATCACCATTGTCAATGACTAAATGGCCTATCATGGTATGCTTTGGCTATATCTGGATCTTTCAGGCATTCAGTGTTAAAGTTAAATTTCTTAACCTTAGCACAACATTTCTTAAGCTTCAGCTGCAACACACTTTTGGCCAGATAATGGTCAGACCTAATTTTGACTCCCCTGTATGATTTGGTATTCCTAACTGAACTAGCGCATTTGTTGTTGATTAAAATATAAACTATCATATTCCTGTGCAACTCATCAGGTGAAACCCATGTATATTTATAAATGTCCCGGTGTTTGTAGTATGTGTTAGTTATTCGCAACCATTAAGTTTACTTACCTATAAAAAACGTTCTCCATTGCCATTGGAACTACCAATGCCAAAGGGACCTGAAACTCTTGCCCAAAGATTAGAGTCAGTACCAACTTTAGCATTGAAGTCACCTAGCACAAAAGAAATATATCCGTTCTTCACAGAATTCAAAATATCCTGAAGCTGGCTGTAAAACGTATCCTTCTCGTTCTCATCAGAGTCCTCTGTAGGGGCATAACAACAGGTGACATTCAAGTCTTTAATTTTCATTTTAAATTTTGCTGTAAGAAATATTTTATTAATACAATCATATCCTAGAAGAGCATCACTGGTGTGTATTCTGAGAAGCAAACTTATACCTTAGAGATGCTTTCCATCCTCCTTCCCTGAAAAGAGAAATTTAAAATCAGTTTTAATATCTGACCATTATCTGTCCATCTGGTCTCTTGCAAGACTATAATAATTAGGTTATAACGCTGGAATTCCTGTGTGAGTAAATCAAGAGAATAATCTCTATGCAGCGTCCTCACATTCCACGTACCTGTGAAGAGAAAATGATTAGTAGATTTTTAAAAGAAATTAAGTTTATTGAGAGAGGTAGGGCCAACAATATCAAACAGCCCTAATCGGAGGTACGGGGCAAAGACCCTTTATCCACACCGCTAAAGGCTTAAGGCGCACCTTTACAAGTGGACCTTTCCACCAGAATCTAGGTAGGAACTGACCTGCTTGAGACACATTACTCCAAGGTAGTATTGGCGATGCCCAACTCGCTAAAATAAGGGTTCAGGTACCTGCGATGGCCTCTGATCAGGATTATACATCAGCTGATGTGAGGTATTCTGTGCCTCTGTTCGTTTAGGGTTGATAACCAATAGACAAACAGAAAACACAAATCTGCAGATTTTTCCCTCAACAGAGGCTCACGAGTGCAGAAATTCCAGGATCCGTAATCATGATCAAAGTCATAAATCAGGGTGGGTTGTTTTACCTCTGAGCGTCACAGCTAGCTGTGAACTCTGCTAACGTGCACAGAGTATTACTCTGAGCGGCATTTTTTTTGCACACCATGGGCTAAATGGCCAGGTCACAAGGACCCCGAAGGCTCAGAGAAGGTTGGGGGAGGGGACCCACTGGAACAGCTGTTGGGAGACAGATGGTAGCGTCCCGTCAAGGCCATCCAGCATGTTCTTTAACGTGCACAGAGTATGGCTCTCCCGGACACGGGGCCACGGGTTAACGTCTCATCTGACGGACGGTGGCCTTTACCAAGCCCATCGGTGTCTCCTACTGACCGTAGGCAGGGCGGGGAATTTTGTGGAGATAAATCTCAACACTGACCCAGCTGGGACTCGAACCTGGGAACTGCAGATTACGAGCCTGGCGCGCTACCGACTGAGCCACCCCCGCCATTCCCATATATCAGGCCAGTGGGGTTTTAAGATAATAAATATATAATAGCAATTGTTCTGAGATTCTGAAAATTATTATTGTGTTATTTTTCATTTGTTGAAATTATTATTTAGAGACTATCACTGCAAATATTATTCCCACAAATTAAGAAAATCTATCTGGCGTTTGATTGGAGATCTGTCTCAAAGCTTAAGTTTCTCAATATGGGACAGTGAAAGGTTAAGATGAGATATTTTACTCAACGGAGACCGTTTTAGGAATTCTTCTCATTACAAAGGGATTACATCACTTGCGAGCGAAAATGCTGAATACATTGAATATGAAAATTCGTATCATTAACGCGAAGAAACGACTAACTTCTGGTAGAACAATCTTTTTCTGAATTTGCCATGTTAAACATTGAAAGTGCACGATACAAAGTGACTCTTGCATTAAATGCAAAATAAAAAAATTAGACGTCCCAAATTTTTTTTTCGTCTTCTTCCCACTCCTTTGGCATTTATACAAAGTTTTATTTCTTTTTCCAAGAAGACAGTGGCAATGCAACATGCCGATTCAAAGTTATGCTGAGAAACGTTCATTCAATATTCATGGATATTATTAACATTTAAAAAATATATTTAGCAAATATTATTCCTAAAAGAATTAAGCAAGTTTTTTGCTTCAGCAGGAATCGGGGGTGGCTCAGTCGGTAGCGCGCCAGGCTCGTAATCTGTTGTTCCCAGGTTCGAGTCCCAGTTGGGTCAGCGTTGAGATTTATCTCCGCAAAATTCCCTGCCCACGGTCAGTAGAGGACACCGATGGGCTTGGAAAGGCCACCGTCCGTCGGATGGTACGTTAAGCCGTGGCTCCCTGTAGGGGAGAGCCATACCCTTGCACGTTAAAGAACAGGCTGGGTGGCTTTGACGGGAGGATACCATCTGTCTCCCAACAGCTGTTCCAGTGGGTACCCTCCCCCAACCTTCTCTGAGTCTTCGGGGTCCATGGTGTGCAAAAAAAGTGCCGCTCACAGGTAAAACAATCCAAATTGCTTCAACAGTTCGCCTCATTTATATTTTTTATAATTAGTTTATGTATTTTATAATTAATTCATTTTTTTCATCAGGGATGCACCCAAACGTTTTTAACGGGATGGGATAGAGAGATGGAGCGGTTAACAAGAGGTAGGGAGAAAGTGCTGTTCTTAAGGGGCCGAAAGAGATCAGAGGAGGGTCTTCATATTGGTCGAATGTCATGAAGAGAGGGGGAGATGAAGGATGGGAGAGGGTTTTTCTGTACACAAAAATTAAAACTGAATTACTTGAATTATAATATAATTGTATAAATTATAACATTTCTCTAAAACTCTGGTAAATGCACAGTTCAGGCTCATAAGCGAACAGTAACAGTAATTAGATCCCACATAACAGTAATTAGATCGTCATAGGCTCAGATTAAATAAAAATAAAGGCGTGTGTGCATTGAGGGGGGTGAATATAAAATGAATATAAGTCATGGAGGGGGGGGGGTGTGAATATAAGGGTGTGTGTGTTTAGGATGTGTTTAGGACCCACTATAACAGCTGTTGGGAGATAGATGGTAGCGTCCCGTCAAGGCCATCCAGCATGTTCTTCAACGTGCACAGAGTATGGCTCTCTCGCACACGGGACCACGGGTTAACGTCCCATCAAATGGAAACGTCAAAACGATTTCCATTGAAACGTCAAACGATCAAATGGAAACGCCATACGTCACACATTTTTTTCATCATTCTAGTGCACCTCCCAGATCAAAATCTAGATCATCATACAAGGAAATAGATTATGAATTATGGATGGCTTATTTGTGCTCCCTCCTTGGGGTGGCTCTGTAAAGTTCATCTTTTACTATATTTTCTAAATATGTTAAATTGGTCGTTCCTTTCTTCTGAAGGTGTTTTATGAATTTCGGATTTTTCGCAGATATTCTGTGGTTTTGTACAGAACAGTGTTTGAATTAATTGAAAATTTATTCTGTGGCTTTGTATAACGTTAACATTTGTATAGATTCGCAACTTTTCCAGGACGAATATGTATTTCTTTAAAAATTATTTTCAAATGTTATTTGTTCATACTGGCTATATTTTAAGAACTTTTTTATTTTGTAATTTTTCTCGTTTCCCTTTCAATATTTATTTTCTTTCAAACATTAGAATTTAAAATTTCAATATGAATTGGTTTCGTAAAATTGGTTTATTTAATTTTATTTATGTGAATGCTTTTTTCACCTTTTTTTTGGCCAACACACTTCTGAAATAGTTCATTTACTGCGACACACCTGTGATGAAAAGTAACTTTTTTGTTTTATTAATCTTAAAATTCATTTTATTTAAATAAAAACGCATATTAAGCTCAATATTTGACAAAAAGCAATGAAATCGTAATGAAACAATTGTAAAAAGTACTAAAGTACAGTCGCTCAAAAAAGTATCCGAACATTATGGTTGATTACAGAATTCAGAAAAATATCTGGCAACGATTTTTTTAGAAATTAGTGATCAGGCAACCTACGTGTCACGTGACACAAAAGTTGCCAGATCCCTAATTTCTAAAAAAATCGTTGCCAGATATTTTTTCTGAATTCTGTAATCTAACATAGTGTTCGGATACTTTTTTGAGCGACTGTACAAATTGTTATGTACTATTATTGTTTTCCTTAAATTTTCGCGACACACCTGGACCTTGGCCACGACACACCTATTGCGAACCATTGATTTAGATTCTTAGCTGTAATAATTTTTCTATGTTTTCTGTAATATTTTTGAAGTAGATTGAATAGTAACTATGGGTTCTATCGAATACGACGCTGTTATGCCAAAGTTTGGAATTTTATGATGACACTATGAGTTTTCAAAATTTGGGGTATTCTCTGAAGGAAGATAGCGTAAAACGCACTCTCTATTTTATGAAGATGAAATGATTTTTCCTTTATAAAACTGAGTGTGTGTGTGTTAGGGGGACTTAGTCGTAGGCTCGTAATCTGCAGTTCCGAGATTCGAGTCCTAGCTGAGTCAGCGTTGAGACTTATCTCCGCAAAACTCCCCCTCCTGCTCACGGTCAGTAGAGGACACTGATGGCTTTGGAAAGGCCGTCATACGTCGGATGTGACGTTAACTGTGGCCCCGTGTGCGGGAGAGCCATACCCTGTGCACGTTAAAGGAGGCTTTGATGGGAGGCTACCATCTGTCTGCCAACAGCTGTCCAACGCCCACTAGGGAGCTGTTGCGCCCTCCATTGAGAACCACTGGTGTAGAGGAAGCTATAGCCCAGACGTCAATTACGTTTAACGGTTTTTTCAGTAATGAATTCATTAACGAATGCTTAAAATTCAGAAAAGTTTCTGTAATATAATGATACGACAAAAAGTTGTATTCTTTCGGTTTCAATGGAAATAGGGGCACACCTCCTCCGAATAACTAATTGTAAGCCAAAGTGAATTTGTAGTGTTTAGTTGGAAGTTGCAATTTAAAATGAAATCAGACTAATGAGGAGTGTCCTAGGGAAGGGAGGAAGGGATATTGATATGATCCCTATTCGAATATACGCACTTATTAATATATTTCTTTGCACTTTTGCTGTGAGACTGATAATTAATTGGTCATTATTTCTTTTCACTGATTACATCTCCCACCTTCCATCTTCCTCCATGGATTACCTCCTATGTAGGAAACCTAAGAGAAATGGAAATTCAAAATCTCTTTAACTTTTACCCCCCCCCCCCTGCCCACGGTCAGTAGGGGACACCGATGGGCTTGGAAAGGCCGCCGTCCGTCGGATGGGACGTTAAGCCGTGGCCCCATGTGCGGGAGAGCCATACCCTGTGCACGTTAAAGAACACACTGGATGGCCTTGACGGGAGGCTACCATCTGTCTCCCAACAGCTGTTCCAGTGGGTCCACTCCCCCAACCTTCTCTGAGCCTTCGGGGTCCATGTGACCTGGCCATTTAGCCCATGGTGTGCAAAAAAGTGCCGCTCAGAGGTAAAACAACTCAACCCAACTTTAACTTTTACGTCAAGGTTCTGCAATAGGATGGCGTAAAGAATCTTTCTAGTGTTTTTCCCTCAAAAGTTCAGATATGATGTTACCAGGAGTGTAGTGGAGAGCAATGTACAGTCGCTCAAAAAAGTATCCGAACGCTATGGTTGATTGGAATTCAGAAAAAATATCTGACAACGATTTTTTTGGAAATTAGTGATCTGGCAACCTTTGTGTCACGTGATTACAGAATTCAGGAAAAATATCTGGAGCGTGTACAGCAACTGTACACGCTCCAATTTGCTGTGAACGGTAACTGCACACGCTCAATATTTCCGTGAGTGAGCCCACACGATCTAGTATCAAAATAATATGACCACCTACAGTCGCTCAAAAAAGTATCCGAACACCATGGTTGATTACAGAATTCAGAAAAAATATCTGACAACGATTTCTTTAGAAATTAGTGATATCTTAATTGGTGGATCACTAATTTCTAAAAAAATCGTTGTTAGATATTTTTTCTGAATTCTGTAATCAACCAGAGTGTTCGGATTTTTTTGAGCGACTGTACACCCTCTATTTTGGTTTTAAAAAATTCGCGTATATTTTTTGCTTTTCATGTCGTTTTCAAGAAAATCGAGATAATTTTTTCACTTTGTCGTCTGTCTCTCTGCAGATATTCAACTCCTTTGTTTTTAGAAAAAATTAAAAATTATTTTTCTGCTGGACAGGTATTGATGAAATATATTCGCATTTTCCGAATATCTCAAAAGTTTGAATTGCACCCTCTAACGGTGAAAAACGTCGGAAATTGTAAAATTTTTAACGTATATTGCAAACGATGCAATTTATGCTAGAAATTTGAAATTTAGATGGTGAAATGTAAAGGATATAAGGTTTCCATTGGGTTGGGTTGTTTTACCTCTGGAGCGGCACTTTTTTGCACACCATGGGCTAAATGGCCAGGTCACATGGACCCCGAAGGCTCGGAGAAGGTTGGGGGAGGGGACCCACTGGAACATCTGTTGGGAGACAGATGGTAGCCTCCCGTCAAGGCCATCCAGCGTGCTCTTTAACGTGCACAGGGTATGGCTCTCCCACACACGGGGCCACGGCTTAACGTCCCATCCGACGGACGGCGGCCTTTCCAAGCCCAACGGTGTCTCCTACTGACCGTGGGCAGGGCGGGGAATTTTGCGGAGATAAATCTCAACGCTGACCCAGCTGGGACTCGAACCTGGGAACTACAGATTACGAGCCTGGCACGCTACTGACTGAGCCACTCCAGCCCCAGGTTTCCATTGGCAACAGTGAGTTTCCCCTTATGTCCAAAGGGAAGGGAATTCCAACTCTTTTTTTTAACGAGATAATTGGAAAATTCTCTTTTAGTTAGGTACTAACGAAACATTACGATTAACGTTTTCAAATTTTTAGGTAGTTTTAAATTGCATCGTTAGGGGGCACTAAATACACTAAATATGTAAAATGAGAAACATTGAATACATGTTCGAATTTAAACTTTTAAATCCATTAGTTCGATTTAAACTTTTGATGAATATTGCAAGTTAGGGTGTACCCAGAGGGGGAGGGGGTCAGGGAGATCCAGAGCAATAGATTAAAAAAAGATAATTACAAAATCTCATTCCATATAGGATATGATTTTAACTTTTCCTGTCCGGTGGGATATTTTAGTAAACGGGAAACCCTATTCAAGTCTTATTCTCAGATCTCCCCCCCCAAAAAAAAAAAAAAATCTGGGGAACACGTCTTTTGCAAGTGATCTGTTTATGGAAGATGTTCGAAATTTCGATGGTAAAGTGTGAACAGATATTGTAATGACATCAGCAATCTGTTCTCTTTTCTCAGAGTGAGGTGAGAAATGAAACTTTTTTAATTATAAGGAATAAAAGACAAAATATGTTTTATGTTCTATAAACACTAATGAAATATTGCTATTTGCATTTTCCCAATCATCTATTAGTTCGAATTTAAACTTTTAAAGAGTGCAAAAGTCGGTAAACGAAAAATTTCAATCTCTTTGAAAACGAGACTCCCATATCGCGAGAGGCTATAATATGTGTTCATGTACGTAGTTCTAGAATACTGCCGTAGACACACTGGTTTTTCACATAATCGTTAATATTTAAAAAATTTTTGTCGAATGAATGCATGACAGTCGGATGTGTCCACGAAAGAATTTAGAAATATGATATTGTACACAGAATATAATTTGGGGGCGGGAGTGGCTCAGTCGGTAGCGCGCCAGGCTCGTAATCTGTAGTTCCCAGGTTCGAGTCCCAGCTGGGTCAGCGTTGAGATTTATCTCCGCAAAATTCCCCGCCCTGCCCACGGTCAGTAGGGGACACCGATGGGCTTGGAAAGGCCGCCGTCCGTCGGATGGGACGTTAAGCCGTGGCCCCGTGTGCGGGAGACCATACCCTGTGCACGTTAAAGAACACGCTGGATGGCCTTGGGAGGCTACCATCTGTCTCCCAACAGCTGTTCCAGTGGGTCCTCTCCCCCAACCTTCTCTGAACCTCTGGGGTCCATGTGACCTGGCCATTTAGCCCATGGTGTGAAAAAAAAGTGCCTCTCAGAGGTAAAACAACCCAACCCAACAGATTATAATTTAGTTATGATCAGTCACATAGCCGTGAAGAAAGAGATGAACATGTTCTTTCCATTTATGAGTGTGAATTTTTCAGACTACAACATTGAAAGTTTCTTATTTGCGTCCCTTCCACTTTAATATTCTACTCGAAAAATCCTTTGAGAGACAATCTGAACAGACTTATCTCCTTTTTTTTTTCGTCTTTGTATAATAAATGCAAATATAAATCACCCCTATTTACGAGACTAGAGGTGCGTAGGATGAAATTCGTAAGTCAAGTGAAATATGTGCTTCCGTGTCACCGGAATCCAGGAAATAGTTTCCAAAGAGTCGAGGTTATTTCCAACGCAATGCAGTGTTCTACTAATGCGAATCCGAGCATTTGACGTCATTTTTGACCATGCACGTCCATATCACGAAAAGGTTAGCGTAGCATTCATTTCTCATTTCACATGCAACAGTCTTGGCTGTAAATTTTTGAAGTCATATCTTGGCGTGCAGTTAATGTATGATTCGGAATATTACTAACACTACCTTGCTATCTAAGTTGTGAATCACTAAATAAACACTCAGCTCTGCTGGCAGAGCTATATTTAGGGCTTGACTCCGGTGTCAGGCTTCACGTGCCCGGCGTGGCTGTCGTCTGAGTGCATCCCGGCCGTCTGCCAATGTGGGTTGCTCCTGTTTGTTATAATTGGCCCAACCCCGTTACCACGTCTACTTTTAGAGGAACTCACAACACACCACTTGATGAATCATTATTAAGAGGGATGTTTTACTTGAATTTAGACACTTTTATTGTCGACATTTTTGTAATCATGAAAATTTAATCATATAAAAACCATTGATTTTAAAATGTGATTTGGAGAAAAGAATTTGGCACGTTTGAAATTGTTTTAAATGCTAACATGTTCTGAGCGAATGACCTTTTAAGTAGTTCTTTATTTTTACATTAAGAAATATTATATAGTACCAAGGCCGGATCTAGGAGAGGGGGGGGATCAAGGGGGCCTTGGCCACCTTTCTGAAAAGAGGTCAAAATTGTTTAAACTTGTGCATTTTCACGCATTTTTTATTACATTTTTAATAACCTCTAAAATGAAGTGGGAAAGGTTACACTGCAATGGGGTGAGGCGGGGGTGGCTCAGTCGGTAGCGCGCCAGGCTCGTAATCTGTAGTTCCCAGGTTCGAGTCCCAGCTGGGTCAGCGTTGAGATTTATCTCCGCAAAATTCCCCGCCCTGCCCACGGTAGTAGGGGACACCGATGGGCTTGGAAAGGCCGCCGTCCGTCGGATGGGACGTTAAGCCGTGGCCCCGTGTGCGGGAGAGCCATACCCTGTGCACATTAAAGAACACGCTGGATGGCCTTGACGGGAGGCTACCATCTGTCTCCCAACAGCTGTTCCAGTGGGTCCCCTCCCCCAACCTTCTCTGAGCCTTTGGGGTCCATATGACCTGGCCATTTAGCCCATGGTGGGCAAAAAAGTGCCGCTCAGAGGTAAAACAACCCAAACAACAACACTGCAATGGAAATCCAATACCTTTTTATGGCTCCATTGTATCGCTTCGTTCCCCCATCCCCTCTCTTATTTCTTTTCTAGATCCGGGCTTGTACAATACATTATTGACTGAGTCCTACCGAGTCAATGCTGTAAAGGATTGACTACACTACCTCTTATCCTATTAAGGAAATGTTTTCGTGAATTACTATCCAAGATGATTGACCATCATATGTGGAAAGTTTAGTTGTATTTCTAGCGATATGTGTAAAAACATTGTCACTAAAATTACCATTATCACAAGAAGAAGTTAACATTTCATTTCTTAAAATCTGAAACTGCAGTTCACAATCAGTTTTCACATATCATTTTGATGCTTATAATCTATCTTAACACTATCAAGTTTTGCGTTAAAATCATAAGTAATTTCATTTATATTATACTAAGCCGTCCCGTGGTCGAGTGGTTAGCGCGCTTGGCTACTGGGTTCGAGCCCCGGATCAAGGCATGGATGTATGTGTCGTTTTTCTGCTGAGGTCCTGCCATCCTCTCTGACCTTCTACTCTGGTATATAAACTGTCAGACCTCTGTGGCAAGCAGCTGCTTGAGGGGCTATTTATTTTTTACACTATCAATATCATTTTTTTACACTGTCAATTTCAACCTTTAGACTATCACATTATCTGGTGAGTTCGGTCTTAATGTCTTTACACTGATTAGTGATTTCGCCGATTTTTTTGTTCAGATCACTATACTGATTAGTAATCTTACTAAGTTGAGAAGCCAATTCATTATTGTGTATAGCCATTTCGGCTCTCATGTCAGTTAGCAATTTTAGTAACTCATCCATACTTCTAGTGAAAGGCATTCAATAAATAATCCCGATCCTGGCACCAAATGGTTTGCATTATGAACGACAAAGGGCATGAAGTAATATAATTTATTATTTAATATTTGATCTATATGCAATAGCATCCGCATTATTTTAGGACTACGTGAAAAAAATTATCTTATAAATATATTAAAATTTCATATATTTCTTCTTATTTAACATTAAATTTACATTCCAACGTACTTTATATATATGACTTTGAGATTCACAGAGTATATATGATATCTATCCATTCAATCAATGAATGAATGTTTATTCACATCTCGAATAAAATTCTGATACATCAAAAATTACATGGTATATATCTGCATTGGTAAAAAAATTCTTTGTGGAAAACAAATATGTAATAAGCATATAAACATAATTTTGACATTGTTATAAAATTCGCATATATAACACATGAATTTCAGCTTCATTTAAATATAATAAGCATAGCTTTGATTTCCTAAGAAACAATTTTTTAAGGTGTTTATGGCGCTTGATAAAGCTTTCAAGACGCTGCTAATCTGGTCAATGAAATGCATTTGAACATAGGTTTTTTAAGAAAATAAATCTTCCCTTAACAATGCATATGAAAACAGATGAAATATTATATACAAATAGAATAGAGACAACTTGTGAATTTTTCATTTGAGAAACGTTGCTATAACTCTATGACATTAATCACGGCATCACAATGATATTTACAGTTATGAAATTAATTAAAACTGAGATTTTAAATCAGGTCCGGCTTTAGGAGCGATAGAAGCGGAGCTGCCGCTCAAGGTGCCAAACAACTGGAAAAACCGAAGGCAGTTGGATAGTATGAAACAATAAAAAAAACTATCCCTCGTCAGAAGAAATTTCAATCTCTGTGGAAAAGCTTACTTTATATGTTAGTGGGTTGGGTTGGGTTGTTTTACCTCTGAGCGGCACTTTTTTGCACACCATGGGCTAAATGGCCAGGTCACATGGACCCCGTAGGCTCAGAGAAGGTTGGGGGAGGGGACCCACTAGAACAGCTGTTGGGAGACATATGGTAGCCTCCCGTCAAGGCCATCCAGCGTGTTCTTTAACGTGCACAGGGTATGGCTCTCCCGCACACGGGGCCACGGATTAACGTCCCATCCGACGGACGGCGGCCTTTCCAAGCCCATCAGTGTCCCCTACTGACCGTGGGCAGGGCGGGGAATTTTGCGGAGATAAATCTCAACGCTGACCTAGCTAGGACTCGAATCTGGGAACTACAGATTATATGTTAGTGGTAAAGTTGGAAAAGATTAAGGATAAACTATGATTAAGGATTAGTTGGACGCCTCCAATTGATTGGTACCCTTTTTATTTTTGAAAGAAACATTTTTTTTTCACAATCTTGCTATCAATATAGTTAATTTTTTTAACGACTTTTCACCCGATAGTTTATATATATTTTTTCTGTTTAAGTTAATGTATACATTTATTTGTGGAGGTTATTATGTGCACGTTAAAAAAAAACCACGATTACGTGAAACATTATCAGCGTGAATGAGACTGGGAATACCTAGCAAGGACGCTACCACCAGTCTGGGATGGGGGGAGGGAGAGAAATTTCGCTCAGTGCGCCGAAATGGTTAAGGTCGGCCTTGTTTCAAAATAAAACAAATGGAAAGGACCGAGGGATTAGCTCTACTTGGATCTCTTTGGATTAGCTCTCTTGGAAGAATGCAAGTAACAAATGAATCTAATTTCCGGAGATAAATTTGGTGTGCAGTAGGCTTCCTGTTGGTAAAGCACATAGTTCTAAGTTTGATCTCATGAAGTTAAAAGTGTTTCTCTTTGTTCCTTAACAACTATCACAGATGACACAAAGACGACATTCGATCACGTGGAATCCCGAGTGGAGTCTGGCAGTGGCACTAACTTCTACTTCTTTCGCGCATCATTTTCGAATGATGTACAGTCGCTCAAAAAAGTATCCGAACACTATGGTTGATTACAGAATTCAGAAAAATATCTGGCAACGATTTTTTTAGAAATTAGTGATCTGGCAACCTTCGTGAATTCTGTAATCAACCATAGTGTTCGGATATTTTTTTGAGCGACTGTACAGCGATTAGCGAACTCTTAGCTTTGTCAGTGAACTTGTGTAAGCGAATTCGAATCAGCAATCTCTGTGCCTTCCTTGGCTGCTTGAAAGAGTTCATTTTTGCACGAGCCTATCTCGTTAATTGAGAAATGGGATCATTATATCTTCGAGAAGAAGGGATGAGTTTTGAGCTATGAATACAAACTCATTAGACACCACCGCATGGTATTCGATATTAATTCCTTGGGATAACGGTATGGAGATTGCGGGGGCCATGGCAAAGGGGTTATTGCTACTTCGAATGCACTCAAATCAATGAGATCAACAGAGAATCGAAAAATAATAAACACTAAAGGGCATTAATCGGTGAAAAGACGCTTCGCAGGGAGAAGAAGTCAGCTTTTATTCGTAAATATATACTAAGGAGGTGAGAGTTGATTATTACATTGAAGGAAAAAAGTGTCACGATTACATTTTTGCTTATTCGGAACCTTCTTTTTCAATGCAATTTCAGTGTGTCGCATTCCAGCCAAGGAATAATGCAAGGAGGACTGCCCCCCCCCCTCCCTTCCCTCCTAAAAAAATATGGAGGCCAATCAGAGATCCCCAAAAGAATTAACGAAAGGATTAATAATTAATCTTAACTATACCATTGTTTCCTTCTAACCTTATCGTGCGACTCTCATAATTTGTCACATGGAGATGTATGCAATTTTCTGTTTGGAAAGAAAACTAAAACTCGATTTCTGGTAAAAAAAATGATTTTAATAAGATTAATCTTTAATTCTTTTTTTATTCAGTTTATTCAGTCATAGTGTTATCATAATTAAATAAAAACTATAGAAATAAACTTTTTATTTTACAAATATGTTTCCTTATGGGACCTTATAATATAGAGCAGTGGTTCTCATCCTTTTATGCTTCACGTACCCCCTGAAAATGTGTATGTAACTGGCGTACCCCTTATATAGATAGATAAAACTATAGTTATAGTATAACAATGGGAATAAAATAAAACATATGTATTGTTACTAGATCTAGCGACTTTTCAGCTCTCACGGCGTACCCCAAAAAATGTTACTGCATACCTCACGTTGAGAACCCCTGATATAGAGAGTAAACTAATCTGATTATTCTTATTTACAATTATCAAAGTCGTACGATTAAGTTTACAGTTTCTTTACAACATGTTGAGATTTGGATGAAGATGCTATTTCTCTGAGTTGAAATGAAAAAAAGTTAATACGAAAAAAAAAACAACAACTTTGTGTCATATTTAACATTTATTCATCATTTAGAGAGTTTGCTATGAAATAACAGCTCTCAGGGAAATTCTGAACTTATTTTAAGTGATGTATTCGCATCTAGTATGCATGCCAGAATCCGTTTATGGCGAAACATGATAAAAGTATTCTGACTTCCTTCGATGAAACATCCAGCCCAGTCGGTCTTTGACGTAACAAGCGCAAGAAGTCTCTCCGCTAATCCTGACGAACATAAGCAACGGAGGATTCATCTTCGTAAAAGGCTGACGGGAGTCTCCGTTACTCGATGACTCAAAGCAGAAGAAATTAAATGCAGAAGCGGATCAGCTTATAGTGCTTGTTTACTTCTCTTAGCACGTAGCATAAGTAAACGAGGTTGGATGCTTCAAATGTGATTCTGGACACTAATTAGCTTTCACAGATGAAAATTAAGGCGAAAAATTAAAGCTAAGAAAGGTTGTGTAGCTAAATAAAAAATAAATAAATACTCCCTCAAGCAGCTGCTTGCCACAAAGGTCTGACAGGAACCTGTCAGTTTATATGCCATAGTAGAAGGTCTTTGAGGATGGCAGGACCTCAGCAGAAAAACAACACACACATCGATGCCTTACCCGGGGCTCGAACCCAGGTCCACTTAGATCAGTAGCCAAGCATGCTAACCACTTTGGCCATGGGACGGCTTTGTGTAGCTAACAATTGGTTATTAGACCTCTGAGCGTTACTTTTGTGCATATTTGAGCTAAATGGATAGGTCACAAGGACCCCAAGGGATCAGAGTTGAGTAGAGGAAGGGGACCCACTGTATACTCTTAGGAGACGGATGGAAGCTTTCCGTCAAGGCCATCCATCGTGCTCTTTATCGTGCACACATTTTACATACACTTAATGTACCACCGAAAAATCGCCGTTCTTTCCAAACTAGTGTTTACCAAGGCGTGATTCTTACGAATTAAATCGCACTGAAAAATGGGAAAGTTTGGCAACTGTCCAAAACATGAAGTTGTTCTCTGATAATCAGTTTAAGTACGATAATGGTAAGTGTCGAGGGATTGGCTCTTATATGGTACTGTGCTATCGAACTCTGACTACTGCCAGTGGGCCTGTATTTGTATTAGAATTCAGGATATGTTTCGACGAAGTTATTTGATTTTCTGTGTTCTTAGCGTTGGGAAATTCCCGTTATCTTTCTTTCGAAACAAAAAAAAGATATTGAATACCATTATGAAAACTTAAATTGAAATAGCAAACAGGAGAAATGACAGTTATCACAGCATTTAAAAGAACATCAGTTGCATTGCAATGCGAATCTAAAAGTTATGAACTCTAAGTAACATTTACAACTAATTGTGGCATAAAGAGAAATGGCTTACTCTACGTCACGAGAGCAAATAGTGAAACATCTGATATGTGAAGAAATCAGCAATCTATGAACTTTCAGCGCTTAGTACCCTTGGCACGTTTCTTTATGAACTTGTCTAATTCATTGAGGGATGAATCTTTAAATTGTCAGAGATACTAAAAGTTATCTTTTTAGTTTGTTAGTTGTGAGCGACGAAAATAAACTCATTAAAGTACAAAGACTCTGCAGGTCGTGGAAGAATGATTATTGTTTATTCTTCCAGTGCATTCAAGTCAATAAGGCCAACACAGATAGGGGGCGGGGGTGGCTCAGTCGGTAGCGCGCCAGGCTCGTCATCTGTAGTTCCCAGGTTCGAGTCCCAGCTGGGTCAGCGTTGAGATTTATCTCCGCAAAATTCCCCGCCCTGCCCACGGTCAGTAGGGGACACCGATGGACTTGGAAAGGCCGCCGTCCGTCGGATGGGACATTAAGCCGTGGCCCCGTGTATGGGAGAGCCATACCCTGTGCACGTTAAAGAACACGCTGGATGGCCTTGACGGGAGGCTGCCATCTGTCTCCCAACAGCTGTTCCAGTGGGTCCCCTCCCCCAACCTTCTCTGAGCCTTCGGGGTCCATGTGACCTGGCCATTTAGCCCATGGTGTGCAAAAAAGTGCCGCTCAGAGGTAAAACAACCCAACCCAACACAGAATCTAATATCAAGCATTAAAATACACTGGCGGAAATTGAAAAAAGAACACCCAGAAGTAATTCCTTTAGGAACGTCATATTATAATATGCTAATAGTTACGGGCAGCAGAAACCGTGATCCAAGATTGAAAGTCTTGGGTGGAATAATGATGTCACTGAGGACGACAACATGCAAATGTAAGCAGCACGCATTTAAGGACTAGGGCGTGAAGAAAGAAGTTATTCTTCTTGTGTCGTGCTGTTCATTGCTCTTTGAAGAAGCTACCATGACTGGACGACGCAGGCACACGATATTTATTCTGTTAGCGGAGTTTGAGCGAGGTCGCATTCTTTGAGAAGAAGGTTGGTCTTTTCGTAAAACTACACATCGCGTTGGACGAAAGGTATCGACAATGTTACGATAGTGGCATCAATGGTCAGAAGAGCATTCGCACACTCGCAGACGTGGTTCCGGGCAACACAGAGTTACGGATGCACGAGAGGATCGGCGTATCAGGAGGCAGAGCGGACAGCTACGGCGTCACAAATTCGATCCTCTGTCGTAGCAAAGGTGTCTACAAGAACGATACGCAATCGTCTTTTGAAAGCAGGACTACGGGCAGGCGTGCCGCTGGCATGGTTACCACTGTCACCTCGTCAATGTCGAGCACGTTTGCAGTGGTGTCAAGAAAGAGTTCATTGGAGGGAAGAATGGCAGTCTGTGGTCTTCAGTGATGAAAGCCGATTCTGCTTAGGAGCGTCTCATGGTCGTTTCCACCTCCGAAGGCGACAAGGTGTACGGCTTCTTCCATCGTGCATCGCCAGCAACACACAGGGCCCACACCGGCATCATGGTGGGGGAGCGATTAGCTATCCCTTTCGTACTGTCTGGTGTTTGTACAGGGTACACTGAATAAGAATACGTGCATCAACGACATCGTACTGCTGGTCGTCCTGCCATATTTGAGTGTAATTCCAAATGCGATATTCCAGCAGGATAACGCCGCCCACACTCTGCCCAGGCAACTCAACATGCTCTTCAGGCAGTGCTCCAACTCCCTTGGCCAGCACACTCTCCGGACTTGTCTCCAATCGAGAATGTCTGGGACTGGATCGGACAAAGACTCTTCGCAGACTGTTGCAGGCAACGACCATCATTGCATTAGGCGTCCAAGTTGAAAGCGCATGGAGTGGTATCCCCAGCGTGATATCCAGCATTTGTACGACCGATTGCATGCCAGATTAGAATATGGTATTGCTGCTTGAGGAGGTTCAACACCTTATTGAAATGTGCCTTCCGTAAAATATAACACTCATTAAAAGGTAAAATAAACATTGAATCACTTCACGCTTGCGATCACTGTCCTTTCTCAACAAGTTGTTTCTACTAAATAAATCTCATAGATTACGCTTCAATTCTTAATGGTGTTCTTTTTTCAATTTCCGCCATTGTACGTTAGCTGACAAAGAGACGTGTCACAGGCATCAGAATGTTGTCTTCACTGGTAATGTGAATGAAAGTTGTAGGGAGTTTCATATCTCAGTGATCGATGAGCACGGACTTTTGCTTTATGAAAAAAGGTGTAGCAGCGTGTCCACAGTGTCATCGAGCTCCCATTTATGTAGGGTTATTTTAAAATTATGGGGTTGTTTCAGTCGATATCCAGCCAAGCTCGTAATCTGCAGTTCCCAGGTCTGCCAATCCCAACTGTGAGATTTATTTCCGCTAATCCTTATCCTACTCTCGGTGAGAAAGGGGACGGTGATGGGCTTACCAAGGCCATTATCCCTCTAATGGGACCGTTAAGCCATTGTACCTTGTGTAAGGGAACCATACTCTGTGCTCTTTGAAAAGAACAGGCTTAATGCCTTGATGAGGGGCTACCATCTCTTTCTCCTAACAGCTGTCCAGTAAATACCCTTTCCCACTTTCTCTGATCTCTTGGGTTCCTTGTGACCTGACCATTTAGTCCACTGTGTGCCAAAAACGAGCCGTTAAGAGGCAAAACAGCCTAACCTAACTCCGAAGTTATTCTAAGATCTTGACTGAGGATTGCCCTTTTTCTATTTCTCGTTCATCTGATCCCTCGTGAAATGTTTTCGTACCATTCTGTGGATAAATGAAAGCAATCCAGGTTGGCTAAATGAATAAGTTGAGATTGTTAGACAATAATAGAAGAGCTCACAATAAGGGAAAAATAGAATCAGCAGAAGTTTTTCTTAGGAATGCATTTGTTTTTCATCATTAAATAGTCGAAATGTCGCTTTATCCACTTTGATTCTAATAAATTCGGTACATAATCGATATCTGCTTACTTCACATTCATAAACTATTAAATCAAAAGTTTTATCATAAGGTTCAAACCTTATATTAGAAAATTAATTTAATATATAGACAATCCAATAATAAATTGTATGAAAGCTAAAATTATTTAGCAGGATACGAAAATCTTCCGACTTACTGATTAAGTTCGTAAGTGCTCCGTTAAGCACGTAGTATACCACGTGCTTTTACCGGAGGGGGTGATCAAATATGGTATTATTTTGGACACGGAAATGCGAAATCAAAGCCTACAAAAGGTGTGGTATTTGACCACTAAGCCTATTTTAATCGCGGCCCATGGGTTGAAAAGGCTAATGACCCCGTGCTTTTTTTTGCAATAAACTTTTTAATTTGCAACCAAAACTTACATCCATGTAAGTTTTGGTTGCAAATTCCTTACGCAAAAGTTGTAGAATCAGCAAGAATTCCTATCTAGCTTTTAACTTTACGCTACATCAGATGCGTTGATGTTCACAAGCTACAGTTTTTGCAGAAAATTATCCTCTTTATTAGGAGCAATAGCATCTCCCCACTTCATCCATGAATGGGGAAAAAAAGCTACTAAACGCACTCGGAAATGTGACAGTGTGAGGTTCTTTTCTTCAATGTTCTCTAAGAATAATAATATCAAAATTACTAGTTTTTCGAGGATAACAGCATGGACGTGAATTTCTTTTAATCCATATCAATCCAAAGTTTGAATCCCTTATTTTTAAATCTGTTTTTAATTCTTACTCTTTTTTCTTTATCTACAGAGAAATCCGAGGAATCTTACAGCAAGACCTCCATCTCTTCATCCAGTGTAAAGATGTCGCGAATGGAGTCCGAGGAGAGCGTCTCATCCATTCAGCGTCTCACTTCCACCGACGACAGTTTCGACTCTCTCATGCAGAGCGCAGTGGGAGACAAGAGCGCTCTCATGTCACAGATCGGAGGGACAGATCTCAGCCTCCGTCAGATGGCCGAGGGCACGCTCTCGGGATCGGGGATCATCTCGAGCGAGAAAAGCACCTCCATCAAGGAATCCGAGGATAGCTTCTTGTATAAGAAGGAAGAGACGTCCAAGTCATATGACGTTCAGGAGTCCAGCAAATCGATATCGATGCAATCTGCCAAAGAGGAGGTGTCCATGAAGAGCACCGAAACCAGCTCAGCCACCGTCATGAAATCGGCTGTATCCAGTGCCTCGTACACGGAATCTGTATCCTCAGATGCGACCCAGGAAAAGGTAAGCAACGTGGCAAAAAGGTGTATCTATAGATAACGTACAGGATATTTGACATTGCCACCTTTACACCTAGCCCTTCAAGTTCACACGTTCAGGACGCCAAGAAATGAAATTAAAAAAAAAGCGTTTTGCAAGAAATTTTTTAAGAACCTTTAAAACGCAGGGGAAAATGCTATGCTGCAATGGAAATCCAGTCTCTTGCCACCCGCTCGTTTCATCTCCCCCCACCTCGACTGCGTCATTTGTCCCCCCCCCCTTATTTTTTATAGCTCCGACACTGATTGAGTAATTTCTCATTTTTTTAATAAAATTCTGAAAATGTTCCGAAACACAATTTTTAATTCCTTAATTAAGGACTACAGAAATATAGAACGTCTATAGAAATACAGTGCGTTTCATAATATCTAAATGAGCCTTTGGTCTTGACACTAACCCCATTTTTAAAAAAAAAATTGTTGTCATAAATGTTTCAGATACACATCTTTTCTGTGGCAATATCTCTATTACATTTCGAAAGGTGGAAAATTGTGCATTCAAGGTAAATATATTTATTAACGTGCACAAAAAAGTATACAAACCAGTATTAAAATCAAAAATATTTGTCGAGCGAAACATTTATCTCGATGAACGTATATAAACAATCATGGAAAACCGAAAAAGGAAACTATTTAGACAAACGTGGCAATTAAAATATTGTTTGCCATGTATCATATGCAATTGTAGTATACAAATACACTTCTCAGTTGCATTAAGGATCAGTGACCACATGAGAAGCAAGTGGTGATGAGATAGAGGCAAGAAATATGGGGGCATCGTCGCCTCTCTAAAAGGGACTAACATGGGTCGGCTTGTTTTATCTTTGATGAGTACTCTTTTGCGCACAATGTTCCCTAAAGTCTCAGATGGTTAGAGAAGGGAATCCACCGGAGAACTGTCAGAAAAGAAGCGGGAATCTCCCGTCAAGATCATCTAGCGCATGCTATGGTCTTCCTGCACAGGGAGCCACTGCTTTACGTACCATCCGACGACGGTGACTTTACAAATCTATAAGTGCCTTCTTACTTACCGAGGGCAGGATGGGTTGGGTTGGGTTGTTTTACCTCTGAGCGGCACTTTTTTGCACACCATGGGCTAAATGGCCAGGTCACATGTACCCCGAAGGCCAAGGCCATCCAGCGTGTTCTTTAACGTGCACAGGGTATGGCTCTCCCGCACACGGGGTCACGGCTTAACGTCCCATCCGACGGACGGCGGCCTTTCCAACCCCATCGGTGTCCCCTACTGACCGTGGGCAGGGCGGGGAATTTTGCGGAGATAAATCTCAACGCTGACCCAGCTGGGACTCGAACCTGGGAACTACAGATTACGAGCCTGCCGCGCTACCGACTGAGCCACCCCCGCCCCAGGGCAGGATGGGAGTTAACAAGATAAATCTCAACACTAGCACAGTTGGGACTCGAACCTGGGAACTACAATTTATGAGCTTGGCACACTATCGAACGTCACCTGCCAAGCGAGCACCGCCCCCATGATGATATGGCGTCTCTTTTCTGGAACATTATATCAATAATCAAATAAGTTCATGCGGTTTTTCAATATTATAATTTCAACGAAAAATACGCATGCACAGTTGCAAGTGATGCGCATGCGTCGATACACAGTCAATACACAGTGGTCGCAAGTTGAGTCAGTTGATATATAGCAAGTGTGGAAAGCGCTTCGGTGAAATTGGGAAGGGTGTCTGCGTCAAATACAGTTATTCGAGCGTGCTTACTTTATGAGTTTCAACTGGGGTTGGGTTGGGTTGTTTTACCTCTGAGCGGCACTTTTTTGCACACCATGGGCTAAATGGCCAGGTCACATGGAAGGCTCAGAGAAGGTTGGGGGAGGGGACCCACTGGAACGGCTGTTGGGAGACAGATGGTAGACTCCCGTCAAGGCTATCCAGCGTGTTCTTTAACGTGCACAGGGTATGACTCTCCCGCACACGGGGCTTCAACTGGGGACTGAAGCTTGCGCAAGCTGCCTGCAAGATAAGACGGTATTTGGAGGGAACACAGTGAGCGAAAGGACAGCCCAAAAGTGGCTCAGAAAATTTGCGTCAGGCGACGAGACACTCGAAGATGCACCCACATGAGAAGACCGACCGTCATTGGTGACAATGAAATGAAGGCCAGTATCGAGTGGGAATTCACGTCAAACATGCCAAGAGATTGCAGAAAGGTTCCGTGTAACGAACCATTCATTTGCATTTATCATCCAGGAAAAGCCAGGAAGCTGAGCAAATGGGTTCCACAAGAACTGACTGCAGATAACAAACTCCAGCGACTCATGATCTGCTCGTCGCTGCTTTCGCGCCACAAGAATGAGCCATTTTTGGACAGGTTGTTGACGTGCGATGAAAAATGGATTGTCTGTAGGAGCACCAAACGTTCGTATCATTGATTGTCGTCCAATGAACCTGACCACAAACATCAAAGCCCAGGATTCACCAACAAAAATTTTTGTGTGTCTGGTGGACTACAGCTGTTATCGTCCATTATGAGCTTCTAACCAATGGTCAAAAAATCACTGTTGATGCCTACTCGGCACAGCTACAACGGGATGCAGATGCACTTCTCCAAAAACAGCCTGCACTTGTTCATCGCAAAGGCATTGTGGTCTTTCAGGAGAGTGCTCGCCCTCACACACGTGAGTGACCCGAGACAAGCTCCGCAGCCTTGGTTGGGAAATTCTACCCCATCCTCCTATTCCCCAGACATCGCGCCATCCGACTACCATCTTTTCTTGGCGCTGTTCAATCACATGCTCAAGCGACAATTTCGAAACCGAGTTCGTTGTTTTCTTCGCTTCTAAAGATCGGCATTTATACCGGGTTGGGTTGTTTTACCTCTGAGCGGCACTTTTTTTCACACCATGGGCTAAATGGCCAGGTCACAGGAACCCCGAAGGCTCAGAGAAGGTTGGGGGAGGGGACCCACTGGAACAGCTGTTGGGAGACAGATGGTAGCCTCCCGTCAAGGCCATCCAGTGTGTTCTTTAACGTGCACAGGGTATGGCTCTCCCACACAGGGGACCATGACTTAACGTCCCATCCGATGGACGGCGACCTTTCCAAGCCCATCGGTGTCCCCTACTGGCCATGGGTAGGGCGGGGAATTTGAGGAGATAAACTTTAACGCTGACCTAGCTGGGACTCGAACCTGGGAACTACAGATTACGAGCCTGGCGCGCTACCGACTGAACCACCTCGCCCGCATTTATACCGGAGGGGCATTTACAAACTTGTATCTCGTTGGGAAAAGGTTGTAGATTGTGCTGGTGTTTACTTTCCTGAATGAAATATCGTTATTCATTTTTAACGTATTGGTTCATATTACACTCAAAAACCGCACGAACCTTTTTGGTTGACTGATAAAATGCATCTCACACTCTTCCCGAATTGCTTCTGCTAATCCTGTTGATGGCGCCATTGTTGCCAACCTCTCTCCCGCCGTGACCTTGGTCTAAAGGTGCTTGATTTTCATCTAATTAAAAAGAAAAGACAATAAAAAAATCTGTTTTCCTTTTGCGGCTAAAACCACATTGACTGATGGAATGTGGGAAAAAAAAGAGTTTTTTTTTTTTTATTGACTGTCAGTATGAGTGTTTTACTCTCATCTTAATTTGGGTGATGAAAAAGTCTCTATTCGAATAATCCTCATTAGTCTGCCATTAATTTACGTCATCAATTAACTGATATTGAATTTTTATTGGAAACAAAATGTTATATCAGTGTCTATTAATTTGATGCACATTAACCTCCTGGATCCTTTCTTTAACTATTGATAATGCCATGCGAAGAAGGGTGACTTTTAAGGGGAAAATTTCACGAGATAGCGCAATTAATAAGAATAAAGATATCAATTGTAAATGTTAGGAAATAGAAAACAACAAGATATTCGAATTTTTGTCGAACAAAATTTGTCGAACAAGATATTCGACAACAAGATTTACGAATCAAGTTCGTAAACTGGCACATAAATGGCAGTAGCAAGAAAAAATTCGAGATATTTGCATAGCTTGTAGAGAGAGAATTCTGTTTATTGACATCGAATGCTGTAGGCATGGCCAAAGCTTTAAATAACACTCGCCGCAATGCAATTTATAACAAATTGAATTTGAAAAGGAATCTAACAGTTTGTGCAGAGCTTTTCATCTTAGAACACTAGTTGCTTTCTTTAAGCCTCAAGTTCTTGTCTAATATCAAACTCTTGATTATTGCTTTAATTATTCGTTTCTGTTGCTCTAGAAGTTTAGTAATTTCATTTATTGTTATTTTTTGTCATTTTTTTCTGGCTTGCAGTTCTTTCTGTAAAATAGTTGTTTTTATTAGAATAGAGTTAAAATAAAATTCAATAATTACGATTACTCTTTTCCTTTTACTAAAAATTGCTTTAACTAACTTTTTAATGAGCTGCTGTACTAATTAAGTATTTTATTTCCTTATCCAAATTTATCCATTATGACTAAAAAAACCATGTTATGTGATTTTTTTTAACCTGCTCTTGTAGTTAGTAGACTGCTTTTTGTATTGTAAATTTTTGCCAAACATTTGCAGGTTTTTTTCGTCACAGTGAGAAGTTGAAATATTTATTGTATATGAGTTTAGATCTAATAGGTGACATAAAATGCTAGAAAATTACGTGAGAATGAAGTTGAAATTCACTGATGATACTCATGTAATGTTATAAAACCTTAAAAGCAGCAATCGTAAAAATCAATATACACAAACAAAACGACAATAGCTAATTAACATTCAGGATACTTTAAACTTTTTTCCTTATTTGCAAATCGTTTGAGTTTACAATAATGATTCAGACATGATTCTAAATTCAACCTTTATTCATTTACGATATTATTGAATTTAATTGTAGGAAAACTAAGCAATAAAGATGGAGCTTTTTTTAACTTATTTTTATATTACCTTTTATGAGATGAAATCGCCATCAGTCAGTGATGGACAAACTGTTCAATACCATCGAGAACGGATTTATTACATTGCTTGACACCTGGATATTTAAATATAGGATATATGAATGATGTTTAGGCTTAGTTACCATTTTAAACCAAAAACCATACTCTGAAACTGCAGGGACTTCACAAGAAAAGAGACAGCGCTCAGTATGATTAGGAAACACCAGAAATGCATAAAAACATGAGAAGATGAAGTAATAAGGAAAAATCATTGGACACTGAAAGGCTGAACGATGTCAGCGAGTGATCTCCAGAGAGTTCGGCATTTTCTAACACATTTTAACCAAAATGTTCTTGGCAAAGTTGCGACATGGATGCCTCTACAAAGTTATGCTTAATATTTCGTAAAGATATTAAGTTAACGCAGTGACAGCAAGCATTTTAGAGTCTAGAGTGGAGTATAAATAATGATGAACACAGTAGTGGTTTAATTCACGAATGGTTAAAGGATGACTGTTGCAGCGTGTAGTGGTTATTCTTAAGTCACAAAACATGTACTATTTGTGGTTCAGGAGGAGTTCGAAGATCTGTAACCTTCACCACGCAGCAGGGGACACCGTTGGACTTGGAAAGGCAGCCGTCTTTCGAGCGGGACGTTAAGCCGTGGCCCCATGTGAGAGATAGTCTGTGCACGTTAAAGAACACGTTGGATGGCCTTGATGGGAGGCAACCATCTGTCTCCCAACAGCTGTTCCAGTGGGTCCCCTCCCCCACTCTTCTCTGATCCTTAGGGGTCCTTGTGACCTGGTCATTTAGCCTATTGTGTGCAAAGAAGTACAGTTCAGAGGTAAAACAACCCAACCTTCACCACGTGGTTCTGAAAAAGACTGCATAATTATCAACGGAGGCTTAAATTTTCATTGAAATTGTCTTGGCAAAGCTTGCGACATGTATGCTTCTACAAAGTCAGTTGTGAAACCCAGTTACGCTTAATATTTCGTCAAGATATTACGTTAGCACAGCGATAGCAAGCATTTCGGAGTCTGGATTTAAATTACTGATTTCCACCATGGACTGTATGCGTAGAATTCTTCTATTAATCAAGCAATTTTATGTGCGCTGGTCGCATTCATTTTGTGCGTTATTCACAATATTGATGAAGCATTTTCCAAAGGGATTATTTCATTTGTTTATTAGCCAAAGTTTTGAAACGAAGATTAAAAAAAATGTTCATCAACCAAAGTTAGTAAATAATTTCTCTAGGTGTTTTATATCATTTACCAACTATTAGTTCGTGGCCCAAGTAGTAGCCGAACTATTGAAACTGATTACATCTACCATTTGCAGTGTATACGCAAACACCTACTTATTCAGTTACATAGTACATTAGGTGTCTGGCGCCATTTTCAGAATTTAAAAATTTTCTTTGTTTTATGCAAAGCGATAACACGTATGCATCACGTGGATCCTTCTACAATACAACGATGCAACATTTCAGCTGATTCTTTCTGTAGAATAACGATCAGTGATGGACTACAGTGTTAAATGAGTTTTATGTTAAGCGACTGTCCTGGCCATGAAGAGAAGTAAAATCCCTATCTACCATGTCAGCTCTTTGTTGCAAGAGTAGCTTATGATGGGATGCCATCTTTCATAAAGACATTTTTCTGTGGAGAGATGATGGGATGCCATCTTTCATAAAGACATTTTTTTGTGGAGAGATGATGGGATGCCATCTTTCATAAAGACATTTTTCTGTGGAGAGATGATGGGATGCCATCTTTCATAAAGACATTTTTCTGTGGAGAGATGATGGGATGTCATCTTTCATACAGACATTTTTCTGTGGAGAGATGATGGGATGCCATCTTTCATAAAGACATTTTTCTGTGGAGAGATGATGGGATGCCATCTTTCATAAAGCCATTTTTCTGTGGAGAGATGATGGGATGCCATCTTTCATGAAGACATTTTTCTGTGGAGAGATGATGGGATGCCATCTTTCATAAAGACATTTTTCTGTGGAGAGATGATGGGATGCCATCTGTCATAAAGACATTTTTCTGTGGAGAGATGATGGGATGTCATCTTTCATACAGACATTTTTCTGTGGAGAGATGATGGGATGCCATCTTTCATAAAGACATTTTTCTGTGGAGAGATGATGGGATGCCATCTTTCATAAAGACATTTTTCTGTGGAGAGATGATGGGATGCCATCTTTCATAAAGACATTTTTCTGTGGAGAGATGATGGGATGCCATCTTTCATAAAGATGTTTTTCTGTGGAGAGATGATGGGATGCCATCTTTCATGAAGACATTTTTCTGTGGAGAGATGATGGGATGCCATCTTTCATAAAGACATTTTTCTGTAGAGAGATGATGGGATGCCATCTTTCATAAAGACATTTTTCTGTGGAGAGCCAGTGGAGACCATTCTCAGAACCAATCCCTCCCCAATATCAAGGCAGAAGTATTATTATATATTACTGTGATTTGCAGCTGATTGCATAGGAAAACTACACTGGGTTCCATAAATTAAGGAAAATTCTTATGTTAAGTCAATGGGAAACTAACGTCAACTCTTTATAACGTCTAAAATAAGTTTTTTTGTCTTGAAAAATGTGATTGCAGATAAAGACGCCAATCAAATAAGTCAATATTTCGATTTTCAACAATATTCGTTCAGTATTTAATGAGTTATTGAAGTTTGAATATTTAGCGATAACAATGCCAGCCACAAAAATTTACTTCAGAAATTAATTAAAACTTAGTAATAAGTATTGTATCAAAGTGTTTAATAAAATAAATTTGTATTTTAGAACTTTGCGTAAAGAATTCTTTCACTATTCTTCAGTTTTGTATAAGTTTCATTGCTGTTGTTAAATATTCAAACTTCCATAACTCATTAAATACTGAACGAATATTTTTGCAAATCGAGATACTGATTTATATGATTGAGATCTCTATCTGCAATCACATTTTTCAAAAGAAAAAAAAAAACTCATTTTAGAAGTTGTAGAACTTTGACGTTAGCTTCCCATTGACTTAACATAGGTATTTTCCTTAATTTATGGAAACCAGTCTATTGAAGTGGAGGTCTCCGTATCCACGTCCATTGGCTGTTTGCGACATGTGCAAGTCGTAAAATGCTAATGTTGCAAATGTTGGTGTTTGGGTTACCATTTCCCGAGCCTATTGCTTTCCCCGAGAAATATTCCTCTGCGCTAATGGAGCCTCTCCCCCTCGCAGCTTTGTCATAATAGATTGTGCTGCGAAAATGTTGGCAGATTGCTTTGACAGACACTTAAACTTGGAATCATTGTCAATTGCACAGCCGTTTACAGAATGTTGTTCTTCACATTCTTCTTGATTATATTTACTTCATGTTGTGTGAACGATGATGTGGATGTCTTTTGACCACTACAGCACTGGACTACCATTCTGTTCACCGTTGATCAAGAAATTCCAAGTTCTTTGGAGATGGTTCCTAACTCCACTCTGGGTTGGGTTGTTTTACCTCTGAGCGGCACTTTTTTGCACACCATGGGCTAAATGGCCAGGTCACATGGACCCCCGAAGGCTCAGAGAAGGTTGGGGGAGGGAACCCACTGGAACAGCTGTTGGGAGACAGATGGTAGTCTGGACAGAAGGCCATCCAGCTGGAGACAGAAGGCCATCCAGCGTGTTCTTTAACGTGCACAGGGTATGGCTCTCCCGCACAAGGGGCCACGGCTTAACGTCCCTCCGACGGACGGCGGCCTTTCCAAGCCCATCGGTGTCCCCTACTGACCGTGGGCAGGGCGGGGAATTTTGCGCCGATAAATCTCAACGCTGACCCAGCTGGAACTCGAACCTGGGAACTACAGATTATGAGCCTGGCGCGCTACCGACTGAGCCACCCCCGCCCCTAACTCCACCCTGACCTTTCTGTTCACCGTTGATGAGAAAATGCCAAGTTCTCTAAAGAGGACTCCCAATATCGTCTTGGGCTCCACTGTCTAGTATTTGTCCTCACTCGAAGCCTCACAGTTCTCACCGCGGGGCAGAAGAGGCGGATTCTATTCCTTAAACTTACGTGTGTGAGTTGTGAGACCCCTACGAATGACAACTACCCGTTGTAAACGATCGTCTTTTGACTACTGGTTAACTGGACCACCATTCTGTTCACCTGTAATGAGAGCATCTGTTAAACGACATTTTTGTGTATATCCGGCGTACAGTTCTCCGTCGCCATATTGGGCTGTCTCTTTTGTTTTATGAGCAGTTTCTTTTTAATGTAACAAACTGAAAATATGGGTGGAAAAAGGGATTATGGTTTAGGCAGCTGTAAGGACAGCAATCTCTATGAAATTCAATATATCAACGATAATTTTTTCCTTCTGCAATATATACGCAACACTATATATGTATTGATTTACGATTATAAACACAATTGGGAACAATTTTATGTTATCTAACGTTATTTTAATTGGGATATGGATTCAATCTATGTTTAATGAACTTAACATCTTTAATGAATATTTTTTCTTTTATTTCATTGTATGAAAAAAAAATCGTTACCTGTCACATTGCAGGAAAAATAAAAAAAAATCGTTTTCACAAGTAACTTGATAGTAAAGAGACCAGAAAAAAAATGGTCTTGTGGTCGTCGTAGTTCCACTTTTGGATATTACCGTAAATCGTTTCAGCTAGCAAAGTTAAAATTGAGTAAATACATTTCGGCATATACATAGCGAAATTCATATTTTTCACTATTCCAGTTCGTTTTATTCTTCATCATTGAGCCATATAAGCAAAAGGAACAAAACCTCTCTTAACAGTCGCTGACATCTATTCTGTTTGCTAATTAGTATCATTTAGCAAAGAATGATAACAATTTTGTTGGTTGGCACAGTTAATCAAACTGTCGATTCACCATCAGATTAAGAATCTATTTTCATACATTGCTACGAAATTTGTATCTCTTATTGCATTTTAATTTCTAAAGGTTTCAAAATTAACAGAATAGGAAGTACAGGGACATCTCACAATGCGGATTGATACATCATATTTCTTTTGGGTTCTCAAAGATTCTGCTAAAGAGTCCATCCATCCAAAGATATAGATTAAACACGATGAAGTGCCAGCGGATCTCTGATCATCACTCGAATCAATATCCTATTTCACTCAAGTGATATTATTGCACATAAAGTAGACAGAAACTGATGCTCGAATAAGTTATCTGACAAGGAGAACAGAGCCTTATTGTGAAAATAGAATATTTTATTGTAGGATTCGCATTTTCTGAATCTCCAAATGGTTTTAATAACACTTTTTAATGGAGGTAAAAGTTGTAAAATGGCAAAATGTTTCGCGAATATTGCGAAAGATCCAGTTTTGGTAGAAGTCTGAATTATGAAGACAGAAGGAATGGAAAAAAGTTACTTCCCATTCTGATCTTCCTACTTTTCAAATTCTATCTTTTCTTTCTGAGATAGAAGGCTCTATAGGTCTAAATTTCGGAATTTACATAATAATAATAAAAAAAGTTTACGTTGACATTTTTCTGTGGTGAGCCAGTGGAGACCATTCTCACAAATATGTTTTGGGTGGGGGGGGTTTCACGTACGAGGAAATGGGTCCTTTGGTTGTGGTGACGTAAGCCATCATCAAGGATTTTTCTTCTTATCCCCAGGATGGTGGGAAAACGATACCTTTTGTTTTCTAAGAGATAAAAATTCTCCTGAGTTGGATAGGTATTAATTAAATATTATGATTTGCATTTTTCGAATCGCCTAATAGTTTTAGTTTCCGTCGTTAAAATTTGCTAAAGTTGTGAAATTCAAAAATGTAGATGGATATTGCAAACAATCTATTTATGTTAGAAATCTGAAAGTTTGATGGTAGAGTGTAATTGTCTGCATATTTACCATTGGCATCAAATATTAGAGGGGATAAATTTGGAAAGCAAAAAACTCCCTTCTCTTTGAAAACTAGCATCTCAAATTCGCGAGAGATAATTTATTATTCTTCCAGTTGAAGATTATGCTTTTGAGAAATAAGCTCACCGGACAAAAAATTAGTCATATCCCTCTGTGATGTTAACTCTTCGTTTGTCGGCCTATTGGGACCACTTAGTATGTTCCCTCGGTTCGATCGCTATACGCGACGGGTGAAAGAGTCTTTCGGATAAAATCAACGGTTTATTCACAATTGCAGAGAACTGATACTGAGGCTCCTTCCCCATAAATTAGTTCAACTTCAGACTTTACTTAAAAATAACAAAGATTGATTTAACCTTCCAACGTACTTGCTGGACGAGGACATATGCTCAATTACATGGATTACAACAACACCAGCTTACTATGCCTGTTCAGCTGTATTTACAGAGCCAATGCCGCTATTACCTGTCGGCATTTTCCAGCTTTACAATTTCTCGTCCGTCTCCTTCCGAAACTAGACCGGCTCTCTCGTTCTCATCGTTGCCAAACCCTTTCTTCCTTTCTTCCTCTGTATCACCATCTGGGCGTCCGTTAGCCCTCAGGGACCCGGGTCACTTGTCAGCGGACGCTAGCCGTTCCCTGTACACTGCTACTGCAATTAACTTCCCAGATGTCGGGAGAGAGGGCCTCCCGTAGCATATGGCTATTTTGGCGAAATCCAAAATAAATATACACAGCCTGAACAAAAAAAAATCTAAAAAGGCCTCTAGCCTGACACCTCCCTGCCAGAAGTCAGTAGTTAGTCCTGTTAACTGCTGACTAAAAAGTCAAGTTGAATGCTGAAAATCAGAGTTCATTTTCGCATTAATCTTAGAGTTCAATGCCACCAAATACAGAGTTCTAAGTTGCTTCATGAATTCTATAAATTCTCTGCGAATTAGCACATCTTTTACACATCTATGTACACTACACTTAAATATAAAATAACTCCTAGGTATATACTGGTGCACTGAGTCTAGATATTCTTTTTGCTTCAAACAATAAAAAACCTGTTGACTAAAGTAGTTGTCTGAGAGTACACAGTTTATAAATTAATTATCTCACTAAAAACTGTCTTTGCCGAAGGTATGCCATACTGGCGGTGTTCATTCGTCCATAGGTGACATCCCATGTGAAAGGCTATGCACACCTTCCGTGACTACCTAGATATCACCTTCCCGTACGTACCCTCTGACTCTACAGGCTGAAAGTCGTCGACGTTGGCGTCGGCCTGACCCATTGTTACCTACAATTGCCACGTTCGCTCCCTCCCCTGCATAATTTTGATCATCGTAGACATCGAGTCTGACAGATTGCTGCACATGTTTGGGCTGGGAGATAGGATGGCACTGATTGGACGGTCTCCATGGAGCATACGTTTCCCTGTTACTAACTGGAATTTCTCTACCTCTTTCATAGTAGCTTCCTCTATTGGCCCACGGCTCGTGGATTTTCCTCCTGAGGTTACCAGTTACAGGCCTTCTCTCCTTCTTTCTAATTAACTTACCATATGCTTCCACACTCAGAAGTACCTCCTTCCGCAGCTTTGCTACTACTGCGCATAGCACTTTAATTTCTCCGCCACTCACAGTGCTATTGTCTGTACCATCAATCAAACTTAAAGGCAGCTCTTTTACTTCTGACCTTATGACATCACCAAACGGTCCATGCAACACCAGATGGTCTTTTACCGGGTGTTTTTCTTCGTTTAGCATCCCCTTTCTGATTACTGTCAGTTCTGCCCCCGAATCCACGACTGCTCTAGCTGTCTGGTCGCCACATCTGACTCGAACCTCTTCATAATCTACTGGGATACGTATCTCTCCCTGTCCCATTACTCGACTGATTGGACTTGGCTTTGTATGGGTCGTAACCCTTCCTATTGTTGCCTCACAAACATCTTTAGAATTCTGATCCAAGGTGCTAACTTGGTACACCTGAGTTCGGTTCTCACGGTCCCCAGTTCTCAGTGGGCAATCTTTCATCAAATGTTCGTCAGATCTACATTTATGGCACCTCCTTACTTTTGGGACATTTCTATATTCAGCTAAATTAACTGCCGATTGATACCTTCTGCTCGAATAATTTCTCTCTGAGTCTATCCTCTGCTGGGGGGAAACAACACGTTCTGCATATTGTCTATGCCTTACCTCTTTAACAGTTAGGACCTCTTCCCTTCCGTTTACACTGGCTAGATGGATTTCTGCCCACGTGGCTATTTCGTCTGCTTTTGCCCATGACTCCGCCTCTTTCTGTACTACATAAGCGTGAGTGTCTTGAGGAAGGCTATCACGTAATTTATCCGACACTATCAGGTCCATAAGTTCCTCAAAATTTGTCACCTTCCTACTGCGGACGTAGTAATCCCAGCTATTTCTGAGCCTCGAGGCTAATTGATTGTATGACTCATTCGGTTCTTTCGTGATAGTTTCAAACTTTCTCTTGTACGCAGAGGGAGTGAGCTTAAACTCTTTTAATACGGCCTCTTTAACTTTCTTATAATGAACAAAATCCTCTGCACTTAATTTTCGAAAAACGTGATTTGCATAATTACCATCTAAAAAAGAAACGATGACTTTGCCTTGAAACACCTCTGGTACTTCATATATCTTAAATCCCCTTTCCGCTGTCTCAAAGAGATTTATCACTTCTTCTGGGTTTTTAGGGCTTCCAGCTAACATATTTCCCAATAATTTTATATAATTTGCCAGCCGCGCATCTGCTGGGTTACTAGAAACTGCCACCGTTCGCACATCACCCCTCTCCTCGTTTGCATTCCTCATTTGCAGTTCCAGCATTCTATACTCATGGTCTCTCTCCTTTTCTCTTTCCCTTTCTGCCGCCTCTCTCTCCTTTTCTCTTTCTCTTTCTGCCGCCTCTCTCTCCTTTTCCCTTTCTGCTGCCTCTCTCTCCTTTTCCCTTTCTGCTGCCTCTCTCTCTTCCCTTCTCAGTTGCATCTCTAACCTCATCCTCTCTAATTCAAAATCATATCCAATCCTCTCTTTAGCTCTCTGCTTTCTGGTCCCGCTCTGCAGCATATCCGCATCGTTGTCATCGTCAAAATCCCTCAACCCTCTCATGTCTATCGCAGCATCAGACTCTCTGTCTATTGTCACCTCCTCGCCTCCCAGATCATTCCCTGAATAACCACCCTGCGCGCTATCCCTCTCTGTGACTATGAAGCCTCGCCTTAACTCATCCCTTTCCCTATCGCGACCGCTCCTAAGCTCCATTTTAGCTCGTACAGGCCTCTGCCGTATCTAACTACTTGCCCCTAGAGTAAGAGGATACTTACCTCCGATGCGATGACAGGAACGAACCGCCTCGTCAGTCTGACACCTGAAGCACACAGCCGGAACACTCTTGGCAGTATCAGCCTTGCGTCGGTCAGCTCCCAGTGGATGTTGAACTTTTCCGTCACCTTCACAGCTTTTTCCACAGTTCGAACGTGATGCACGATTCTTCAGGTACCTTCACAGCTATTCTATCGCCTGAAGCACACCGCAGGACACTCTTGGCAGTATCAGCCTTGTTCTGGTCAGCTCACCATGGATGTCGGAACTCTTCCGTCACCTTCGCCGCTACTTTCACCTCTGTTGCATCCTGTCGGACTGCGCCACTTTGTGATGTTAACTCTTCGTTTGTCGGCCTATTGGGACCACTTAGTATGTTCCCTCGGTTCGATCGCTATACGCGACGGGTGAAAGAGTCTTTCGGATAAAATCAACGGTTTATTCACAATTGCAGAGAACTGATACTGAGGCTCCTTCCCCATAAATTAGTTCAACTTCAGACTTTACTTAAAAATAACAAAGATTGATTTAACCTTCCAACGTACTTGCTGGACGAGGACATATGCTCAATTTCATGGATTACAACAACACCAGCTTACTATGCCTGTTCAGCTGTATTTACAGAGCCAATGCCGCTATTACCTGTCGGCATTTTCCAGCTTTACAATTTCTCGTCCGTCTCCTTCCGAAACTAGACCGGCTCTCTCGTTCTCATCGTTGCCAAACCCTTTCTTCCTTTCTTCCTCTGTATCACCATCTGGGCGTCCGTTAGCCCTCAGGGACCCGGGTCACTTGTCAGCGGACGCTAGCCGTTCCCTGTACACTGCTACTGCAATTAACTTCCCAGATGTCGGGAGAGAGGGCCTCCCCGTAGCATATGGCTATTTTGGCGAAATCCAAAATAAATATACACAGCCTGAACAAAAAAAAATCTAAAAAGGCCTCTAGCCTGACACCCTCTGTAAGAGGGTTACGTCCGGTCGACAGCAACAAAGGGCGCAGCAGTAATAAACGCGTCCTACAAATAGCTGTGCCGTGCGCTAGAGGGTTCATACAGTGACAAGAAGTGGTTGTGTGCTAAATGTGTGTTAGTCGCTCCATGAAACATGGGTCGTGCCAAAGATGTGAATGAGTGGCAAAAAGGTGTTATTGTGTTTGGCAGAGCCAAGAGCATAGTGTACAAGAAATTGCTGCCTTTGCAGGTGTGTCAAAACGTACTGTCCATAGGATCTTACAGTTGTGACGTACATCGCAGTCCATTGCTAATCGTCGCCAGAACTGCGGCAGAAAAACTGCTCACCAATAGGGACTGCTGCAGTGTGTCACGCACTATTAGGGCAAACCGCTTTGCAACGAGGCAGAAATTACTCCAGTCAGTTAATGTAGGCCTACAACGAGCTATTTCCGAACGGACACTCCGAAGGGAAATCCATGCCATGGACATCTGGAGCTGAGTACTGCAGAAGAGACCCATGTTAACAGCTCTGCTCAAGGCTGCACGGCTACAGTGGGCGCTGCACTACAAAAACTGGACTGTTGACTCTTGGAAGCGTGTGATCTGGTCGGATGAGTCACGTTTTTGCTTGTATTCGAATGATGCGAGGCGACGGGTACATCGTAAGCTGCATGAAGCCTTCCATGCAGATTGTGTGCAAGGTTCTGTTCAAGTTAGAGGAGACTCTGTGATGTTCTGGGGGTCTTTCACGTACGAGGAAATGGGTCCTTTGGTTGCGGTGATATCACACTTGAACCAGAAGGGCTATATGGAGCTACTGGACGACCACATGCTGCCTTTTGTGCAGTATCTCCACAGTGAACACCAGAAGGATACCCCAATCTTTCAAGATGACAATTGTCGCATGCACAGGGCTCGAAGTATGTCGGATTGGCACGACGAGCATTCTGAAGCCTTCGAACATCTTGACTGGCCCGCCAAATCCCTGGATTTGAATTCTATAGAAAACTTGGGACTATTGGGGCAAATGGGACTGTGGGACTATTTGGGGCAACGAATGAAGCCCCGTCTCAACCATCCAGCCAATCTGGCCGAACTGCGGCATTTGCTGCTGGAAGAGTGGTGTGTTCTACATCCGCATACTCTACATATTGATGTGCTCTACATTCGCACACCAGTGGCATCCATGCCAGACAGGTGGCATCCATGCCACCTGTCTGGCATGGATGCCACCGGTGTGCGGATGTAGAGCACATCAATATGTAGAGTATGCGGATGTATCCATGCCAGGCTATTCTTCGGTGGCATCCATGCCAGGCTGTTCTTCGGTCGCCCGGAGGTGTTACGTGCTATTAGGTGACATTCAGCCAGGGGTGAATAATTTATTGTCCGGTGAGCTTATGTACATTGTACAATATAGATGTTCACTATTTTTTTTTATCCTACCCTTCTGTTGTTAAAACTATTGAAAAGGAAAGGAAATGAAGGGAAGGAATTAATGTTAATGAATCCCCATAAAACATTGACTCACATTAGGTTCGGCTCTGACTACGAGAGCAGAAATTTTATTAATCCAAAACAAAATTAAACTGGGTGAAAATTTCATGCTTAAACTTGGCTTTTGGATTGAAACCACTGGGGCAAAAAAATTACTGAAATCGCAAGAGAATTAAATTTTTATACATTCATTTGTGAAAAAAGAAAGGTTTTCTTAGTAGAAAAATTATAATTTAATAATGCTTACCTGTGATTATTATTCAACATAGCACCTTTGCGCTTGATAAAAAAACGTGGTGGCTGAAAAAAATACCATGTCTCTTGATGTGGCTGATTGCGTGCACTAACCTGGCAAGTGCCTGCTAGACCAAAGTCTTCAATTACAGTCAGATAGATTGCAAAGACTGATTCTATAGTATATGCTTAAAACCATCAAGAGAAGAGATCTTGATAAGCGGCTGGTAACTCAGCGGACAGAGCACTTGATATGTTGCCAAGAGATCGTGGGTTCGGATCCCAGCTCGCTAATGACAATTTTTAAATACTTATTGAAAGCAAAAATGGTTTCGCGTGTTTCTGAATCTTGCAGTTTAAATGAGTTTCATAAATAATAAAATTAGTAATGAGGTGGCCAATCGTAAGCAATACTTTAATGGAAAATAAGTTTGATACTAATTATTTAATAAAAGTAAATATATTAGATATTATTGGAAAAGTTTGATATGCTTCTAACAGATTTCGTATCTAAGCAAGGATTTAAATTAAAAATTAGCATTTTTTACAAAAATCGAAATTAAATTCTGAAATTTAAATAACTAATAATAACTTATTTTATTCAATGCTATATTCGATATACTAATGAGAATAATATTCGCACAAAACTCATTTCGTTGTTTAAATTCAATATAACAGTAATAAGGAATCATTTCTCAGGATACATTTTTTTTCCCTGAAACTTTATTCGTTTCACAAAAAACATAAAAAACTTAATCATTTGGTTAAAAAATAAAATTCAATCATTAATCTTTTGAATGTGATTCATCAGAGATAAATAACATCACTCTCCTTACAATTCACGTAATTATTTTTGATTTTTGTTAGTAAAAGAGAGAGTAAATGTAAGTATTCAAATCATTTGCTTTTGCTTCGAAATTCTTTAATAATCAGGACACCATTTTTTTCCTAAACTCAATAACTGTTGCAAAAAAAGCTTTTTTTTCAGTGAGTAGTAATTTTATTTTGCTTGATATCTTTTTTTGTTGACTAGAACTTTTTCTGTTTATGTAGCAAATTTTTATTTATTTTATAAGCAGTATTATCATTTTTCTCAAACTTTTAGGTTTTTACTTTTTACTTTCCTTTTTAGCTGAATGCACGTGCAAATGAATGTTAACATTTTTAGCAAAGTTTTCTTGTCTTCTTGCTGCCTCACCCCTAATAATATTACTAACCTAAAATGTCCCGCTAATAATCGCTTTTACTTCACCTTGATTGAATTTTTTTTAACCTTCCTTGTTTCTACCAAAACTCTGCGGTACGCTTATCTTTTAATAGTTTTCTCCAAAGTAATTTGTAAGACACTACATGATTTTTTGACTTCACAAGGATTAATAATCAATTTCAAATTGGTTCAGATCGTTCGAAAATCAATCCCCCAAATTGTCAGATCTTCTGCTTCTTTTCCTAAGGATCTGTTGAAACGTCTTTAGTGACTCATTATTTCTTTATTCAATTGCTACAGTTAAAAAATAACTTTTCTCTTATGTCTTGCTAACATGTAATTATCATCTCACTCATTTATAAACCAAGAATCATATTTCTCCTGTAAACAATCTCTTTGGAAAGATTCTTCGAAGTTCTTAAACGACGAAGATTTTAAAAACCTTTAAACCTTTTCCTCAATTATGCTGCTTAAGTTGAGTCATTGCAGTCCATGTAGGGTTGCGCGTTAGGATAATTTTCCATTTCCGGAGCCATTGCGTTATACGAGTGACTGCAAATCTTGCCACTTAGTGGAAGTTGGGTTGGGTTGTTTTACCTCTGAGCGGCACTTTTTTGCACACCATGGGCTAAATGCCACTTAGTGAAAGACTCATCTCTTATAGGTGAAGGGTACTCCTATTTTACTTGGAAAGAAAGAGTTGTTCTTTTTGATTGCTTCTAGATGGTTGCTATCCCCCCTTCTATTTTATTTCTTGAGACTTGCCATCTTATATTTTGGCCAATTTATCATATCATTGTTAGCAAACTGCTTGAGCTTCGCGATAGATGGCTGCAAAGGCCAAAATGATTTTTTGATGGTGATTTTAAACTAGAAAACATTGTCAGTTGCATTACCTCTCGCCAAAAGTTAGAAGACAAAGATGGCCAATTTCCTTCTTTAGTACTTAGCAGCATTGGCATAAATTTGCCTTCCATTTCAACTTTCTAGCAAACTACATATTAAACAGATCTCGCAAAGTCAGGTTTCAGAATAGGGAACACTGGGTTCTGAATGCGATGTTGCAAAATGACTCCTATAAAGCACCTCTTGCCGTTCATTGGAAATAGCAGCATCTCAAATCTAATTTTCTTGTCTCTAATTCGCTATTAAAATACTCATCTGCTCAAGAAACAGCTGATTAATTTTTTGATCCTTTTCCTTTTCGTCTTGATTCTTTTCGAACACTTGTTTAATTTGTAAAGTGATCGAGTCGGATGCTTTTTTTATTTTTGTTTTGATTCATCTGATACAGTTGAGAACATGAATATTTTCTCCATTTTTCTGAAGGGTCGTTCTATATGTAAACGTATCAGACTTAATAATTTCTTGAACCATCAAAGAGAGAAATAAATCAAAATTGAAATTTTGATTTGAATTGAGAAATAAATCAAAATTTTAATAATTGCTGTAGAAAGTGTCGTGACGCTCGGCTGATAAGAATTTTTACTTCAGAAAAACAGTCGCTGCTTTTATTTTTGTTTCGCTGAGAAATGTTGAACTTGCAAAAGTGGCGTCCACACAATTCTCTCAATTTTATGATATTTCCCTTCGAAAAATTTCCTTTTCGTTCTCGATAATAGAATTTAAAACTGAAGTTCGAGGCCATATTTTATCTTCAATTGGAAATTGGTGAAGTCAGGGATTTAACCACTTAATTGGAGAGTTTTTATTTCGGCCGACTGTAATGCCAGCATTTTTAATACAGTTATACTTAATTCGGCCGTTTCCTCAACTTAAAAATCAGTCATATCCAGTCACAAGCTTAAATAGAACAAACGAATACGTCGCATGATACGTAATTAAAAAAACATTATTGAGCTTTTTGCTACCTGTTCACTACATATGTGTCTAGATATCGTTTCATGTGTGAAGCTAAAGCTGTATTGCTGATCCTTTGCATATATTTTTATAGAGTACACAAATGTCAGTTCGTTTTCCACCGTTAACGTGTGCGTCATTGAACCTCATTTTCATAACAAAAGACGTAACAAGCCTGACGATTTTCATCCCTTGCCTACCACCACCACCAAATCCCGAGGAGTAGCGACCGCAAAGCATGCCCGTCCCAACTCCTTCCTGTCCTTCTGTCCTGGCCTCCGTCTGAGCTAATCGACTCTCCATTCTTCTCACGCAGACTGTGGCAATCACTCAGAGCTGAGGCAGGAGACCGCCACTGACGGAGTTGAAAGACAAGACGTGCTTTGGGCCGCTGCTCTTCGGAAGAAAGTGTACCAAATGCGACCAAGTGGCCTTTGTACACTCTCGTAATGTGTGTGGTGCATCAATAAAGCTTTATGGAAGTGGTTGCTGTCAATATGTCTTTTATACGAAATACTGGAAGCCAAAATGGGGGTAAATATAATAATACTAAACCATTAAGCTACCCTGCTCCAAAATATATCTGTACAAGTGTTGTGTGGTTGAGATGCACTTTTCTTGTACACAGTGGAATAAATGGACCACAAGGATTGGGTTGTTGTTATAACTCTAATCGGCACTTCTTTGCGCACAATGAGCTAAATGGCCAGATCACAAGGACCCCGAGGTCTCAGAGAAGATTGGGGGGAAGGAGCACCATCGGATAGTTGTTATGACAGATGGGAGCCTCCCTTCAAGGCCATCCAGCGGGACCTTCAACTTGCATACGAGGCCACGGCTTTACGCTCCATCCGACGGACGGCGGCTTTTTCAAGCCCATCAGTGTTCCCTACTGACAGAGGGCAGAGTGGAGGTTTTGTGATGATAAGTCTAAACACTGACACAAATGAGAATCGAACCTGGCAACTTCAGGTTTATATCCTGGTGCGCTACCAGTTGAGCCAGCCTCCTTTCTCAAGACAAAAGGACTCAAAGGAATCAGAGAAGGTTGGATGTTGGGGATAGATGAAAGCCCACCAGTCAAAGCTATCCAATGTGTTCTTTAAAGAGCATAGGATATGGCTCTCATATACAGTGAACCATGGCTTAATGCCTCATCCGACGGAGGGCTGCCGTTCAAAGCCATCGGTGTGCTTTTTCTCCCCGAAGGCAGAAAGAGGGTTAGCGAAGAAAATTCTTAACTCAGGCGAAGTTAGGGCTCGGACTTGAAAAATGTTGATGAGGATAACGATGCGAAGTATGTGCTTAATTATGTTAGTTCACAAAAAGTAGTAACTACTTTATAAAAAGTGGGGAATTTTAACCTTCGCAGAGGTCTAAATAATTCTATATCAAGTTGAAATTTCGGATTATTGTAGAAATGAAGATGAATAATTACTTTATTTACGTTGGGAATTTTTATTTATTTTTTTTTTTTGGAAATGTGACATTAGACAAAACATCATAAATCGAAGTTTATTTTACCATTGACTTAATGATATAAATATTGAAATGTTTAGGAAAATCAGAATATCAATCCTGTGGTTTTTTCGGTCGTAATTTTTAAATCAAATATGAAACAGGCAAAAAAAACATAAACAACAAATAACAGCTTTATATAATACAAGATATTTTCCAATAGTACAGTTATTCAAAAAAGTATCCGAACATTATGGTTGATTACAGAATTCAGAAAAAATATTTGGCAACGATTTTTTTTTAGAAATTAGCGATCTGGCAATTAACAATCAAATTTTTTGAGCGGCTGTACCACAGAGAGATGTCATTGATAAGCATTCTTTGTTAAATTACCATTTCTTCAAAAGATGAAGCAACATTGCTATTCGCTTTATGTAAAATTTTACTATTCGCTTTATTTACTATTCGCTTATTTGCTATTCGCTTTATGTAAAATTTTACTATTCGCTTTATTTACTATTCGCTTATTTGCTATTCGCTTTATGTAAAATTTTACTTCCTAATTCTGTCATAATGAAACACAGGTAATAAGAAAAATATATCAAAAATCAACAAATAAAAAAAAATAGCCAATTAAAAATTCTAAAATATATTTATTAGATTTTAGGTTAATGAATGCAAGAAACTAATAAATGAGATTAGGCCCCGATCTAGAACACAATAAAGGGGGGGGGGGGTTAAGAAATTCAATCGATCCTGAAAATAGTAAAAAGAGGGAGCCACAAGACTGGATTTACATTACGGTGTAACATTTACCCTTCCATTTTATGTCTTGGAAAAATTTCTGAAAAATGCTGAAATATATTAAGTTTAATAATTATTTCCTCTATTACCCTTACTAATATTCTAAAGGGGCGAGGGGCAAGGACCTCTAGATTCGCAACAAGTGTTGCCATTCTAGAGAACTGACTTGGCAACAAGTGTTGCCATTCTAGTAAACTGAATGGCAACAAGTGTGTGTTCAGTTCGGATATTGAATGAAATATCTAGGGTTATGTCTCCTCTCCAATTTAATAATTTAACAAGGGTGGACCAAAGCATACCAGTCAGAGATGACTGGTATGCTATTGGGCGTAATCCAAAAGCTGATGACGTTTGCTAATACAATAGTGTTCAGCATGGCGATGTTGTAAGCAATCAAGCTTGTGAGGACTCTTGGGGACACCGTGATGCAGTATTATGTGAGATGGGATTTTCATCATCCATACATATCAAAACAAAGGTTAGAAACAGATTAAATGTGAGTGATGACGTGGTTACGGGTGTCTGGAACTTTGTTCGCTCAACATTTTGTCGAAAGTTTGAGAATTGAGAAATATTGAGTGGTCGCTAGGGGGCGATCTCCTCAGTAAGGTCTTCGCTTCTGGTTTGTCACAAGGAAATGAATCGGAGGAGGAGGAGGTTTCGGGGAGGGGGTTAGTTTTTTTAAATTAAGAAGAATGAAACACTTGTTTTACAGACTATCTAGACATCGTTTACTTCCTTTTAGTTTTCTGTATTCTTTATAAGTTATATTCAGAGCTTTGTGGAAGAGGGATTATGTTTGAAATTTAAAACTGGAATATTTTTCACAACTATACATTTCTTTTCCAATATTGATACCCCGGCCAAGATTTATATAGATAAATATTTTGGGGGAGGTCCAAGTGATCGGACCTATACATAACGAAATGAAACCCATTTCCAGCATATGATTTTTTTCCTTCTATTTTAGTACTCTTTCAGAACTTATACAAAATGTATATCATTGATATTTTTTGACTACCTTTTCGGCTATTAATATTCTGAAAAAGGGAGTCTGTTTCTAAAAAAAAAATCAGTTTCTCTATATCCAGCATTTCTGGTACTACTGTTTCAAGAGAAAAACTAGAAGTGGGGAGAGTCGAATCCCCACATCATTCTAGAAAAAATCTCTTATTGTATACCGAGACAGCCTCTGTGCTATGAGTTTTATCTCCGTGGTTATCCACACTTTCATATGAAGTCAACTACACACCATTTAACGCAACAGAACTTGAAGAATAACTTATCAACCTCTGGAGACTATGGGGTGCTCGTGTTCAAAGGGGATGAAGTTTATTATTTTCCTCTTTAGCATCCTCTAACAGTAGAAATCCTAACTAAGTGAGAATTGGGAAAATGCAAAGAGTAATATTTTATAACTATTAAATACATAAAGAATTTTTCATTCATTTCTTAAAACAAAAGAGTTGTGTTTTACCACCACAATGGATGTAAGGGGGGAAATCATTGCTGCTAATATAAAGTAAACCTCTTGACCATTCGGGGCGATGCTTGGCTCGTAATCTGCGATCCCCAAATTTGAGCCTCAACTTTGCTGGCGTTGAGATTTATCTCCGTTAACTTCCACCCTGCCCTCGGCGTGGAAGAGGGCACCAATGAGCGCTAGCGGTTGGTGAAGCTATTATATCTTAGCTTATATTTATATAAGCTATATATATATAAGCTTTTATATATATAAGTCTATATATCATTGGTGAAGCTCCGGTAGCGCTCATTGGCTTCACCGCTAGCGGAGCTTCACCAATGCGCTTGGAAAGGACGCCGTCTGTCTGATGGGCATTAAGCCATGTTTCTTTGTGCAGGAGAGCCATACCCTGGCACAGGCCCGGATCTAGAAAAAAATCGAAGAGAATCGAGGAAACACAATCGAACGGGAAAAAAATGCAAAAGGGTGGGAGGGGGGGGGGTAGAGACTAGATTTCCAATGCAGTATAACATTTACCACTCCGTTTTACAGGTCTTTAAAAAATGCCTTGAAAAATACATGAAATATAAATGTTTCATAATTTTTTGCCTTTTTTACCATTATTAGCATTCTAGGAAAAAGCTAAATTTATGTATATTGGTTTTCAACAACCTACACCTAATAGAAGAATTACTAAGCATCGAATAAGTTGTACTATGTTGGATGGTTTATTTCACAGTATATGCAATTGTCCTAAAATAGAAGAAGTAAACGAAATAATTTATCTAGACTTGAAAATGAATTCGAAAATGAAATGGAATAAACATATTGACTGGATGTGTTCAACACTACGATTTGTAGCATTTAAAATTAGGAAACTTAACTTGTTTGTTGATACACATATAACTATTTTACTATATAAAGCACTTTTTGAATCTATTATTAGATATGGAATAACAGTTTATGGGACAGCCTGTAAGAGAGAATTAAATAAATTTAAAATAATACAAAATGGTCTTCTAAAAGTATTGTGCAATTCAGAAGTTAAAAATTCCTTTACAACAAAAGATGATATATTTAGTTTGTTCAAAATTTTCCCTATTGAAAGTTTATATGTGTTTGTTTGCATTATCAATAACTTCTTTAATAATACCTATAAGCAAAATATTTGCCACAATAAGTTTACTAGAAAAAAGGCTAAGGGTTTTTTGAACAACCAAAATTTTATAATAATTACGTACGAAATTCCAAAGAATATCAAATTCCCTACCTATTTAACCTACTTCCTAGAGAAATTGTTAACCTAAGTAAAATTATTTCAGTGGTTGATAAAAAAGTGATGTTTTTATTCGGCATCATTTATAAGTTTATTGATAATTTTAATTTTTTCCCTCCTTTCTTTTGTAATCTACATCATATCTGCTAAAACCATATACATTCCCGCTAATAAGCTTCGGCTTAGTGGGATTTTTTTATGTAAAATAATTATAGATAATACTTTTTGAAAATAAATTTGAATTTGAAAGGGGGATGACATGTCCCCCTTGCCCCCCCCCCCCCCCCCCCCCGCCTAGATCCGGTTCTGTCTGTGCACGTTAAAGAACACATTGGATAGCCTTGACGGGAAGCAACCCTCTGTCTCTTAACAGCTGCCCAGTGGGTCTGCTTCTCGAAAGCTTCTATGAGCCTTTGGGATCCCAGTGACCTGGCTATTTAGCCCACTGTGTGCAATGAAAGTGGCTCTCAGAGACCCAACGTAATATTTCATCGATACCTATCCAGCTGAAAGATAATTTTTCATTTATCGCTTAAAATAACTAAACTCTATTAAGGCAGCAAAAGCTGATAAGCTGTGGATATAATTAATAACTCTTAATGTAATATTTATGACAAGAATGTGGAAGTTTATATTGGTTTATCTTGGTAAAAATGGTAAAGAGCTTCCTCGGCATTACTCATGCACTGCAAGTCACTGCTATACAGGCAAATTGACTGCTTTCTTTACTTCATAGCCGTCCCGTGGCCGAGTGGTTAGCACGCTTGGCTGCTGATGTAAGGGACCTGGGTTCGAGCCCCGGGTAAGGCATGGATGTTCGTGTTGTTTTCTGCTGAGGTCCTGCCATCCTCTCAGATCTCCTACTGTGGCATATAAACTGACAGGCTCCTGTCAGACCTCTGTGGCAAGCAGCTGCTTGAGGGGGTATTTATTTATTTTTACTTCATGGGGTAAAAATGGTGTAACCTTAAACCACTTTTTGTTTACATATGGTACTTCGTGACTATGCATGATACATGAATACTCGTCAGAGCACGAAATTCAGATTTTTGGTTTAAATTCCTTTAAAATCATATTTTAAATCTTAAAAATACTGCAGCTTTTAGATAAATAAAAATATTGCAAGCAATTTTTTCTGTTGTTAACAAGATTTTTCATCATTTAAACAAATCGAGAACAACGATTTCTGCTTATCAATGTGGCGATTCGGTTCTTCTGCTGAATCTCATAACATAGAAACTTCAAAATGATATCAAAATTTGGCCGTGGTAAAGCAAGACAAAAAGCTAGATAAAACAGTGGGATATATATAATTTGTATCTAAGAAAGTATGGTAATTGATTTGTTTTAACGACAAAAGTTTTTTTCTAGAAAAAGAGGCACATTAGCTGTTTTATTTCATAAGAGAGAATTTGCTAATAGCCACCCGACGTTATACTAAAGGGATATCAATTTCGAATCTCTATAACTTCTGAAATAAGCGTTTTGTGAGAAAATATGGCGGATGATAATTTAAAGATCTGAATCAAATCTATCTAAATATCGATTTTCAATAATGTTCGTGTAGTATTTAAGCAGGTATGGGAGTTTAAACCTCCCAAATCAGCAATCTGTTCTAAGAAATTTATCAAAAAAATAAATAAACGAATATTGAAGGAATTATTTGTAACACTTTTAAAATATGTAATTTTATATGAAATTGTTTGAAATAATATTTCCTATTTCAATTCACTTCCCAATATCTAGCACGAAACTATTATATGTTCGATCTTCCATAACTCTAAATACTGAAGAAACACAGTTGAAAAATCGATATTTAGATAGAAATGATTTAGTTCTTTACCATTAGTCACATTTTCTCATAAAGCGTTTATTTAAAAGTGGGGTGGGGTGATCATATTTCAATGATCACTCAGTGTATAGTTGTGGAAAATACTCCAGTTTCAAATTTCAAACGTAACTGCTCTTCCACAAAAAATACTCTGAATACAGATTATAAGAATAGTGAAAACTAAAAGGAAGTAAACGACGGTGTAGGCCGTCTGTAAAACAAATGTTCCATTCTGCCTAATCTAAAACTAAGCTTTCTCTTCAATGGTGTCACTTTCCAGACCTCCTCCAGCTACGATGATTTCCCCAGTGACAAACCAGAAGAGACTTGATCGAGGAGTACGCCCTCTACAAGCCTCTCAATACTTTTCTATTCTCAAACTTTCGACAAAATGTTGGTCGAAAAAATTTCCATTTCGAAGAAATTTCCGTCGAAAAAAGTTTCGTTTCGAAGAAATTTCCGTCTAACGAATTATACCGAACCAAATAAATAAATTACTCCTAAAGCAGCTGCTTTTTCACAGAGGTATGACACGAGGTATGTCTGTTTAATAGCCCATAGAGAAGATATGTGAGGAAGGCGAGACCTCAGCAGAAAGACATCACAAACTTTTATTAAAAACATCATTGCTGACTTAGCGTGAATCGAACCCGCAGCTCTCTATATACATACTATAGCGCTATACCCGTTAAACCACGCATCAGACGGGAATAATGGTCCAGAATAAAACCTATCAATCTTTTACTTAGATGTGGCGACCTTGCGCCATCTATATTTCAGGAGAGGCAACTTTTCCAATGGTTGCTAATGATTTAGATGTTAATGACCAGGTCAATCACTTATGCGTTTATTATTAAAAATCCATCCATGCTAAATACACAGATTGACCTGCTCATTAACATCTGAATCATTAGCAACAATTGGAAAAGTTGCCTTTCGTGAAGTATAGATGGCGCAAGGTCCGCCACATCTCAGTGAAAGATTTATAGGTCTTATTCTGGAACATTACTTGCGTCTAATGCGGGCTTTAACGGGTAGAGCGCGTCTGGTATGTATCTAGAGCAATGTTTTTCAACCATTTTATGCTTCACGTACCCTCTGGAAATGTGTATGTAACTGGCGTACCCCTTGTATAGATAAATAAAATTATAGTTATAGTATAACAATGGTAATAAAATAAAACACTGACTTCGTTACTAGATCTAGCGACTTTTGAGCTCTCACGGCGTAACCCAAAAAATTTTACCGCGTACCCCACGTTGAAAACCCCTAATCTAGAGCGTTGTGGATTCGCGTCAGCGATAATTTTTTTACAGATGGTTTAATAATTGCTGAGATCTAGTTCTACAGGTAATCTGTGTATTTATTATGTATGGACAACATAAACATCCGTGCCTTACCCAGGGCTCGAATCTAGATTCCTTAGATCAGTAGCCAAGCGCGATAGCCACTCGGATAACTAAGTAATAATATTTCTGTCATTCCACTTCCTAAAAAACGTTTCCGCATAAAAAAAGTAAGAAAAATTATAAAGAATTTATCTAATTTAACGATATTTGCTAAGGGGTGCGAGAACATATTTTGGGAATCAAAGCGGTGCCAGCTGTTATAAAGGTTAAGAACCATTGTAAAATATCACTGTTAAACGAACAAAAGCTGAAACAGTTTACTTTCTTTGAAAACGGGCATCTTATATTCACCAGAGCGGCAAGTTGCTTGGGTTATTTTTACTTCTAAGCGGCACTTTTTTGCAGACTATGGGCTAAATGGCCAGGTCACAAAGACCCGAAGGGCTCAGAGAACGTTGGGGTAGGTGACCCATTGGACAGCTGTTAGAAAACAATTACATACAGAACTTACGGCTCTCCTCCACACGGGGCCGCGGATTAACGTCCCATCCGACAGACAACGGCCTTTCCAAGGCCATACGGGGGAGTTTTGCGGAGATAAATCTCAACGCTGATCCGCGAACCTGGGAACTGCAGATTATGAGCCTGGCGCGCTATCGACTGAGCCCCTCCCCCCGCCCCGAGGCGACAAGTGTTCTTCATTTTATAATTTCGAATAACATTGTGATTAATCCATGCAGTTTAAATCGAGTTGCATTTCTTAATCTATTGACGATGTTTTCGGGAGGAACGAAAATAGATGATTTACTATATTTAAAGCAGTTGGGAGCTCAGAACATTTCTTTTTTTGTAAGGAAAAAAGGTGTTTTATGGAACTGAGGAATTTTTAATGCATATAATTTTCATATTGAGCTCTGAATAACGAAACGAAATGGCCGATACCTTCCACGAAATCCTGCGCAAATTATTTATTTAATTAATAGCAGTTGAAAAACACTCAACAACAAATTTTCATTTTTAAAATGTTTTTCTTCTTTCGGCGAAATTCTCGAAAATTCTTGTCTTTTCGCTAATTTATTTTTCTCTTAAAATTCATGATTTGCCGACGTAGAATTGTACGGATCGGCTGATAACCAGTGAAACGATCTTTAGAGTATGATAAATCAAATACACAATTAATTTCTCCATAGTTGCATATTATTCTTTCATTTTAGAGTTCTCAAATTCTAAGTGGTATGGTTAAAAATGTACGGAAATTTCTCTACGAGTTTTGGGGCGGGGGTGGCTAAGTCGGTAGCGCGCCAGGCTCGTAATCTGTAGTTCCCAGGTTCGAGTCCCAGCTGGGTCAGCGTTGAGATTTATCTCCGCAAAATTCCCCCGCCCTGTCCACGGTCAGTAGGGGACACCGATGGGCTTGGAAAGGCCGCCGTCCGTCGGATGGGACGTTAAGCCGTGGCCCCGTGTGCGGGAGAGCCATACCCTGTGCACGTTAAAGAACACGCTGGATGGCCTTGACGGGAGGCTACCATCTGTCTCCCAACAGCTCTTCCAGTGGGTCTCCTCCCCCAACCTTCTCTGAGCCTTCGGGGTCCATATGACCTGGCCATTTAGCCCATGGTGTGCAAAAAAGTGCCGCTCAGAGGTAAAACTACCCAACCCTCTACGAGTTTTCCAAGCTATTTTTAAGTGACATTTCAATGAGCCAATTTTGTTGAAAGGAGCTTTGACACAAAGTTTTTTTGTTCATTTCGAGAGTTTTCTTTTTAACTGGATTCCTTATTTGAGGGTTCGTCCATCAGGAAAAAACACAACTTTGCTTTTTAACGCTACTAACTACACAAAAAAAGGCCGCAAATGCGATCAGCAGTTTCCCAATAACGCGAAGGTTGCAAGAGAACAAATTAATCTAGAACAGATATTTAAAAATACTACAAAGGTTACATGATCCTAACAATGGGGAAATATTTATATTTTACATTGAAGACTGAGGTTGGATTAATTCTCTTTTACATCTATCACCACAAAGAATATATATATGCAAAAAACACATTTATAATTCAATACAGGTATTAAACAAATATGAAGACAAGAATCTGACATTAAACCTAACAAATTGTGAAAATACTAATCAAATTTAGCTGCTTCAAATAGCCTTTATACCTAAACTCGTTAGATATTTTGCGAAAATTTTAATCGCTTGCAGGTCCAGTTCAAGGTCAAGGGTAATGGGCCATGACCCCACCCCCTTTGGGAATGGAATAAGAAGTCAATAACCGAAAAGGAGGGGGTAAATATTGATCATATATACTGCCTGGCCAAATTATTATTCATTGTGAGCAAAATACCATGAAACATGATAATATATGCAAAATATCTTATTGGCCTAAGTATTCTATGTCACTACGAAGTCCTATGACAACCGTAAAGCCAAGGTGCAAAGCAAAATCAAGTGCAACATGGGTAAAATGGCATGATCTAACAGACTTCAAAACGGGGTTCATCGTTGGAGCGTGATGGGCAAGAGCATCCGTAAAGAGGTGGTGAAATTCAGAGGAAAAATCACCATTCCTCTTAATTACGCATTGCAAATAGCAAATAAGTTCAACAGCAACAAAACCATTTATCGAGGAAAATAGGATGATATCATGTTTGAGAAAATAATAATAATAAAAAACCCGAGACATTACGTTGGTTATTTTTGGAATTTTGTGCAAAAAATGGTCTTTCAGATTACTCCGAAACGCATTTCTATTTATCTTTAAGATCTTATAGCACGGATTCCTATTACATGGGTTTCCTAGGAATGCTTACACAGAATTTTAAGAGGGTCTATCACATTCAACTTAAGTCCGCTTTACGCGTTTATGCTTTTACAGGTGAACTTTAAAAACTTAAGTGCATTAATACTTTCAGGTTGATCAATATGCAGAAGAGTCCGTTCAGGCTTTGCATATTCATATACAGGATAAATTGATATGAATTGTATGAAGATAGTTAGCCTATGCCATTATATATGAGGGGCGGGGGTGGCTTAGTCGGTAGCGCGCCAGGCTCGTAATCTGTAGTTCCCAGGTTCGAGTCGCAGCTGGGTCAGCGTTGAGATTTATCTCCGCAAAATTACCCGCCCTGCTCACGGTCAGTAGGGGACACCGATGGGCTTGGAAAGGCCGCCGTCCGTCGGATGGGACGTTAAGCCGTGACCCCGTGTGTAGGAGAGCCATACCCTGTGCACGTTAAAGAACACGCTGGATGGCCTTGACGGGAGGCTACCATCTGTCTCCCAACAGCTGTTCCAGTGGGTCCCCTCCCTCAAACTTCTCTGAGCCTTCGGGGTCCATGTGACCTGGCCATTTAGCCCATGGTGTGAAAAAAGTGCCGCTCAGAGGTAAAAAAACCCAAACAACCCATTATATATGAAGAATAAGGAATTGAATCAAATAGTTAAGTCCAATGCTCTGTGAAAACATTAATGAATAAGTAAGTTGGAGGTAATAACAGTTACTTCGAACTTTTCATATATCTTAGAGAACGAAGAAGTTAATAAGTTGGGTTGCACTTTTGGCACAAAATAGTCAAGTTGTTAGATCACGAAAACCTCCAGTGCTCAGAGACAGTTGAGGAAGGGAGAGCTTTCAGGAGATTGAAGAAGTCTTTCATGAAAGTCATCCAATGTGTTCCTTGCATACGGATGACTTTTTTTGCAAGCAGAACCACGGCTTAACATGTGATTGGAAAGGCCATCCGACAGACGGCGGCCTTTCCAATTACATGAGAATATCAAGGCAGGACGAGTTTGGCGTATGTAAATCTCGCATTGGAAGAGTTGAGACTCGAAACATGGAAAATCAGATTGCTAGTCTGGGTCGCTGCCGACTGAGTCCCTGACCAGAGGGCAGGATTAAGTTTGGGGCATAGGGGCCCTCGACAAGGCCAAACGTGATACTTAAGGCCATGACAGCAATCCCGTGACGTCACAGATGGAAGGAGTGAGGTCAATTGAACTGTACAAACCCTTCGTTCCTCTTTTTTAATAAAAAACGCTAAAGAATATAATTTTTTAAATCCAGCTAAAGAATATATATATTTAATTCAATACGATCAGTACTACTAAATTTGGCATTGTGTTTTCTACTAATGCTTTAAATAATTATTTGAATTGAGATATATTCGATTATTACGTTAATTAACTTTGCTACATTTCTATCTCGAAAAATACAAATCGTGCAACAGATAAACATTATTTCCTACAGGAAGCATTCTGTTTTTTTTGAAAAAAATTTAAATCATATCATCCTGAAAGTAAATCCATTTCACGAAAATAAAAAAGTGTTTTTAAAGGAATATATTTTTCATAAAGCTGGAAAAATATATCTGAGCTAATAGATTTCCTCGGTTTTGCCTGTCTTAGTATAAAGTAAATGATACACCGATAATACAAAACTTCATCTATAATAATAAAATACGATGTCTGTGGCAGTCATAAGTCATCGGGAAATCCTGGTAGACGCTTCAAAATTTCACAGAATGTTTCTGGTTGTCGTCCGAGTTGCATCTAAATTTCAAGTCGAAATTCAAAAACAGGATCTTGTTAGAAGCAAAAATATTCACCATCCTTTTCTTAAGGGAAACCGAAGTAAATGATAAATCTATTGTTGCCATTTACTGCTACATACCTACCCACGGTCAGTAGGGGACACCGATGGTCTTGGAAATGTCGCCGTCCGTCGGATGGGATGTTAAGCCGTGGACCCATGTGGGCGGAGAGCCATACCCTGTGCACGGTAAAGAACACACTGGATGGCTTTGACGGGAGGCTACCACCTGTCTCCCAACAGTTGTTCCCGTGGGTCCCCTCCCCCAACCTTCTCTGAGCCTTCGGAGTCCTTGTGACCTGGCCATTTAGCCCATTGTGTGCAAAAATGTGCCGCTCAGAGTAAAACAACCTAACTGCTATATACCTGTGAACGAAAAGTCATAATAACACCTCAATCTGCTGCAGTTACCCAATGATTCCCCCACATTCACAAAAGGCATTATTATATTAAAGCGTCTCATCACAGGTAGGAACCTGATTTTTAACAAAACACGGAGCCATACAGGGAAACTCGTGTACGAAATTTGAGACCGTTGGTCGAGTATCTTGGGAATTACAGAGTTGGCTGTTTGTGTCGTTTTTCTGCTGAGGTCCTGCCATCCTCTCAGACCTTGTACTATGGCATATAAACCGACAGGCTCCTGTCAGACCTCTGTGGCAAGCAGCTGCTTGAGGGGGTATTTATTATTTATTTTTAAAACCTGCCGAAACGGAAATGAAAATCTCGATAGTTCACGTAGAAACGAAGCCACGGGCTACGAGAGCGCGTGTTGACGTCAGCAACGTCGGGCAATTCTTTGTGTAGAATTTGGGCCAAAGGGTTGGCAGAAGGAAGGGGGGGGGGGGGGGCAGTACTCACAAAACTAACCTATAGTGCAGTCAAAATAAGAATATACAGATTTAAAGTGAGATCCGGGCAGCGCCTGGTGCCATTCAGTTAGTTTCATATAAAACTCAGTAAGATCGAGTCCGTGAGAAATTTTTCTCCACCATTTTGCGAGGCAGAAACTAAGAAACATTAAAATTTTAGCTAGCCCATAATATTTCCCACATAGGTAGTTTCCACTTCAGATACAACTCGTTAGGCTTTGTGATCCTTTACGCAACACCTTTTTTGGTGAAGAAATTTAGGAGCTTCTTTAAACCTCGTTAAGGATCCCATAGTCAAGATTTAATTCAAAAACCACAAGACATCGTAATGCTGTCAAGCGCATTTAATGTCAGCTCGAGGCAAGCATAAGCAACGTAACTCATTGAACAATTATGGTTAATATTTATTTAGATTTGTAGAAAAATCAGAGGAAAATTAGGTTCGGAATGATTTCCTATTAAAGGAAAGGGTTAGATTTTTTTCAATGCAATACGGAGTGCCAAGGAGGAAATCCTCATGTCAAATTTGGGACTACGCATTCAAGCATTTGGGAAATTATGGAGTCAAAAGTATCAAATTATAAGTTGAAATATAACTGTTAGAACACAGTTCAAATGACATCAGTCTTATTCTGGTTGGGTTGTTTTACCTCTGAGCGGCACTTTTTGCACACCCAGGTCACGTGGACCCCGAAGGCTCAGAGAAGGTTGGGGGGTGTGTGACCCACTGGAGCTGCTGTTGGGAGACAGATGGTAGCCTCCCATCAAGGCCATTCAGTGTGTTCTTTAACGTGCACAGGGTATGGATCTCCCGCACACGGGGCCGCTGCTTAACGTCCCATCCAACGGACGGCGGCCTTTCCAAGCCCATCGGTGTCCCCTACTGACCGTGGGGAAATTTTTGCGGAAATAAATCTCAACGCTGACACAGCTGGGATTCGAACCTGGGAACTACAGATTTCGAGCCTGGCGCAGCTACCGACTGAGCCACCTCCGCCCCCATCAGTCTTATGATACGTCACTAATATGCGAGTTTGTGGGTATGAACTAATTGTTAGGGCACTTGCATTGTGGCACCATTTGGAAAAAAAAGGCTGTTATTGAGAACTCGTTATGCCTGCTTATTGTTACGTATTAATCCAGCTTTTTTTAAAAGGGGACATTTAATTTGATGGAGTTCAGATCCTTACGTTGCACTTAAGTTAAGATTATATGAAGTTGTATACTAAATTTAGTTGTCCTAGCTTTTTACCGTTTAGGGCAAGTTTTTAACAAACAGACAGACATACTCTCTCAAAATATATATTAGAATACGAATATATTAGATCAATATTCATTTATCAGGTAACCGCCATTTAAAGCGGATTCGTAATAACGCGGTTTCTTTTCCTTTTTTCTCACCAAAACTTATTTAAAAAATCTTAAAATCGTGCACATATGTAGATAATAAATTGAAAAATTAAAAAAAATACCTGTCTTCCTATATGGGCTCTAAAAGTATAAAATAAACCTAATGCACATCGATGGTGCAATCAGTCACTGAGTTCGTATTCACTTCAAAGGAAGATAGGGCGCCGGCAATCTCGTTGTCTATATAAAAACGTCTCGTTATCCTATCTTCCTTTGAAGTGAATACGAACTCAGAGACTGATTACACCATCGGGGGGAGGTCAAATTTTTATTGTCTACGACACTCCTCCCCTCACAAGGTTTTATTTGACACATATGTTGCTAAGTTTCTCTATCGCCTTCGAAAGATGTGGTGGAACAATTCTTTTGACGAATCCACGAACAGAGAGTTGGGTTGGGTTGTTTTACCTCTGAGCGGCACTTTTTTGCACACCATGGGCTAAATGGCCAGGTCACATGGACCCCTAAGGCTCAGAGAAGTTTGGGAGAGGGAACCCACTGGAACAGCTGTTGGGAGACAGATAGTAGCCTCCCGTCAAGGTGATTTTTGGGGGGCGTACGACCTTGGGTATATTCTAGTTCATTGATACGCAAAATGTAATGTTTAATACCTGTCGTTTGTAAGATATTTAACAATTTGAAATTTATGCTTACGTTTTGAACACCAGTGTATTACTACAAGACTCAATCGTCATTTTACCCAAGTACTGAGTCCTAAACTTTATAAAATTCTTTAAATTGAATGACAATCCAGACACATGAAAGTGTTATTACCAATCTACTTTGGATCGGTGAGTCGTATAAATCTACTGGAAAAACTGGAGGTTGAACGTATTATTGGCTTTAAATCATCTGTAATTTATCTCCACACAACTGCTCTGTCCACCGTTAGTAGACGACACCGTCTTGTAAAGGTCGTCGTCCGTCGGATGGGACGTTAAGCCGTGTTCCCATGTACAGGAGAGCCATACCCTGTGCACGTTAAAGAACACGCTGGAAGGCCTTGACGGGAGGCTATCATCTGTTTCCCAAAAGCTGTTCTAGTGAGTCTCCTCCCTCAACTCTCTCTGAGCCTTCGTACCCCTTGTGTGAAAAAAAGTGCAGCTCCAATTTAAAGCAACCCAACCCATCTATAATTATGAAAACAAATCTTTATGCTTCACCGTTTGATGCGCAGAAACAAAACAACAGTTTACAAGACCAACAAGATTTGGAAATTATCACTAATAGAAAAACTTCGGTTTTGTGTGCTCCTATAAGATTAAAGTTATGGACTCCAATGTAAACGTGAAATTTCCGGCCTCATTTTTGAATTCATTCCTTCGTTTTAGGAAGGGGGAAGTTAACTTTATCATTGATCGTCATTAAAATCCTTTACAGTTGAAATGATAGCTGTTCCATCATTTTAGCCATTTTTCTTTAGCGTAGTTTTGCATACCTTGAGGAAACAAGATGGCAAATCCAAGTTATCTCCAACTCTACTTCCATATCTCGACGTTTGAAATGTTGTCGTCAGAAGTTAAAAAAGAACTTTAGCAACAGTTATTTATTTCGTAAATCTCCACAGCTGGTGCTCAAAGCGATTTCAAAATCTAAAAACGCAACTACTCTCAAAATCTTTTTATTCCGTTACTCTCAAAATCTTTTTATTCCGTTACTCTCAAAATCTTTTTATTCCGTTACTCTCAAAATCTTGTTTTTCCGTGAGATGTTTCACAATTCATCTACCTTTACTTTTGTCCCAACATTTATTACTAAAGACACATTTCGTTTGCTCCAGTTTTACACTTAGAAATTTTTCAATCTGAAATAATCTTTTTAAAAAACTGGTACCAAATTTTCAATAGTGGGAAATGGAACTAGAACCGAAGTGGAAACACCTAGAATACTGTTTATAGCTTTATAATATGTAGAACTTTATATGCATTTTTATAATACTAGAAAAATATAAGATAAAAACATACAATAATCCTCTTTAGTTATTCTCAGTGGTTCATGGGTAAAAATGGGATATTGTTTTTGGGTCACAAGAAGAAATATATTTATTTATTACAAGAATAGATACTACAAGTAGAAAATGCAAGATGAATATACAAGGGCATTAGCAGGATAACTAGTAAAATAATGTAAAAGTCTTTTAATGACTCGAAGAAAAGCTGAAATATCATTCTTTTCATTTCAGCTCTTCTTCGACATCATTAAAAGATTTTTACATTATTTTACTTGTTATCGAGTTAATGCCCTTGTATATGTGGAAATGTTACGAGTCTTAGGATTTTGAAGAACAGCCGGGGAGGATGACGATGACAGTGAGGCTTGAGAGGTGATGATTGAAACTGAAGGTTTTCAATTTGGGGAAAAAACCTAAAACTGGGTGACCACAACAACAACAAACCAAGTGATGGACATTTGCGTTTACTTTTCTCGTAGGTCTTTCTATGCCCCCTTATAAGAAATGAGCACAATTTGCTATTTCACAATACACAGTTTTCGTGAAGTCTGCAAGAATCACGTGAGGAACTTAATGTTTAAATTTGAACAACATGAAAAGTTTGGGATATTCAGCTGTGATGGAGATGTAATAGCGGAAGATAACTATCAACTATAAAGCAAGAATTATTTTCAAGGTGCTAAGTAACTCCATTTGTGAGAAGAATTGGCCAAAGCAAACACTTCACTAAAGTCCACTCTTGAGAGAAGGGTTGGTTGTTTTACCTCTGAGCGGCACTTTTTGGTACATAGTGGACAAAACGGCCAGGTCAAAAGGACCTCGAGAACTCAGAGAAGGTTAGGAGAAGGGGACCCATTGAACAGCTGTTAAGAGACAGGTGGTCCCAGAGTGTTTTTTAACGTGCATAGGGTATGGTTCGCCCGTACACGGGCCATGGCTTTACATTCCATCCGACGAACGGAGACCTTTTCAAGTGCATCGCTGTTCCCTACTTACCGAGAGCAGAGTGGGTTTTATTGCGGAGATAAATCTCAATGCTGGCGCTGGTAAGACTCGACCCTGAGAGCTGAAGATTACGAGCCTGCCGCGCTACCAATGAGTCACCCACACATGTCACGTTGAGAAGAGCGAGTTACTTCTGAAGAACAATTGATGAATGAGTCACTCAGGAAGAAATTACTAACACTTCCTGCACACCATGGGCTAAATGGCCAGGTCACATGGACCCCGAAGGCTCAGAGAAGGTTGGGGGAGGGGACCCACTGGAACAGCTGTTGGGAGACAGATGGTAGTCTCCCGTCACGGCCATCCAGCGTGTTCTTTAACGTGCACAGGGTATGGCTCTCCCGCACACGGGGCCACGGCTTAACGTCCCATCCGACCGCCGGCGGCCTTTCCAAGCCCATCGGTGTCCCCTACTGACCGTGGGCAGGGCGGGGAATTTTGCGGAGATAAATCTCAACGCAGACCCAGCTGGGACTCGAACCTGGGAACTACAGATTACGAGCCTGGCGCGCTACCGACTGAGCCACCCCCACCCCCCACCCCCCACTTCCTGCGAACTGACGAAACAGGGAATAGTGTGGATTTACTGTACAAACACTGAGTTATTAATTTAATACTATTCTGGTGATATAAAAATATATACACCTAATTTATATGAGAAATAGATTAAATAGATATTATTTTAAAAAACAACTCCGACCATATTTCTCCTCTTTACAATAACTGAATCACACACACAAAATCCTCATTCAGCCATGGACTATGGAGATTCTACCAGACTGCACAATTTCAATAATTTATTTCCAAACAGTAAAAATATCTTTTGATTTAATGAACTCGGGGCCGAATCGAGGGTGAAAGGCAAAGGGGCCTTACCACTCCTCTTTCACCCTTGAGAATGTTGGTAACAGGAATGGAAGCGAAAAATACATTAACTATATACGTCTTAACGGTATTTTTGAAGAAATTTGCTAAACACCTCAAACTAAGTGGAAAAATTTATACTGAAACGCCGTTCCGGTTCACCTTGGCTGCATCTTCGTTCCTCTACTTTCACTCGGGTTACTTACCCCTCCCCCTATTTTTTTTTTTAATCCGGACGTGAATAAGCCGATCCCTTACCCAAGGTCAGTATTAGGAATTCTGTGGCCTGGGGGAAATTAAAGGTTTCCCCCCTCATCCTATCCGAATGTAACATAAATAAATGAGTAAATAATAATAATAAAAAAAATCTTTGCAGGAATATTCAAAGTTTGATGTGTATTGACGATGATGAATAAAAAAAAAACGATATCATACTATCTTCTTTGAGTATAATATTGTTACCAATTAGATTTTTGGACAAGTACAAAAATATGTTAATTTTATTTAAAATAATGCTAGGTATTAGTAGAAAAAGCCCCCTTCCATTTTTTGTTGGACCAGGGTCTCCTTGATCACCCCCTTTAATCCGGTTCTGCCCTTACCTGACTCTCTTCCCTACATTTTTAATGTCATATAAGCTTTGCAATAAGATCAACAAATTTTTTTAGACATTTGAGAATTTTTTGAAAACAACACTTTTGGATTTCCTAAGATTTTTAGCATATTATTCTTTCCAATACACAATTTATTGATAATAACACTAAACACCTGGATAACAGTACCTTCCTTGCCAATGTTATTAATTTATCATACTGCAGCAGAGGAATATTCAACGGACTCTTGTAAACCATATCAACAATATATCTATCTATATTTTTTATCAATCTAAATGCAACTGAAAAATATGAAAATATTCTTAATATTATAGTTATAGAATATATCTCCTCAAACAGCTGCTTTCCTCAGAGGTCTTGACAGGAACCTGTCAATTTATACCCCATAGAGAAAATCTGTGAAGAAGTGGAGATCTCAGCAGAGAGACAACATCTATGCCTTACGGGGGATCGAACCCAGGTTCTTTTGATCAATACTGGGATATAAAAATGACAGCAGACACTCCACTAATGAATTTCAGATTAAACCATAAGACCAGTTAGGGTTGTTTTACTTCTGAGAGGCACTTTTATGCATACAATGAGCTAAATGTCCAGGTCACAATGACCCCGAAGATCCAAGAAGGTCGGGGGGGGGGGGGGGGGAAGGAGACCCACTGGCCAGCTGTGGGAAACAGATGGAAGGTCATCCAGGGCATTCTTTAACGTGCACGGGGCATGGTTCACCGACATGTGAGAGAAACCGTTAGGTAGTGGGTTCCTTGTGCACGAGATTATATTCCATACAAACAACACTCTAGATGACCTTAGGGAAATCAGTGCTTAGAAGACAGATAAAGCTTTCATCTCCCTCTTCCAGCAGTGATTTAGTGAATTCCTTTCCCTTACCCAGCGCTAATCCCTTGGGGGTCCTTGGGACATGGCTATTTAGGCCATTGTGTGAACAAACGGGCAACAATTCTAATAATGTCAAGTTTCACAATGTTCATCCAACTGATGCTAGATCCGCTCCTTTTCCTTAAACTTTGAGGAACACTGTGCATGCCTGTATTCGCTGATCTACTGTTCCATATGTACGAAACATGAAGCTTAAAGGTGACTGATGACTCCTTTGCCTAACCTCATCATTACTTATATAATCAAACCATCTCCTGCGTAAGACTCTGTTATCCAAAGCATGGATTACAGAGTTTTACGCAAGTTCCTTGTTAACTTGCATACAAAGGATCCAAGTTTTAATACCATATCAAACTTCACTATACCATAAATTACAATAAATAATTTATTATAAACTATTAAACTACTATAAATAAAAATTACCCACCTCAGTAACTGTAATTTAACTGTTAACCTCATTTAAATATTTGCCACATAGTTTCCGAACTATTTAAACGAGATACTTTCTCCAAACCATAGCCATCAAAAGAAGTAAAGTATCATCACGCAAGATTCATTTTTATCATCTAAGTTTTATCTTACCAAAACTTCATTCTGATTGATTTTCAACAACAGCTCTAAAGAAAACGTTCATCTGCTGAGCTTCATTTGCCAAGAGAGAGAAATCACGACCATAATACAATATATTTTCAGACTTCTGGATTACGATCACAGTGGATTGTTTTACCTCTGAGAGGCTCTATTTTCACACAGTGGATTAAATGGTCAGGTCTCAAGGACCCCGAGGGCTCAGAGTAGGTTGGACCACTGGGCAGCTGTTAGGATACAGATAGAAGTCTTTCGTCAAGGACGTCCTTCGTCTTCTTTAACGTGCACAGGGTAGGACTCTCCCGCACACAGGGTTGGGTTGGATTGAGTTGTTTTACCTCTGAGCGGCACTTTTTTGCACACCATGGGCTAAATGTCCAGGTCACATGTACCCCGAAGATTCTGAGAAGGTTGGGGGAGGGGACCCATTGGAACAGCTGTTGGGAGATAGATGGTGGCCTTCCGTCGAGGCCATCCAGCGTGTTCTTTAACGTGCACAGGGTATGGCTCTCCCACGCACGGGGCCACGGCTTAACGTCCTATCCGACGGACGGCGGCCTTTCCAAGCCCATCGGTGTCCCCTACTGACCGTGGGCAGGGCGGGGAATTTTGCGGAGATAAATCTCAACGCTGACCCAGCTGGGACTCGAATCTGGGAACTGCAGATTACGAGCTTGCCTACACACGTAGCCATGGCTATTATGTCCCATATGACGGACGGCGGCCCTTCCAAGACCATCGCTCTCCTCATTGTGAGCAGGGTGTAGATATAGGGGAGATAAATTTCAACGCTGACACGTGGAACTCGAACCTGGGAACTGCAGATTTCAAGCCTGGTGCATTACCGACTGAGCCAACCCTCGCCCCAAGATCATAGTCCCTGTCTCGCACAGCTTTCCACTTACATAATTGATCACCGTACTGTAAAGGTAAAAAAATAAACCTTAAAACTCCACTCAGTGATATTAAATACCTATCCTAACTTAACTAACGTTTTAGGTATTTCATAGAACCTCAAAATCAAAGGTCTTTTTGAAATGTTAAATAGATAACGCTGTAATATCGCTAAAATAGATAATGCAGATATCTGTTGCAGGCGATTGGATTCAATGAAAGCCATTCAGTGTGTTTCATGATATACAGAAGGTATTGCCATTGCTTTTAATGAATGAAAATCTTTAAATTTTTGCAGGGTGGCTCAGCCTCTAACGCGCCATGCTCGAAATCTGTAGTTCCCAAGTTCGAGTCCCACTTCAGCCAGCGTTGAGATTTATCTCCACAAAATTCTCTGCCTTCCATCAGCAGAAGACACCCATGGGTTTGGAAAAACCGTCGTCCGTCGGATGGAATGTAAAGCCGTGGTTCCTTCTTCGGGAGAGCCATACCCTGTGCACTTTAAAGAACACTTAACCTGAACACGTTAAAGATAGCTGAACACATTAAAAATACCTGAACACATTACAGAATCCTTCCAATCTTCTATGGCCTTCGGGGTCTTTGTGACCTGGTCGTTTAGCCCATTGTGTGCAAAAAAGTGCCGCTCATAGGAAAAACCCTAACCTTTAAATTTATAACGATAAAATCTGATTTTTGGCAGAAAAGAGTTGGGAATGGGTTCATATTTATTTGACTGGCATTTCTTAACCCTAGATGTGCCAATTTAAAATACTCTGAAATGGCAGACATTTAGTGGAGGGAGAAAAAGAAACTTTTAATTTGCATATTATATTTACTCCAAACTTCCATTATCTGAATGTTTGGACTTCTAATATCTCTACAATACAACAGTGGTGCTATCTGTTGTTAATGGCAGAAACTTCTTTCTGGAGGAATGTACAATGGTTCACGTTAACTGTCAACTGATCGACAATTGCACTTGGAAGAACTGTCAACTGATCGACAATTGCACTTGGAAGAACTGTCAACTGATCGACAATTGCACTTGGAAGAACTGTCAACTGATCGACAATTGCACTTGGAAGAACTGTCAACTGATCGACAATTGCACTTGGAAGAACTGTCAACTGATCGACAATTGCACTTGGAAGAACTGTCAACTGATCGACAATTGCACTTGGAAGAACTGTCAACTGATCGACAATTGCACTTGGAAGAACTGTCAACTGATCGACAATTGCACTTGGAAGAACTGTCAACTGATCGACAATTGCACTTGGAAGAACTGCCTCAGATGTCGAAAACACGACAGCTGCTGCTTCTAGGTTAACTTAAGGAAACACGACTTTACTTTTACTTGATTTGACCCGGATGTAGAAAACAATAAAGGGATGGGGGCAAGTGACGCAATCAAACCGGAAAAAGATAAAGGAGGGGGGGGGGGAAGTAGCGATTTCCATTGTTGTATAACATTTTCCCCTCCGTTTTATAAGTCTTTAAAAATTTCTTGAACAATGCGTGAGAAATATGCTCAAGTTTATATATTTTTTTCCATTACCCTTACTAGCATTCTGAAAAAGGGAGACGGGGAGCCGAGGCGGCTTATCCCCCCCTAGATCCTGCGCTGTTTGTAGTAATAGTAATTCAGAGTTGATATTCTGATTGACAAAAGATCATAACAAGTTTATATGAATATCTTGGACTCTTGAGAAATGGCCAAGTTATCTGCAAACAGTTTTGAAGTCATAAGCAATATTTTGATATTTTTACGAAAAAAATGGGAAAAAAGAAAAAAGTAAAAAATAACCATCGACGATGACGGAGGAGCTAACGGGGAAGAACCTGATAGGTCAAAGGTCATTCGAATAAGGCGAATCACGTCGTTCGGCTTGTTTCCAAAAGTATCCTAAAGAGAGGAAGAAGGAAGTAAGAGCATCCTCCATGACTCTCGAGCTATTCCGTTCGTCATTTGTTGGTTCGCCACCTCATTCGCAACGCTTCTGATATTATGCCAGATTTGGCTTCCTTCCAATGGACTCTGCAGCTTCGTATGTCTCTGCAGATGAGTTTCTTTTATGCTTTTCGACTTCCACCATTTCCGGTCCTTAGAAGGGAACTCAGACTTGGACGACAACGAATACCATTACTCTCGGTGAGAACATGGGCTGTCTCATGATCTCACTCGGTAGCTCAACAGGCTTATAAACCTGATGTTCCCAAGTTCGAGTTCCCACTGGTCCTATGTTGGCTGTTAAACTCCGAGCTGGGGCGGGGTTGACTCAGTCGGTAGCGCGCCAGGCTCGTAATCTGTAGTTCCCAGGTTCGAGTCCCAGCTGGGTCAGCGTTGAGATTTATCTCCGTAAAATTCCCCGCCCTGCCCACGGTCAGGGGACACCGATGGGCTTGAAAAGGCCGCCGTCCGTCGGATGGGACGTTAAACCGTGGCCCAATGTGTGGGAGAGCCATACCCTATGCACGTTAAAGAACACTATGGATAGCCTTGACGGGAGGCTACCATCTGTCTCCCAACAGCGGTTCCAGTGGGTCCCCTCCCCCAACCTTCTCTGAGCCTTAGGGGTCAATGTGACCTGGCCATTTAGCCCATGGTGTACAAAAAAGTGTCGCTCAGAGGTAAAACAACCCAACCCAAAAACTCCGAGCTACCCTAAATGAGAGAGTAGAAACCGATTGGCTTCGAAAGGCCGTCGTCTGTTGGATGAGGCTTTAAGCCATGGTTCCGTGTGCAGGAGAACCATGTGCCTACGAACGCTGAAGGAAACACTGGACCTTGGTTTCTGTCTCTTTCTCTTAATAGCTTCCCAGTGGATTCCCTTCCCTTACACATCCCTGAGCTCTTGGGTCGTTGTGACTTGGCCATTTAGCTGAGTGTACGCAAAAAGTGCCGTTCAGAGATAACAACAAAATTTTCGGTGGAATTCCAATAAAGTTTTATGATTAGTTATTGTCAAGAAAATAAAGGAGTGTCGTCAGAAATAATGGATAATGCATAACTACCACACGAAAATATTTACATCTTGTGATATTTCATTTTTTTTTATGTTAGTTGGCAACAGGACCGGATCTAGAAGAAAATAAAGGTGGGAGTTAAGAAAAACAGTCGAGCCAGAAAAAAGTAAAAGGGGGGGGGGTGGGGCAAGGGACTGGAAGAGACCCGTACTAGAATTCCCAAGAGGGGGGAGGGAAAGGGACTGGAAGAGACCCGTACTAGAATTCCCAAGAGGGGGAGGGCATGGCTCTGTTTCCTTTCCCCTTGATCCGGCCCTGATTGGAAAAAGGCTTTCATCCATCAGATGGAACTTTACGCTGTGGACAATGGCAAAGTTCCTATTTTTACATTGTAAGAACGAAACCTATATTTTAGAAATTCTTGGATCAAAAAAAAAGTTGAATTCAACATTTGGCTGTTAAATCCAAGTATAAGCGAATGGTTCTCAACCTCTTTCATGTTGCATCACACTTAGTACTGGGGTCACTTAATCGCGTCACACTTAGTAGTTGTTAAAGGATACAAAATGAAAAACTTCAGTTTGCTTGCAAATAATCAGCTCATTTTCGCCATAGATGATGTCTTATTCTTCTAGTTGATATATAAGTTCATTTATGAGTGCTTTATGAAACGTGAAATGGTTGGCGGAGTGATTTTTGAAGTTATTAAAATTCGTGAATCGAAAATGTCATTGCATAAAATTGTTGTACAAATCTCTAATCCAAAATTATCTTTAAAATGATAGATACAGACTTGTTGGCAGTGGTCAGACCCGAAATCGCTGAGGGTCGGGCACAACTTAGGGAATCAGTCAGTCGGATTCCATTGACTTATCGTAGAGGTAATGTTTCTGTCGAAATATTTCACTAATTTCTTAGGAAAGAAACTCACTTTATAATGAAATCACTATATTATAAAGATGCATCAAAGTAAAATTTTTCAATAAAAATTTCATCAATATAATAAATGTATATACAATAATATACAATAAATAATTTCAAATGTAAAAATAATTTCTGTAAAATTAAATTTTTTATTCTTTAACTATAAATTTGTTTGAGAAAATTTAGAATTAATTTTAAGAAAGTTACCGTAATTAATCAAATTATATTTTTATTCATTTATTAATTAATTTTTAAAAATTTTTACAAGCACGGAGATAACTTAGAACTTCTATCAGTCTTGCCGTGGTTTCTCTTACAACATACAGTCGCTCAAAAAAGTATCCGAACACTATGGTTGATTACAGATTTCAGAAAACATATCTAGCAACGATTTTTTTAGAAATTAGTGATATGGCAACCTTCGTGTCACGTGACACGAAGGTTGCCACATCACTAATTTCTTAAAAAAGTCGTTGCCAGATATGTTTTCTGAATTCTGTAATCAACCATAGTGTTCGGATACTTTTTTGAGCGACTGTAGGTGGTCATATTATTTTGATACTAGATCGTGTGCGCTCACTCACGGAAATATTGAGCGTGTGCAGTTACCGTTCACAGCAAACTGGAGCGTGTGCAGTAACTACACACGCTCCAGTTTGCTGTGAACTGTAACTGGAGCGTGTACAGTTGCTGTACACGCTCCAGATATTTTCCCTGAATTCTGTAATCACGTGACACGAAGGTTGCCAGATCACTAATTTCTAAAAAAAAATCGTTGCCAGATATTTTTTTTGAATTCTGTAATCAACCATAGTGTTCGAATACTTTTTTAAGCGACTGTACAAACACATGCGCGAACACATCACCATGCCATCTCGAACCCAGACACCGACAGCTGCATTGTCAACACCAGATGACACGATATCATTGTGCTACCGAGGAGGTATTATTTTAATTATGAGTTCAAAATTCTAAATTGGGTCGTTTTACCTCATTTATTCTAGTGTGTGCACAAGAGTGCCTCCGGGCGACACTCTTGCACACACAGTGGACTAAATGGCCAGGTCAGATGGACCCATGGAACTTTACACAATGGCAAAGTTTCTATTTTCTCATTGTAAGAACGAAACTTGTATTTTACAAACTCGGATGGAGAAAACAGTTGAATTCAACATTAGACTGATCAAATGGATCAGAGTTCTTTAGAGAAGGGAACCCACTGGATAGCTGTTATGAAACAGATGAAAGCTTCCATCAAGGCCATCATCCAGTGTGTTCTTTAACCTAAACGGAGTGAGGCTTTACTGCATAGGATCACGGCTTAACGTTCCATCGGCGAACGGTAGTCTTTTCCCGCACCTTTCACATCGAAGGTAGAGTGTGAGTTATCGTAGATAAAACTCAACGCAGGCAAAGTTGGGACTCGAACCAGGGAACTGCAGATTACTAGCCTGGCACGCTACCTACTGGCCAACTCCATTTCCTCAAAATTCTGGACTTTATGCAAAGATCGCGTTATATTTTAGCATTCCAATTTCGATTGCTTTCACAAAGATAAGTAATTCTTTTCCACCAATATTTTAATTATGAAATTACTCACCTGGTAATGTTTCCAGATATAACATTTTTTTGACATTTTTGGGACAAATTTCTGTTCTGTTCTTGGTACTCAAGTTATAACTAAGAAGACTTTTGAAGATATCTTTTTGATAATTCCTATACTAACATCCTTTATTTTTTGATAATTCCTATACTATACATAACAGGGGCTGAAGAAAAACTGCTAAAAACCGTCTTCCGATAGGTGCATGCGAACTGAAACGGTTCCAGCTCCAAGTTCTAATTGTGGGTGCAATTAACGGAGCAAGGTAATCAAGCGCCATCTACAATGATGGCCTTGACCTCACCTCTCATCGTCTGCTTTTAAAAACTACTAGAATTAAATTTTAAATAGCTCTATGAATCACCATCTTGCAAAATATAGTTTTTTTCCCATCAACTTAATCGTAATTTAGGTTTCACAGATTCTGTCCCATGTCACTGAGTTAAGTACCCTTACCCAGAACAATAAAGAATGGCTGGCTGGGTGCTTCACGTCCTTGCTACTATCTATTCAAGGGGCAGTCGTTCCGTAGATGTTTTTTGGCCACCTCATGCCCTGCTTCTTGATTCTATGCATCCCTGTGTGAAAGGAAGACCCGTGTGCAACACGTGCACATTCCGCACCGCGAGCCACGGCGCCTGTCTTCGTCTTCAGTTCAACATCCAGGTCAAGAGACGAACACCGGGAACGTTGCTAGGGAAAGGATAGGTGCCATCCTCTTTATCGGATATACTTTGTGTTTTCTTCGGAATTTGCATGTGACTCGGTCTCATAATTGAGAATTTGACTCTTTTGATTCCCCAGCAGGACTGGAAAGGAGTGTGCGAGTGGTAGCGCAGGATTTAATCTTTAACGGATACTAAGAGAAAGAAAGCCAGCAGAAAGAGGTGAGAAAAAGGAGCGTGTTTTTGTGATTGCATTTTTCTGTAGTGAATCGCAGAGAGGTTGGCTTTTATTTTCAATAAGTTGTTACTTATTGATAGTTTTCTTATCCAGTACGATGTCATTATTGTTATAGCTACTAAATATTCGCTTCATAGTGGGCCTCAAAGCGTGGACTTTTTTCCTGATATTTTTTGCGAATTAAAATTAAGGACATGGTGGTTAAGGTTCTTTTCACGCCGAATGACTACTCAGAGCTTCGTTTTCAGCAGGAGTTTACCTCTGAGCAGCACTATTTTTGCATACAATGGGGTAAATGGCCAGATCACAATGACCCCAAGGACTCAGAGTAGGTTTGGGGGAGGGGACCCACTGAACAGCTGTTGGGAGACAGAGAGTAGTCTTCCATCAAGGCCATCCAGTGTGTTCTTTAAAGTGCACTGGGTGTGGTTTTCCCACACACGGGGCCACGGCTTAGCGTCCCATCCGACGGAAGGTGGTCTTTACAATCCCATCGGTATCCCCTACTGACCGAGGGCGGAAATGTCAATGCTGGCCCAGCTGGGACCTACAGATTACGAATCTGGAGGTCTACCGACTGAGCCATTCCCACCCCTAGCAGGTAAAGTAATATTTATCAATTTAACATATTATCTATTTTTCTTTTATATTTCAAAAAAAAAAAAAAAACTTATGTATAACGACGGTATTTATGTTTTACTCAATACCACTGAGGTTAGTCAATAACACGCCAGGATCTTAATTTGATCTCCACTATTCCTATCTCTTCCAATCCTCCCAGGCCCTTAATTTGATCTCCACTATTCCTATCTCTTCCAATCCTCCCAGGCTCTTAATTTGATCTCCACTATTCCATTCCTATCTCTTCCAATCCTCCCAGGCTCTTAATTTGATCTCCACTATTCCATTCCTGTCTCTTCCAATCCTCCCATCCTATTTTCGTTGAGAAAGGGGGTCTATTGGTTTCGAAAGGCCTCTAACCGTTGAATGGGACGTCAGCACTTCACCCGTCTGCAGAAGAGCAATACCGTATTCATGTTAAGAGCAAACTGCAGGGCATCGACGGAAAGCTTTTGTCTGTCTTCTAACAACCATCCGGTGGATCCATTTTCCTACCCAACTTTGAGCCCTTGTGATCTTTGTGACCTGGCTATTTAGCCAATTGTGTTCACAAAAGTTTCGCACAGAAGTAAAGCAACCTAAAATCAATATAAAAAAATAAATACCCCTCCTCAAGCAGCTGCTTGCCATAGAGAACACAGGAGCCTGTCAGTTTATATGTCAAAGTAGAAGTTCTGCGAGGATGGCAGGATCTCAGCAGAAAAACAGCACACATATCCATGCCTTACCGGGGGCTCGGACCCAGGTCCCTTAGATCATTAGCCAAGCTCGCTAACCACTCGGCCACGGTACCTTTTTTTTTTTGAAAACAGAAATAGAAATAGGATAGAAATTGACATCAAAATTTGACTTTAAAACAATATTTTACGTCATTGTGTCATTCTTAAGGCCTTATTGTCCTCCTTTAAGCAACGTTGCTTCCAACAATTTCGTAAAAGTGTTCTACTCGATCAAAATATTTATATAATATAATAATAAATAAATACCCCCTCAAGCAGCTGCTTGCCATAGAGGTCTTACAGGAGACTGTCAGTTTATATGCCATAGTAGAAGGTCTTAGAGGATGGCAGGCCCTCAGCAGACAAACGACACAAACAGCCATGCCTTACCCGGGACTCGAACCCAAGTCCCTTAAATCACTCGACAGTTTATAATACAGTCATTACAAACCACTCGACAGTTTTATAATACATTCATTGCAAAGCCTGGTGAGAGTTCCAGTTGCGACAAAGTGGTTCCCGTTTTTTTTGTCCACTTAATAAAATCAATTGTTTCCTTATTATGTAGCAATCAACTGACGATCCTCTGAACTATTTATTTTTCCCGTCATCAGGCTATTTTTTTCTTGGTAAACAAGAGCCGACTAATGGTGGATGAGGCCTGGAATTTGAAAATAAACTAGAACTCATATCGCCTCTGACATATATAGGAATCTCATTTTCAAAGAGAACGAAGTTTTCATTTTACCTATTTTCTTCATTCCTTAAGTTTTAATTTAAGTTAAGGGATGATGAGGGATGATGAATTCTCACATCCATCTGACAAAAGAAGTCAGATTATTGCTCTCAGTGGAATATCTCTTGACACTCCACTACCGAAAGGTTAAATACCATAAACAGATCACTTGTAACATTTCGTTTAAAATTTCGGCGTTTTTATATTTAGTGATCGCCAACGATATAAATCAAAACTACTTAAGTATTAGAAAAAATGCGAATTCTAATATTTCATTGGTATAAATCCAACTAAAAGGGCTTCCCAATTATCTCTTAAAAGCAAAAAGAGTTGCATTTCCAATCCACCTCTGGGTAAGGGGTCAATTCATTGCTGCCAATACAAACATCATATGACTTTCAAAATCTACCTGTGGAAAGGCCGCTGTCCGTCGCATGAGACGTTAAGCCGTGGTCCGTGTGTGGGAGAGCATACCCTGTGCACGTTAAAGAACACGCTGGATGGCCTTGATGGGAGGTTACCATCTGTCTCCCAACAGCTGTTCCAGTGGGTCCTCTCCCCCAACCTTCTCTGAGCCTTCAGGGTCCATGTGACCTGGCCATTTAGCCCACGGTGTGCAAAAAAGTGCCGCTCAGAGGTAAAACAACCCAAAAACAACTCAAAATCTATCACTAAAATATAAACTTTCTAGCATACTCATTAAAATTTTGGAATTTTAAATTTTTTTTCAAATGGTAGAGGGCGCAGTTATAGCTTTTGGGAGATTCGGAAAGTGCAAATCGAAATATTTCATCAATGCCTATCTAACACAAAACTAATTTATTTTTGCGAACAAAAAAGTTCGATGTCTACAGACGGACAGTAGATGACAAAATGAAATGACTAGCTTGCTTTTTTTTTGAAAACGAGATAAAAATAAGCAAATAAATAAAGAAATTTTGTTTCCATGATTTACTTCAATTGTTCCCAGTTGGGTTGTTATACTTTTCAGCGACAGTTTTTTGCACACACTGGGCTCGATGGTCGTATCGCAAAGTCTCCAAGGGTTTAGAGAAGATTGAGGAAGAGGATAGATGTTGGGAGACAAATGGTAGTCTCCCGCCAAGATCATCCAGCGTGTATAGGGCATGGATCTCCCGTACACAGACAGATACCATGGCTTAACGTCCCATTCAAAGGACGGCGGCCTTTCCAAGCCCATCGGTATCCCGTTTTTCACCGAGGAAAAACGAGGGTTAGCGCAGATAAATCTCAATGCTGACACGTCTGGGACTCGAACCTGGGAATCTCAGATTCTTTTACAGCAGATCACTTATATGTAAGGTGAAGAATTTTCAATAGGTGGAATCGGGGATATTTCCATAAATTCCGATTTAAGTGAGCTAAAATAAGGACATTTTCTGAAATTACAGTTTTTTAGTGTTTTGAAACTGGAGATTTTTTCTGTGAGTAGACCTTTTGTATATGTCCCCTCTATGTTGCGTTATAAATTTAAAGTTCCTACTTATAACAGAACGCAATTTTGAACAATTAAATAATTCAATTAATTAAAAATACACCCTTATTAAAATTTGAAAAAGTGATGCTGAAATTTCTGGTCATAATAAAGATATATATGTATATTTCGTACTACATTTCTTTCATAAAACGCAAATGATATCAATTGAAGGTAGTTTGTAGGAATATCATCTTCACAGGCCGGATTAACCACTGAGCTAAATAAGAACGTGATTAGGGCATCAGGAGAAAGTGGGCACCACAAAAATACACATAGAAATAATCAAGACTTTTTAAACAAAAAATTCCATTAACAGCTAAATATTTTAGTACTCATTTTTTTTGGAAAAAACTGACAACGTTGCCTTGCAACTACACTGCTGACAAAAATTAGGGGATATTTCAAAATGAATATGAAGCGATAAAAAAAAGAAGCATTTGAATTTTTTTTTATTAAACAAGAACATCAGAAAAGAAAACGACAAGTCAAAGAAAGTTGTTCGATTATGCAAATGAGATGCAAACTCAATTGTCGTGATTGAGTAGCAAGTGACATATTAGGGGGGGAGGAACAGAAGCATGTCAAACTGGACGAGAGTGCCACACATTGACTGTTCAGTAGGGAGTATGGTCACCCAAGACTGCCAAAACACACTGACAGTAATGGGACAGGATCAGAATGTCCAGCAGTTATTGTGGGATCCTCTGCCACTCTTGCTCCAGGGCAACTTCCAGCTCATGAAGTGTTGTGGGAGGCATTGGACGATTTGCCAGACGTCTTCCCAGTGAATCCCAAGCATTTTCAATGGGATTCAGGTGTGGAGAACGTGAAGGCCAGTCCATGCGTTCGATTCCTGCCTCCTGAAGCATGTTGTTGACGAGATGCGCACGGTGAGGACTTGCATTATCGTCCATGAAAAGAAAGTTGTTTTCAACTGCTCCAGCATAGGGTACCACTATAGGGTGCAGGACCTCATCTCGATATCTGACAGCAGTCAGCGATTCGTTTCTGATGACGTGGAGGTCGGTACGACCACCAATGCTGATGCCAGCCCACACCATGATTCCACCACCAGCGAAGGACTCCTTTTCTCGCATGAAACGTGGATTCTCCCGTGTTCCTCGTTCACGCCAGATCAGGACACGATGATTGTCAGGCTGCACACTCATCAGACTCATCAGAGAAGAGGACAGTTGACCACTTATCACGGGTCCAATGACGATGCTAATCAGACCACCTTCTACGAGTTCTACAGTGTTCAGCAGATAACGGAATGCAGGAATGCATAACGTTGGTCGCCGGGCATGCAGTCCAACACGATGGAGCCGATTTCGTATGGTCTGGGTGCATATCCGTCGTCTAGTGGCAGCAAGAAACTGTCCTATAGTGTTACTGTAAATTATAATTACTGTAAAACTGTTATCTATAGTTTATAGTAAATAAAATAATAGTTATAGTATAAGAATGCCAACGTAGCAACATTGTTACTAGATCTAGCGACCTTTGAGCTCTCACGGCGTACCCCAAAAAATTTTACCGCGTACCCCACGTTGAGAACCCCTAATCTACACACTCCACATGTTAATAAATAGACACGTAAACAAACATTGAAAATGTTAACTGATCATTGTTATTAAACAAGTCATTGTTGTCCATTAACTGATCATTGCTAAAAATTATGTGACATCTTATTTCCCACTCAAACTGCATTTTTATAACGTACAGTTAAAATTATATTATTATTTTTATCCCGCTTAAAAAAAAAAAACTCACGAAATAATATTTTCATTTCGTCGTCTGTAGGCATTCAGCGTTTTGGTGTTTAATGACAAATTAAAAATTAGTTTTTGGTTGAATAGGTATCGATAAAATATTACGAATCGAACTTTCCGAATGTTCCAAAAGTTGAAATTGCGCCCTCTAACTGTGGAAAAAGTTGAAAATTGCAAAAGTTCATAAGAATAATTTTTGTTTACAGACCGACAATCCGTGAAAGCAATCAGAAATATTAAATCAATTCTTCCCTTATAATCCACACAATGAAACAAAAATGTTAAACATAACCGTAATAACGTAAAATGTTATGTCGCACTTGATCCGAATGATAAGTATGTATTTACCTAGATTTTATCTTTAGGAAGCAGTCTCGGTGGCTGAGTGGTTAGTGTAAGAAGGCTACTGATCAAAGGAACGGATTTTATCTTTAGGAAGCAGTCTCGGTGGTTAGTGTAAGAAGGCTACTGATTAAAGGAACCTGGGTTCGAACCCCCGTATAAGGCATAGATATTTGTGTTGTCTTCCTGCTGAGGACCCGCCTTCCTCATAGACCGTCTGCTTTGGCGCATTAAACTGACCTGCTCCTGTCTGATCTCTGTGGCAAGCAGCTGCTTGAGCGGGGTCCTAATCTTTAGGAACAACGTCATGAAATCAAGAATTCTTTCATAAGTTTTAAAATTCTTACATATCCGACATTGAGACTGCGTAGTTGACGTTTTGACATTCTTCATTGACCATGGGTTGAATGATAAATGACTAATAGATCATTGACTAATGAACTATGAGAAACGTCAAGTGCGCCATCTTACGAACCTTTCATTAACCACTTACGCTACGCAATCCGATGAAATCATTTACTTAACTAGAAAAACGCACATCGCTTCTGGCGTATATGGGAATCTCGTTTTCAGAGAATGAAGTTTTTAGTTTACCTACTCCTTAAAGTTTTAATTTGGGAGGAATGATGGGGGAATGCAAATAGTAGTATTTTATTAGTAATTATACAACATAAAAATTATTTGCCTTTATTTTTTGGACCTTGGAACACCATATCTGCCGCAGGGCTCTAGTTATGTGTCAAATGGGTTGGGTTGTTTTACCTCTGAGCGGCACTTTTTTTGCACACCATGAGGTAAATGGTCAGGTCACATGGACCCCGAAGACTCAGAGAAGGTTGGGGGAGGAGACCCACTGGAACAGCTGTTGGGAGACAGATGGTAGCCTCCCATCAAGCGTGTTCTTTAACGTGCACAGGGTATGGCTCTCCCGCAAACGGGGCCACGGCTTAACGTCCCATCCGACGGAAGGCGGCCTTTCCAAGCCCATCGGTGTCCCTTACTGACCGTGGGCAGGGCGGGGAATTTTGCGGAGATAAATCTCAACGTTAACCCAGCTGGGACTCGAATCTGGGAACTGTAGATTACGAGCCTAGCGCGCTACCGACTGAGTCACCCCCGCCCCTATCTGTCAAATGAAAGCTTGTGATGCGGGAAGTGTCACAAGCTATAAAACTTTACCCCACATGCTTTCTTTCTCCTTAAAAAGGGGAAATGTGAAAATAAATGTTCGAATATATTATTAGAACTCGAGGGTTGAGACAAACAGGCTATGAGTCAAATGAAAGCCTGTGACGTGGGAAATGTCAAAGGTTATAAAACATTTACCTCATTGCTTTCTTTCCCATCCAAAAAAAAGGGGGAGATAAATATGTAAATGATTGTTCTATTAAATCTTTCGAATGCAAGAACTGAATGTAATACGTTGTATGTAAAAAAAACTTGTCACTGCGGGTTGTGTTATAGACTTTAAACAATTATCCCGTGCTTTCTTCCCCCCCCCCCTGAAAGGGGGGAGGGAGTGATTTCACCGTCGATATGTTTACTTTTATGTTTTACTTTTTGAAAATAATGTCTTTCTTCCCACTCCCTGAATAGGGGGAAGAAAGAAAGTGAAAATCATTCTTCTGCCATGTCTGCCAAACGCAAGAGACCACACTTACGAGTCTGGTATCAAATGAAAGCTTCCCGTGTGGGGATTGTGGTAGGTGATTTGGAATCCCCCCCCCCCCCTCTTCTTTCTTTCCTCAAAACAGGGACGGTAATTTCTCTGCGATCGACCCCAATGAGTTACATCTGAATTTAAAGCTTATTACATCGACAAAGGCGTAGGCAACTTCAAATTACTTCCTATCTTTCTCAACCCCCCCTCCAAAGAAAATGGGGGTGGAAGAAAAAAGCTTCAATAACTGTATGTTAAAGCTTCTGAAGATAGTGTGTTTAGTGACAAAGTAAAAAATGTAAATTTCAAATTAAAAAAACTCTCATCCTATGTGCGTCCCAAACAGAAAAAAAATAAAAGGAAACATATAAAAGGTGAAATCACTCGCTGAATTCGTTATTCGCTTTAAATAAAGATAGGCGCTGATTTACTTCCGCCCTGCCCTCGGTCAGAAAGGGGAACCGAACGGCTTGGAAAGGCCGCTATCCGTCGGATGGGACATAAAACCGTGGTCCCGTGTACAAGAGAGCCATACTCTGTGCACTTTAAAGAACAGGCCAGATATGGCCTCGATGAAAGGCTTCAATCTGTCTCTTAAAAGCAGTCTAATGGATTCACTTTCCCAACCTTCTCTGAGTCCTTGAGGTCTTTGAGACCTGTCCATGTAGCACTTTGTACCTAAAAAAAGTGCCGCTCAGAGATAAAACACACCAACCCTGGAAGCTCTTAACCTACGCTATGCAGTTTTCAATCGTCTATTATCGCTTATATGGTTTACTGCTGATCTATATATGGATATCTGCATCTTCTCCATAATAAGCATAGAAAATGGATAAATTATGCTGTATTTTTCAGGTCTGTCCTGTGTATGTGGTGATTATGGACTACACCCCACGAGAGGGAGACCCCGAGGGACTGCCCGTGAAAGAGGGAGAAGAAGTGGAAGTCGTCGATTCCAGTAGAGCACATAAGTAAGTATTTGTTTGCATGGCAAGCCTGAAGCACGAACAAATCCAAGAGGCCTCTTAGAGATGTCGCAATTTTGAGGGCGACTTGTTAATGATTGGATGGGCTTGATCTAGTTTCAGCTCAATATTAAAATGCCATGAAAGCAAAATCATGATTTCTTTATATGATTTTGCTAGCACAATGATTTTGAAATATAACTACATAAAATTTACTTGGCATTATATTTCAAGTGTGGAAACTGCAAATTTATTCAAGAAAAGCCGCAACAATTCAAATATTTCTTTTGATAGCTTGAGTAGAAAATAAATTCATTTGGAACGGCAAAAAGAGAAAATTTGATGTTGTGGCAAAAAAGTTTTTTGGGAGAGGGCAAACAAATTTTGGGGGCAGAAAATGTGCTTATTTCTAGCCGCTAAAAAGTGCATTTGGTAGGGCAAGGTAAATTCACTTGTCACCTCAAAACGTAAGTTCGCTTGGGTAGGACCTGCTTCTCAGGAAGATATTGAATTCCCTAATAAGCACAAAAGGGCATTAATTGCCAAGTCCTTTGTAATAAAGGTAAGAGTAAAGTCAATAAAGTTAATAAATATCTCGAAGTTTATTTATAATAAAAAGGAAGTTATGACTACAAGTTTAACCTCGATATAAAAGTTTACAGGAAAAATTCTCTTGAAGCGGGTTGGATCCGAACCCACGACCTCCTAATACATGTCAGGAGGTCGTGGGTTCGGATCCCAGCCGGCGCAAAACAATGTTTCCTCTAAACGTTGATAAAAATATTAAAATTAGTGTAAACTCCTTTCCGAAAGTAGTAAAGATTTTGTTCTACTTAAAAATAAGCATAACTGATCACTTCCAATGCCTATATGAGTCGATAAATCGTTTTTTTTTTCAAAAGCAAAAACTTGAAGCGCGTAGATATTTTCTGGATGAGTGCATGTAATCATGAATCCAAATAATCTTGGAAGAATGCAAATAACAAATGAATCTAATTTCCGGAGATAAACTTGGTTTGCAGTAGGCTTCCTGTTGGTAAAGCACATAGTTCTAAGTTTGATCTCATGAAGTTAAAAGTGTTTCTCTTTGTTCCTTAACAACTATCACAGATGACACAAAGCCGACATTCGACGATCACGTGGAATTCCCGAGTGGAGTCTGGCAGTGGTACTAACTTCTACTTCATCCGCGCATCATTTTCGAATGATGTACAATCGCTCAAAAAAGTATCCGAACACTATGGTTGATTACAGAATTCAGAAAAAATATCTGGCAACGATTTTTTTTAGAAATTAGTGATCTGGCAATCTTCGTGTCACGTGATTACAGAATTCAGGAAAAATATCTGGAGCGTGTACAGCAAATGTACACGCTCCAGTTACCGTTCACAGCAAACTGGAGTGTGTGCAGTTACTGCACACGCTCCAGTTTGCTGTGAACGGTAACTGCACACGCTCAATATTTCCGTGAGTGAGCCCACACGATCTGGTATCAAAATAATATGACCACCTACAGTCGCTCAAAAAAGTATCCGAATACCATGGTTGATTACAGAATTCAGAAAAAATATCTGGCAACGATTTTTTTAGAAATTAGCGATCTGGCAACCTTTGTGTCACGTGACACGAAGGTTGCCAGATCACTAATTTTTAAAAAAAATCGTTGCCAGATATTTTTTCTGAATTCTGTAATCAACCATGGTGTTCGGATACTTTTTTGAGCGACTGTACCAGAGTGCAGTCAGAGGCGTAGTTAGCTATCATCAATCAGCTATTGTTTACTGTAAGGTCTTGTCATGATAACTTACGTGTTAAATTACGGTCACAGTTTTTTTAGAAAAAAAATAGACACTTATTAAAAAGAATATTTTATGGTAATTTTCATTATTAATACTATTTTTTCGTCAATCATTTTCATAGTGCTATTAATTTTATGCTATGTGTAGGAAATTCATCCTCGAAAAATGGCAAATATCCTAAAAAGCTCTAAAATAAAACAAATAATATCCATGTACACTGGTGGAAATTGAAAAAAGAACACCATTAACAATAGAAGAGTAACTATGAGATTTATTTAGTAGAAACAACTTTTGAGAAAGGACAGTGATCACACGCGTGAAGTGATTCAATGTTTATTTTACCTTTTAATGAGTGTTACATTTTATAGAAGGCACATTTTAATAAGGTGTTCAACCTCCTCGAGCAGCAATACAAGCTTCCAATTTGGCATGCAACTGGTCGTACAAATGATGGATATCACGCTGGGGGATGCCATTCCATGCGCTTTCAACTTGGACGCGTAATTCAGCGAAGATCGTTGCCTGCAGCGGTCCGCGGAGGAGTCTTTGTCCGATCCACTCCCAGACGTGCTCGATTGGAGACAAGTCCGGAGAGCATGCTGGCCAAGGGAGTTGGTGTACTGCCTGAAGAGTATGTTGAGTTGCCCAGGCGGAGTGTGGGGTGGGAGTTATCTTGCTGGAATATCGCATTTGGGATTGCACTCAAATATGGCAGGACGACCTGCTGTACGATGTCACTAACGCACGTATTGCCACTAACGCACGTATTCAGTGTACCCTGTACAAACACCAGACACGTACGAGAGTGATAGCTAATCGCTCCCCATACCATGATGTCCGGCGTGGACCCTGTGTGTCGCTGGCAGATACACGATGGAAGAAGCCGCACACCTTGTCGCCTTCGGACGTGGAAACGACCATGAGACGCTCCTAAGCAGAATCGGCTTTCATCACTGAAGACCACAGAGAGTATTTTTCCCTCCAGTGAATTCGTTCTTGATACCATTGCAAACGTGTTCGACAGTGACCAAGTGACAGTGCTAACCATGTCAGCGGCACGCGTGTCCATATTCCTGCTTCCAAAAGACGATTGCGTATCGTTCTTGTAGACACCTTTGGTACGACAGAGGATCGAATTTGTGACATCATAGCCACCCGTTCTGCCACCGCCGCCCTCCTGATATGCTGATCCTCTCGTGGGTCTGTAACTCTGTGTTGCCCGGAACCACGTCTGCGAGCGTGGAAATGCTCTTCTGACCACTGACGTCACCATCGTATCACTGCCGATACCTTTCATCCCACGCAGTGTGCGATTTGATGAAAAGACCAACCTGCTTCCCGAAGACCCACTATACGACCTCGCTCAAATTCCGCTAACTGAAAAAAGTTGCGCGCCTGCGTCATCCAGGCATGATAACTTATTCAAAGAACTGAACAACACGACACAAGACGAATAACTTCTTTCTCCACATCCTAGTCCTTAAATACGTGCTGCGTAATTTGCATGTTGTCGTCCTCAGTGACGTCATTATTTCATCAATGACTGTCAATCTTGGATCACGGTTTCTACTGCCCTTAACTATTAACATATTATAATATGACGTTCCTAAAGGAATTCCTTCTGGGTGTTATTTCCGCCAATGTATTAATTTTATTTAGAAAGCAAACAAACAAAAAATAAATCCAATACATAAATAAATTTATCAATAAAATAACTTTTGATGTCAGTGGTACATTCTATTACAAGAATTGTTTAATAATTTAGTACAATTCAATAATTCGCAATTATAAATATTATATTTATGTGATATAAATTCCACAATCCAATCAACAAAAAAAATTATCAAAATTAGTCGCAAGACAGATTGATCATTCATTTGGTATCAAATATATAGAACTTTTAAAGGACAGAACAAAAAATATAGGACAAAAAGGTGTTTCGGAATATTTTATAAATTTACAATTCAACGCCCTAAAATATAGGACTGCCTTTTAAAATATAGGACGAATGGTCACCCTAGTGTTAATTCACTTCGTGACATAACAGTGGTTAATGTTATGTCACGAATAACTCAGTAATGAAAAATAAATATACATGTTAACTCTTTGGCTATACTGGACTAGTATGGGCGGGTTCTGCTTGAAAAAGAGCTTTTTTTCCAAAACGAAGCAAAAATCGATCCAACAAGTGTTAAGTTTTAATGAAGCAAAATGTTGCTAATTATTGCTTATCAATTCTAGATTTTTCACTGCAAATTTAAAACTTAAAATCTGAACTTTTAACAGTTTGGACCCAAAGATCTCGAGGAATCTTATTTTGTCACACTAGTAAAAGAAAAAGTCTAATTAGTAAATGAAAGCCAATCGAATGCCGTTTCAGCTGTTGATTAATGTCAGTATGAAAAGTTTTGTTCAGTTTGGTAAATAACACGACGATATCGAAAAACTTATTAAGAAATAGCTAATATGATATTTTGTAAGCCCGTCAAAAGTAAATATTCAGTTGCATTCCGAATGCCATTTAATACAGAATTCAAAATGTTTTTACAGATTCTCAACATCGTGAGAAGGTTTTGTGTTTATAAAGGGTGTGTCATTTTTAGCCATTCCTTGGCCGAGTAGTTCGCACGCTTGGCTGCTGATCTAAAGTACCTGGGTTCGAGCCCTGGGTAAGGCATGGATGTATGTGTCGTTTTTCTGCTGAGGTCCTGCCATCCTCTCAGACCTTCTACTCTGGTATGTAAACTGACAGGCTCCTGTCAGACCTCTGTGGCAAGCAGCTGTTTGAGGGGGTATTTATTTATTTTATTTTTTTACATTCAGTTTATATTCGGTATGCAATATTCTTATTCATTACATTTTTCTCCACAATCCATTTTTCCTTACAATTAATTTGTATCGTTTGACATCGTGCGATTTGAAACGAGTTTTCATTTTTTGAATTCCTTATAAAAATTTCTTTTAAACAATATTTTTTTTTATCATCCTACAAGGTATGGCTCGTTTTCAGTAATTAGCGAAACGTTACAGCAGATGTTGAAATACTTTCGGAAAAGTTGTTTTCTTTCCACCTTGGAGGCATTTGTGAGTTAATAGCATTCATTACTCTGCATAATTTTACGGATCATTCGATAGAGAATAAAATTTTCTGCCTCGAACTGAGTTTGAACTGCTCCGAGTCTGCTGCTTCTCTCCATCTTAAAAGATCCGACAAATGATGCCCTGCAACCATCGCAAATTACTATTCCGAAGTTCATTGGTCTGTCCGTCTATCCGTCTGTAAACATTCAACTTTTTTGTTGTTAGAAGAAATTTCCCTTTCTATTGGAGAGGTATTGAAGAAATATTAGTATTTACATTTTCCGAATCTCCCATAGTTTCAATAGCGCCCTCTAACGGTGGAAAATTTTGGAAAGTGATTAAACTTTAAACAGATATTGAAACAGATAAATTTAATGTTAAAAAAAACTGAAATTCAGAGGTTTATATTGACAGCAGCGATTTAATCCCTTACCCTAGGTGGGTGATAAAACGAAACTTTTTTTTACTTTAAGAAGTAAATGAAACGTTCATATTGTATGCACAGGGTGTTTCCAAATGGCCTAGTCAAACTTCGGGAACGTGTTATGCTGCACATAGTGATGAAAAAAGTTTCTATAAACATTGGACCAGAATAATTTCCCATACGAGTTTTAGAACATTTTGAGAGCGTAAGTAATTGTTGGTCGGGTTGTTTTACCTCTGAGTGGCACTTTTTGCACACAATGTGCTAAATGTCCAGGTCACAATAACCCCGGGGTCTCAGAGAAGGTTGAGGGTGGAAAAGGGACTCACTGGATAGCTGTTAGCAGACATATGGTAGTCTCCAGTCAAGCCCATCCAGCATGTTCTTTAACGTGCACAGGATATGACTCTCCTGCACACAGGTCCACAGCTTAACGTTTCGTCGATGGACGGTGCCCTTTACAAGCCCATCGGTGTCCCCTACTGACAGAAGGCAAGACGGAGAGTTCTGAAGAGATAAATATCAACGTTGGCTCAGATAGGACTGGAACCTGGAAATCCAGATTATGAACCTGGCATGCTACCGACTGAGCCACCCTCATCACAATAAGAAAGCCTGTGTAATTAATTAGTTTTTGTTCCAGTTATTCAGCACACTGTACGTGATCCATGAGAGCAATTCTGTAAGTCTACATCAGAGCAAGTGTTCGAAATGCCTTCCCTGAGCAGCAATACACGCCATACAGTGTCTTATCATCTACTGTCGAACACGTTCGAAAAGTCTCAGAGTGTTCTGAAGTCTTTGACAGTCATCCACAATCCGTTCGTGGAGAGCTTGTGTGCTAGGAACCAAGTTAGCGTAAACAACAGCCTTAATGACCCCCATAAGACGAAATCCAGTGGATTGAAATCGGGAGGAAGTGCAGGCCATGGAGTTGGTCCACCTCTATCAATACAACGGGCAGTATACGTACGATTGAGATGTCCTCGAGCAGTGAAGCTAAAATGTGCTTGAGCTCCATCATGCATGACTCACATGCAATGGCATGTTGCTAATGGAATGTCTTCCAGCAGGGGCGGGAATGGCTCAGTCGGTATCTGTAGTTCCCAGGTTCGAGTCCCAGGTGGGTCAGCGTTGAGATTTATCTCCGCAAAATTTCCCCGCCCTGCCCACGGTCAGTAGGGGACACCGATGGGCTTGAAAAGGCCGCCGTCCGTCGGATGGGACGTTAAGGCGTGGCTTCGTGTGCGGGAGAGCCATACCCTGTGCACGTTAAAGAACACGCTGGATGGCCTTGACGGGAGGCTACCATCTGTCTCCCAACAGCTGTTCCAGTGGGTCCCCTCCCCCAACCTTCTCTGAGCCTTCGGGGTCCTTGTGACCTGGCCATTTAGCCCATGGTGTGCAAAAAAGTGCCGCTCAGAGGTAAAACAATCCAATCTAAGTCTTCCAGCAATGCAGGTAGTTCCCCCTAAAAGAAATGCGTGTATTGCTAGCTGTTGAGCGTTGGTGGCAGAAAAGAATGGACAGATCAGGTAGTCATCAACGATTCAAAATCCCAAACATTCATATGATGATTTTTCCGTCTTCACTGGTGAATGTTACGAAAATTCACAATACCATCTCTTGTGAATTGCGATTCGTCGGTGGAAAGAAGCAACGAAAAAAAACAAAAACAAATGCAATGCACTGATGTAGAAGCCATTGTAAAAACACTACTCGTGGATGAAAATCAGCTGGTGAGAGGACCTGTACTGACTGCAAGTGATATGGGTAGAGTTGGTTCTGACGACAATTTCTCAGTAGAGTTGAATGGGAAACACCTAGGTCTGCTGCTGCTCTTGTCTTGCTAGTCCCAGGATCCTCCGCAACCATGTCCAGCACCTTTACCCTAAAGAAGGTGTTCGGTGCCACCCCCCCCCAATACAGTAACAGGGAAAAAGGATCTTATCTATCGAAGACGTCGATGGGTGTCTACAAAGGTATTCTTGGCTGGACATGGTCAGTGCGGAAAAGTTGTCTTATAGAGACGCCGAGCTTCACAGCAGTTTTCGCTCGCTCGTCCTTAAATGAAATTAATGTCTGCCATTCCAGCATTGGAGAATTGATTATTCATGGACAAGGTCACAAGTAATAACAAGACACTTGATTCACTTACACATAACTTCAGAACAATTGCCGACTCATTTATGTAGCATTACCTCATTCAAGGTGGGGTGAGATTTGGTCCAACATTTGCAAATATCTACAATGCCGTTAGACATGCAAATGATGCACAACATCATATTTTTTGACAGGCTTCTTTACTTGTATTCTCACAATGTGCTATATTTGAAAGGGAAGCATTTCTAACCAAATGTTCATAACTATTCGTAGTAGAACACGTTCCCAAAGTTTGACTAGACCTTTTGAAAACACCCTGTATAGATACTAATAAAATATATTGTTTGCATTTTACCTATCAATAACACTGGTTTATCAGGTGTTTATAAATGAAGAATTGTAGCTGCCTTTAACTATTTTTCAGGTGCTGATTTCAGATCTGTCCTTAAAAAATGGCTAGCACGTCTCGTTTTTATGTCATTAGTCATTTTGACTGCTATTAAGATCATCCTATACCAACACCTCCAGGCAACTGGGAGGATACTAGATATTTTACTTTTTGTGGCTGGAAACACTGATTGCCAAGAAAGAGAAAACATGTAACAGTAACCTACCCTCAGACCACCATTCTTGTTGTTTTCATTGTAGGAGGAACTTGTGCTGTACGTTGAAGAGTGAATTTTGGCGTTTAAATGGCACAAAGGCAGCATAAGTTTTGTTACGTGTGTGGAAATTATGTTTTAAAATCGCAAGGTCGTTCTTTGACAAAGATTGTGAAGAAGCCTATAACTCGCATTTTGGATGTCAAGTTGGAGATCAGGACAAAACATGGACTCCACACGTGTGCTGCGTTTTGTGCTTTGTTGGCCTGAGTGAATGGTTGAAAGGTAAGATAAAACCTAAACCCTTTGCAGTTCCAAAGATTTGACGAAAGCCAACTAGTCACTTGCATGATTGTTATTTTTGTTTAACTAAAGTGTCGGGCTTTTCAAAAACGAACAAGAGTAAAATACAATATCCAAAAGTGCCTTCAGCCATAAGGCAAATTCCTCATGTAAAAGATCTTCCTATACCAACAGCGTCAACTAATTGGGAGGAGATGGATTCATATTCATCAGAGGAAGACGTTGAGGCACATACAGATTCTGATCCTACATACACCCCTAAAAAGTTAGACGAGCCTCATCTGATTCAGAAAAATGAACTAAATGATGTTGTTCGAGACTTAGGACTTTCCAAACAACAAGCTGAGGTTTTAGGTTCAAGACCAATCTTCTGGCCAAGGTTACCAGAGTTTCTCTGTTCAGAAAGAGAAATTTGGCTTTATCTGATTATTACGAGATGCAAGATGGTTTGTGTTTCTGCACAAATATTTCAGGACTGATGGAAGAAATTGGAACAACTCACGACCCTAAGGAATGGCGTCTATTTATAGATTCGTCAAAATTCAGCTTAAAAACTGTCCTTTTGCCTAAAGGAAACGAAAAACCTTCCATTCCAATGACACACACTGTGGGATTGAAGGAAACTTACAAAAGCATGGAAAAAATACTCACTGCTATAAAATATGACAAGTTTAAGTGAACAATATATGGCGACCTAAAATTCATATCTCTCTTGCTCGGGCTTCAAGGAGGCTTCACAAAAGTTTGCTCATTTCTGTGTTTGGGGGACAGTAGGGCCAGAAAGAAACACTACAAAACAAAACACTGGCTCAAAAAATATGTTTTTATTCCTGGAAAGAGTAATGTCAGGTATAAGCCTCTAGTTGACCCCTTCTGTTCCCGCCACTACACATCAAACTGCGGCTTATGAAAAACATTGTAAAGGCTATGGACAAAACTGGTAAAGGGGTTTTTGCACTTGAAGGAAAAATTTCCAAAACTTAGTGATGCCAAACTCAAAGAAGTGATCTTTGTTGGTCCTCAGATCAGGAAACTACTGGATGATATTGTCTTCGAAGAAAAACTGAATATGGAGGAACGCGCTGCATGGAAATCCTTCATATCTGTGGTCCACGGTTTTCTGGGGAATCACAAAGAGGAAAACTACCATCTGCTCATTCAAGATCTTCTCAAAAACTATGCAAATCTTGGCTGCCGAATGTCTTTGAAGATCCATTTCTCGCACTCGCATCTCGACTTCTTTCCCAAGAACTTAGGAGCTGTTAGTGATGAACAAGGGGAAAGATTTCACCAGGATATCCGAACCATGGAGGAGAGATACCTGGCAGGTGGGACACAGCAATGATGGGCGACTACTGCTGATTCTTGCAGAAGGAAGATACCTCTGCACATAAAAGACAAAAATGAACTTCTTAAAAGTATAAAAGATCCTTACCCACGTTTTCTTATTTTGCGTTTCAATATTATTTCATTTGTTACTTTATATTCATTGGTCTATAACTATGATGTTTCTATTTTTATTCACTGTAATCATGTAATTAATTAATGAGTTTTAAGTTGCAATTTAATAAAATAGTCACTTTTTTTTCATTTCCAAGATATGCGTATTCATTCAAATTTGAAATACATTAATCCGTAATTAAAAAAAACCCTGTGCGTTCTGCAGATTTTTTACAGTAATATTTGAATTCAGCACGCAAAAATTTGTTAAAACATCCTATTTGACCAATGTTATAAAAAAAAAGTTTCAATTTGTTATGTAGTGTAATTAGTTCGAATTCACACTGTTAGAGGGTGTAAGATGGAAAATAGAAACTTCATTCTCTTTGAAAACGAGCATGCCATTTTCGCAAGAGGCGATATGCTCTTATAATTTTTCACAGATTGTAAACAGTGTTTATTCAATTTAATACTTAAGGATTCTGACAAAAATCGGATTATTAAATAGACGGTTTAGCATTTTATTTTTCCAACAGGCACAAAAATACTTGAGGTTCTAATATTTTGCAGTAGTCTCAAGAAAAGCGCTTACTTTGGTTGAAATATCAATGCTCAATCAAAGACTGTAGATTTGAAAACCCGTGTTTGTTTGCATACGTTAAATCGAGACCCTTAGAACGACCAACCCAACAAAAGACAAGAAGACAATCGGTATCGTGAGAAGCAGATAAATGTAATTGTTTAGATTTTTTCAATGAAGTCAAACAGGTAAGTCAACAAAGTGATTCAAAGCATATCAGATTAGTGCATTGCAAATACCCAACCTGTTAAAAATCAGTTTATGTCTTTTGAAACCAAGAGTGATCTTTTGAGTGTCAATATGAGCACGCTTAAGCCGTTCTTGACGATATTAGTGTTGAATGAGGTTCTTAGTTTCCATTTTGTTATCTCCCATGACAATCTTTCCACTAAGCTATAAAAAGGAATCTTTGCAACGAAATGAACGACAACAAAGAAAAAAGGACGATTAAAAGCGTTTTGCAATGACCTATTTCTGAGAAGCAAATCATCTTCCTTCATACAGTTGAGACTTGTGTCTTGAAACGCCAACGATTTCAGTAGGGCACACATATCCATATAGAAGGTAGACGACATTGAGCCAGTTATTCCAGCTCACGTGTGCTTGGCCTTTGGCTTCTGTCCAGCTGGCTGCTCTGCCACTAGGTGAGCACTCTCGACAGGGAGGAAAACGAGCGACACGTTTACTCAGTTGCCCAGCTAAATGAGTTTGAATTGCGAATATCTCACTCGTAACGAGAGCAGGCCAGCGTTCTAAATATCATCGTTTTGTCTTTATTAAAAATGTAAGGTTTACATCCACGATCTGGTGCATCTATTTACCCACCTTGAGTCCCAAGTGCTCTTAACATACCACTTCCAATTGCAGTCATGGGTGTAAAAGTAGACACATATAATTGTCAAACCTGGCATGATTTTCTAGTAATAATGAGTGTTTAACTTGTAAGAAGAAAATTCAAAATAGAGATAGGAGTTCACGTAGTTTCGCTTGTGAAGAGCCATTTTAAAAGGTCTAGAGACATTGGCAGGTTTTCCTTACGTTTGCATTCTGATTAGGCCTCCGTCTTTGAGAATTGCTGGCATCTCGTTAAAAAAAAAGGCACAGATTTGCAAACTCTATTTACAGCGGAGTGAAAGATGAACTGGCCTTGAATGTTAATTAGCATTTGTTTACTGCTTATATTTCTGTTTCCGGAGTAATTTTATTATATTACCATTTATGGCCCTTTGGCATGCTTACTTTAGCGTAATCGAACCAGAGGCACCCTGTCTCAAAGGGCACTATATCGCAAAACTATGTCTCGAGGAAATAAATACCCCCTCAAGCAGCTGCTTGCCACAGAGATCTGACAGGAGACCTCTGTGGTTTATATGCCACAGTGAAAGATCTGAGAGGATGGCAGGACCTCAGCAGAAAACAACACAAACATCCCTGCCTTACCCAGGTCCCGTAGATCAGTAGCCAAGCGCGCTAACCACTCGGCCACGGGATGGCCTTGCAATAAAACCATATCCTGTAATAGAGCCATTTATTCTATCACTGATGATACGAACAAAAAGCGACAGATTTGAGAACCCTCAATTGAAATATCCCTGATCTATATAGATAGAGTTAGATTGATAATAATTGATACTTTTCAGAATTTAAGGTTCTCAAGCCTATCGCAAACATTTTGTTCATCAGTAGCTGAGTAGGTTTCATCTTCTCATACCGAAACAAAAAAAAATATTTTATTTTATGTATTCATATAAAATTATCTTTTTTGTTCTCGTACATCCTTATGAATGAATTATAATTTTCTATACGTAATCATGTTTATAGCACAATGATTATGGATCAGAGAATTTGTCTCTTGTGAAATCCTTCGACTAGTCCTCTCTACTTTCAATTATTCATTGCAATTCTAGAACCAAAACACTTCAACTGAGTTCCCAGGTTCGAGTCCCAGCTGGGTCAGCGTTGAGATTTATCTCTGCAAAATTCCCTGCCCTGCCCACGGTCAGTAGGGGACACCGATGGGCTTGGAAAGGCCGCCGTCCGTCGGATGGGACGTTAAGCCGTGGCCCCGTGTGCGGGAGAGCCATACCCTGTGCACGTTAAAGAACACGCTGGATGGCCTTGACGGGAGGCTACCATCTGTCTCCCAACAGCTGTTCCAGTGGGTCCCCTCCCCCAACCTTCTCTGAGCCTTTGGGATCCTTGTGACCTGGCCATTTAGCCCATGGTGTGCAAAAAAGTGCCGCTCAGAGGTAAAACAACCCAACCCAACCTTCAACTGTGACACGATCGTTACTTCAACTGTAAACGATAACTGGAGCGTGTACAGTTGCTGTACACGCTCCAGATAGTTTTCCTTAATTCTGTAATCACGTGACACAAAGGTTGCCAGATCACTAATTTCTAAAAAAAATCGTTGCCAGATATTTTTTCTGAATTCTGTAATTAACCATAGCGTTCGGATACTTTTTTGAGCGACTGTTCCTGTGATTTTACTTTGTAGGGAGGGTAATGTCCAAAAACATTCCTCATATTCAATGCGATTCAGATTAGAGAATGCAATTGAGATCAACAGATCAATTCACATTGGCGATAAATAGCTGTGAGGTGAAATCTTCAAGTAGTTATTTGCTTATTGGACCATGCTAGATAGAGAGAATTTACGAGAGACTCTTTGGAAACTTTCGATTAGAAAGCATTTTAACGGGACTTTGGAAATTCGGCTGCCTCCACGCTTAGATCTTCCTGGAATTTAGAAACCTAATCTTATTTAATATGCAAATTGATATATAAAATTTTTATCTATTCCAAACTAGTAGTGTTGAATCTATTTCAATGGCGGCTAATCTTCGTATAACGTGGACTATAATATTAAACTGTTGAATCAGTAGTTCTTTACATTCTAGATCTCTTTATATCATCTTAGTATAAAATTATTAGAAACTATTAATTAACCCTTTTCAGTCAGTCCTGGATGAAAGGTGTCATGATCCAATTCTCCTTAGTACTACTGTTGGATCCATTCATCGCTGCATGATTTATGATTCTCATACTTGTGCTTTCAACTTTCTGAAGTCTCTAGTAAAACACTTATACGGAAATGCGTGCTATAAATCATTTCTTATTTCTCTGTATTACAGGACGTTGCAAACTTTAAAATAATTACAGCTACTTAATGATAAAATTAAAATCTTTATGCTATTTAAGATTATTAGTATTATTTATTTATTCGACCTTAATAAGTCAATTTTTTTCTTTTTCTTTCTTTTCTTTTATCATTACTATTTTCTTTCTTTTCTTTTATCATTACTATTTTCTTTCTTTTATTAGTGATTGGTGTTATTGCTATTAAAGTATTCAGAACGAAAAATACTAGAAATAATGGGGTTGGCTTAGTCGATGTCGCGCCAGGTTCGTAATGTAATATTTTTAGTTTAGAGTTCCGATTGAATCAGCGCTGAGAATGTTCGCTAACTTCTGTTCAATTCTCGGTGAGAAAAGGGACACCATTGGGCTTGGAAAGACCGCCGTCCGTCGGATGGGACGTTAGGCTGTGGCACTGTGTGAAGGAGAGCCATACTGTGGGCACTTTAAAGAACTCTCTGGATGGTCTTGACGGCAGCTTTTCATCTGTCTCCTCTGGGATCGATTAATTGATGTAACCTACCCAACCCCCTGATCCAGGAGCATCCGAGTGAACTCATTTCTAGTCTGCTCTAACACCACTTTTAACTGTGTCTTATATTAAACATACTTGGACTCGAAAAGGTTAAATGGCAAATCCATTGCCTTCAAAATAATCGTAATTGCTCTTCACATTTTGAGTATTATGTTTGCTATGTCAAGAGGCCTTATAGAGAATTTAAGGACCACATAAATAGCGTGAAAACACTGTCCATTTCCAACTTTTATTCTCTTAGTTTTAAGTGAAATATTCATGATTTTGTTCAAGTATTAAAGGAAGAAAAATGAATTACACCTAGCCCTCGATTTACCTCGTTTTCGATATCACACGGTCAAAAACATACAACCAGTTTCGATTTACACAGCGATAAATTCAGTTTCACTATCTAGGAATTGAATTTTTTTATACAGCAATACAGACAACGAGATTATCCAAGAGGGTCTTGGATAAAAAGGAATAATGGTCCAGTGGAGCACGTCTAAGTTATTGTAGGGTTTGGAAAGAAGAATGGGAGTAGAGAACACACCAACTTAGTGTTCGGTGTCGAGGTCCCAGGGTAAACCGTGAAATTCTTTAAGGAAATAGGGAGAGACAGGTTTCCTCCCATCTTCTCAGGAGTTACCTTTCTTTTGCATCTTAATATCATGGAATTCTTTCATACAAAAAATCAGCTGCACCTGGTAAATATTTGCGGAACACGCTTTAGAGAGTTTCAATAATTCTTTATTATATTCTGTGGTAAAAATTTTGGCCTGTTGATCTAGACTTTTATAGACACAAATTATTTTTTCACCACAGCTGAAGAGCGATAAACTCACAGGTTTATTCCGAGTCTTTATACCTATTGGAGACTGGCTATAATTTTGTTTTCTGATGATGACCATATTTAATTGGTGGACTTCTGTTGAAGGAAATTCTACCGCTATGTTTTCTATTTGCTGAGGTTGAAAGCCCAAAATGAGGAGACACAAAGGATATTTTACATCAGCTAGAAGGTGATTCTGATCAGAAGTCATTGCAGGTACCCAACCAAGTTTTAGCATCATCGATTCTAAATTGGAGTAATGTGTCTCAGAGCTAGCTTCCTGGTGGTCGAAAGAATCCAATGGATTCTGATGCTAAAAAATCCGCCGATTGTCCGAGTTCCTATCGTCCTGATAGCTAAGCCTCTATGAGATCAGAATGATTTTTTGATTAGATGCTGTTTGTATTGTCGGCCCTATATTTATCAATAAACCTAGTTTCTTTCCGCAGCTACTTGGAATGTGAGATCTCTTACCAGAGAGTACTCTCTAGATGTCCTCTCTCAGAAACTCCAGGGGTATCACTGGAACTATTTGGGCTTGGAAGAGCCCAGATGAAACGTAAAGGTCAGATGCATAAAAATAAAGCTATAGTAAATAACAGATTAGCTATAGATATCAAATTATCCATATAAGCAATAAAATAATCTTAATTTTTTCTTTTAGTAAGTGATGACAGCAAACACTTGCAAGATGAAATGTTTTTTTCAGAAGAAATGCTAGATGCTCTTTTAGCATATAAGTGCATCAATGAAAGTTTTCTTATACCAAAATTTAAAACAGGATTAAAGACTTGATTGTTATCTATTTATTGCTATTCTGTCACTGAGGACTCGGATGAGAATGAGAAAGATAGTTTTTATGGACCAAATTCAGGATATTTTGAATTCTATCAAGAGAGCTATTTCACCCTTGTGCTGTGTGTAGATCGGATGTTTTCACTTAGGCAGATTCTTGAGAATTGTTTAGAGTTCCAGAAACCTGTGGTTACTAGCTTTGTATATTGCAAAAGGTCGTTTGACTCTGCTGACCATCATAATTTGTGGTTGATCGTGAGATCTTATGGCATGCCAGACGAGTTAGTAAACATAATAAAAACTCCTTATAGTAACACTGAGTCGTGCGTGAGAGTTAAGGCTTGTAGCAATTGGTTCAGCATTACTTCTGGTGTTCGACAAGGGTGCATTTCATCTCCTTTTCTCTTTAGTTTGGTTATTGATTAAGTTATGCGAAATTCACTTCAAGGGAAAGATTTTGGTTTTAAATGTCAGGAGATCTGAAAATTTCTGATTTAGCCTTTTCGGCAGTGATGTTAATGAAATGAACTCTTTCATTCGAGCTGTTGATGAGACTGGTAATAGGGTAGGTTTGGTGATAAACAGAGAAAAATCAAAGTGATGAAAATTAGTCAGGCAGATGGTGATTAAATTGCTTTGAATGGCTGCGGTCTTAAGAAGGTGTCTCAGTTCAATTATCTTGGGAGCTATGTAACAGATACTGGTGATGTCCGGCATGAGATTAACAGACAAATAATGATTGCTATCGGGACTTTTAAGAATCTATGGAGAGTGTGGAAAAATAGGCGTATACACTTAAAGACTAAAATTAGACTGTATAATAGTTTGGTAGGGTTAGTAATGGTAGTGAAACTTGGACCCTTTGTGAACAAGATAATCAGAAACTTGATGCTTTTGATTCTAGATGCTTACACAGTGTCTTCAGCATTAGGCGGTTCAACGTTTTAAGGAATGATGAGTTTAGGCAAAGGAGTCGGCAACTTCCTTTGAGCAGCATATTGTGCAGAGAGAGATTCTGTTGGTTTGGCCATGTTGCCCCTATGGATAATTATAGATTAGCGAATAGGGTTATGAACAGTGTACCTAAAGGCCTCAGAAAGAGGTGGAAACCTATGATGCGGTGGGCAGACAATGTCAAACAGGACCTTGTTAGAATTGGTGTACAGTGTGCAGCAGCTGTAGCTCAAGACAGATATGCTTGGAGAACAATATTGCACAATCTGCTTGGGTCTCCGTAGTCCATGGCTACTCGATGATGATGATGGGTAACGTCAGTACCAAAGTTGGAATGACTCTGAGCTTTTGACAGGATCAGGGTCAAATCTAGAGGGAGGGGAGCAAGGGAGGTATGGCCCATCCCTTCAAGACCATTGTTAAAAATCGTTAAATTGGTGGAAATCATTCATAGAGGAAAAGTGTTCCGATTCATTTTGGCTCGATCTTGGCTCACTCCCCCCCCCCCCAACTTTCACTCGGATCAGTTGCTTTTTTTCTTTTTTTTCGGTTCTGGACAGGAGTGATAGGTCTTTTTGGCATTAATAATTGCAACAGCAATGTAGAATTGTAGAACGTCTACAAATACGTAAGGGAATTGCCGAGGAATGTAATTGATTATGTATTAACAAAAAATGGACGTACTCTGTTAGGACACCAGGTTGTACATGGGAACGGAAATTGGTCACAGTTACCTTGTCTTGTGTCTTGCAACTGAAACTTAAGAAATGCGATGAGGTTAAAAGAATTTCCTTTAACATCCTGAAAAACCCTCAAATAGCAAAAGCGTATCATGATAGATTGCTCAATCATTACGATAATCGTAGTTCACTAACAACTGACGTTGAGGATGAATGGGATCATTTTAAACAGGATGTGTTTGAAACCAATAGTATTGTTCTTAACGATCTCATATTATCTAATTGGCCCCTCGTTTCGAGACATTTTGTGCCACTCCCTCCCCCCTTACCCTTCTGTCCCCTTTCTACGCACTTCTGCTCAGAAATATAGTTGATTTAAATTAATATTACCCAAAATGTATTAGTTATGTATCAAATAGGTGTTTTTGTAAATAGTCTGCTGACCAAGTTAATATCCGTGATCTTCTGCAAAGTATTTTTTTCAAGTATATAATTCTCCTGCATCTGATTTAAATTAGCAACTAAACACTGACGACCACAAATCTGATGATTGTTGTCAATAATCGACCTTGTCACACTTTTTAATCATTCATAGTAGGACATGCTGCAACTGATGAAAAAATGTAAAGGATGTTATTAAAGTTACGGAATGAAAATGTTCACTTTGGATAGCAAAGAACAACAATCGGAATGACATTGATATATACAGTCGCTCAAAAAAGTATCCGAACACTATGGTTGATTACAGAATTCAGAAAAAATATCTGGCAACAATTTTTTTAGAAATTAGTGATCTGGCAGCTTTCGTGTCATGTGACACGAAGGCTGCCAGATCACTAATTTCTAAAAAAAATCGTTGCCAGATATTTTTTCTGAATTCTGTAATCAACCATAGTGTTCGGATACTTTTTTGAGCGACTGTAGGTGGTCATATTATTTTGATACCAGATCGTGTGGGCTCACGCACGGAAATATTGAGCGTGTGCAGTTACCGTTCACAGCAAACTGGAGCGTGTGCAGTAACTGCACACGCTCCAGTTTGCTTGAACGGTAACTGGAGCGTGTACATTTGCTGTACACGCTCCAGATATTTTTCCTAAATTCTGTAATCACGTGACACGAAAGTTGCCAGATCACTAATTTCTAAAAAAAATCGTTGCCAGATATTTTTTCTGAATTCTGTAATCAACCATAGTGTTCGGATACTTTTTTGAGCGACTGTAGGTGGTCATATTATTTCGATACCAGATCGTGTGGGCTCACTCACGGAAATATTGAGCGTGTGCAGTTACCGTTCACAACAAACTGGAGCGTGTGCAGTAACTGCACACGCTCCAGTTTGCTTGAACGGTAACTGGAGCGTGTACATTTGTTGTAAACGCTCCAGATATTTTTCCTAAATTCTGTAATCACGTGACACGAAGGTTGCCAGATCACTAATTTCTAAAAAAAATCGTTGCCAGATATTTTTTCTGAATTCTGTAATCAACCATAGTGTTCGGATACTTTTTTGAGCGACTGTACATAGCAACAGATATTGGACTCTGACTTAATGTGAAAATATGAGGTGCAAATTGATTTGACTGTTTCTTTTGCTTGTAGATGGCGAGTGAAGTTACGGACGACAGCTGCAGGAATCGCCATTTCTGAAGGAACAGTTCCATCGTGCTATCTGGAGAAGAAAGAACATCAGTCCCCCCCGATGTCGCCTCCTTTGGATGCCAAGATGCAAGTCGCAGCATCCAGGAGAGAGTAAGTGTCTTCGCTGAGAAAAAAAGTGATCAACGAACTGGATGTTAAATGAGATTTAGCTGTTTTATTACAAGCGATTCATTGATAAATATAACACTACGTAATAATGTATAAATACGCCGTGTGTGCAAAATGTCGTATGACCGATGTTCATATTTAGATAGAATTGTTAAACTTGTGCATTCTCCTTAAAATGGAGGTAATCATAAAATAAGTATTCGATTTGAATAAGCAAAAGCCTATAAGCTTATGCATAATCACTTTTTTCAACGTCTAAATCTAGTGGATAATGACAGTACTCTAAATACATAGCAACAGTGCTCTGAAGGTGGTATGAACGAAAAGAGGTTTCAGGCTTGCAAAAATCCTAATCCTGATCTTTGAAAAAACAGATAGTGTGGGAAGACTCACCACAAAGTAGGTGCCATGATCAATCAAAATCTTTATGCTCTTCAATTTGGAGTCATTGATCCCAAACCAATATCAAGAAACTTCAGACTTGATAAAATCAGATTTTGAGATTAGCTATAGCTGCACTGTGATTCCTGAGAAACACGATAATTCACCGAGATCTTAATATGTGACCAGTACATGAGTACATCAAAGCACAAGAAATCAAGTTCTTTCAAAAAGCAGAAAATCACCGAAATCAACTTTTCTCTAGTGGCATCAACTATGATGCTTCTGTTCAACAAAAGTCCAAGAGATGCAAGACTGTTCTAAATTAGTTTATTACTTCATCTGATTGCCATTGTAAAAGCATTTTGCTCCATCTTGGTTCATTTTAAAAAATTTGTTAATGACATAGGCGGAAAAGGAATAATATATATTCCTTTCTGTTCCTTGTTCCTAGGAATGTCACATCAAAATATGTGGCACAATTTGATGGTTGAATAAAGTACCGATTTCTTATTTTAATGAACTATTTTACTCTCACAGCGATTAGAAGAAATTTTTTCTCTTTCAACAGAACCATCAAATTGTGCCACATATTTTTTTACATTTGGATAGACGGAGGGAAAACGAAACTGCATATTTTTGTTCGACTCGACTTTCATAATTGTTCTTCCGGTAAGGTAATAATAAGCTTTGTTGATAAAACAAGCATTGCTTAGGAGTTATTCATCCGATTTTGTCTAAATTCAAAAGACGTCGATCTCACTCTCTCCCTCAAAGGACTGGTTACCAATTTCTAGGTGAATTGTGCGGTATTTGGCTCTAATTGTAACGACTCACCACCATTCAAACAGACTCACACGTTTACATTTCGTGTCGGCCATTGGTACATTTCGCTCATTAGCATCACTTTTATTTTCTACCTTATTTTCAAGGATGTGGAGAAAAGGTTCATAATGTTGTAATGTTTGATAATTGTGGTTTACAAAGGTAGATGATGATCAGCCTCAAATTTTACTTTAACGCTTTAATTCAGTTCATAAATATCGAGACTTTTGATTTACTGAAAGAATAATACTACATGACATAAAATAGAATTAGGAATATTAATAGAATGTAACTGACATTTTTCGTTATCTTTGTGATTAATGGCATGTGTTCGAAGAATGAAATATTCTCAGAATGTTTGCTTGGGAGACGAACTGAGTTTAAAAATCCTTAAACTTGTCAAATATAAATGGAATTGAACAAGACCTGTTAATTCTGGACCCATTTGTGTAATCAATACCATGTTGTTACTTACGTCACTTTGGCTAAGATCCTACGCTTAAGAATTAAGAGGGAGAAAATAAATTTGCTGCATTAGTAAGAAAGATAATTTGTTTCCATATAAATGTAGCTCGCCTTTTCTTCGTTTTATTGACTATAATGTCTGATTCTTACGTCTTCACTTCTTGTTTTGACAGAAGAGTCATGAAAGAATTGGTGGAATCAGAAGAGGATTTTGCTCGAGACATGCAATACGTGGTCAATAACTACATGAGAGAAATGGAGTCGAAGTTGATGCCAAAAGAGCTCAGAGACCAGAAAGACACCATTTTTACAAATTTTAAAGCCATTTCTGACTTCCACAACAAGTAAGTAATTTGAGCATTTATACTTTATCCTTAGATTAGAATTTAGTTTATATTTTCTTACAGAAGTTATATTTTCTTATAGAAGATGAATGAGATGATGTCTTTCTGAGGTTTCGCTTTCTACGTTGATCTTTATTTCCGTTTAGATAGATAGGACAGAGAAGAATCCTAGAAGTAGGTAATCGTAGCTTATGTAGGCCTTCTCATACAAGGACATGCCCTAGTAAGATCGAAGTAACTGCTGATCACTGTTCTCAGTTAGAGCTAACACAATACAAAGCTCTACGGGAAATGGGCTCTCTGAGATTAATTTTATTTATATCATTACTTTATCATTATATATAATTTTTATTTGTTAATGTAGTTTTATTGAAGAAAATGAAGGCATAAAATTAAAAGAAAATTAAACCTATGAAAAAACGAAACAGAAAACATTATTTGTTTTAAACGTAAAAAGAAGTGATTTCAATAATAATATTTATAGAATAGAAATAATTTCATAAATTTCTATTTTATGAAACAGAAAAAAGCGAAAAAAGGTGGTGTAGCGAAAAAAGGTGGTTTAAAATACGGATCTTCAGAGAGGGAAAACAAAATTTTAACCTTCTAGTGTGGGCCAAACTGATACCTTACAGAAGTAATTAAACTGATTCTTCGCAGGATGTTATGAAGAGATATGGTGACCCCTCTAACCTTAACGTTTAAGTGATTTTCAACTGTTTCAAATCCCAAATGCTTTGTGCATTCAGCCCACGGCCTACAACCTCCAAATATCAATTCTGAAGTCCTTCTCGCTGAATTAAGAAAACATCCGGAAGTGAAAAAAAATTTTTTTCGAAGGTGCAAGCGCATTTTAAATGTAACGTTCTCTGCTTTGGTTGATTGTAAAACGATTGCGTTGTCTTTTCATTTTTATCCTGAAATACTTCAGCGAACAGTTAGAATCCGAGGGAAGTCTGTCGTCAAGCCTGTCTAGAGTTTCTTATAATGCACACAAATATGGCTCTTCCGAAAAACGAAACAAAACAAAAGCAAAAAAAAACCAAGTGATACCAAATGAGAGAATAAAGTAATCAAACTGAGTCGAGAATTTCATACAGTTTTTAGCTGACAATCCTTCTGTTGCATTACAATGTAACCTTAAAAATTCAGAAAGCTTAAGTCCTGGACATGTTATATTTATGATTTTTACAGATTCCTGAGGATTATTTCATATCGTAAGGTTTTTGTAAGGAAAAAATCGAGAAATAGTTCCCTTGTTTAGTATACTGCTCGTTAAACCTTACACCTCGAAAAAATTTGGGAAATATAATGAAATTTTTCCAGAAGATGCAAAGATGAGGTTGTGATAAATCATGAAAATTTGGTATCATTTACATAACCCTAAAAAAACGAATAAAGGAAAGTATACATAAAAAGGGGATTGTTTTGAACACTAAATGTATACTCAATAGGGAATGCCCCCCCCCCCTCCCTCTAGCACCTGTCGATTCATGCTTTCAGTAAGATATTTCAGAGAATAGGAGAAGCTTTTCTAAGGTCTTGGAGGTTTGGGGAGGGGTTTGAAAGGCAGATTGCGTCTTCACAGGGTATCTCATGGATGTTTTATCGGATTGAGATCTGGAGAGAATGCAGCCCATTCCCTTCTTTGGACACCATCTTTCTCAAGATATTGGTTGGTCAGTCTTGCTTTGTGTAGGTAGACATTATCATTCATTAGGAGGAAATTATCACCTGCTGCACTAACATAAAGATCAAGGATCTAATCCTAATATCTCAGAGGATTCATAGAACTCCATTAAACAGATGAGATCGGCACCGCCACCCAATGATAAACCGGTTTACATAGTCAGATCTTCACCACCAGACCATGCCCTTCTCTCAACGATGTTACGGAGCTGGTTGGGGGTGCTCACATCTTTTCAGATCAGTATACGCCTGCTATTCGATTGTCGAAAAAATTTCGACTCGTCCATGAACAGGATGTTACTTCATTGTTCTCGGTTCACACTTGAAATGGTGTCACATGATAGTGACACCATTTCAAGCAGGCCGCATACAAAGGTTGTTGGCCTTGTGACATCCTTTGGCACAGTTCAGAAATATACATCTCTTTCTGTGTCTGCATTGCCGTCTGAAGGCAGAGCTAATTGCTGTGCTCTCCTGTTCTGTCGGGACAATATTTCAATGCAGTGACCATCTTGAGAGGTTGTAATCCTAGGATGCCCTTGAATAGCTCTTCTGATCACTTTTTGTGTTGTATGGAATTGCTACCATAGCCTTGAGGTAACAGAATGATGAATACCAAAGAATAGATGTCAACCTCCGTAATTGTTTGATCTGCAATTGTTTTGAGTCATCTAAATATTTTCATGAAATCATGAAACAATCGGTTATTTCAGACTGCTAGTGTGACTTTTCTGTTTGAAATAATCTTGCGTATTCAAAATTCTTTTATAGGGTATAGGTTGTTATGTAATACTATTTACACATTTTTCCAAACTACATTACCTAGAGATGTTAAAGATCTTTTAAATATCTCTTTTATATACTTTGGTGCTACTAAGCGTAATTTCAAATAATCTACCTATATTTTATTAAACTCGATATAATACGCGTCACCACTAATTATTTATATTTTGGAGATTGTTATAAATTAAACGGATGGAAACTGAGCTTGAGTTCAGAAGTAATATTTAGCAATTATAATTCTAAAATAATATAATTTATTACAAAAGCATGAATGAAGTATGAATGAAAACATTTATAAAAAAAAATACCCCCTCAAGCAGCTGCTTGCCACAGAGGTCTGACAGGAGCCTGTCAGTTTATATGTCATAGTAGAAGGTCTGTGAGGATGGCAGGACCTCAGCAGAAAAACAACCATACCTTACCCGGGGCTCGAACCCAGGTCCCTTAGATCAAGTAGCCAAGCGCGCTATCCACTCGGCCATGGGACGGCTAAAAAATTTGCTATATAAACTAAATTCAACCAACACAAATCTTCATCAGCGTGAAAATAAACCTTCAGAAGAACATAGCACCTTATCACTTTTCTTACAAAGAGTTGTTTCCTCTATAATTCTTATTATCTCCACTCAAAGCATAAAATAAGGCTTTTAAAACACTGAATACGTGGCACAATCATATTTGCGAACAAACCTGCAATCTATCAAGAGTAAGCTTACCAATTCCTCAACAAACTAAATAACTATACACCAAATGACTTCCTTCTAAGGTTTTAGTCATCAAATACTCCAAAACTGCGGCTAAGTGTACTGGTTTCTCAGAACCAATTCTTTTCAGAGGTTGATCGCCACGCACAAGATTCTTCTTTTTCTTACTCGTTCGCAACAAAATTCACATTAATAAACTTATTTAATCTCCTACACACATACCAAATGAAAACTTTTCTTCTTTATACTATAGTGCAGTGCTTTATATTATAGTGCAGTTGTATGACAAACTACGTTTTCCTTCGCACAAAAACTTCCCGAGTACAACTATCTAATTTTATGTTTCTAAGTTCGTTCAAAATGGTTAGTGACGTAATTCTCACGCTGAAGTAAACGCGTGCATCAAAATGAAACATCACACCACTGTTTCATTAATGCTTGTTCATCTGTCGTAACCATGGAGATAGGAAGAGGGGGAGGCGCTCTTACTATATCTTAGCATGAGTCATTAATGTAGCCGCGCAGAACGGCGGTAGCTATGTTGTTGCTACTCAGAAAGCCGCACATGCATGTCAATTACAATATATCCGAATGCTTTATGCGAATACTGCTCAATAAAATCGCAATTGTTTCATGTACAAAAAAGGAATTATTTCGTCGAATATTGCTAAATCGATTTTTTTTCTTGGAAGGTCAAGAGATATTTAAAAAATACTTTTTTCCGCTTCAGTTTTGCGTTTGTTTGCGTTTTTAAACAGAGTTGTTTAATCCCATTTAAAGTTAGCAATAACAAATTACATATCAAGTGAAAGTTACCCATCTTTTTCATAAAATAGGGATTGATTGCAGAACTATATATATCCAGTGCAGGTTTCACTACATTTATCGTTTCTAATGTTCAGAGTAAACTGTGATAAGTCAAATCTCTTATATAAGAAAAACTGTAAATATTAACAAAAAAAACATCTCTTTGGAATAAGAAGCAGGAACTTCGTTGTAAAATATCCAGACTTTAATATAGGTTTAAATACTGAATATTGTTTAAAATAGAAATTTAAATAGTTTTGATTATGATCTTTTATTTATCATCAGTCATATTCTTCGATTAAATTGCATGAATATCGTTGAAAATGGAGATTTAAATAGATTTGATTGTGATCTTTAATTTACCTTCTGTCGTATTTTTCCATTAAATGCATATTTTAATAGTTATAGACTTCAAAGTTAGATTTCCATCGACATGGAATATAATTTATCATGAAATATTCTAGCGTCCATAACTCTTTAAATACTTAACGAATATTGTTGAAAATCTACATTTCAATAGATTTGATTATGATCTTTAATTTATCTTCAGTCACATTTTTCCATTAAATGTATATTTTAGAAGTTATAGAGCTTCCAAGTTAGGTCCTCACTGGCATAACAGAAATTCTGTAGCCTTTCAGAATGGTTCATCAGAAGTGTAGGAAATGAATAATATGCGTATTATGTTCTCTCCCGTTTCTTGATTTATTATTTCTTTCTCTGAATTTATGATGAACTTTTATTTAATCGGTTTACATTTAAAACACGGAAAGTTTCGCAACCCCCTTCCCCCAAGTTTTCGCTATCTCTCATCCCGCAAGTCCAAACTATGCTACTGTCATAAATAGTTGAAATAACAAAAAAGTTTTCAATTTGCAAAACAAAACTTTAGCATTACTTCTTACCAATGAAATGTTATCCCTTTGATCTTTTTCTCAGGTTTGTTAATGCATTCAAACGCGATGCACGTACCCTTTTTTTAATGCAATATGTCGTTCTTTAACACAGTAATAGCACGCTTATGGGTAGCAACAATATGGCGACGCTCGGTTACAGTTTTCTAGCGATAAGGTGCCTCCCTCTCTACCTGCATCCATGGTTGTAACAATATTATGGGGAAAAGGAAAACACCAATGGACAGTTGGGTTGTTTACTTCCTTCTTCTTTAAACACGTTGTCTTGTGATAACTTTGTTTCTTAATATTCCAGAAAGAGTAAATGTCAAATATAGTAACTCATGAATATGAAGAGAAATCAAAATATTTTATGTACAGTTTCTAATATGATTAGAACGGTAGAAGTCAGTGAAAAAGAACAGAACAGACCATCTTCAAAGAGATGCAAACAAACTTTTAAAACCAAACGTCAAATTTTCAAAACAAAAGACGGGAAAAAGATGAGTTGATTTAAAAAGGTAAATTGGCAACACTTACTGAAATCAAATGTCTTTTGATCAAATTTATATCAATGGTAACAGAAATTTTGATTTAAAACTTGCAATACATATATGATGAATAATAAATATTATTCTGGAAAGTAGCGCAACAATTTTAGGAACGAATAGATAGTAAAATGTAAAGCAAAAATAAAATACAGTAAATTCTCGCTAGTCCGGAAACAACTAATCCGTATTGACGGACGGATGTATTTGCTCAATGCTCTCAACAAACGTGCTTCGTTTGGAAGACGAGGTATTGTTGACTCTGTGACAGATAATTATAATCTTATAAAGTATAATTTGTGTTCCATTTAATTAAAATATTCAATTTAATTATGGGTCCTAAGCAGCTGAAAAAAAAAAATACCCTCTCAAGCAGCTGCTTGCCACAGAGGTCTGACAGGAGCCTGTCAGTTTATATGCCACAGTAGGAGATATGAGAGGATGGCAGGACCTCAGCAGAAAAACGACACACACATCCATGCCTAATACCGGGGCTCGAACCCAGGTCCCTTAAATCAGTAGCCAAGCGTGCTAACCACTCGGCCACGGGACGGCAACTGAAAAGTGGTATAAAGAAGAAACACGGGTTTTAACTTTCGGTAAGAAGTTGAAAGTGATAGAACAACTTGGGAAAAGAATTTCTGAAAGAAAAATTGCTGAAGAATTTTGGTATAGATTTCAGATTTGAGTTCCATTATTCCTGAACCGCCTTCGAATGCTTTTGAGTCATCTGTTGATGAATAAATGTGTTGTCCTTTTTTATCATTTAAATAAAGACTCAAAAGTGCAATGTCTGCTTTTTAAAAATAAATACTCAAATTTTAATATTTTTTTGAGATAGAAACTTAGTATTATAAGCAGAGAAAGTGACCCTACATTTACATAAATATTTAATACATATTTATTTATTTATAAGATCAGTACTATAAATTTTAAATTTATTTGTGTTCAAAACTTTTCGTCTTTTAGGGTCATCTTTTGCTTCACAATTACAAACCCTCCTTCCCCCAATTCATCCGGATTAAAGAGAGATTACTGTAGACATTGCTGAACATTTTGATTTCCCTCCAATGGGAAAAAATCTCTTTTTAGTGTGTGAGAGAGAAAGTATTAGAAAATAGGGAATGGCAACAGTTCAGGAAACAATTTAAGAGATAATTTAATTGATTAACTTTTGAATCGTGAACCAAACAACGTGCTTCTTATCGTGCCAATGGAGACTGGCGCGATATTATCATCGGTATCAAGCTATGTAAAGTCTAATTATTGCCAAAATGGTAACCTATACTATGCAGACTAATTTTGAATATTTTTTCATAATGAATACTGTATTCAATAATAGAGAAATATAATTTGAAAAATTTGAAACATGCTTTTGAAGGCTATTATTGACTATTATTGAAATCTATTGCGTAGGTAGAGAGCTACCTCAAGTAAAGAAAGAGATATTAAGGATCTCTAACTTTAAAATAAACAAAATTTAAAGTGATGTTTGTTAACAGCAAATTCTGGGTTTAAAATATAGTTAGGAACACGAAGTCTGAAACTAGCTCACAATAGATTGTAAAATCGGAACCACTAAATTAATGTATCATATAAACACGAAATATATTAATAGACATAATTATATTTTCTTTTTAAAAGTAAAACACAGTGCAAGCTCAGTAATATGGAAGTCAGAATCAGAAATTCAGCAATTTCAAAAATATACGCAAAATTTTGCAAAAACAAACGTCAGTCTTTTAAAGAAATTTCTGATTTTAATTTTTTTAATAGCCTTCAAAAGCATGTTTTAAAAATTTCAAAATAATATTTATCTATTATTGAATAGATCAGTGGTTCTCAACATTTTATGCTTCTCGTACCCCCTGGAAATGTGTATGTAACTGGGTTACTATGGATAGATAAAACTATAGTTATAGTATAACAATGGGAATAAAACTGTTACTAGATCTAGCGACTTTTGAGCTCTCACGGCGCACTCTAAGAAATTTTACTGCGTACCCCACGTTGAAAACCCCTAGAATAGAGTATTGAATATGAAAATAGTATTCAAAATTAGTCTCCATAATAATGCTAATTTCGCACCATCGTGCTTGGCCGTCAAAAGCGTAACAAAACAACGCAGTAAACGATCGAGCACGATAGTTTATAGCACTGATTCATTTAGTTTATAGCACTAAATGCATTTAACAAAACCTCAGAATCCGAACTGTCTTTTAGTATCATATGATATTTTAGAAATCCTCATATCTGATTCCCATTCTGAAAATTAAAAACAACGAAATTTTGAGTGGAATTTCTATCGCTAAACTCATTTTGAAGCATTAAAATCTTCCTTAAGTTTCTTCGCTTCGCAGTGCCTCCACATCAGCAGAGGGCTGAATACCTCTGCCTAAGGGCTATTGATAGTCATCGGCATCAAGCCAAGGAAGAGAGCTTGAGAAGGAAGAGATTGCCAGGAGGAAGCTGAGGAGCTGAACATGACGTCACTTAAACACGTCTTTGTACTTTCTACGAGTCTCTGCGAGTGAAATACCTGTCTGAGAGAAAAGAATCGTAGCGTACACTTCGCATTCTTCATCGTATCGTCACTCGAATTGCGTCTTATGAACGCTGTTGACGACTCACTAGAAAATCCTTCACAGGTTTCACCTCTCTCGGGCATATAACACAGATGATCGAATATTTTAGGTAGAGGTGCTTTTGTTACAAGAAAGAAGCGTTATTAAAAAAATTGTATTTTTCAAAACAAATCCAACTACTTGTGAATAATTTCATAATAATATATTCCAATAATGTTAAAGGAATGAATTATCAAAAATTTAAAAAAAAGAGCAATTGATTCGACAAAAAATATACCTGATTTTAAAACATAAACTACATCGTTTACAATTAAGAAAGAAATCAGTGAATTGACAGAGATGACCTATAAGTGATTATTTAATGCTGACATTTTAGTTGTATTTTTCAGAAATAACATAAATAAATTATTAATTTTGTTTCAATATTTATTTTGTCTTTTGTTTTGGAGGGGGCATGGAATATTTTTACATTTTCCAAGACATTAGCTTTTAGTTGATACAAGCTGAGTATCCAGGATTACCCAGAATTTATTTAAGGGGTGTTTGAAAAGTTTATTAATATATTTGTTAATGTATATTGGTGAAAGAATCATTTCCCAAGAGTAAAATTTAAGCAGTGGAGGTAAGGAAGGGGGGGGGGGGTAATTCTGAAACTCTTCCCTTGGATACTCTACTGACTGATGCATAAGTCGTTGCCACTGAATCTCTAGTTAAAGTGATATGGTACAGTCGCTCAAAATAGTATCCGAACACTATGGTTGATTACAGAATTCAGAAAAAATATCTGGCAACGATTTTTTTCAGAAATTAGTGATCTGGTAGCCTTCGTGTCACGTGACACGAAGGTTGCCAGATCACAAATTTCTAAAAAAAAATCGTTGCCAGATAAAAATCGTGCCAGACTGTATATCTGCGTTTTGAAATTAACAGGTGAGAAATGAAAACAAAAGAGAAAGAAATGTAAAAAAGCACAGTTCACTTAATTTTGAAGTGACCAGGCCTTACGTTTTAGTTGAGGCGGTGCGGATTTCTTAATGAAAATTTAAACAAAGTCCCTGAATCGTGTTTCGCTTTTTATATTCACAGCTATGGAAGATGAAATGAGAGCATAAATTTTGCTCATGCCAGCATTTTTCTTTCGTAAATAATTCGATGATGAATGATTACTTTTATATCGAACCTTTCACGTTACATGATTTTACTTAGTGTGCATTTTTAATAGTATATTCATTAAAAATATTACTACTAATAATATAGGTGTGAACTATTCCATTTTAATACTGATAGAATATTAATTAAAACAATCAGATTTATAAAATTTTTAAAATTTTCTCTCCTTATGGCTTTTTACGTTTTTAAACGTTTCGTGGTACTGTCTATGACATATCACTGACATATCACAGAAGTCTCAGCTTCATTCGGTTTTCTCTCTATATAACATTTATAGCAAAAATCTCCAACTTAATTTGCATTCGCCTAAACTACCTTTCAAACAATAATTTAAATATTAAATGACACTTTCTATTAAATTTTATAAGCCACTTATATCACTAGAAAATAAATCATAATCATATACGAAAAAATGTAAAAAATAATATGTGGAATTGTTTAACCAACAGTTTTTACTCAAAAATGTCCGAATTAAGTTCTTTAAAAGCCTAACATTGAATTAAATATCCTGTACAGTCGCTCAAAAAAGTATCCGAACACTACGGTTGATTACAGAATTCAGAAAAAATATCTGGCAACGATTTTTTTAGAAATTTTTAGTAACCTTCGTGTCACGTGACACGTTGCTAAAAAATTTCTAAAAAAAAATCGTTGCCAGATATTTTTTCTGAATTCTGTAATCAACTGTAGTGTTCGGATACTTTTTTGAGCGACTGTACCTTAGGTTTTAAGAAATATTCACCCTAACTTGATGCCTTTGCATACATCACTTTATCGAGCAGTACGATTATAACGCAGTATTCTTTTAGTTTTCTAATTTTAGTACTGGAACGAATCGCCTAATATTATACGATAACCTGGACGAATCACACCATGAGCTTATCTGGCCAGGCAGGAAATTGGTGTTAGCATTTTCTTGCCTTTAATTCATTTTTTTAAAAGAAATTTGCTAACTTAGAGAGAATTTGCATCAGAACTTTCGACTTTAGTTAACACTCGTAGATAGGAGCGGCATTTGCTCATGGTTCAAGACAACAGTGGTTCAAAAATGGCTCACAGTGGAAAACCCTGATATGGAAATGCATTGAGAATATTTTCCATTTCCGCTACATCAGATTTTTTCATATGAGCTTTAAAGAAAACCTGGATGGCACAGATGAGTGACTCTCTGTCTCCTGGCAGCCGTTTAGTGAATCTCCTTTTCTTAGCCATATCCGAGTCCTTGTGATACTCGTGGTTTAGATATTTAGTTTGTTCTATGCAAAAAAAGTGACACTCAGAGGTAAAAGGTGAGTTGATCCCAGCGAAAAAATTGATTTAGTTGGGTTGTTTGGGTTGTTTTACCTCTGAGCGGCACTTTTTTGCACACCATGGGCTAAATGGCCAAGTCACATGGACCCCGAAGGCTCAGAGAAGGTTGGGGGAGGGGACCCACTGGAACAGCTGTTGGGAGACAGATGGTAGCCTCCCGTCAAGGCCATCCAGCGTGTTCTTTAACGTGCACAGGGTATGGCTCTCCCGCACACGGGGCCACGGCTTAACGTCCCATCCGACGGACGGCGGCCTTTCCAAGCCCATCGGTGTCCCCTACTGACCGTGGGCAGGGCGGGGAATTTTGCGGAGATAAATCTCAACGCTGACCCAGCTGGGACTCGAACCTGGGAACTACAGATTACGAGCCTGGCGCGCTACCGACTGAACCACCCCCGCCCCAAATTTAGTAGTAGCAACAAAAAAGTAAAACAACATGAAACTGGAAAAAAAAAATCAGCTGATTTAGGAGTAAATTTATTGCAACGAAAGACGTTAAGAGAGGAAAGAGTACGAAGCAATTGCAGATGTTATCTTTAAAATTTGTTCGTTCTGATTCAAGAAGCTGTTACGTGATTTAATGTTGTCATATCAGCAAAATGAATCTGAAATTTCATAGAATTCTGACTAAAAAAGTACGACCATTAGAACTTTCCGCACACATTTGGCAAATTATGTTGATGATATGAACTCTCTCATTAGAGCTGTTGATGAGACTGGTAGTAAAATACGTTTGGTTGAAAACTAAAGTGATGAAAATTTGGTCAGGCAGATTATGATTCAGTTACTTTGAATGGTTGCAATTTTGAGCAGGTGTCTCAGTTTAATTATCTTGGGAGTTATTTAACAGATACTGGCGATGTGCGGCATGAAATAAACAGAAGAGTAGGAATTGCTGCTGGGACTTTTAAGAACCTATGAGGAGTGTGGAGTAATAGGTGTATACACCTAAAGACTAAAATTAGACTGTATAATAGTTTGGTTCTTTCTAAGGTTAATTATGATAGCGAAACATGGACCCTTTGTAAGCAGGATAACAAGAAACTTAATGGATTTGATTCTAGATGCTTACGCAGTATCTTGGGCATTAGGTGGTTTAAATTTGTAAGTAATGATGAGATGAGACAAAGGAGTCGGTAACTTCCTGTGAGCAGTATATTGTGTAGAGAGAGACTATATTGCTTTGGCCATATTGTCCGTATGCATAACTATAAATTAGCGAATAGGGTTATGAACAGGGTGCCTAAAGGCCTCAGAAAGAGGGGGAGACCTAGGATGCAACGGGCAATGTGAAACAGGATCTTGTTAGAAATGGTCTGCAGTTAGAATTGGATGCAGCAGCTGTAGGTCAGGACAGACTATCTGGAGAAAAAATATGCAGTCTGGTTGAACTTCCATAGCCCACGACTGCACGACGATTACATATGTATGTATGTATGGATGGATGTATGGCTGGATGATTGGTTGGCCGGTTGGATGGATAGTTGCTTTCAACAACAAGCGTAAACCGTTTTGAAAATGTCAATGCTCAACCACGTATAAATACCATCTGCATCACTGGACGGCGCCGAAGTACCTGTGTCGTGAACCTAGGTTGAACGACGATGATATAAAGAGGACGCCTAGAGTTGCTATCGAGCCACGAAAACCAATTCGTGTAATTTACCTCGCCTCAGGATCACATTCGTGTAGTTTGCAGGGCTTGAAGGCTATTTTCTGGGACAGTGAGGTTGAATAACGTTGAGAGCCAATATTCTAGAAATTCCGCATTTCCCTACTGAGGTTCCTTCTTAATAAAGCGTACCACTGCTACTATCTGTTGACATCAATTGGTTTCCTTCGCAAAAATCTATTGGTATCCCTGCTATGAATGGTTATGACTTTGTAAATAAGGTATTAATGTTGAAATTGCAATAAAAGAATAATATATTATTTCTTTTTTAGCGTTCTTATGAAAGGAGTCCAATATTATGCCAATGAACCTACACGTCTCGGCAAAACCTTCCTCCGACTGGTGAGAGTTCCAATTTTGCTTTTAAAATTTGCTATTTCCTTTTTCTTTTATTTTCATCACACAGATTACTTTAAATTTTAAATACTTCTGATGATGATCTAAAACAAGATTCGATTCCTGGCAATTACATCTAACCATCAAATTCTCCTTTGTCTTTTACCTCCATAATAAAAATCCCCACCCTGCCCGCGGTCAGTAGGGGACACCGATGGGCTTGGAAAGACCGCCGTCCGTCGGATGGGACGTTAAGCCGTGGTCCCCGTGTGCGGGAGAGCCCATACCCTGTGCACGTTAAAGAACACGCTAGATGGCTTTGACGGGAGGCTACCATCTGTCTCCCAACAGCCGTTCCAGTGGGTCCCCTCCCCCAACCTTCTCTGAGCCTTCGGGGTCCATGTGACCTGGCCATTTAGCCCATGGTGTGCAAAAAAGTGCCGTTCAGAGGTAAAACAACCAACCAATTGTCTTTTACCAATCACCAGTGCTGCAGAATGAATGGGGACATGGGGAGATTTTGAGACAGCCCAGCTCTTATGAGAGAGGAATGCGTCAGTTTCTCTTTCTTTCAGTAAGATTTTATCAGATTGTCGCCAAACAGATAACATTAGGTGAGTTGGGTTGTTTTACCTCTGAGCAGCACTTTTTTGCACACCGTGGGCTAAATGGCCAGGTCACATGGACCCCGAAGGCTCAGAAAAGGTTGCCGGGGGGGGGGACCCACTGGAAATAGCTGTTGGGAGATAGATGGTAGCCTCCCGTCAAGGTCATCCAGCATGTTCTTTAACGTGCAAGGGTATGGTTCTCCCGCACACGGATACACGGCTTAACTTCCCATCAGATGGACGGTGGCCTTTCCAATGCCGGAAAGGTGTCCCCTATTGACCGTGGGCAGGGCGGGGAATTTTGAGGAGATAAATCTGAACGCTGACCCAGCTGGGACTCGAACTGGGAGCTACAGATTACGAGCCTGGCGCATTACCGACAGAGCCATCCCCTTTACATTAGGGACAATTTCAGTTAATAAACATAATATATAAGATTACAATTACAATTCAGTTTATAAACATAATACTTAAAATTGCAATTTCATCCATTTGTTGTAATTGAAGAGCAATGTTTTTTTTTCATATCGAGATTTTCTATTGTTTTCAAAATACGAATTGCAACTTAGTCATTCTCGTCAGTAATTATCAGAAAGCTTGTTTCTAGTGTTATGATTCGAACAAATCATACGCTTTTTAAAACTGCAAAGCTCAAGAAATTAGGAGATAGTTCAAAGTACGAGTGGATATTTGAATGACAGTCTTGCCAATTTGCCCATTTTGCAGGCGAATATTTCTTTTAAGTATTGAGTGCACTATCAGGGAACTCACTATCAGGGCACTCAATTTCATATCAACTATTTTCAGGGAGTAACTTTCCTTCTTATTACATCTGTTCATACATTATCTATGAAGGTTCAACTAGACTGTAATTTAATCCTCCAGACACGTCTCTCCTTAGCTAGAACTGATGCATTAGGCAACTGAAGGCTAATTCGGACAAGGTTCCTTTTGGTTACTGTCTGTGCACCATATTTTAGGTCTCTCTCCTTTTCTGAGGCCTTTATGCACAGTGTTCATAATTCTAGTGGTTAATATGTAGTTATGCATTTGTAGCAACGTGATCAAACCAATGCAATCTCTCTGTTCACAATATCCTGCTCAAACGAGGTTGCTGACCTTTTCACCTAACCTCATCATTACACATAAAGTCAAACCATCTAATGCCCAAGATACTACGTAAATATTTTCGTAGGCAAACATTACACAGGAATCAAAGGCAGCAAGTTTTCTCTTAAGGACCAAACTATTACACAGTCTGAGTTTAGTCTTCGGATGTATAGGTCTATTTTCCTACACTCTCCATAGATATTTAAACGTCCCAGCAGCAATCCCTATTCTTATGTTTATCTTATGTCGCACATCCCCAGTACTTATAACTTTTATTTACTTGTTTATTATTCATTACATCATCTGAGTTATTCAGTCGGAGGACTGCTAGCTCATAGTAATAAATACTTATAACATAGTCCCGAGATAATTAAATTAAGACACTTGTTCAGGAGTGAAAGTATTCAAAATAACTGAAATACAGGGCGCTCAAAAAAGTATCCGAACACTATGGTTGATTACAAAATTCAGAAAAAATATCTGGCAACGATTTTTTTAGAAATTAGTGATCTGGCAACCTTCGTGTCACGTGACACGAAGGTTACCAGATCACTAATTTCTAAACAAATCGTTGCCAGATATTTTTTCTGAATTCTGTAATCAACCATAGTGTTCGGATACTTTTCTGAGCGACTGTACAACCCACCAGATCAATTTTCATCACTTTAGGATCTCTCCGTTTATCACCAAACTAATCAATCTTATCAACATCCCTAGTGAAATAATTCATCTCATCAATATCATTCAAAAGTATTAGCATAATCTAAATTGGAAATATTAAAATCTCTAGACCAGGCATGTCAAAGATACGGGCCTCGGGTCACGAGCGTCCCCCAGGGCATTTAGATGCGACCCGCGACCTCATTTTAATTTTGATGTATACTCTAAATTTAAATAAAATATTTTTTTATATAAAATCAGTGTTTAATTGAATCCCGGCCCGCTGATATACGTTGAAAGAAAAATTGGCACTTTACAAGATTGAGTTTGACACCCCTGCTTTAGACCATTTAAAGCCAAAATCTTCTATTTGAGGGAATTCCGCATAGCGTAATCAATAACCGAACAAGAGGGAGAAAGAAACAAAAAATGCACCTACGCATCAAACTCAGGAGCAGTACTAAACCAATTGCTACAACCTTTACTGACTTTCACATAGGACTCAGCGTTAATATTGTAGAAAGCCATCATTATGCTAACTAACTTGTCAGGTATGCCACAAGATCTCATGATCAACCACAAATTGTAACGATCAACAGAAACAAAATGCTTTTTAAAGTTTCGAAGTTAGTAAACACATATTTCTGAAACTTTAAACCTTTCGCAAGACTGCCTAAGAGAAAATAAATGATCTATACATTCCTACTAGTTCTGAATATATATTTTGTCATTTTGAATTCATTCATTACGCAGGTGTCCATCAAACAAATTCTTAATTCTGTTAAGCACAATAATGCAAAAAACTTTCAGAAGACTGATGCTCGTATGGGAGAGAAGAAAACAGACTGATTTTTTTCAACTGTCAGTTTCTCATTTTTAATCTTTATTGCTTGACAATCAATTAATCATTTTTAATCCTTATTACTCTATAAAGTTTTTTAAAGAGTCAATTTCTCATTTTCAATTTTTATTACTCGACAATCAATTTATCATTATTAATCTTTATTATTCGACAATATTTTTTCAACAGTCAATTTCGCATTTTAATTCTTCATTAGTCGTCAGTATTTTTCAAAAGTCAGGTTCTAATTTTCAGATTTTATTGCTTTACAATCATCTGCATGCCATATATTAAAATAAAGCTGCATTTAACCATTTTTTTGTTTCTACCTTCATGATTATTTCTTTTTTATTAAAATGAAATACATGTAGGAAATAACTATAAACATTAAACATAAAAAAACGTTTACCAAAGTATAGTCATAACAAAGGAAAAAAGAATAAAATTATATCAATTAGGTTAGGATTATGTAAAACATTTCCTCCCCATTTTCATTATTTTTTATGATAAATTCGTATCCGACTAATACGAGTTCAGTTTACATGGATATTTTGAAGAACGCATCCATTGTGTTATGCGGGGATTGGTTGTACCAGACAGTGAATTTGACTGCCAGAGGTGGCACGTAATTTGTCTATATGGGAGTTGTCCTCCATGCAGGGCATTCAAACGTTTCCACTGGCAGATATTTTTCAACAGTGGAAGCAAGAGGCGAACCATTTTATAGTAATAGAGGCAACACTGGTCAGAATGTTATTACTCTATTCTAACAATATAGAATGCATATTTTAAAATAGCAAAGCAAGTTTTTTAAAGTTTAATGCTACAATTGTCAGGAACAATGAACGCAGACTCTTATATCTATAATGTTATATTATTTACTATTATAAAAAATTACGCATTATTATTACTGTTATGTATAATTATTGCTTAAACGTATTTTTTATTAACATATACACCGAAGAGCCAAAACATTATGACCAGCGAGTCTTTATGCAAATCGAAGCAACTGCATTGTCCAGTTTTGATGCAGGTAAACGACTGCGGATGGGAAGGTCATGAAACGGTATAAATAACAATTGATACTGAGCTCTGTTAATCAGTGTTATTCTTGTTCTTCAGATGGGAAAGGCAGCGGACTTAAGTGAGTTTGACAAAGAACAAATTGTAACGGTCAACTGCAATTGAGTCAGAGCATTTCCGAGATGGCAAAGCTTGTGGGGTGCTCACGGTCAGCCGTGGTTAGTATCTTCAAAAAGTTGTCCGAGGAGGGAAAGATCACGAACCGCCGGCAAGGTGTGGGCCGATCACAGCTCATCGGTGCTAGAGATGAGCGAAGGCTATCCTTCTTTTTCATGGTACGAATCAACAGAAGGGACAGTGTGGCGCAACTCGCCCGTAATTTGAATGCTGCTGACGTAAGTAATGTGTCACAACACACAATACATCGAACCCTGCTGAAAATAGGACTGCGTAACCGCAGGCCGCTCCGAGTGCCCATACTAACCTCGGTTCACCATTGAAAGCTCCTGCAATGGACACGCGAGCGTCAAAACTGGACTTTGAATGATTGGAAGAATGACGTCTGGTTCGATGAATCTCGTTTCCTGTTGTGCCATGTGAATGGCAGGGTACGTGTGCGTCGTTTACCTAGGAAAGTGTTGGCACCAGGATGCACTGTGGGACGAAAACAAGCTGGTGGAGGAAGTCACACTGCCTGGATTGTTCGAGAATGTTTCGCGGAGCATGAGGAAGACTTCCAGATATTGCCCTGGCCTCGAAATTCCCCAGACATCAATCCAATCGAGCATCTGGGTTTGTTTTGGAACAATATATCCGATCTGCAGTGGCTCAACCACGTAACTTAGAAGAGTTAAAGGATCTGCTGGTAACGTGTTGGTACCAGATGCCACAAGACACCTTTAGAAATGTTGTATCTTCCATGCCTCGCCGGGTAAGAGTTGTTTTGGCGACACGTGGAGTACCAACATCATATTAAGCAGGTGGTCATAATATTTTGGCTCTTCGGTGAATGTATAACGTGCTGATTAAATTCAGAACCTTCCCTTCATTTTTGTTCAGTAGGAATCAACACAAAAAACGCTTTAAATTATTTCCATTTCCCAACCACACAAAGATATTAATATTCATCCTATATTCTCGGGCAGGACCGACAAATTTGCTTCGTAATCTGTAGGTTGCATGTCCCTGTCTTATGTATATTAAGAAACAGAATACATGGACTATGGCTGGTTCTCATGTGCCTCTAAGGTACAGTGGTATACGTATGGCGTTGGTTCAGGTTAAACCTTTCAGGACCATAAGGTTTCTAAGAGTAAATATTAGTATGTAACTATTTATTTTAGTTTGTTTAGACGTAACGTAAAATAAATAAAAATCATAAGAAAAATACATAACAATGTGTAGTTTTTTTGGAATTTTATGGGAAATATTTTTCCCAATGGACTATAAAGGTAACACAAATTATAGTTAGGCTTATTATGCAATGTCTTTTATTTATTGGTTTATTAGAACAAAATGTTAACTAAAATAATACAAAATTATGAAATAAAATTACTATACAAAATGATGTGCTAATTATGATATTCTGCGAAGCAATTTCTTTTGGTAGTGAGGCAAAGATGGACATTGCACATAATACATATATTATGCGTCCTGACAGTTCTGTTTTTGTTTTCTAAACGTTCCCGTTTACGTAATTGCGTTCGGCATACGTTCTATTTTGACATTCTGCATAAAAAATGCAGATAAGGTTATAAATTAAATACGACAATCACCAATTTTAAAATGGGAAAAATGTTTCCCTAAGTCGTGAAAGGGTTAACACTGCAACTGCTGGATAAGTAAGCTGCATGTTCTGTCATAATATGAAGATAAGTTCTTAGGTTTAGGGGACTGATCAAAAATTAAAACAAGGTCATATACTATATGAATAGGAATGTGATGTTGTATTTTTGTCTATTTTAGGAGAGGGACTTCGACATGCACGTGGCCTACTGTCGTGATGAACCTGAGGCTCAACAACTCCTGGTGTCTGGACCGCTCAAAGAATATTTTGATGTGAGTTTCGAAATTTTAACTTTACTCAAGTTAAAAGCAATCGTTATTAGTTTTCCTTAGTGTTTCCATTCCATTACAACTGCATAACTTTTATGTTAAACAGTTGTAATGGTTGTATGTATACAAAAGTGATTCAAATGAACACCGTAAAACCAAAAACGATAATCTTGCGCCATATTATTGATAAAATCAGCTGATAATACTGAACGTACACGTGGCTTTATCTTCTGATGTTATTCATAAATAATCAGTTTTAAAGATGGCAGCACCTTTACAATTATGCGAAAAGATAGAGATGCGATCTACAATTCGATTTCTTCGGACTGAAGGGATAAAACCGGCTCACATTTATCGCAGAACGTTGGCTCAGTATGGCAGACGATGCATGAGTCAACGTCGTCTGCGAGTGGAATGGTCAAACCAAGGACAATGTCGAAAGTGTTGAAGCTGTTTCGGGAAGGATAAACTCATCGTGTTGTAGCAGCAGTAGAGGAGCACGTGCTAGAAGATCGTCTCATTTCCATTAAAGAAATTACTGCGCATTGAATAATTTAATTGTTAAGTAATTTAAATTTTTAAGAAAGGAAAGGAAGGTACAGTCGCTCAAAAAAATATCCGAACACTACGGTTGATTACAAAATTCAGAAAAAATATCTGGCAACGATTTTTTTAGAAATTAGTGATCTGGCAACCTTCGTGTGTCAGATCACTAATTTCTAAAAAAATCGTTGCCAGATATTTTTTCTGAATTCTGTGATCAACCATAGCGTTCGGATACTTTTTTGAGCGACTGTAGGTGGTCATATTATTTTGATACTAGATCGTGTGGGCTCACTCACGGAAATATTAAGCGTGTGCAGTTACCGTTCACAGCAAACTGGAGCGTGTGCAGTAACTGCACACGCTCCAGTTTGCTGTGAACGGTAACTGGAGCGTGTACATTTGCTGTACACGCACCAGATATTTTTCCTGAATTCTGTAATCACGTGACACGAAGGTTGTCAGAGAACTAATTTCTAAAAAAAATCGTTTCCAGATATTTTTTCTGAATTTGTAATCAACCATAGTGTTGGATATTTTTTTTGAGCGACTGTACTTCTCTGCACAAAGAACGGAGATAACCTAAAAGCTCTATTGGCCTTGTCCTGGTTTCTCATGTAACACACAAACACATACATATGCCGCGGTTGTGTATACTAACCACTAGACCAGGTATGGGCAAAGTGTTGGTTCCGCATTTAGCATAGTCAATGATGAGTCTGCCATTTTAAAAGATTTTATCCGCAGTGAGCCATGTTCACTGAATTGGCAAGAATAAAACATCATGGTACAAAATGAAAAGTTTTTAGTATAACCCATTTATAATTCAATATAGCAAATCCATTTCAAACAATGCGTTTATTGAATTGCAATTTTTCACTTTATTTCTTATTTTAAGTTTCTGAAACAATATTGAAATGTTTGTTGAAGCCTTTGTTTATTTAACCTTTCGTAGTTTCCCATGTGTTCGGTTAGTAACAATGACTTCAGAATGCACATTAAATTGATTTTAATTTCCATTGCAGAAATTCAGTCGCAAATTGCAAGATGAAAAGATCCTCGCTGAGCATTTGAAGTTGCCCATTCAAAGGATCAATGACTATCAACTGCTACTGAAAGTGAGTAGTGATTCTTAGTTTTAACTGATTTGTAAAATGCATTAGGAAATACACCGAAGGGCCAAATCATTATGACCACCTGTCTAATATGATGTTGGTCCGCCACGTGCCGCCAAAACAGCTCTTACCAGACGAGGCATGAATGCTACAAGTTTTCTAAAGGTGTCTTGTGGCATCTGGTACCAACATGTTACTAGAAGATCTTTCAACTCTTGTAAGTTACGTGGTTGAGCCGTTGATGTCTGGGGATTTTGGAGGCCAGGGTAATACCAGGAAGTCTTCCTCATGTTCCACGAACCATTCTCGAACAATCCAGGTAGTGTGACATGGTGCATTATCCTGATGATAGAAGACACTACTAGAGGGATATACCGTTGCCAAGAAAGGATGTACCTGGTCTGCAATGATGTTTAGGTAGGTTGTAGACGTCATAGTTTCCTGCACATGAATGACTGAACCCACAGTTTCCCGGCAGAACATTGCCCAAAGAATTACACTTTCTCCACCTGCTTGTTTTCGTCTCACTGTGCATCCTGGTGCCAACATTTCCCCAGGTAAACGACGCACAAGTACCCAGCCGTCCACATGGTGCAACAGGAAACGAGATTCATCGGATCAGACGACCTTCCAATCATTCAAGGTCCAGTTTTGATGCTCGTGTGCCCATTGTAGGTGCTTTCAAAGGTGAACCGAGGTTAGCATGGGCACTTGGAGCGCCTGCAGCTGCGCAGCCCCATTTTCAGCAAGGTTAGATGTACTGTGTGTTGTGACACATTACTCCCGTCACCAGCATTCAAATTACGGGATAGTTGCGCCACAGTTCCCGTCAATTGACTGGTACCATACGGGATAGTCTTCGCTCACCTCTAGCATTGATGAGTAACCACACCTTGTTGGGCAGTTCGTGGTTTTTCCCTCTTCAGACCACTTTTTGAAGGTACTAATCACGGCTGATCGTGAGCACTCCAAAAAGCCTTGCCATCTCCGAAATTCTCTGACTCAGTCATCTGGCCATTAAAATTTGGCCTTTGTCAAACTCACTTAAGTCCGCTGCCTTTCCCATCTGAAGAACAAGAATAACACTGATTAACAGAGCTCAGTATCAGGTGTTATTTATACCATTTCATGACCTTCACATGCGCCGTCATTTACCTGCAGTTGCTTCGATTTACATAAAAGACGCGCTGGTCATAATGTTTTGGCTTTTCAGTGTACATCCTGAAAGAATATCACTGTGGTACGAGATAAAGATATAATCATTTTGAATTGAAAACATACATATGCTATTAGAATGAAAATACTCTAATCTCCTTTACACTTATCACTTCTTATTTCGGCGTTGTCGAGAAGTTAAAGCGAAGTTCTGTATTGTTTACTAACATACGATTTACGTATTTATACGGTATACCTACATTCGGTATAAATATATAAATAAATAAATACCCCCTCAAGAAGCTGCTTGCCACAGAGGTCTGACAGGAGCCTGTCAGTTTATATGCCACAGTAGAAGGTCTGAGAGGATGGCAGGACCTCAGCAGAAAAATAAAACAAACATCCATGCCTTACCCGGGGCTCGAACCCAGGTCCCGTAGATCAGTAGCCAAGCGCGCTAACCACCCGGCCACGGGACGGCTCAAAAATAAATAAATACCCCCTCAAGCAGCTGCTTGCCACAGAGGGCTGACAGGAGCCTGTCAGTTTATATGCCATAGTAGAAGGTCTGAGAGGATGGCAAGACCTCAGCAGAAAAACAACACAAACAGCCATGCTTACGGTATAACAATACCCTATTCGGTATAAATACGATATACCTAAATTCTTTGTTAAATATATTATTCACAGTTTGCTCTACCCCTTTATTTATCTATCAACTAAACAGGCCTTATGAGTTGTCTTACCTCTGAACGTCGTCATATCAGAGCACAGAATAGACTAAAGTGCCAGGTCACAAGCACTCACGCTTAGGAATGGGAAGGGGACCGCCTTGACAGCTGACAGCTGAAAGTCTACCGTTAAGACCATTCAGCATGTTCTTTAATGGGCACAGAGTGTGGGATCCCTTGCAACGGGACCACGGCTTAACGCTCCATCCGATGAATGGCGTCTTTCGAAGACCACCGGTGTCCCATTTCTCAACGAGGGTAGAATGGAGGTTAGTGGAGAAAATTTCACCCTAGGCATGGTGGGTATTTGAACCTGGAAGCATTAGATTGCGTGCCAGGCATACTACAGATTGAGCCATTGAGGTCATTGCCATTCGACAGAGAGAGCTTTTCCAGAGATAAAAAAATTGTTTTCCTTGTAAATCTGTAATGCATTAGGCACCTGCAAAACATTTCTCAGAATTATTTTCTCTAAATAGTTAGTCTATAATAAATTATGTTCAATGATGTATTCAAACATATATTCAAGCATGACAGAAAAAGAGTGTTTTGACACTCTTTTTGCGACTTCCTATGACTACGTTTTAGCATAAGTCTGAAGTGCAGTATTAGCGCCAATTATATGTAAAATCAAGGCCGGATCTAGGGGGGAGGAGGCTCAAGGTGGACTTTTCCCCTCTTTGAAAATGCTAGTAAGAGTAGTGGAGTCTAAAAATTGAAGAACGTTTTGAAGACTTTTTGAAGACCTCTAAAACGGAGAGGAAAATGTTATTTGCATTGGAATTCATATCTCATGCCCCCCCCTACGCCCCCCCTCGTTTACTTTTTTTCCGCCTCGATCAAGTCACTTTCCCCCTCCCCCATTTTTTTCTACACCCAGGCCTGCGTATAATTATTTATTGTGTAATGTATGCACACAATTGCATACCACTTAAAACATTAGTAAAATATACATATTTCAAAGAATATTACTTGTTTAAATAAATTTTTGGCATCAGTTAAAAATAAGCAAAGTTCCCACAAACCGTTGTAGAGGTAAATGATCTGTAAAGTTACATTTTGTGGTGTCATTAATAAAAAGTGAAAAATCAAGAATCCTTTTCGTTAAGAAGTCCCCAAAAACAAATGAAGAAATAAACGTTTTCCTTCACCTTAAGTGTAGGTCTACCATATTATCGGATTGAAAAGTGAGGACTGCAGAAGATAGCCTTGTTTTCAATACGTGCTTAAAGCTGTAGAAACTTTTTTTTTTAAATGTAAAAGACAATTTAAAAGTCACCTTTAATACTCTTTGCATCAGTTTAAGCGGTTGTAATTAATCATTTTTATTAGGTTGGGTTGTTTTACCTCTAAGCGGCACTTTTTTGTACACCATGTGCTAAATGGCCAGGTCACATGGACCCCGAAGGCTCAGAGAAGGTTGGGGGAGGGGACCAACTGGAACAGCTGTTGGGAGACAGATGGTAGCCTCCCGTCAAGGCCATCCAGAGTGTTCTTTAACGTGCACAGGGTATGGCTCTCCCGCACACGGGGCCATGGCTTAACGTCCCATCCGACGGACGGAGGCCTTTCCAAGCCCATCGGTGTCCCCTACTGACCGTGGTCAGGGCGGGGAATTTTGCGGAGATAAATCTCAACGCTGACCCAGCTGGGACTCGAACCTGGGAACTACAGATTACGAGTCTGGCGCGCTACCGACTGAGCCACTCCCGCCCCATTTTTATTAGAATAAGAGCTGCAAGGTTTTTTAAAGAAAAAAATTCATTGGTCAATTTAAGCCAACGAATGTTATGTCTTATAATGTTTTAAATTATTGATTTTTCGGAAAAACGTTAAAAAATATTTGGAAAAATATAGATTAATAAAAAACTTCTTTTTTAATAAATATTTGAAAACGTATTTTTTTTGGGAGTGGGAGGTAAAATGACTATAAATATTTGAAGATACTTTCATGAAACAGAAACACTATAAATTTGTTAAATTTAAATATAGAACATTTAATTCCATTTGCCAGATTAAAGAAGAAAAGGCTCAAAAGAAGAATTAAGAGACTTTGTCACATACTATCTTTTGAACAATCACGTTGCTTTGGCATTTTGAGTTGAAAATTCCAAAATCCCGGATGTTTTCATATTTTTAAAAGTTTTTTCTTGAGGATCTTTGGAGAGTTGAAAATGAGAACATGTTGAATTTTTTACCTCTGAGCGGCACTTTTTGCACACAATGGGCTAAATGGCCAGGTTACGAGAAACCCAAAGGCTTGCAGAGGGTTGGGGAAGTGAACACACTGGACAGCTGTTGGGAGACAGATGGTAGCTCCCATCAATGCCATCCAGCGTGTTCTTTAACATGCACAGAGTATGGCTCTCCAACACACGGACTACGGTTTAAGGTCCCAACCGACGGACGGCGGCCTTTCCAGCCCAACAGTGTCCCCTACTGACTGGGGGAAGGGAAATGTACAGAGATAAATCTCAATGCTGCCCCAGGAGGGACTCGAACCTGGCAACTGCAAATTATGAGTCTTGCGAGCCCGCCCCCGAGATCATAAAGCAGCATTACCATGGAATGCTCTCACATATTAGTCTGAATGACCTTCATTTAGAGTGAAGAAGAACTGGAATAGAGCAGTTATAATGTTCTTCTAAAAGCATTTAAGCAGGAAACAATATTTTTAAACGTATCTGAAATCACATTTATTTGTGATGTTTAGAGAATGATTTTTCTTTCTCCGTTGAATTCGAAATCCTCCTCTGTTCCTCTCAGCATCCTTCTTAGCAGCATTAAAGCTGACTTGGCAACTGCATCCCGATTCTTAAGGATGGAGCGTCAACGGATTCCTCTGTCGTCGGCTCTTAAGACTCGCTGCCGTCTTCCTATTTCTGACGGAAGTGCTGATGATAGGATTTGTTAGGGTGATCACGTGATTTCGGGGACACAAAGAGTTCGCATCACTTACAGAGTGGAAGCTCTGGTAGGGTAAAAAAAGGAAAACTTTTTTATTCTCATCGCTGAGAGCTATAAATGGGTCAAAAAACGCTTCAGAGTGCTGCACTTAGAATGGCCCACGGGTGAATCGAAATTAAGAAGAAGTTATTCTCTCAGTTCGATTACATTCATTGAGAATGACGAAAGTTATAGAAGTAATCAACATCCATCCTTGGCATTTTTGTGGCAGACACAAATGATAGTTTTCCAAATGAAAAATCAAAATTTGGAAATCTACCACAATGCATATTGCTAATTATTCTTATTTTCTATTTCAGGGGTTCTCAACGTGGGGTACGCGGTAAAATTTTTTGGGGTACACCGTCAGAGCTCAAAGGTTGCTAGATCTAGTAACAAAGTCACTAAGTTGGCATTATTATACCATAACTATAGTTTTTTCTATCTATATAAGGGGTAAGCCAGTTACATACCCATTTCCAGGGGGTACGTGAAGCGTAAAAGGTTGAGAACCACTGTTATATATAATTAAATAGTCCAATTAAGGAGATCTTATTTGACCAATATTTTCTTTCAGACTGATATTTTTGTAGTTGTCATAATTAATGCAATTTTATACATACAGGGGGGGGGGGGGGGGGGCAGAGAAACTTCCTTTTCCTGACGGCACATTGTGAAGGGAGGTAAGGTCGTAGAAAAGTGGGGATGGGCTTGGCGAACGCAGCAGTCACGGAAGTTGTCTAATACCCTCAGCAGAAAACATGAGGTGGACGAAGGAGCAGCGTGCATTTGCGGTCGAAGCCTATTTTTCGAACAACTGTTCCTATGTGGCGGTGCAGCGTGCGTTCCGTACTCATTTCGGAATTCAGCCCAGAGGTCCCGTTCCTGACCGGACCTCGGGCTGAATTCGATTGCTTTGTGGTACTCTGACCGGAAATCGATTGTTTTGTGGGTTGAGAGCTTTAGGACAACTGGGAGTGTGGTGAAAAAAAGGCCAGGACGACGACCGACCGTTACGACGCCAGAAAATATGTAGGCAGTTCGACAGTCGATTTTGAGATCTCCGAGACGCTCCGCTCGCAAACATGCAGTCGCCCTAGGAATATCCAATCGATCAATGCGTCGAATTCTTCATGAACATCTTCATTTCCATCCCTACAAGATGTGTATTACGCAAGAATTGTCACCACGTGATTTCCAGAACCGAATAACGGCGTGCAAAACTTTATTGGAAACTGTTCCCCTTGAGGCATTGTTTTCTTTAGTGATGAGGCACATTTTCACCTATCCGGATGTGTCAATAAACAGAATATGCGCTATTGGAGTGGTAACAACCCTAGAGAGCTCCATGAGAGGCCACTTCACAGGGATAAGGTGACAGTACGGTGTGCGTTGTCGAGAGTTGGAATTATTGGTCCTTATTTTTTTTGAAGAGGGCAATCGAGCAGTTACTGTCAATTCACATTGGTATGTGGACAAGATTCAAAACTTTTTCGTACCAGCTCTTGGAGAAATGAACCTAGGAAATGTCTGGTTCCAACAGGATGGTGCCACGGCCCACACAGCCCGAGCTTCGATGACGTTTTGAGGGCAATGTTCCCCGGACGGCTCATCACAATTCGAGGTGACTTCCTGTGGACGGCACGCTCGCCCGATCTAACGCCCTGTGATTTTTTTTTATGGGGATACCTCAAGGCAGAGGTTTTTAAACATCGCCCCACAAACCTGCTTCAGCTGAAGAATGTTATTCGGCAGGAAATAGCCGGAATTCCGCTGGACATGTTGGAACGTGTAGAGGGAAACGTCAGAAGTCGGTTGCATCAGTGCATAGAGAACGGTGGCCACCATCTTCAAGATATTTTGTTTAAAACAGCATGATTTGAAATTTGAAATTATGTTCTTTCATTATCAAAAAATAAACTTTGTTTATCAGCAACAAATTTTCTTTCATTCGGCTTCAAAATAAGGAAGTTTTTGCGCCCCACCCTGTATTACGAATGTTCGCTATGATTTTGACCGAGGCATAGTTCTGGATCGGTGCTCTTTGGTGCAATGGTTCTAAAACTTTTTCTTATCCAATCATATTAAATTAAAGTTCAATTACCAGATACGCTTGAAATCTGTTTTTTATTGTAATATATGTTAGACATAATATTCACGAACTAAGGAAATAACTTCTGTTTAATCTGAATCCCCTCTGGACCATGTTATAGGAACAGGCGGCAGCTTTGTGAAGCGTTTTTAGATTCATTTCTAACTCCTAGTCTAAGTTGTAATAATATATTATAAACGAATCTGTTCAGAGACACCAATGCTCTTTCTTTCGGTAGACCATAAAAATTCGCATCTCTTTTTATTGAGCATTGCGCTATAATTTGATAGACTCTTGTAATTTGATAGACTCTTGGTCAACACCGTAGGTTACCAAACTGATTATTTAATCAATGTATTAGCAATTGTTGACTAAAATGACAAGGATCAGTAAACTGTTAATTAGAAGCTTAATTGCCAGAACTTTTAATTGTTTATCCGTTTGATATTTACCAAATACATGCAAAATTTATTTTTAATATGATAGACTGAAAAGTTCAATAAATAAATTGCCCTCAATTAGCTGCTAGGTTTGCAAGGGGGAGCCTGTCAGTATAATATACACCATTGAAAAAATCTGTGACGAGGGCGAGGCATCAGCAAAAAGACAAATATAGTGAAAGAAAAGGCAATGCCTTACTAGGGCCGTAACCATCGAAACTCAAAGCCTTTTCACTGGTGACGTCACACGTTCTGACGTCAGCATTCGTCGATCTAGCATCTTGACACCCCGTAGCTGCTTGTGTGTTTGTTGGCGGGATTATTATCTTTAATTATTAACTGGTGTTCAACAAATGTATTTTTAAACATTTTTTGCAAGATAAAAAATGATTGTTTGTTAGAGAATTTAGGAAATAAGAAAAAATGTCTTAGTGCCAAAAAGAGAAAGTTGTCTACCCTCAATAAATAGTATCCACAGAGTTAATTGTTGGCTTTGATATTAATAGTTTTGTGACAAACAGTTTTTCTGGCATGTGGGATTTGAACCATATCTCTCCAGGTACATGTCACAGTGTTCTAAGACCACTAAACCAATAAGTTATATTAGTGGAAAAAAGGCAGTCTGTTAGTTTAGTGGTCTTACATCACTGGCTTATATCTGGAAAGATGTATGCCTAAATGATTTAATCTTTCTTTACCAGGGTGCATAGAATTATTTTTTTAACAATCGAAGATTGATTAGAGACAATTTTCTTTACATTTGATAGGTTAGTTGAGCGATTTATTGTCAAATCTTTAGTCATAGATTTAAAGGTAGCTTTGTAAACCAAAATATATATGTGTGTGTGCTTGCAGTAAATTGTAGTTTCTAAAGTTTAGATGCACTTTTCCTGTTAGTTTTTGAATATGTATTCCATCGGAAGGTTGTATCCACATCCAAATATTATTCAAATTTAATGAGAGTTCAGAAAAAAATACAGCTCAATATTCCTCTAAATTCAGTCTGATCACTAAGAAAAAGTATTGAAATTAAATCATAACTAACTGAAATTGTTGCAGCTAAAGCTATTACAGTATATCATTAATTTTTAGTTCACATTTGCCAATGAAATTGTTCTGAATAACTTTTGTGTGTTTTTTTCCTCTTTTTAATAAAACACACTAATTTTCCATAACAATTAATATGTCACGATTATATTATTAATGGTACAAAAAACTGGATCAGTTATTGACAGCATTTATCGCGAAAAATATGTGAGGGAAATGATTTTATTTTTGTTAATATATAACCGAGTAATTATTTTCATTTAACTTTATTTTTTAACATATTGTGTCATTGTAATTATACGTACAACCGATTATGACGCTCCTGGTAATTTATACATCGTTCTACATGTTCAGAGAACGTTAAACGACGATTGCATTTTGAGTCATCAATTTAGCACAATTACAAATCAAGATCTATTTTAGTTTCAAAGTCTTTCTTATTTTAAGGTTTGCCATATAAATATTACTCTAATGTACATATATACCATATAATAATATCATGTCAGTCAGTTTTTGAGCACAGTACCAAACAAAAATGCCCTCCCGATCTTACGAAAAAAAGTAAATGCTCGATTTGCTATGATAGACCTACGTGCGCAGGATGCACTGTGGATCCACAGGATGTGACGTCATTTAGACTGCAATGGACTAATCTCTTTAACGTTCTCGAAGGTTACGCCAGGGCTCGATCCCAGACCCCTTTGATAAGTAGCCAGCTGCCTTAGCCACTCGACTACCTGGAATCCAGTTTGAACATCTTATTCTAACACAAACATTCAATATCTGAAGAAAGTGATGTTCTTTCTGTGGGTGTTTATATTTTCTATAGCCGTCCCATGGCCGAGTGGTTAGCACGCTTGGCTACTGATCTAAGGGACCTGGGTTCGAGCCCCGGGTGAGGCATGGGTGTGTGTGTTGTTTTTCTGCTGAGGTCCTGCCATCCTCTCAGATCTTCTACTGTGGCATATAAACTGTCAGACCTCTGTGGAGGGTGTGGTATGCTTGAGGGGTATTTATTTATTTATTATTACATTTTCGTACTGTTAAACAATTTCTCTTAATCACTACTTGTACCAGTACCTTAGTTTGATAACCTCTGCTACACTTGACAAATGTTACCGATAGCTCGGAGTGAAATTTTAGAAAATGGGAAGAAAAGAAATGCAAACCAGCTAAATTCCTTGGGTAGTCTTTTATAGTTAGGAGTACTCAATGGATTGGTTTCAGTTGTTTTACCTCTTAGAAGCCCTTTTTTTGCACACTGTGGGCTTAATGGCCAGATCACAAGGACCCCAAGGATTCAGAAAAGGTTGGAGGAACGGGACTCACTGGACAACTGTTAGGAGACAGATGGAAGCCTCCTGTCAAGGCCATTCAGGGTGTTCTTTAACGAGCACAGGATATAGCTCTCCTGCACAACAAGACCACGGTTCAACGTCCCATCCGACGGATAGCGGCTTTCCAAGCTCATCGGATCCCCTTTGTGACCGAGGGAATAGTGGCAGTTTAGCAGAGACAGAGGTCAACGCTAGCACAGATGGGACTTCAACCTGGGAATTGCAGATTACGAGTCTGACGTTGTTCAAAAGGGGAAAAAATCTTTAAGTACAGTTATTCAATATAATTTAAATTTTTGTGCTTAATGACCAACAAGTTTTTTAAACAATCTTTTCTTAGAGCTGTTTAGATGCAGTGAAAAATAAAGGCATAATACAGTCGCTCAAAAAAGTATACGAACACTATGGTTGATTACAGAATTCAGAAAAAATATCTGGCAACGATTTTTTTTAGAAATTAGTGATCTGGCAACCTTCGTGTCACGTGACACGAAGGTTCACTAATTTCTAAAAAAAATCGTTGCCAGATATTTTTCTGAATTCTGTAATCAACCATAGTGTTCGGATACTTTTTTGAGCGACTGTACAATAATTATTGAATAGTAGCTGAAAAGAAGTGAACTCGGCAGAATATTTGCAACTGTCAGGCAACTTATTATCAATATTTCAAAGAGCAGCAGAGAGTTTGAAAACAAATCTCGTTACTGAGATTCAAACTTTAATATTGCAAATTAAAATTATGTCTCTTTGGGTAGAATCATTAGAATCAGTTTCAAAATTTTATATATATTAAAACCTGATTTATGTAACAAGTAAATTCAGAGTTTACATAAACGTTTGCAAAGATGAAACAATTTCTATTTAATGTGTTTTATTTCTGCTTTTAGGAACTGATAAAATACACAGCACGTCTGAAGGAAGACACTTTTGATCTGGAGCGAGCGCTCGATTTCATGCAAGCGATTCCTCAGCGCATCGCCGATCTGCAATTCCTCAACTCTATGCAAGGTTACCGTGGCAACCTACATAAGCTGGGTCGCATCCTGAAACACGTAAGTAGTGGTAATTGCTTCTCGGTTTATATTGTCATAGGTTGGGTTAGGTTATTTTACCTCTGAGCGGCACTTTTTTGCACACCATGGGCTAAATGGCCAGGCCACATGGACCCCGAAGGCTCAGAGAAGGTTGGGGGAGGGGACCCACTGGAACAGCTGTTGGAAGACAGATGGTAGCCTCCCGTCAAGGCCATCCAGCGTGTTCTTTAACGTGCACAGGGTATGGCTCTCCCGCACATGGGACCACGGCTTAACGTCCCATCCGACGGACGGCGGCCTTTCCAAGCCCATCGGTGTCCCCTACTGACCGTGGGCAGGGCGGGTATTTTTTGCGGAGATAAATCTCAACGCTGACCCAGCTGGGACTCGAACCTAGGAACTACAGATTACGAGCCTGGCGCGCTACCGACTGAGCCACCCCCGCCCCACGTGAGATGTGTTAACTGCATTTAAAAACATTCTAATTTTTCCTTTACATTTGATCAATTCAATGTTAAATGAAAGTGGGTGGGAGCGTCAATTCTAATGACAAATGAAGAGAAGTGCGGCTAAAAGAAGAAAGGCTTTTATGCATTTCTTTTGTTTTTACTGCGAAGATTAAATGCTTGAGATACCTGGAGGAGGATTACTTTTCAATCTGAGCAATATATATTTATTTATTTTCTCTGCAAGAAATGAGTGATTTGAACAGTTTTTAACCAAAAATATTATCTTGGGGTGATAAAGAATGTATCTCCTTGTTTGTCATGCACTATGCAACATGTGAATTGAAAACATCTCCAAATAAATGAGGGTTGGGTTGTTTTACCTCTGAGCGGCACTTTTTTTGCACACCATGGGCTAAATGGCCAGGTCACATGGACCCCGAGGGCTCAGAGAAGGATGGGGGAGGGGACCCACTGGAACAGCTGTTGGAAGACAGATGGTAGCCTCCCGTCAAGGCCATCCAGCGTGTTCTTTAACGTGCACAGGGTATGGCTCTCCCGCACATGGGACCACGGCTTAACGTCCCATCCGACGGACGGCGGCCTTTCCAAGCCCATCGGTGTCCCCTACTGACCGTGGGCAGGGCGGGTATTTTTTGCGGAGATAAATCTCAACGCTGACCCAGCTGGGACTCGAACCTAGGAACTACAGATTACGAGCCTGGCGCGCTACCGACTGAGCCACCCCCGCCCCACGTGAGATGTGTTAACTGCATTTAAAAACATTCTAATTTTTCCTTTACATTTGATCAATTCAATGTTAAATGAAAGTGGGTGGGAGCGTCAATTCTAATGACAAATGAAGAGAAGTGCGGCTAAAAGAAGAAAGGCTTTTATGCATTTCTTTTGTTTTTACTGCGAAGATTAAATGCTTGAGATACCTGGAGGAGGATTACTTTTCAATCTGAGCAATATATATTTATTTATTTTCTCTGCAAGAAATGAGTGATTTGAACAGTTTTTAACCAAAAATATTATCTTGGGGTGATAAAGAATGTATCTCCTTGTTTGTCATGCACTATGCAACATGTGAATTGAAAACATCTCCAAATAAATGAGGGTTGGGTTGTTTTACCTCTGAGCGGCACTTTTTTTGCACACCATGGGCTAAATGGCCAGGTCACATGGACCCCGAGGGCTCAGAGAAGGATGGGGGAGGGGACCCACTGGAACAGCTGTTGGTAGACAGATGGTAGCCTCCCGTCAAGGCCATCCAGCGTATTCTTTAACGTGCACAGGGTATGTCTCTCCCGCACACGGGGCCACGGCTTAACGTCCCATCCGACGGACGGCGGCCTTTCCAAGCCCATCGGTGTCCCCTACTGACCGTGGGCAGGGCGGGGAATTTTGCGGAGATAAATCTCAACGCTGACCCAGCTGGGACTCGAACCTGGGAACTACAGATTACGAGCCTGGCGCGCTACCGACTGAGCCACCCCCGCCCCAATAAATGAGGGAATTCAAGGAAATATCGTACATGTAAAAGGACCATCACGGGAAATAAGTGATTAAAATGCAAAAATGAAAAACAGTAGTAGTCTCCACACAAAAAGCAATATGACCACCTCTTTCGGCGATAAATGCATTGAGATATTCATGCATGCTGTCTATCAATACCGTCAGTCGTATCATGGGGGATGTGAGTCCACGCGATAGTGACCCGTGATTTCATCTCTTGTCTGGAAGCCATGAGTGAGCTGGAGTCTTTCTGCGAGTTGTCGCATAATGGTTCATGATATGCTCAATGGGAGAAAGAAGTATTAAATCATCAAACGGTTTCATGTCATCATGATCAACGTATACCAAAGGAAACGCATCAATATGCAGGTTAAAATTATTAATAAAAGGTTAACAACTTAAACCAGAAATGTGCGTGGGCAGAACGGTACTTGGGGGGCGCTTTTGACTGCTCTTGGTAATCACCAGTGCGGTGCAAGTCTCCTTGGGGATATGGTTCATTTAGAGGTGAAAAGGCTAAACAGAATCATATTTAGCCCTAATCCTGAGTGAATGTTTTTCTTAAAAAATAATCCTGAAGCGGTTAGAAAACAAAAACAAATTTTCTCCTTCAGAGATATATGCTTGTGCTGCATGGCGCATCCTGCTTGATGACTCTTAAAGATAATCTGCCTAATTCGGTGATTCTCGCATGCTTTCTATTTTTTATTTGGAGATATGCGAGACGTTATTGTACGCTAGGTTGTAAGAACAGCCTAGCCTACAACTCCCTGCGAGGATAACTGCGAAGATGCTATGGGATAATTCCCTGCGAGGATGCTGTGGGATAACTTCCCGGGAGGATAACTGCGAGGATGCTGTGGGATAACTCTCTGCGAGGATAACTGCGAGGATGCTGTAGGATAACTCCCTGCGAGGATAACTGCGAGGATGCTGTGGGATAACTCACTGCGAGGATAACTGCGAGGATGCTGTGGAATAACTCACTGCAAGGATAACTGCGAGGATGCTGTGGGATAACTCACTGCGAGGAAAACTGCGAGGATGCTGTGGGATAACTCCCTGCGAGGATAACTGCGAGGATGCTGTGGGATAACTCCCTGCGAAACTCTTCTAATGCAAAGCCAGTATGCCTCATCTGCGTTCTTTTTATTCATACAAGCAGTGTCCTACGTGAGCATTTGATGAGGAATTACAATGACTTACATATTTCCTCCAGCCAATGCTTGGTGCGATTTGCGTGACTCTACCACTCATCCTTTGAGATGTTACAATTTCTATGTTGTGTAGTGTATATACTACATATCTCGAAAATCGTCGTTTCCTACGTCATCGCTATTTTGAGGAATAAATTAACGATGATATCGATGATATCGGAGAAAGGCTTTATAAATTTAATTAATGAAACATATAAATGTTTACGAAAATGTTCTTTTTCAGTATCTACTTTTACGTTAATACTAATAGTTCTGAACATATATATTTTACTAATAATAGTTTGTTTAATGATTCCGGATACTTCTAGGCATACACTTAAATATCAGTATTCAAAGACAGCAAAAGACTTTCACTTCCTCATTTGAAAGAGTTGTAACTAGCGATGCACTGATGATGGTTGTCTGTTTTCAGGGCTGGTTCGATGTAACGGATGGAACTAACATGCGTCGGGAGAGATATGTCTTCCTCTTCAAGGGACGTGTCTTCATCACTGACTGCAAAAGACTTGGAGTCGATCGGTCTGCTTATCTGGTCAAGCATATCATTAAGGTAAGCTCCAACACGAAAAAGGTATATGTCGTCTGTTGATTATTTTAACTCTGAGCAACACTATTTTGCAAGCAATGATATAAATGATTGTTAGGAGATAGATGGAGCCTGCTTATTAAAATAATCCTATCTAATCTATTCTGACACAGGGATGGCTCTCTCTGTGCATCACGTTAAATGTAACGTCCCCTGTTATAGACGACTACCTTTCCAATACCATCAATGTCTCCTTTCTCACTGAGGGATATCTAGTTGATAAACGGTATGAGGACAATATAAATAATTGCGTTTTATCTTAAGTGTAACATCTAATATATGTATAAGGAAGAATATTTGAGTGACTGTTCGGTGCCTCTCATAGACTTGGCATTGACAGTTATTCAAAATCATGTGGGAAGAGACACCTACTATTAACTTTAGACAGCTTTAAGAAAATTATTCCGAGGGGGGGGGGATAAATTGTAATTAGTTTTATGCTGAATGAAAGCTTGCGGGGTGGAGGAGTGCCATATATTCTTTACTTCAGAGAGTTTAAGACCTCTCCAAAAAGAGGGAGATATAATGTTTATAGAGGGACGACTCAAAACTATCGTACTGAGTTTTGGGACAAATGAAAGCTTCCGACGTGGGGGAGGCCGTCTACTATAATGGGTTTCACATTCCCCAAAAGTGGGGAAAGTGGGGGAGAAAATGTTTGCTGAAGGGGAGGGAAGAGGGGGTGGCGAAATAGATCGTAATGAGTTTTATGCCAATGAAAGCCTGCGACGTGAGGAATGCCATCTGCTTTATACTTTTGAGAGTTTCAGACCCAAGAAGCGACGGGTAAATCTGCTAGTTTAAAATAATTTTATTTCACTGGAGTTGATTTTAAGTAAGACGGTATTTGCCACAGACCTGAGCATTTTTGGTTTATTCCAAGTATCTAAAAACATGCTTACGTCAAAATTTTAGGAAGTGATCATGGAAAAATAAGAAAAGATGGACTAGATTTAATCTTCAAACTTCTCTGGGAGAAATTTCTGACCCCACTAATGGAAATGTTACTAGTTATTGAGATCAGTTGCTGTAATTCAGAGATGGACTGTTAACTTTTTTGCAGTTGAGCTAAATACCATTTCAGATTGTAAACAACCCAATTCAAAATTGGCATGGATCTTCCTTTAGTGTGTTGATGATAACTGTAGGCACCGGTTGGCTAAACAGAACTGTCCTCCATCACCTTTGTTACCTTGGTGACACCGAGTCGGTACTTATCTTTAAAATTAGAATCACGCCTACGATTCAAGGTTCGTTTCTAAATTTAGTCGCATTCCCCGTCCTTTGAACGATGCATTTTGGAACCGCATCTGGCATCTGCTCTCACCTGTTCCCCCAGCGTTTGTAATCTTTGCGGAAACGCTTGCAGTAAGTAAACATCCATCACATAAGTTGTGCATCCGGTACTATGACAACCCATCCAAGATTATCACAGGAAGCAGACTTGCCGTGTACTTCAGTTAATACTCTTGTGAACATTGAGTCCTTTGCTCATTTGCTTTAATTTGTCATCCATTTTGAAAGTAATTTAGAACTAGCTCAATTGCGTTGGGAGGAAGAATTAAAGAAGAATTTTTTTAAGATATTTGAAGTTGTAAAACTGAAACGTGATCTTAAGTCGGTACGGAGGGCATTCAAAAAGTTCTTGACATGTTTGCAGATTTGCACTCATTCCTCGAAGTTAGCGAGCTACGACATGTTTGAAAGATTGTCTAAATTTGTCATTACGTGTTAAAAACAAAAGCCTTATCATCATTTCTCTCTTCGCTGGTCAGAGAAATCTAGCTATGGAGTCTACTAAAGATGGGGAAAGATTTTGCACTTTCACAAGGATTGGGGACGACACGAAAAAAAATCATGCCGATGTATCACAAGTGGGGGATCATACTTGTTCATATGGCACTGTAACGGGATGGATGCACAAATTCAGAGAAGGACAGTGGAGTTTCGAAGACCTCTCATTCAGGAAGACCAAGGAAGGCCGCGAACGAGAGAACCATAGCTGCTGTTCATGGACTCATTAAGGGAAACCCATACATCACCATTCAGGAATAAGTTTAGATGTCAGTGTATCAATTGGTAGTGAGGACACAATTATTCAGCAAAATTTAAAGTTCCAAAAGATCTGTGTTGATTGAGTACCCATAAATTGACAAAACAGTGAACAAGGGCTAGAATCGACTCGTCAAGGAACTAGTTGAACCTAGTGGACCTAAACAGTTAACAGACATTGTCACAGATGATGATGAGATTGGATTTAGTACTATACAACTCCGAGAAAGACTGACATGTTTGGGTTAGGAAAGAAGAATCACGTTCCCAAATCATCCAACAAGACTTTCGCTTAAGGAAGAGTATGCTCACAATTTTTTTAAATTCCCAAGGAATGGTAGCCATGAACAGCTTACCTTAAAATAATGACTAACTTAAAATAATTACACTATAAATGATCAATACCACACCAACATTGTTTTGTTAAAACGGTTGAAACGATTAAGGAGATGGAGTAGCGTCTAACAACAGGTGTGTCAAGGGTTCTCTTTCGTCTTGACAATGCCAGTGCTCCAAAACCGTTCAAATTACGGCCTATCTGGAGAAGGAAAATGTCAAAGAGCTACCTCATCAATGCATATTCACCCAATCTTGCAGCATGCGATATTTGGTTGATTCCAAATGTTAAAAAGGAACTTGTTGGGAAGTCTTTTTCAAGAGTGCGCGATCTTGCAAAATGAGTTCATTCAGAGTTGCGGAGTATTCTCCAATAAGAGTACCACCAAGTGTTCCAGAATTAGTGTAGACGTATGCAACTTTGCATAGATGCTGGAGAAGGGTACTTTAAAAGAGAGTAAACGTTTTGTTGCGGTAAGTGCAACAGGTTTTGTTCTGCAGATGCATGTCAAGAACGTTTTGAACGCCCCTCGCATTTGTGACAGATCCGCTTCAGCATTTCGTGATGCGACTAGCTAATTATAATGCTTTTCTTTGCCTTCTTCACTCCAAAGAAGGGAAATAGTTATTTAGTGGTGGGTATGATTATATTTCGGCATTGGGTTTCCAGAACTTCTACTGGGTTCATTCTCTACTACAGCGATGCCGGTTTGAAAGTTCGATTGCTGGAGCCTTATCTTCTTTTGAAATGAATACGAACTCAGTGACCTGATTACACCATCGATATGCTTTAGGTTTATTTTCTACTTTTTAGGGCCCATATAGAAAGATAAGTATTTTTAAAAGTTTTTAATTTATTTATGTTTTTCATTTTTCATTCAATATTTTATATTCGCCTAAGTAAAATACAAATTTTCAATTTATGTATTTATTTTTTTCTTCAAATATTAGTGGATTTTACAAAGAAAATAATAAATTCGCAGCTCCCTCTCGCCATCATATATATATATATTTTCCTCACAAAGGATTTCTGCTTTGTCTCAATAAAATAAATGTAGAAAAATTTCAACTTCCAATTTCCTAAATAGCAAAAATATATTGTTTAAAATTGGGTGATGGAAATTCTGCTGATAAATGTTTGAAGGCCCAGCTGAAGCTCTTTCACGGCACACCAGAATTTATAATTATTTGATTATTATTTAAAGTATTTGACATTTGTCGGCTTGTGGATTTGTTAAAATAGTTCTTCCTTCATATCTTTAAACGCAATTGAAAAACGTAATGGATTTATATGTCAAATGAAAGCTTCTGACGAGGGGAGTGTCATAGGCTATAAAAAAAAATGATTCCATGCTTTCTCCCCACCTGAAAAGGTGGGAAATGTGAAAACGATATCTCCTGAACACAAGTGCCGAAAGTAACAAACTAAGTTTCAAACGGAAGCATGTGACGCGGGGAGTGTCATAGGCTATAAATGTTTGACCCCCCATGCTTTCTTTCTCCCTAATGTGAAAGTCGTTCTGTTATGTCATCCGAATGGGAGGACCTACGGTTACGAGTCAAATGAAAACTCATATAATGATCGTCGTAAATTATTTCAACTTTTGCCTCCACTGTTCTCCCCGTGATAAAAGAGGAAGCGGATTTTTGCGGGGTTAAAACTTAACGAGTCATATCTCAAATTAAAGCTTACGACGTCTCCAATGTCACGAGCTACCTCAAACACGACTCCAAAAGGGAGGAAAAATGTGGTAGATGTTTATGAGTCGGTATCAAATGAAAGAGTTTGAGTTTTAGTGACAAAAAAATAAACAAATAAAAAAATAAAAATATACCTATCTTCTAACAGGGATCTAAAAAGTAGAAAATAAACCTAAAGCATGTCGATGGTGCAATCAGTCACTGAGTTCGTATTCATTTCGGAGGAATATAGGGCGCCGATTTACAACAGAACAAGATTGGCGGCATCCTATCTTCCTTCGAAGTGAATACGAACTTAGTGACTGATTGCGCCATCGAAATGCTTTAGGTTTATTTTCTACTTTTTAGGGCCCATATAGGAAGATAGATATTTATTAAATTTTTAATTATTTTTTAAACTTTTCTTCTGACTACGACTGCACGAATTTATGTATTTATAATAAATTTATAATAAAGAACCGATATTTTTTAGTCTTTTCATTGTGATGTTGAATAATATTTTTCAAAGGAAACATTCGTGAACTGCAAACTGGTGCGTTTTTTATTTGATATGTGAAGCCTAACACACTGTTACTTTCTGTACATTCCTTCAGCTAGCTGAGGTGGAAATCGTAGACAATGCTGATGATGACGATTTAAAGATGCGGTTTCAGCATCTACGGAAGAATCAACAAGGCTATCCCTTTACATTGAAAGCTCCTTCTTTGGAACAAAAGGACGAATGGCTTAAGGAGATACAAATAACAGCTATTCCTCAAGGTAAGACTCCATTCCATTGTGTATTTGGGGGCGGGGGTGGCTCAGTCGGTAGCGCGCCAGGCTCGTAATCTGTAGTTCTCAGGTTCGAGTCCCAGCTGGGTCAACGTTGAGATTTATCTCCGCAAAATTCCCTGCCCACGGTCAGTAGGGGACATCGATGGGCTTGGAAAGGCCGCCGTCCGTCGGATGGGACGTAAAGCCGTGGCTCCGTGTGCGGGAGAGCCATACCCTGTGCACGTTAAAGAACACGCTGGATGGCCTTGACGGGAGGCTACCATCTGTCTCCCAACAGCTGTTCCAGTGGGTCCCCTCCCCCAACCTTCTCTGAGCCTTTGGGGTCCATGTGACCTAGTCATTTAGCCCATGGTGTGCAAAAAAGTGCCGCTCAGAGGTAAAACAACCCAATTGTGTATTTGGTTTTAAGAGAAACTTCGGAATGTTGAATTTTAGTTGAATTTTAAAGATTACTTGATATCATATTTAGATTTCATGCCAAACCCTAACTTTTAAAAAGTATTAATAAATCCCCCTGCCCTCGAGGTTCTCAAAATTTATCAGGAGAGAAACAGAAACAATGTGTCAAAATTCATTGGAAAGCGAGCTTTTATCTAATTTTGCCGAACCTCTAACTGTTTATTAAATCTTGCAAAATTGTTCATTGCCACGCAAAGCGGTTTGTTTGGCACTTTTCTTTGTGAAAGTTGCAAATTATATTATTAACAGAAATGTACAGATAGTAGTACCGCAGCATTGTTAGACATATTTTTTGCCCATTTAATATTTTTTATGTAAAAGTGTTTTTCAATAATGTAATATTTTACGCTCATTTAACAACATATATCCCCTCCCCCCGTTTTCTTCTTCGATTCTGGAGAGATCGAACATTTAAATAATCGTATTTCGTGTGATTTCGCAGATATTTTGCAAGAGCTGGAGATTCATGTCAAAATTATTTGTTCTAGCCAAGATCATATCCTTTGTCTTAAAATACGTATATGAAAATATCTAAGTAGAAGATTAACACTGACTCTTGAATTAAATGATATGAAGAAAACAAAACACTGGCGAAATTTAGAAGAAGTATATTTTCTGCATTATAATTTAACTTTTGGGTAATGCATTTTCATAATGCTGTGAATAGGAAGGCTTTCCCCCCCAAAATCCTGACAAAGAAATCTAGATGGGATCTTCTAAAGAAAATTTATACCTGCGAAATAAGTTTTTTGATTATAAATTTCTCCATTCGCTTCCTACATAGGATCATTTCATTTGAACATGATTTAGTTTATAGCGTTATAGAGAAATATTGTTTAATATTTTACATTTGTTTAAAATCAATCTCTGCTCCCTGACCGAAATAGCAATTCTACCGTAATATATGAATTCTTTGAGAATTTTGCTTGTTCTGCCAAATCGTAAATAGTATCTTATTCAAAGCATCTTCTTGTTGCAACAGGTTTGGACGATCTCGGTGAGGATGAACCCGAAGCAATACCTGAAGAACCAGAAACGAAGAAGATGCGGATTGAGGAAGAAAGAATGGAAACGAAAGTTGAAGTTCTCGAAGACTTCGAAGCATATGAAGAAATGCACACAGTCATCACAGAGAGTGTGAGGTCTGGATCTCTCACTTCGCTCGATGGTAAGTGGGGAAATGTTAATTCTTTCCAAAGGACGGATGGATATTCCATTTATGACAATGGGTATTCTGAAAATCTCTAGTTAGAGATACAAAGTAATTCGCATTTAATCTTATCACATGCCATAGAATGTAGTCTGGCATACTTAAATTTCTTTTCCGTTAGATTGAAGTTGTTGAACGCAGCCTTAACTGGCATAGTGGTTAGGCAGCTAGCGACTGTTCCAGCAAGGCAAACTTTGTGTGTTGTGTTAGCTCTAACTAAGGCAGTGGTCAGCAGTGACTTCGGTCTTAGTAGGGCATGTCCTTGTATGAGAAGGCCTGTATTAAGCTAGGAGTAGATTCTTCTCTGTCCTATACGTTGAAAAAAAAAAATTCCCGCAACTTGTAGCAAAACAAAGTTTCGGAAAAGGCTGTCTTAATCGTTCCAGGCACATTTTTCTGATCTGAAAGTTAACTCATTTGTTTTTTCTCATCGTTAAATCCAGCTTGATATTTAACCACAATTTCTACAGAATTTGAATTGTAGAGCAAGGCTCGAAAAACTCTTAATATCTTTTCCTCCTTGAAGCATTGTCCCAATCGGGTATAATCGCTGACCAGTTTTATGTCCAGGACTGGCTTACAGAATCGCAGGCTTAATGTACAGTGTGCGTGTGTGGGATCTCTTACGATTCAAAAACATTCAATAGTGAAATTCTGAGAATTTAAAAACTAAAAGCTTAGAACACTTATGTTATCGTACGGAACAATTTAATTGTACCAAAGTATAAAATTTAAGTTCAATTTCCTTGCTTTATTTTTCAGAAAATTCTTAAGTTATGTCATCTTAATAGAACAGTTTCGTTATATAATTTTAAATCGATGAAATTGTTAAGGAAGAAAACTGCACTTGTTTTAGTCACTATCATAAATAATTTTTTATGGTTTTCAACTTTGAATAACTAATACGACAGATACCGAAGTAGTTAATAATATTTTTAAAGATGCATTTAATTTAGTATGTATTTTTGATACCCCCTATTTGCGAAAATAAACTCCAGCATTTCTAACCTTGTGCAATTAAAAGATATTATTTGAAGACGCATTTTAATTTCCTTATTCAAATAAATCCCTTCAAGGTCACCTTCCAATGCTCAACAGGATTTTTGCATTTCATTTGAGCAACCTTTGTTTCAAGAGTGCAGAGCCCGGTGCACTCATATCGATACCACTATCAAGACGGCGCTGTCTTTATCATATGATTAAAGATAGATTTTTACGAATATTTTGCTTTAATATACACTTTTTTATTGGACACTGATAGTTTTAAAAGACCGTCGGATGGGATGTTCAGCTGTTGCTCTAAGTATAGGAGAGCCATATTCTGTGCACTTTAAAGAACGCGCTGGATAGCCTTGACTGTAGGCTACCATCTACCATCAAGATAGATTCATTTCGAGCAATCACGTGATATCTATATAGACAAAAAAATTGATTTGGTACGTGTTTCGTAGTACTTGAGGTTACCTTGAAACATGTTTCACTTAAAGTGACAGTCGCCTCAGCGTCATATTTAAATTACTCTTCAATGTCATTAAAATTACAGAGGTGTATTTGAACAACTATGTCCTATATGCTAGTTATATCCGAGTATGATAGTTAAGATCTCCTAGATCGGCGTATGTTATGCCGGGTAGAGCTAGTATGCATGAATTCTCATTCTTAATGCTTAGTGCTAGATAAGGGAGATTTTAGAGATCAACGACTACGAGTGGCTTCAAGCAGGGAAGTCTTTATGAGCATCCTTTCCTTTGGCTCAATGGTTCCATATTCCTCTGTCATAAATATTCCGCGAATAGCACCATCAAGAGAGAGCGCTCTCTTTTCCGGAAACACGTGTTAATCACAGTTTGGGGGAGAAGGCAACTAGGACAAGTAGTAAAAGCAAACAGACAGCCGAAAGCATCAAAGTCAGTCAGCGCATCATTCTCAGATTTTGCTATTTCTGTCTCAGTCGTGTACGTGACTTAGAGACTGATAATTTTCCTTCAGCAAGGGGCAACCACCTGTTTTAGAAGCATAAAAATGTTAATGATTAACATCTAAATAATTATCACATGATTTAACTTTTATTACGTAAAATTTGACTGTTAGAAATATTTTTAAAGAAAACTGAAAAGATTTTTTATTTAAAATTTTCTTTATGTTTTTGCTCTTTTGAAACGGGCTTCTCAATTTTGTTCGTAATGAAACTGTGCAGTGGTATTATTGTTAAAAAAATTCTAAACTCATTTTATCCTGAACTCTAAATTACTTCTCAAAACATAAATGTTTGATTTGTTAGGACTGTAAAAATTAAACTATTGCGTTATCCATCGGACATTAGGATTTCATAAATATTCTGTCTCAATTTTTGGGTATAATTTTAGAAAGTATCTTCTGGTTTATTATCATTTTGTGGAGATTTTCTACCAAAACTGGTGATTTCACTTTACCACCATATCGCATTTGTAAAATCATCTGCTTTAGTTTCTTATTTTTAATCGAATGCATAATTTGTTTTACAGATTACGGTGCCTACTTAGGTATTGACCGAGAAACTTTTCTAAAGAGGAAAGCCAAGAGAGAGTAGTTTTGAAGTGGAAAAAATCATTGCACTATTGGTTTTTGGCACATCTAGTAAAGAACAGCGTAATAAATGAACGGATTTAATTTTTTTGCCAACCTTAAAAGTTCCATAAATGAAGATCTAAATATGCAACAGCACTTTATTAAACCATTTACGAATGTTATCTGTTACTTGTCAAATTTCATCATTTTTGCCCCACTTTTTACAATGCAAGGTAAATCTGAAACAAACTTTACAAAAAAAAAAACCGTTGAGAGTGTATGCTGCTAAAGTCAGTTCGATTTTCACACTTTAAAATTCCGTTTGTTTGCACTGAACTCTGTTGGATTCTTGTTTAATGATTAGTAACAGTTATCAGATATCTTTTATTGCAGTAACGTGTGTCGTGATAGCTTAACACCGAGATAGACGGTGACAAATTAAAAGCTCTTCTCGATTCAAAGAAATACTGACGCAATTCCATCTGATCTACAGATTTTCATTCCGCCTTGGAGGATGAGCCTTCGCTGTGTTACACTGCCTCCGATCTGGACGGAGGCCCAGGTCGACCTCGATTCACAAAACCGTTAAGGGCCCGATCCTGTGTAGGTAAGTGGTGCCCCTTCTCTTTCAACTGAAACCACTTTCCATTTTCGTTATTTTGTCTTCATAAATGAAAACCTATTATTTTGTCGTGTGTCCAATGGTGTCTTTCTAGTGTCACCTCTGCCTGTTGTCAGTCTGAAATGATCGAATCTTCCTTTGCAATTTGTTGTTTAACTCTGTATATTAATAGACTCATTAGTCTGAAGCATGTTAGCGTTGTCTAGATAGTCTCTCTATCCTTAGGTTTACGTATGTATTTGCATCTTTCCTTTCCTTGACCTTAGTACTCTGTAGGTGACGAATTCCAGTGTTTCTTTTTTCCTGTAGTGAATAACAACTAAATGATTCAGAGTTTAGTTCGATAGTCTTTTCAATGTGAAAATATTCCAGAAAAACAGTCGACAAGCTAATAATAGATCATTATTTCTCTATCTGAAGGTTTCTAACTTTCTATGTAGTTTCCATTATTAAATGATTTGAAGAGTAATTATTTTCCGTTCAGTAGTTCAAAGAATATGTTTTAACATGTCAATGGTAATTTACATTTCCTTTGTTTTCCACTGACCAAATGTTTAGTATTATTCCAGTTTAGTGAATCTGTCATCTATGTTACCCTTCCCAAAATTCCACAGTTGGATAGCACCTAGCCCGTCTCAATTGAGCCCAATCCGATGTTGTGAATCATCCTCTATTTCTCTCTTCCCTTTTCGTAAAAAGTGTCAGTTCGTGCCAATCGATATTACCTTGAAACGACTGCTAACTCGACGCCCTTTGCGTTCCTACAGAAGGGGCCATCGCCACTCTCGAGTGCGAGGTGGCAGCAACCCCTCAGGCTACTGTTGCATGGCTGAAGGACAACGCCCCCTTGGTGACATCCGACAGGGTAGCAGTGGAAACGGACGGAGCGAAACAGAAATTGCTGCTCAAAAGTGCTGAAGGAACTGACGGAGCATTATACACCATCATCGCCTCCAACATCCATGGCACAGTGTCTTGCAGCGCCCCCTTCTCGGTTCATTCAGGTAGGCCCTACCTCAGATATTTAATGTGTTTGTACGGCTCACACAAGAATAAGAAAACAGGAGACTGCAATCAGAAATCTTGATCGCAATGTGAACTTCATTATGTGGGCTGATTAAATGTGAATATTCAATGGCATTATTTCAGACTCAGAATAACAAAAACATTGATATTTGCGATCTTTGAATATTTGTACTATACTTTTAAGCAGAGAAGAAGTGTGCTATTTTGCCTAATTTTGTGTTTTAAAATCTGCTGAGGTGTATTTATAAAACAGAATTAAAAACGTCCACGTCACACTCGGAATCTATGCCAAATACCTCCATCTACATTGCCACCCAGATGGTTCATCTAATTCTTAACTCCTATAAATATTATATTCATGGGTAATTGATGCTATAAAGTAAGACTTATTGCCTATATTAGTCTTGGTTTAAATAGTAATCTCTCACTGTTATCATTTCATCAGGTCAGAACAGCTTAATTGGTTCTCAAACGAAGGTATTACAACTCTCCAAATTTCTCTTAGTAGGAACTTTTCCAAGGTATCATCTACGTGTTACTGAGACCAATTCAAACGGGGTCTTCTGTAGGAGGGAGTTAAGACTTTTTGAAAGCCGATCAGTGGATGCATATCGCATTTTGGCTTTCAAAAGATTCCTTTCAAGAAACCTTCTGGAAATCGGCTACCTCGAAATTATCTTTGATGTGGACGATTGCAAGGCAAGTTGTTGATCTCTCAGTCATCTAGGAAGCATGGCAGTTAAATGCAGATACATGTTAACTCGAGATGTGAAGATCCTTGAGAGATCTTCAATGGTCTTCTAGCGACATCCCATGTATCCTGAAATTGTCTACGAAGCTTCGAGTTGAATATTCGAGATCAGTGATTCTCTTTTATGCTTCACGTACCTCCTGGAAATGTGTATGTAACTGGCGTACCCCTTGTATAGATAGATAAAACTATAGTTATAGCATAACAATGGAAATAAAATAAAACGTATATATTACACATTAAATTTTGTATTCATAAGTTACATATATCGATAACCACAAAAACTGGCATAAATAATTTAACAGATTTTATAAAATTATAAACATTTTACTGGGTAATTAGTGAAATGGACTTGTTACTAGATCTAGCGGCTTTTGAGCTCTCACGGCGTACCCCAAAATATTTTACCGCGTACCCCATGTTGAGAATCCCTAGAGAGCTGCCTCAAGTAAAGAAAGAGATATTAAAAATCTCTAACTTTAAAATAAGAAAAATTTAAAGTGATGTTTGCTAACAGCAAATTCTGGGTTTTAAATATAGTTAGTAACGCGAAGTCTGAAATAAGCTCACAATAGATTGTAAAATCGGGACCACTAAATTAATGTAAGTATCATATACACGAAATATATTAATAGAAAAAATACAGTGCAAGCTCAATAATCTGGAAGTCAGAATCAGAAATCCATCAATTTCAAAAACATACGCAAAATTTTACAAAAACAAACGTCGTTCTTTTAAATAAATTGCTGGTTTTAATTTTTGTAATAACCTTCAAAAGCATGTTTTAAAAATTTTAAAATAATATTTATCTATTATTTAATAGAGTATTGATTATGAAAAAATATTGAAAATTAGTCTCCATAATAATGCTAATTTCGCACCATCGTGCCTGGCTATCAAAAGCATAACTAAGCAACGCATTAAACGGTCGAGCACGATAGTTTATAGCACTGATTCATTAATTCAAAAATTTATTAGAACAACGGGAATAAAACTTTGTTACTAGATCTAGCGACTTTTGAGCTCTCACGACGTACCCCAAAAACTTTTACCGCCTACCCCACGTTGAGAACCCCTGTTCGAGACCATTCACCATCTGGCTATATTGATGGTTATATACGTATATTATATATAACCATCACCATTGGCTATATGTGGGGAGAATGGAGGCTAACCATCTTGAGACTGGCCAGCCTCCATTCTTCCAATATCATGCACCTAAAAAAAAGTCATTTAAATGATGTCTATGAGAAGTTTTCAACGCAATGACAATTTCAGTTGGGAATGTCTTTGCAAATTATAAACATTGCAAATATCTGTTAGCGTCTTTTGCACTGAACTTTCATTTGCTGTTTTCTTTCAATATCTGAAGCGGTTTTAGTTCTGATTAATCACATATCACATAATTGATTGAGTTCTCGACTTTTAATTCCATATACTGTATGTTTCAAAATATTAAGCAAAACCGATGTGTAATATAGCTTTACACTTGAGTGTGTTATTTCTAGAAATCAGGTGCGGGGGTGGCTCAGTCGGTAGCGCGCCAGGCTCGTAATCTGTAGTTCCCAGGTTCGAGTCCCAGCTGGGTCAGCGTTGAGATTTATCTCCGCAAAATTCCCCGCCCTGCCCACGGTCAGTAGGGGACACCGATGGGCTTGGAAAGGCCGCCGTCCGTCGGATGGGATGTTAAGCCGTGGCCCCGTGTGCGGGACAGCCATACCCTGTGCACGTTAAAGAACACGCTGGATGGCCTTGACGGGAGGCTACCATCTGCCTTCCAACAGCAGTTCCAGTGGGTCCCCTCCCCCAACCTTCTCTGAGCCTTCGGGGTCCATGTGACCTGGCCATTTAGCCCATGGTGTGCAAAAAAGTGCCGCTCAGAGGTAAAACAACCCAAAACAAATTCTAGAAATCAGACATCTCCTTTGGGAAAACAAAGACCAAATGAATGTCTAAAGTATTTTCATTTCCTTCGCATTGGATGGAGTGGTCCTAACCCATTGACCATTGATTGTAACTGCCTTAAGGATGATCACCGTGCTCTAATGTTTCTGTTACTGAACAAAAGTAAAATAAAAATTATCACTAGGGTTGAAAGGAAGTTTAATAGGAAAAAGGTCTTGTTTTTCTGTGAAAACAAATACACTCTTAAAAATTCTGGATTTTAGTACTATCTCGTGATGAAGAAAATAACCACACGGTTGCTATATTTAGCATGTGGGTATAAACAAGTTATCTTTACGAGATGGAAAAATTTGAGTTGTGGTTTGAAATTAGCAGGGGGCTCCAAAATTAGCTAATAAAACCGATTTCCGTTTCAGATACAAAATAACTTTCCACCAATGTTATTTCCTACTTAATTTTGTCCTCACTCTTGGAGAACGGAGATATTTTTGTAGTTGTTAACAGCAGATATCTTCTTGTTAAAACATAAGAGCAGAGAATAATATTGTAGTTAAACCAAACAAAGCATGTGTGAGGGGAAAAAAGTTGTTTTATTGGTGGTGTACGATCGTAACGTTCTGCGAGATATTACAGGGAATAAAACCAGATTCAATCTTGGAATTTATCTCGGATTTGGGGGTGAAAAGATATTCTGAATACTTAATATATTTATATTAATATTATCTATCGTTGATTTTCGAATGTTTATGCGCGTTGAACAACTGCCTGAAGAAAATTATTAAATGCACCATGTTGATCATAAAATATTATCGAGACTCCCAGGTCTCTAATGTACTCTATTTGGAGATATATTTTAAAAGTGACAAGACATTTCTTACCTTTTCTTAATTTGAACTAAAGGTAAGATACTTGTTACCAGCTTCAAAGTTATTTTCGAAATAGAGTACTCTACTGATGTGCAGCTTGATGTTTTTACCTACTCTTCTTTAACTTTGCAGCCCCCGAGACTCTTCCACCATCCACCCCTGGTGGGTCTCCCATGCCATATGGCCCTGTTTTCTTAGAGAAGCTCAGAGACATTGAGCTTCAGGAGGGAACTTCCTTCAGGGTCTGCATCATCGTACAAGGAGAACCCGTACCAAAAGTCAAATTGTAAGTACTCTCATATTCGTAGGTGATTATATTTGATGTATTATCTCAAATTTAGGTAGTGGATATTTACTAACACAATTAGGCTTAGAATACATAATTTGCAAATTTCGAAAACTTGAACTTAAAAAATTGAACATTGAATAAAAATACAGGTAACCTCCGTTTAATGCGCCCCCATCCAAAGCGGATTCTCTATAATGCGGCATTAAAAATGGCGGCGGAAAAATGAAACAGCAATTTAACCAACGAAATTTTACTCACAACGTAAAAGATACATAACTGGTGAAATAATACATCATCGTTGTCATGAGGGAGAAATCTCTTGAAAGTGTGATACTCATTGAAAACGCATTTTCTTTTCGCGATTAGTGCATGACTTTGTCGGAGGGACACATTTCATGACTTTACACGAGAGAATGCCGGGAAATGTAGTTGATGACGCACTGCTTGATGCTATTGTAACCAAATATTACTTAACAAGCGAAAAATGTCAAGTATACATCCTGGACTCTTCAGGTGAAAGCTTTGAACAGGGCGTTAATTTGGTTAAGGAACGAATTCCGAGAAATAACATGGTGTTTTTATTTTTGTTTTCATTTTATTTATAACCAAATTTTTTTTATTAATTTTTCCCTTTTTTACTGCACGTGTCTCTGTGTGTTTCCATTTAATAAATTATAATTATTTACTTTGGAGCCATGGGGTTGAACCCCGTGACCTATTACATTGAAATGCATATGTAATACCAGCGGAGAATGCGGATTTCACTTAAGCGGAGTTGGCAGGAAAGCATAAACCATGTTAAGCGGGAATTATCTGTAGAAAGTTCAGAGTCCAATGTCCCAGTGAAGCGTGCAATTGGCAAAAAGGATTCCAACGCCCAAGGAGAAACTTTGCGTCTACTTCATTTTAAACATCATCTGGTTGATTTTCATATGACCCACAGCACATTTCAAACCAGTTTCAACCTGAGAACCAACTTGATTAAGTGGTTTAAGAGGTTAGGAGATAAGGGAGAACCAAATCAGTGGATTGAATTCGAAGGAGCAGATCTCTGCTCCAATGGTTTGTTTACCAGCAATTAATCGCGCCAAATAGGGCAACGTACGTTTTTCTTTCTGAGTTGTCCTGTTCTTTTAAAATATCCTTAAAATATGTGTAATGGTTAAGTTTACCATTCTTATGTTGTTATTAAAATTTTCTAGACTATGACTCTCTTGCCTCTCTAGATTCGTCCTTAATCCTCTAGACATCTATCAAATATTCCTTTGATTTACCTAATTAATTTGCTGTTTAGAAGTGAAATTTTCGTTTCTGTTCTTTGCTGAGTCAAAGTCTCTGAAGGCACAAGAGAAGAATTTGGTGGATGAAGACGAATACAATTAACTGAAGAAGTTGCCATTTAATGCAGGAATAGAATGCAGGCAAAAATACTTCTCCTTCTTATCGGATTTCTGTTTATCACGCGCTGCTTCGTTTCGTTTTCTCTGAATCACGTTTTCTTGAAATTTGTCATGCACTTCCCTTTGGCAATGAATGGAACTTTGCTACATCAGAACAATTCTTTCCAAGTGATAGGTATTTATTTAAATTCTTCGCCATTTCCTAATTCTTCACTAAGGTCTAAGGAAAAATACGAAAAAGAATTGATATATTATTTAAATTGCATTTTTACAGAAGAAAAAGCAATTGTCATTAACGTAATATTTGCGGGCATTTAAATAAATACCTATAACTTCAATAACATGAATTTAAAATCCCAAGTTTGCAATCTGCGCATTTTTGACTTGATGAAATATTTGAATTCAGATTGCGCAAGAGCAATATCTATATACATATATTTCTTAGTGCTTAGCCATTTATTGAGAATATTCTGCCAAGATATTGATCTTGGCAGAATATTCTCAATAAACAGCTAAGTACTAAGAAATATATGTTCTAAGAAATACTTTGTTGGTTTCGCTTTTTCCTTTCCAAATTTAGGCTTTGGTACCACGATAAAACACAGACATAGATTGGAATCATTATAGGAACTGATATATTTAGTTTACAGAATAAAGTTTCATAAACGGACATTAAAACAAATGTATTGGCTCTTATTATGAATACAAGAAGCATTGTAAATTTTCTTATACTTGTATGAAGCATTTGCACTGAATTTGTTCTTTCTGCGTAAAAGTCCTTGAAACCGTACACGTAGAATTAACAATCTGCTTTTTTACATTTTGTACGGGGCATATTTTAATTTGTTTTTCATGTTGTAATGATTCATCACGATGTGAACTTCTTGTCACAGAGACGTAAATATATACGTATATATGTAGAAATGTATATTGTGGGGCAAATAAAGCATATGAAAATGTGTAAAAGTATACTTAGTTCCATACGACCAATTATATTATTGTACCCAAAGGCAGTGGCAGTCGCAGAATCCACTTTTTTTTTCAGGGATGATTGGAAGCAGTGAACAACTTTTAAGTAGAAAAACATATATCCCTTCTGTAGCATATGGGAATTTCGTTTCCAAAGAGAATGAAGTTTTTGGTTTACCTACTTTTCACAATTTAAAAGTTTTTATTCCAGTTAGTGGATGATGGGGAAAATATAAATAGTAGTATTTTATTAGTAATTGCAAAATATAAAAAGTATGTGTTTTATTTCTTAACTTTCGCACTCCACTGAGAAAAGGGGAGACATTTTTGCAGTCAGTGGAATATTTCTTGACACTCTACCATAAAGTTCAAATTTATACCATAAACAATGACTTGCAACATTCGTTAAAGGTTTCGCCACTTCCGCATTTAGTGATCTCTAACGATAAAAATTAAAACTATCTGAGGATTTGAAAACTACGTATTATAATATTTCATTAGCCCCAATCAAACTAAAAAAAGTTTTCCAATTATCTCTTAAAACAAAAGAGTTGCGTCTCCCATTCACAGTGGGCGTAAGGGGCGTCATGTCCCTCTAATTCATTTATTTTTATTTATTGTTGCATTTTTATTGTATTTTTGTTGTTGTAAATATTTTTATGTATCAAGTGTGTTTTTGTAAGTGCTATTGGGGGGATGTGACTCATAGATTTTTTTTTGGGGGGGTCTGGAGCTGAGAGGGCCTTTTGTGGCCTTTTACAACTAGCCTCGGGCGTTTGAGACTACGGCAGCGAGAGTAAACAACAGTCTTGTGCGTCGCTGTCAAACAGGAAGGACGTTTGAACATGCATCAAGGAACGCCGCCCTTACTCGAACAAAACCCTTAAGGTTAGGGTTCGATTTTATGTGAGAATCAAGGTTCGGTTCTTAGTGAACTACGTTGTAGGCAATGATTGGATATCCTTTCGCCGCGTTTGAGGTCGGCAAAGCGAGAATCTGCAAAGTGCGGTTCTCCACTATATTGCATGATTGTTTGCAGCAGCAAAGCAGCAAAGGCCTACAGAATCGAGCGCATCCCCAGCACGTGATTGTATATAAATGTGAATAAGCTGTGTCGTCCCTATACAACTCCCGTGCGTGGATTGTTGGGACATATTTCTATACATCATTTGGCGCAGCAATTCGATAAGGGTGTAACAATCTGCGAACCTATTATTTCAACTAAGCAATGGTGAATGTAATCAAGGGACTAATTGATCGTCCTCTGCTATAGAAGGATACTATATAATCCTTCGCCATCGCTGGCCCACCACATTTGGCTCAGTTCAAGCAGGATATCTAATTTCACGTGACGAAATAAAAAACTGTTTAGTTCCCTTACCACGGCCCACGACAAGGGGTAAACTCATTGGTGAAATAGAACCTTCATGATCTTCATATTCTACCACCAAAATTTCAAATTTCTAGCATAACTACATCATTTGCAATATTCGTTTAAAATTTTACAATTTTCAAAATTTCCATCGTTAGAGGGCGCAATTATAGCTTTTGGAAAATTCGAAAAGTGCGAATCGTAATATTTCATCGAAACCTATCCAATCAAATATCTGTAACGTTGAATAAATAAATAAATAAATAGCGCCCACGAAGCAGTCTTTTCTGCCTGCCGAATAAATGCTCATGGGCCACAAGGGTAGTAGTATCTTAGAGTGCATGAAACTGAATGGTATTTCGCACATTAAAAGTAAAAAACAGTGTCATGAAACTGATTGTTAGATAACTAAATGTATTAAGTATCTGAATGTTTTTACACAATATTTGAACAGAGTTTACAATATGAAAAGCTATATAAATAGGAAGCACTATTATAAAATGACAATTAAATCTCGTAATAACCATGTGCATAACTTTTAATTTCTGATATATTCAAATGAAACCTTATGTTGTGGACTGTTTGTCTCCGCTATTGAAAAATTGACTCCCAGTGAAAAAAATTCACCATTCCTCTTTAAACACACTAAAGACAGTAAACGAAATAAAGGAAAGATACTTACATTTTTAATTCATATTACATTTCAGTAGCATTTTTTATTCAAATTGAATTGATCTGTTTTGAAAACTGATTTTTAAATGCCTTTTAAATATCAAAAATTTTAACTTTGTATAAATAAATTAAAATATCAACTTTTTTAAATTTTAAAATTTTTTTAAGAAACGAAATATTTTAATTACCCGCATTTCCTCTCTTTAGTTACAAGGAAGATCAGGAGATCAAAAGCGAAGGTCGGGTTCATTTTGTGCAAGAGAACAAGGAATGCTACGAATTGGTCATTGAGAACGTGTTGCCAGAGGACCGTGGCAAGTACTCGTGCGTGGCGGAGAGCTCTGCTGGTCAAAACGTCACATCGTGCAATTTTACAGTCACAAGTTAGTACCTCAGAGGAATATTCCTCTTCTCTTTATTTCTATGCATTTCAAGATTATATACTGCCTGTACAGTCGCTCAAAAAAGTATCCGAACACTATGTTTGATTACAGAATTCAGAAAAAATATCTGGCAACGATTTTTTTTTAGAAATTAGTGATCTGGCAACCTTCGTGTCACGTGACACTAAGGTTCACTAATTTCTAAAAAAAATCGTTGGCAGATATTTTTTCTGAATTCTGTAATCAAACATAGTGTTTGGATACTTTTTTGAGCGACTGTACCATTTCGAATGATTTACCTCAGTACTCGGTGGAGTTTCCGCTATGGAAAAATAAACCACTTAAGATTTCATAAAATGCGTCAGAAACTTAAATTCTTTCTTGGGAGTGGAAGAGTAAACAAGGGTTGGTACCAATCCCACTTTCTAATAGAAGCAATAAAACTGGTTTATGCTACATACCAGATCATAGTTTTGGGATCTTCCAGATAATTTTACTTTAGTCCATAAGTAACGGACAGAAAAAGAGACTGTAATTTCGTACTAACTAAAATCGGTTTTTAAGCAAAAGTAGTATTTGAATTTTGATTCCCAAACAAATCACTTTATTACATAATTCAGTTGTCTCCATCGCTGGGATTACGATTCATGGGCACAATCTGATTCACCTTTGAGATCTTTTCATTAATTCAGAATCTGTAAACCCTTCGTATACTGTATTCAATAATTACATATATAATTGAATCCATGTACAGTAGCTCAAAAAATATCCGAACGATTTCTAAATAAATTGTTGCCAGATATTTTTTCTGAATTCTGTAATCAACCATAGTGGTTGATTACAGAATTCAGAAAAAATATCTGGCAACAATTTATTTAGAAATTAGTGATCTGGCATTAATTTCTAGGATTTTCCAGATCACTAATTTCTAAAAATATCATTGCCAGATATTTTTCTCAATTATGTAATCAACCATAGTGTTCGGATATTTTTTTGAGCGACTTAAGCTCTGAGGTTTTTTTAAGATTGGTGTGTGCTAAGTGAATTCGAAAGATAATACACCAATTAAAAATACTTTATGACACCCTCATTTCAAATGCAGTGATAAGGTTGATTACCTTTCTTGCGAAGCTCTTACTTGCTTTATTGCGAGGCTATTAAAGGTCTAATTCCACTTCGACATTTTATTAATGGTTTTATTTGTTTCCCAATAATTTTCTGACGCTGGTAGCGACCACTAAAATGCTTAGCTTATACTTCTGTATAAAAGTATTTCTGAACTAGAAGATGAACCTGACCTTCAATCAGAAAAAAAAATGGCTGAACATTGATAGCACAGGACAACTATAAAAACAACATATAGCCTCTGGCGAACAGTCGTCTTGCTCGTTTGCCAGAGAAAATAACGAAGTATTTTGTTTTCCTATTTCAGCATCTTCTAACAGTGAAAATCGAAGTAAATGATGATTCGGAAAATGCATACAGTTATATTTTATTAATCCCTATAAAATACAAAAGGAACTTTTTATTAATCTCTTAAAAACAAAATTGGTACGTTTTTACAAGCCCCATGATGGGGAGGGGGGGAATTATTGCTATCAATGCAAACCTCTTGACTATCACACTCTACCATCAAAATTTCAAATTTTGAGCGTAAACAGATCGTTTGCAATATTCTTTTAAAATTTCGATAATTTCTTAAAATTCCCCATTTATACAGTTTTATTTAAGATACTGGAAAATTCGGAAAATGAAAATCGTAGCATTTCATCAGTACAAATCCAGTACGAAAAGAATCTTTAAAGTATTTCTAAAAACAAAAAAAGTTAATGTCAACAGACGGATTGGCAAAGCGGAAACATTAAATATTTCTTTCTGAGAAATAGCTAAAATTATTTTTAGCTCTTTTTGCAACCCATTATAGTGTTTTTTAGTTTCAAACCATAAACCAGTAGAAATGTTTGAAAACAGTCTTTAGTACTAATGTATACATCTTTTTTGTGACTATTTCATTCACTTGCGATATTGGATTGCATTTTAAAATGCGAGTCTTAGCAATAGATTCAGAATTGTGTTTTTCACTTTGATTTACGCTTGGATATTCTTGACGTGTGGTGCTGTTCTGCTGTAAATTTTGTTCAGTACTAAATTAAATATTGTGAACAAGCCATTTTGGTGTGATTGTTTGGTTTGAATCTTTGAAAAATCTGTTAATCGGGAAGCTATAAGAGCAAATACGAATCCCTAAAATGTGAAATAAAATGTAATTTATTTTACATTAACATACATCAGTATTAAAGTTTACGTATATAATACACATTGTCATAAAACATTAAGCTGATTATTAATCATAAATATTGGGCAGTCATAAATATATTAGGACGGAAAACAAGAAAGCAAAACACATGAAGTATGAAGCTTGCATGTCGCGTAATCTGAAACATTTAATATCAAAGCATCGTTCAAATAATTTCTATTTAAATTTCAAATATAAAATGGAAATATTCCATATGTAGGATCCAATAGATTTTCGCAGCTCCTTTGAACACAAAGGAATTTGCGTTCTGCAATTTCTTTTAGGTAACAACCAATTATAGTATTTTTAGTTCGGCAGCATTGCGATATAGGCTGAGAAGGATCACGGATTCTCCCTTTTGTTTTCTTGATCAGCAAGTAAAAAAAGGCCGCGGCATATTTCAAAAAACTTTTTTTTATTTATGTAACTAAAAAGCTATTAAACAAAACACACTGACGTGTAGTACCGAAGCCGAATGTGATTCATGCTATATATATATACAGTAAGTATAATACTATATATATATAATATATACAGTGAATAGAACTCATGAACCTTTTTTGCATCTAATGGGAAACAATTCGGCGATGTTTCAAATCATAATATTAGTTTCATATATTTTCTTTTTCAAATTGCTCTTTTTACTAAAAAAAATTCATATTGTATTCAAATAGATGTTTTATTTTTAGTTTTATTTTGTTTTTATTCTGTCTATGCACAAGTGATATAAAATTTTCTTTTTTATTTTGTTATGTATATCCAATATATTTTGTGATATTTTCTTTTAAACAATCAAACACGGCGTTTTAAACATTAATTTTTATTTTTAGATTTTCTCTTTTGCTTTGTTTATATACTATTTTTTAAATAAATTTTACTTTCTTTAATTTTTATTACATATTTCTTATTTGCAATAATTTTGATTTTTGCTCTAGATATTTGTTCATAATCTGTTCGAGTTCTGCGACTTTTCCCCATTTCAATTAGCTGGCACCTTGCATTTTAAGACTTTCAGAACCCTTCTGTTCCTTTGCTTATAGCACGCAGACAGTGAGAGGCAGGTATCCTTTCCTTTCGTTAGACAAATTCTGCACTGCAGCATAAATCGCCACTTTCAGCGGAGAAGAATTAGCTATAAAATTCCTGAAGATATCCTGACACCCGAGCTCTTGCATGCAATCATCACCTTTTGCTTACTACATCATCTAAACGAATCAAATGCAAAATTTTGCTATAGATTAGTGTAAAAACTTCTATCAAGGCGAAATGAATTTAATCGGCCAAAGTGTTCTGTATTTTTCCTAGCACTTTTTTGTTACTGCTTTTTCTTGTTCCGACTGTATCTTATTCTTTGTAGTCCCGATGCATGCACCACTCTTTGTATCCTTTGTTTTTATCTTGCAAAGTTCATTAAAAGTTTATTTTACACGGGACATTTTTTCGAGATTTAGAAACCGGTGTTTGTAAATTCAAGAGGAGTTGAGGCATAAGTATGTAGAATTGTCAAAACTGCGACATAAAAACGGGTAAATTGCTTCAAAATGAGTTATACAGATCTAATTTTCAGGTTCTACAATTAATAAAATGGGTATTAAATTTACTACTTTTAACTTTTAATGGCTGATACATTTTAATATTTAAGTATAAGCCGTAATCTAATATAGGTATATTCTACCTGGTCCGAATGTTGCTTGTGATCCTTACATAAAAAAATTAAGAAGATTTGTGTATAGTTTCTCTCTTTGTATAATTTATATTTGTTGCCGTAATCTTATTATTCTTATTATGGAAACCACTGCTCATTTCTGCGCCAGTCATTTAACGCGAAATAACGATTACGATACGTTAACTTAATATTAATCTTTTTCTTCCAATTTTTTTCCGAATAGATAGTAGCATTTTATTTCTTTTGATGATGTTTCACATATAAAATCATATATAAAAAAATTTGAGATAAAGGCATAATAAAATTAGTGAAAAATAATTATTGATAGGCATGCAATCCGCTAACTCCCAGACTGCTTTACCGTGAGAAAGGGAGCACAGATGGGCTTGGAAAAGTTACCCTCAGTTGGATGGAACGTGAAGCTGTCACTCCATTTGAAGGAGGGCCATAACCTGTACTGGTTAAAAAAGCACCTTAGATGGCCTTTGGTTTCTATCTGTACAACTATATCTATCTCCTAATCCTATCCTAATCTGTACAACTGTATCTATCTCCTAACAACTATCAAGTTGTTTCTTTCCCCTGTCTATATCTGAGCTCTTGGGGTCCTTGTGATCTGGTCATTCAGCCCCATCGGGGTGCAAAAATTACCGTTCACCAGATAAAGCAACTCAACTCTCAATTCCTTTCGTTCTCATCATAAATATTTCTTCATATTTTTTACCCAAAGTGCAAAATTCGAAATCAATGGTCATTTCCAATTGCTTTATTTTGTTCAAAAATCTTTTTCAAAAGCCCAGAAATTTATCGATCAATAAGTTTCGAGGAGAGATTTCGATCTGTCGTGGAGTCTAACACACTTTAATTTTAATTTTATAAGAATACTTATTAATTGACTAATAAATTATTGTGTAATCTAGAGATGACGTGAACAAAACCTGTTTTTAAAGCTTAATTCTTCAGCGTTTCAATATTAAAGCAAAAATATCAACGATAATATTTTTATTCTTATTGTTTACATTACAAAATATACTTTTTTAAAATGGTTCACATAGATACATTTTGAAAAATGATGGCAATAAATATCACTTCTTCTGTCTCTTTCATATAAATTAATAAAGAAATAAATAAAAATTACTAATTTCAATCTACAAATATGAGAAATAATTTACCGCATTTCTAGTATATATACAGTATATAACTTTCTCTTGTACAGTCACTCAAAAAAGTATCCGAACACTACGGTTGACTACAGAATTCTGAAAAAATTTTTGGCAACGAGTTTGTTTTAAATTAGTGATCTGGCAAACTTCGTGTTACATAACCGAAGGTTGACAGATCACTAATTTCTAAAAAAAAATCGTTGACAGATATTTTTTTCTGAATTCTGTAATCAACCTTACGGATACATTTTCGGATACTTTTTTGAGCGACTGTACATTTATTGCAGTATAATTTCGAAGCATTCTTTTTAACTGAATTAAAAGCAATTATTTTAAAACCATCATTCATCGACTTCCTGAACAACTAGTTAAAATTAATGAATTCTAAAGGTTTAACATTTTCCTCTTACGATGACTAATAAAACACCGAGTTTAAGAGGTTCTTCGAAGGGTAGATTCGAGTTTGTATTTCTGCTGCTTTCATGGCTGCCTCAATGTGCTGCTGAAGCAAATTCACCTCCCTTTGCAGAGCCAAGGCTTTCTTACAGACTGAGGAACACTCAGCGCAGTTTGGCATGTGTCTATAGTAGGCATGCTAAATTTGTTTATAGTCGCTTGCAACTCCTTGCATGTCTAGAAGAGGTGTTGCCAGACAATCCTTTTTTTTTTTGGCTGATCTTTGATTGCCAGTAATGCGTGAAGAGCGTTAGTTTTCCTCAAGAGCGTGCAATTGGTGACTGTTTATTATAAACATGTGCCTTATGGTAGGTTGCAATGTGTGCAGCTTCCATGACTTGAGTGAATTTTCGCATGATGACTTGCACCAACTCTCTTCCATTTAGAGCAGAAAGTCTTCTTCAAGACAATGGATGATGATACGGAGAAGATGTCGACGCCGGAACTCACAGAATCGGACATTGCATGGTAAGGAAAAAAAAAACGATGTTTATTTTTCTCTTTTATCTGCTCTTTTAATCATAAAAATTTTAATAACAGCTGAAAACATGTTACAGAACAATTAAGTGACGTTTTCATTCAAAGTTTGAATCTAACTGCATTTAGTACTCAAAAACAAAAAAAAAAGTAACTTTTGTCACTCAAAAAGGAGTAGTAATGAAATTTGTGTTTGATTCAGTACTAAAATTAATTTTTCTGTCGTGTCGTATTACAATTAATTACTGTCATGTGTACATCATTTCAATTTATTTATAGTTGTTGATAATCTGTAGAGAAGAAGTCCTCAACCTGTCATGACCCTTTCGAGGTCATTAAGCTGTTTTTAAAAGCTAAGGACCCACAAAATTTTAGAGCTGATATTTTGTTTTTGTGTAATAGATCTGATATTTTCTGTATAAGCTTGAACCAACAATTTAAGCATTGTTGGTGATTTAAAAATAAGACAAATTCTTGGGGGAAAAATACAATTATTGATTTGATTATTCACATGTTATTGATTTGATTATTCACAAGTTTTTTTATTGAAATGTTTTCCTTTTGTTTTAATATTCGAAGAAAAATTATGAGTTGGGAACAAATTATTTGCAATTAAAACGAGGTTTAGTTTCGTCAGTTTCTGAAGGATGTGATGATTTTAGTGTTCATCTTAAGCAACATTGCAAACTGCGATTCGTGGTTCAAGGAGCGTGAATGGCTATTAAAATGGATGATAGCCAAGAAATATTTCGGCAACACATACATAAGGTTGTATTTCTCAAACTTCTTGCTGCCACAGGCCCGAAATCAATTTTTTTTGCAATCACTTGCTCTATAATCCAGTTTTTTTCCCTGTGACCATTTAATCCAGTTTTTTCCCCCGTACCACCAAAGTCATTTTTTCTAGGATTACACGCAGTCGCTGAAATAAATATCCGAACACTATGGTTGATTACAGAATTCAGAAAAAAATATCTGGCAACGATTTTTTTAGAAATTAGTGATCTGGCAACACGAAGGTTGTCAGATCACTAATTTCTAAAAAAATCGTTCCCAGATAATTTTTCTGAATTCTCTAATGAACCATAGTGTTCGGATACTTTTTTGAGCGACTGTACCTCTGTAGTAGGTATAGTTACCGACAAATAATGCATCAAATTTAAAATCAGGCAAAGCATCGATTTTAGTTCCCATCTCTTTTGTTCTATTTTTTATGCAGACACTCATCATTTTGATTTTGCAGGATCAAAGATTCAAAAGATTTTGAGTCAAGCGAACGGTTCAAAGTTTCCATTGATGAGAACGAGGACACGGTCGCTCTCGTTTTCCAACACGTGACACCTGATGATGCCGGTATGTACACGTGCGTGGCCAGCACTAGTGGCGGGAAGATCTCTTGTAGCGCTGAGCTGACAGTGCAAGGTAAATTGCAGTTAGCTGACTTTTATCTCTAGGCTGTAGATGCAGTTAGTATTGTTCTAATGTAGAATTGCTTGTGCCTTAGGTTTTAGAAAGTGTTGTGTGCTTGCTTTTAGGCTGTGCTCTGCATGCTCATTTGGCTTGGCTTTAACGGATCTACCCAGTTTCATAAAGAAGAGGTTTACCGTTTGCTTTGTAGTTGACATTTACCTTCTCTTCCTGTTCATAAATCAATTCTTTTAAATCGTTTTCTTTATGTTTCAGTTAAGAGGAATGGCATCAAGCAGATGTACCCTTCTTCCGCTTCTCATTTGATCTAACCGATTTATCCCATAATGCGTCATTCGTGATTAATATTTGAAAAGTCATCTGTTATTATAAAACATCAGTTTTTAATATGCTTATAGTTGAAAGCCCTTTTTTGAAAAGTTATACAAAGGCGCCCTTTATAGAAACTGTAGGTATAGTTAGTTTTCGGTTTTTATAACTGTTACTAATATATATAATATTTAAATGGAAAAAATTCGAATTAAGTTTTCTGTAAATAACCAAAATCCACTGGAATCGAAGAAATATTTTTTGGTAGGTGTTACTTTAGGCTGATGACTTAATGGAAGCGACATATTTTGCAGCCATTGCGGACTGTCTTTAAAAAAGAACTCAAAATAGATAACGATAGTTTATGGGAGACATGCTTTGACCAATCAGCCCGGGCTAGAGAACAGCTAGAAAGTAGTACAACTTATATAGCAAATAGTAAAGTATATGAGCTGACCCAACACAATTTGAGAAGCAAAAAATTATCTATTGCTCCCTTTCAATAATGTTTCAGTTTATTAAAATTAACCAGAATGGATCCAAGTGACGTAATGGACAAGATAGATGCAAAAAAAAAATTGATAGTAATGGTGTGAGATTTTTAACATTGCCATTAATAACAGTGTTTTACTGACAACTTTACTGACAGTTTCAAAAGGTTTTCTTGCTGTTTTAATATTTTATTTTAACCATTACATTTAATACAACTCTATAAGAAATATTTATTTCACTTCAAATGATTTATAGCAAAAATTTCATTTTGAGACAAATACATGAAAATTTACTTACGATTATATGGAAAACATAGAGCTTAAGAAAAATTAACTTGAGGAATTATAAGCAGCTAGGCAACTGGCTTAAAATGAGGATCATTACATTTATAGTTAATATGGAAAAGAGGTAAAATTTAGATAACTGTAATATAAATTGCACGAAAGTTAAGCTAAAAAATTTTCTACTTCATGAAAGAGCAGATATTTATTCTGTGGAAAAATATCACATAGGTAGGCTCAAATAGTAAAGCTCTACATGTACAAAAATTTAATTTTCTAGCAGAAATTATACCGATTTTTATTCTAAATAACTAATGAGGTTATATAATAACTAATGTTAATCGTTAAATTTAAACATTAGCTTCGTTTACAGTCTCAGTGGCATGTTTTTGTTACAATCCTGGTTATTCTGTGGCTCCGTTTCCTGTCGATAATTCAAAACTGTTTCTAACTATATGACTGATTGCCAAAGGCAATTGTTAAAGCAAATTATTGTGAAGGCAATTGTTAAAGCAAATTATTGTGAAATAGTTAAATAATAGTATTATCATCAAAATGTATAGTTAGGTCATCAAGCAGTGGTTCCTCCTAAGGAAAAAAATATTTTGTTTTATTTTTGTGTTGCAAAAACGTTTACTTGCGAAGTCAGTAGTATTTTTTTTTTATTGATTTTCTTATGAGCTTTATAATATTTATTTTGGAAACGAGAGATAGTATTTTGAATCGTTATTGATCTCCCAGGCACAAGAGCATTCCCATAAGCTTACAAGGTATCTTTAACTCGATACTCTACATTGTAGAGTATCGAGTAAAACTTGGAATCTCTCGCGGCACAGTACTGTGCCGCGAGAGATTTTCAAATTGACACTAGATATTCCAAAGATTTCATTTTCACTTGACTTGTGTTATCGACGTGCTATCGACGTGCTTTAATAAAAATCTTTCAGATTTTATCAACTGGGATCTTGTAAGTATTTATCAAGCTTTTTCCAAATTTTGGTATTAATTTTTGATTATTTCAAGCCATAGAATGGACAAATATTTAAAACAAACACCGAGTTATGAACCAAAGCAAATCTTCAAGTAATACCAGGCTGATGACTTCAACAAAGCGCAAATATAATGACGATTATATAGAGTTTGCTTTTATTCTTTTTTAGGTGTGCCGCGGAAAAAAAATTAGATTCAGTGTGCCTCAGAGTAAAAAAGTTTGCAAGACACTGCTCTGTATAAAGATTTTATAAGAAAACTAACGTCTTATTTTAGCACGTGAAATTTCAACACTTTTGAAAATGATTACTACAAAAGGAAAAGTCTTTATTTCTTCTAATTGTCCACGATATAACCTTGAAATTCCCAAATAAATTTTCAATAGAATATTCAAGAGTTATCAAGGATTGCAGTCCCTCAAAAGGTTGAAGTTCGTATCAAAGGTTGAAGATTATCATCGTGAAGCTCCGAGGCAAGTTAAACGTTAACTATCTATGAACCAATTTTGAAGCCCAATCTCACAGCCGATTCGGATCTTTCATTGATACTTGTATATGTTACCGCTAAAGCTCGAAAGCCGTTAATGTGCACATTACCTAGCTAATCTGCAGATTAACTGATTTGCTCCGTTAACGTGCGGAATCAAGAGTTTTCGCATTTTACCTAGGTAATGTGCACATTAACGGCTTCCGTATCGTTAAAGTTCAAAAGTTTGTTTCTCTCATAGTGGTGAATCTCTTGAATATGAATCTTCGTGTCACGTGATTCACTCGTCCGCATTATAAAAAACGCCCCGAATCGGTAAAGTGATTCATTCTTGATAACGAATCACTAAAATGATTCGTTCTCACTTGGCCTGCTCATTTTGGGGGCGTTTTTTATAATTCGGACGACTGATTCATGTTGACAGAGGGATGACCCTGGTTTCAACTCTACTCTCGGACACTAGATAAATAACATTATGTTAATTTAAGCGTACAGAAACGTTCCTGTTGTTCCAGCAAAGATCTTATTTTCACTTTAACGAGTGCCTAGTAGGTAATGTGCAGATTATCCAGGTAATTTGCAGATTACCTAGGTAATTTGAGAAATGAAACAATTTTCCGCACGTTAACGGATCACCCTAGTTAATCTGCACAATACCTAGATAATCTGTAGAATAACTGATTTCTGCACTTTAGCGGTAACATATACGCAAATAATAAAATTATGGCAACTACACTCATATAAAAAAATATTTTATTATTATTTTTGTTCTTAGAAACCACGGAAGCTTCCGAGCAACGCTCATCATTTCAAGTTCATTTAGGCATTTTAATCAACGAAGGGCTACCGTGTTTATCGATGCTTCTTAGTGATTCCGCGTTAAGCAAAGATTATAGTTTTTATGGTCAAAAGTGAAAAAAAAAAACATTTGTTCTGTTTAATAATTTTATTGTGGTGATGAAAAATGATAAATTCTGAATTTTGGGAGTTGGAAGTTGGATACACCTCAATGATTACACCCCATAAAAAAGTTGATGTAAATTATCAGGTTTTCAAAGTAGCTGATTTGAAATTTGGTGTTGGGGGAGGGGAAGACATTCTTAGTGCTTTTAACGTTGGTAAGTATTTTTTTTTATTTATCTGAGAAATATTGTTTCCTGTTGGTCATAAAATCTAATATTTTTATTAAATAAAAATAAGTATGTCATTGCTTGTTCAGAAAATCACTATAAATATACAAAAGAGTGCACGTAATTCGGTTCAGACGCATTTGCTGTATGTGGATGCAGATCACGTTATTTCTTGCCATTAGTTTCACGAAATATTTCAGCATTTTTTAAGCATCTTTTGCGAGATTATGTTGATTAGAATGGTGTGTGTTCAGAATTAGCAAATTCAGAAGCCATCGAAGTTAATATGTCAGGGCAGCACCATTTCATGTGAGAATTAATGGGATTTAAAAATCTATTTTTGATTTCGACAATGAGATAAAATTCATAAATGATTTTAAATTAATAAAATTTTAAATGATAATGTTTGAAATTGTTTTAGAGAGCATATTTAGTCAACATGAAAAAACTATCAATATTTTTTGTAAAGAACGTAATAAAAGGACTGAACACATCTAAGGTTTCTCTTACAAACGAACCTTTACATAGAGACAAGCCCACTGCTTAATGGTCAGATTTAACCGCAATTATCCTGGTTAGCTACTACAAAGTGAATCTCTACAGAATCGCACAAATTGTCAGGTTCCTGCAAATCGCTGAAAATTTATTTACTAATGCCAGAATGCAAACAGCCTCAGCGAATAAGGAAGTAAAGAAAGAAGTAGATTTCATGAGTATTCTTGGAGTCAATCGAAGGTCGTATGTTGAATTAAATTTTTAAACATTCTTAAATGGAAATGATATGGCTAGCTAGTAGAATGGATGACTTCTCAATTTTACCAGTGTGATATTTCGAAGTCAATTTTCAAAGTTTGATAATTTTGCTGTTAACATCATTTTATCCAATTAACTAGTGAGGAAAGAGAACTAAAATTAGAGTTAAATATTCAATGCAGTAACATATGAGTAATGTACATTTAATTCATTTCCGTTTTCCTTCTGAAAAGGTGGAATCCCGCGAGAACCAGAAGCACCAAAAGTGTCAGCGTCAGCGACAGAAGTGGAAGCCAAAGAAGGGGGATCAGCGCTTCTGGAATTGACGGCCACGGGATTTCCAAAACCTAAAGTAACATGGTAAGTTTCTGAAATCACATTTCGTAAATTTTAATTTTTAAGCATTCCAAGCAAAGTGGTAGTCAGCTAATATAAAATAAGAAATGAAGCCAAAAAAAAAAAACTGTATGAATCTCATAAAATTAGAATATAATTTTGTTTTTTGTTAGATGATTTTCTTGTCTTAATTTGAATTAAAAAAGAGGAAGGGAAAATATAATTTCTTGCTGAAACAATTTCAGTATTACTAGAGAACAATAATTCGGCTCTTTGAAAGCGTTCGGGAAGGAATCCTGAATCAGTGAGAGATCTCCCTTATATTTGCGAATCTGTTTAAGTCAAAATTTGCATTTCTTTCTGGTTTATTTTAATGCTTAAGATTCATACAAACATGAAGAAGAGAAGAGTTGCAGCGCTATACCACAAAATTGGTAACATTGGTCCATTTGCAAGATAGATTTAAGATCATATTTAATTACCTTGCCTTAGAATATCACCTTAAATTTTGTGTCAGAATATTTGCTGGGGGTGCCTGAAATGATGTAGAAAATGTTATAGGAACAACATAGTATTGTAAGATTTCGTTTGGAAATTTACAAAATGCATATATACACCATGTATTTAATAGGTTTTGTATTGATGTTTTTAAGTATTATTGTATTAGAATTATTGAAATGTTTTCATCATAAAACTAGGACTACAGTATTGTTCAAATTAGTTGGGACAATAAGAAAATGCATAACAAAGACAAAACTAAAATATTTATTTGTTTAATAATATAGTTAATAGTGAATGTGACCCCCCTTAGCTTTAATTACTTCTTCCACCCTCTCAACCATTGATGCCACTAGCTTTCCACACATCTCCTTCACTTCAGGGTCGTGTTACCACACTTTCATGACACTTTCGATCATTTTGGTTTTCGTCGTGCAATCCATCTTAGATATGCGCGCTTTAATAATGGCCCACAAAATTTCAATGGGGTTTAGATCGGGTGAATTTCCTGGCCACTCCAATACCTTCAGATGTTGCTGGGTAAAGAAACTCTTAGCAAGCTTAGAATTGTGGCATGGAGCCAGATCCTGTTGTAATACCCCATCGCCGTTAGGAAACAGCTTCTGCAGTGTTGGGACCATTTTCGCCTCCAGAACGCCTATGTATGTACTTTTTGCTGTCCATCATTCCTTCAATGGGGTGAAGCGTCTATTAGATTAGTTTAGACTTGCAGCAGAAGGGTACGAACAAGTTTATACTTGCAGCAGTTGAGACTCTGCAGTGGAAGGGACTTAGCATTCCTTCGGTTGTCCCAACTAATTCGCACAGTACTGTAGATGAAATCAAATTTTTAAGAGGTTCGATGACAGCAGATTACACCACATGTAAAAGATGCGAATAAACATGGAAATAAAATATTCTATTACCATTTGTCCTGTATTCTTTATAAAGGCATGAACTCATAAACTCAGCGGATATTTTTCCTTACTAGGTCTAAAGACGGTAAAGAAGTAAAGGCTGGAGATAAGTATGCGATCTTATTGGAAGATGAGGAGACTTATACCATGGCAATTAAAAATGTGAATAAAGATGACAGTGGAAAATATTCTGCATTGGCTAAAAATGAGCTTGGAGAATCAGCTATGTCGTATAACCTAAAAGTGACATGTAAGTGTTGTTATTTATCATAAATTGTGAGAGTCAAAATTGCTTTAAGAATCTATGCTGCTAATTTATATTAAAATATGTATAATTCCCTTAAGTTTTAGAAATATTGTGTAGTGTAAATTGATAAATTAAGTAACATTCACATTGAAATTGTAATAAACTATAATTGCATTTCACAGCACGTTTTTTGAAAGCCGCTTCCTGGATTGGGTTGAGTGAAATTTAAATTACAAATGTAAAAACTGCTAAGCTACTTATAAGTCATCAAATTGGAACTTCTAAGTGGCTCTAACGACTTTCTCGCCAAGGGAAACAAGTTCTTACCATAAAGCCGCCACGGGTTATGGGGGCAGAGGTTGCTCAATTGGTAGTGCGCAACTGAATACGGCTTGGAAAGGTCGCCGTCCATCGAATGGGACGTTAAGCCGTGGCTCCGTGTGCGGGAGAACCATACCCTGTGAATTGAAGAACACGCTGGATGACCTTGACGGGAAGCTACCATCTGTCTCCCAACAGCTGTTCTAGTGGCTCGACTCCAACCTTCTCTGAGCCTTTAGGATTCTTGTGTACCTCTGGGCGGCAAAAAGTGCTTCTCACAGGAAAAACAACACCCCAACTCACTGGTTCTTTCTGGCACCGTAAATATTATTAATATTTCGATAAATATCGTAAACATTTATCATCTTTTAATGCATAAAATCGTTACAAAACGAAATACAAAGCGAAGGATGTATAACAATGAAAGGGTAGCTAACAAACTGAAATTGTTGCCAGAGTGACTTGACACCGAAAAATATTGTTACAGTTTTTTAACAATATTTTTATTTGACAACTATAGTGCTTGAATTCGTAATAAACAAACTGATACTAAATGAACGGATTTAATAACCGAGGCAATTAATTTACATCAATAACGACAATTTTTAGATATTAGTACTTGAAATACCAATAGTCTAATAATGATTCATCAAATACCAAATAATCAATGAATGCAATATTCGAAAACCGAAGCATAAAACAAATCATAAGTACAACGTTAACCAATTATCTTTTTATATTGACTACACAAAATGTGTGCAGGAAATGACATCCCTACAATAACTAAAGATGTTCTCTTTATAAAAACTCTACTAAACGCACATCGACAATCTAAGTTGCACTACACAAAACCAAATCCTTTCTACAACTACTCCAACTCTTCTACTGTATTCCTCTATAATAAACTGTGTTCCATTCTCTACATGACGTAATCCACATTAGGTGCTGTATCTCGTGCATTACGCAATGAACACACTTTTATTGTGGTACGTGCACTTTTGCTTCAAAATGAAAAGTTTCTCTCATATATCGTTTATTATTGCTTGTTCAAATATTATCATCCTTCGTTCAAATCTTCATCGAGACAGGGAAGACAATTTCAATGTATTTTTTTTATCACAGTTTGCTACTCCATTACATTAAAAATTTCAAACTTCTGAAAACTTTCAAAACTTTTTTTCACTTTAATAATTTAAGAATAAATTAAAAATTGCACCTGAAAAATTTAACATTTAAATTTAAAAATTTAACTTTTTGGATTTTGCAGTATAGAACTGGAAACTATTTCGTTTAACTTAAATTCCTAAATTTCACTTAGCTCCTTTTGATCTTTTTAATAGAGTGTGAAACAAAATGAAATCGTGTTTCAGGGATTTCCAAATACATTGGGATGACACTCGGACGTTAAAATTCGCTCTGTACCTCTCCTATATACCCGAAATTTGCTGTTTTTTCACAATTTATAGCCAGAGAATATGCGTTTTTGTTAGCGTAAACAACAGAACGCGCATATTTGGGCAGCAGATGAATAAATAGTTCAAAAATGTTAAGAGTGGCAAAATAGGAAGTTAATGCAATGCACTCTAAGCTCAAGTTGCGTGGTTAAAGGCTCCTGGATAGGTACGGAATCCAGGATTCTCTGGTTATCAGTAGAGGTGGGGGGGGGGGCGTATACACAGCCAGTGGTTTCCAACATTCTATAACGAAATTCGCAACTTACAAAGATATGATCTGATCCCCCTTCGGTATCATTTACCCCCCCCTCCCCCCTAATGCGTGTGCAGGGGTAAGGAATGACAATTATTGAGACAAGGCGGGAAGACAAAGCAACTAAAATGCACGTAACAATATTGCTTGCTAGCTATCAAGACCGAACAGCTAGTATTTGTGACGTTGAACGTGTAGGAGATGCAAACACTAAAGAAAGTTATTCATTGAACGGAACTATCTTTTAGCTGCAAGGGCTGTATTTTTGAAAACAATGCACAAAATTAAACATTTGATTACTGACATTTTGAGAATTTTAATCAGTTTATATTTTGTCATAAAACTTTCGTAGAAAATATTTCCTTCCCTTTAACGAATCAGTCAAACTTCTAGAAGCGTCACACTCTATACTTTGGAAACCACTGCATTAAGCGATTGATAACATATGATGGCAATTATTGCTAGACTACTCATGTTGTCAAGAGTTCGGATATACGTTCGTAAGCACTTGTAGGTGTTCTTTGCGCTCTTTAGTCTCTAGATTTGAAGGTATTGCAATTACGAATTCAGTTGTGTGCAGTGTCGTAACTAGGTTTGTAAAGGCCAGGATGCAATTTAGTTCAAGGATGTCTCCCTTCACCCCCACTCAACTCCTCAACTCGATTGGGGCGGGGGTGGCTCAGTCGGTAGTGCGCCAGGCTCGTAATCTGTAGTTCTCAGGTTCGAATCCCAGCTGGGTTAGCTTTGAGATTTATCTCCGCAAAATTCCCCGCCCTGCTCACGGACAGTAGGGTGACACCGATGGGCTTGGAAAGGCCGCCGTCCGTCGGATGGGACGTTAAGCAGTATCCCCGTTTGCGGTAGAGCCATACCCTGTGCACGTTAAAGAACACGCAGGATGGCCTTGATGGGAGGCTATCATCTGTCTCCCAACAGCTGTTCCAGTGGGTCCCCTCTCCCAACCTTCTCTGAGTCTTCGGGGTCTTTGTGACCTGACCATTTAGCCTATGGTGTGCAAAAAAGTGCGGCTCAAAGGTAAAACAACCCAACCTCAACTCGATTGCATTTGAAAAAGGGCCTCTTCAAATCTGGGCCAGCGGTATTTTTTGGCTCTATGTTGATAACATTCTTATGATGATATTGACTGAAATTAATTTAAAGATACACTTTATTATTTAAGAAAAATAAACAGGTATGGATTACAGAAAACGTATTATTAATAACTAGAATAATGCATATGGCTTCTGGTGCATATGGTAATCTCGTTTTCAAAGAGAATGAAGTTTTTTTTCTTTTAGCTACCTTTTTCCTCTTTAAATGTTTTAATTCGAGGTAATGGTTGCTGGGGGTAAATGCGAGTACTAATATTTTATTAGTAATTATGCAACACAAAAATTATTTGTCATTTTTTTTTTAATTTAAAAAGTTTCTTTTCTCAGACCCTTCTGAGAAAAGGAGGCAGATTATTTCTGTCAGCGTAAACATTTCTTGCATGAATACATCATTTGCAATATTCTTTAAAATTTTTGTAATTTTTAATTTTTTTCCAATGTTAAAAATAAATACCCCCTCACTTGCCACAGAGGTCTGATAGGAGCCTGTCAGTTTATATGCCATAGTAGAAGGTCTGTGAGGTTGGCAAGACCTCAGCATAAAAATAACACAAACGGCCATTACCTGGGGCTCGAACCCAGGTTCCTTAGATCAGTAGCCAAGCACGCTAACCACTGGGCCATGGGACGGCTTTCCAATGTTAGAGGATGCAATTATAGCTTTTGGGAAATTCGAAAAGTGCAAATCGTATATTTTATCAATTCCTATCCAATACAAAAAGAATTTTTCATCTTTAAAAACAAACGATTTTTTCTTTAAAAAAATTGCATTTTTTCATCCCCCCTGGGTCTAAGGGTCAACCCATTGTTGTCTACGGGAACTTCGTGACCTTTACATTCCACCACCAGCATTTAAAATTTCTTGCATAAATACATCGTTTGCAATATTCGTTTGAAATTTGGAATTTTCAAAAATTTCCACCGTTAGAGGGCGTAATAATAGTTATAGGAAGGTTCCGAAAGTGCGAATCGTAATATTTCGTCGATACCTATCCAGTACAAAAAGAACTTTTAATTTATTTCTACAAGTGGAAAGGTTTATACACATTCCAGAAAGTTTTTATGGATATAATGCGGTATGCAGTTGATATAATACAGTATGCAGTTGATATAATACAGTATGCAGTTGATATAATACAGTATGCAGTTGATATAATACAGTATGCAGTTGATATAACACAGTATGCAGTTGATATAACACAGTATGCAGTTGATATAACACAGTATGCAGTTGATATAATACAGTATGCAGTTGATATAACACAGTATGCAGTTGATATAACACAGTATGCAGTTGATATAACACAGTATGCAGTTGATATAACACAGTATGCAGTTGATATAACACAGTATGCAGTTGATATAACACAGTATGCAGTTGATATAACACAGTAAGCAGTTGATATAACACAGTATGCAGTTGATATAACACAGTATGCAGTTGATATAACACAGTATGCAGTTGATATAACACAGTATGCAGTTGATATAACACAGTATGCAGTTGATATAACACAGTATGCAGTTGATATAACACAGTATGCAGTTGATATAATACAGTATGCAGTTGATATAACACAGTATGCAGTTGATATAACACAGTATGCAGTTGATATAACACAGTATGCAGTTGATATAACACAGTATGCAGTTGATATAACACAGTATGCAGTTGATATAACACAGTATGCAGTTGATATAACACAGTATGCAGTTGATATAATACATGCAGTAAATATATGTTTCTAATTCACGCTTATTTAGCCGTGTTCCAGTCAGGTAACGTATATCTGATTCTACCAGAAATATTCCATTGCAACCAATCTTATATCCGTAATGAAAATTTTCTGGTGCATCCAGAATTCTGCTCCATCGGGTTCGTTTAAAGGGCACTCAATTTTACAATTTGCTACAACAAAAAAGACTAGTCTTAAAAATTAAAGGAGTGTAAAGCAAAAGTGTACATAACTCAAAATGGTTTTCAGCAAATGCAATTAAATGTCGTATGGAAAAGTATTGTGACATTGCTGGTAACTGAAAAATGGGGGTAATGACGAACTCGTGTAATATACATGAAAATTGTATTTGAGAGTATCAGCTTCCATAATGAAGGTGCTAGAATTGGTGGAAAGGAGATACTAATCTAGGTAATTGGATAATATAGCTTATAGCTTTGGCATCTGTATACCTCACACAACGCATTCCAGTATTTTTGAAAAGCTGTTGTTGAGGCTTTGTGGCAATAAAGCCTACTCCTCCATAGAGTGTACTGGGAAAGATTTGGCGTCCTACAATTCGCCTCCCCTACGTGCTCAATGGCATTCAGGCTGGTCATCCCATCCTGCTGTGATCGTATCATCATGTTGAAGGAAATCGCGGCTACATGATCCCTAGCAGGAGAGGCATTCAGTCCTGATTTGATCATAAAGACGAAATCAGGGCTCAGAGCATCACTGAGAAGCCTCACATGAGGGTGAAATAATCTCGTCTCTGTATCGCTGAGCAGTCAAAGGTGCCTCCCTGAAAGATGTGGAATTTTGTGTACCTGGTCATTTTGATGACATTCCAAATCATCACATTGTCATCTTCAAAATGGACCAATTCTACGATGTTGCAGCGGTTGGGGTGAGTTCCTTGTTTTCTCCAGAAGAACGCACGTCGATTACTATGTTTAGACTGAATCTGGACTCATCTGCGAAGAGCATAATTCCTCACTGAACTGGGATTCAAAGATGATGATATTTATACCAGGTTAAGCGAGTTCTGTCAAAGGGGGGGGGGGGGCTCAGTCGGTAGCGCGCCAGGCTCGTAATCTGTAGTTCCCAGGTTCGAGTCCCAGCTGGGTCAGCGTTGAGATTTATCTCCGCAAAATTCCCCGCCCTGCCCACGGTCAGTAGGGGACACCGATGGGCTTGGAAAAGTCGCCGTCCGTCGGATAGGACGTTAAGCCGTGGACCCATGTGCGGGAGAGCCATACCCTGTGCACGTTAAAGAACACGCTGGATGGCCTTGACGGGAGGCTACCATCTGTCTCCCAACAGCTGTTCCAGTGGATCCCCTCCCCAACCTTCTCTGAGCCTTCGGGGTCTATGTGACCTGGCCATTTAGCCCATGGTGTGCAAAAAAGTGCCGCTCTGAGGTAAAACAACCCAACCCAACCCTGTTGAAGGGAGTGAGAGGGACAAAAATAATCGACCTTTGTCCATACAGATTTCGTTTATGCTGCTCCTGTACATAAGTATAATTTAAAACTGTCATCCTTGTGGCCGTTGGCAGCTCGTGAGATGCTTAGCTATCATTTACGTATCCGTTTTGCTTCTGAAGATAGCTGTTTCTTGAGCAGTTATTCCCGAAGCGACCTTGTCTTGGTCTAGGATTAACCTCTTTTGTTTCTTGAAATTATCACCAAAATCCTGGAATTTCATTTTCACTCTTAACATGCAATTTTACCGAGCGCGTGAGAATCGCTTTTTTTGAGTCAGTAAAAGAAGGAGCAATCACAACGGTTGTTTTGAAATTCGTATATTTGTTTCATTATTAATGATGTTTATATTGTTAAGAAATTTTAACAGTTGAGTTTATAATTTTTTCACTTTGTTTTTCAACAATCTGATAGGATATTAACAACATTGTTCAAATAATGTCCGAGAAACTGGTGCAAACCGGCTACCACTGCCCGTAATAGTGATTAAAGTAGCTTTTAGCGAACATAGCACCTCTATAATAAATGTATCCTAAGCTGTCCGATCAAAGTGTGATGCTCCATCGGACGTTCATAATTCTTGAAAGTCATCCACTGGGAGCAGAATATTGATAGACGAACTCATTAAGAATTGGCTATGAGATTGACCCCGCTAGACTGGAACTTTGCTGCTGTTCATTAAATCTTTATTTCTACACGATAATTTTTAACTTAGATAACATCATACACAGAGAATAGATCCAATGAAATAAAACTGTAATGAGGAAAGCAAAAATGTAGAACTTCAAAAGGTAGAATTATATGTGTATGTACAATCGCTCAAAAAAGTATCCGAACACTAGAGTTGATTACAGAATTCAGAAAAAATATCTGGCAAGAACCTTCGTGTCACGTAACACGAAGGTTGCCAGATCACTAATTTATAAAAAATCCTTGCCAGATATTTTTTTTTGAATTCTGTAATCAACTCTAGTGTTCGGATACTTTTTTGAGCGACTGTACTATTATATCGAAGGAATATTTTAGAAGGCGAGAAAAATATACAGGTAACCCCGTATAGCGTGGCAGATGCGTTCCCGCGATACCCGCGTTAAAGGGTTCTTTATTTGTTTGTTTTTTGCATATCATATTGATTTTTTTTAAATTTTTTTTGTACTATTTCTTTATAATATGATGGATGTTTTATTTTATTTGAAAAATGCGTTCACAGTTTTCATTAAAAAATTGTATAAATAATTGTATAAATGTGTGCACATATGATAGATTAATTTATCAATTTATTTCTTAAGAAAATAATCTAGCATGGTTTACTTTGCTTGTCTCAATTAACTGGTGACAACCTTGTCTTGGCAATGATTATTCACTCGTGAAAAATCATTGCCATGCTATTCCAACAGATCCATGCATTTAATGTACAGCTTGGCTACTTGATCTAAGGGACCTGGGTTAGAGCCCCGGGTAAGGCATGGATGTAAGTGTCGTTTTTCTGCTGAGGTCCTGCCATCCTCTCAGACCTTCTACTGTGGCATATAAACTGACAGGCTCCTGTCAGACCTCTGTGGCAAGCAGCTGCTTGAGGAGGTATTTTTTTTAAAGGGCTTCTTCCTCTAAAACTTTAATTGTCAACACTCTTTCTGGCTCATATTCCTGTTTTTCTTCAAAAGCAGCGTTAAATTCTTAATCCTGAAGTTCATCGTTACTGAGTGGCTCACTGTGGGAGTTTAATAACCCTCTCATATCATCCAAAGTAATTAATGATTTAAAAAATTTTCAAAGCCGTTTTATTAACAAAAAGGAAACGAAACTACGTTATAGCGAATCTGCGTTAAACCGGGGGGGGGGGGGGTTACCACTATATGAGATTATATAAACGAATCATGTGAAAGCAATATAGCAGACTTCACTGTAATTTAACAACGGATGTAAATAAGAAAATTTTGCTTGTTAGAATTTCACTCGATTTTTAGATGCAAAATGACCATTTTAATTTTAATTGACAGGCCCTCCAAAATTTGCAAAGCAGATGAAAGACACATCAGTTATGATTGACGAAACAATAAAATTTGAAGTTGAAGTGGAAGGCACGCCAGAGCCTACAATTACATGGTAAGAAACATTACTATATTTTATTGCACTTAAAACTATAAAGCATATGCTTTTTTTTATTTTTTTTTAATTTAAAATGATATTATATGAAAGCAGAAGGAGCTACAAATGGAATACCCATCTAAAATTCAAGTGTCTGTTTTGTTTTCTAAAAAGAGATTTCTTTGCAGAAATGATAAAAATATTTTAGCATTACATTTTTTTAGAAAAGGAAAATGAACTGATCTCACGTAACTAAGGTTGCCGTGGTAACAGAGTTCTCTACCTAAATCGTCAAGAGGGTATCTTGGGAAGGGAGTGAGAGCTCAGAAGAATAGCTCAAACATCGATGATTTTTCAGAAATTTAAATGGTGTTTTGATTTACAGCTAACACACCAATTATTCATCGTCTCTCAATAACACACAACACGAAAGGAATAAAAAAAAGATTATAACTTGTGTTACATATATAAATAGCCGTATCAGAATAATATGACCACCTACCTAATAATGGGAATAACCACCCTTGGACTGGATGACAGCGGCGAAACGGCGTGGCATGGACGCAATGAGGCCCTGGAAGATTGCCAGAGGCACACGTGCCCATTCGGACTCCAGCAGAGCACGGAGGTTCCGGAGATGACGTGGTTGTGGGTCCGCACGACGAACCTGTCGATCCAAATGGTCCCACAAGTGCTCTATGGAATTGAGGTCGGGCGATTTCGCCGGCCAAGGGAGAACGGAGACATCTCTGTCGCGTTCCCGGAACCAGTCACTCCCACTTTAGTCACATGTGACCACTTTAGCGATATATAGGGCACATTGTCCTGTTGGTAGACACCATCACCACCAGAGTAAACGTCCAACATGAAGGGATGCATGTGATCAGTGAGGATGGACAACGAATAAGATTCGCGACAACCCCGGTGTACCACAGTACTGTGACTGCATATCACCTTGAGGGATTGCCACTGAAACCACTATAAACTAAAAAGGCTCATATCAATTTAGCTTGCCTTATCAATTGCCTACATACAGCGGGAGAAGACCTTATGTGAAGAGAGAAGCACTACTTGGGTTTTATTAGTCTGCTTGAAGGTATAATCATTGAGGTGCAGTGAGAGTGGGATCCTTTAAAATTTTGAGTGCTGCCTAGGAATATGCCTAACACTAACTGAATTTAGCCAAAAACATGCCATGCCAATATATAAATAAAAAGATCTTAGTCTTTTGAATTTTGAGCCAAAAAATAAAAAGAGGTCCTAGCTTTTAGAGTCCTCTGCAGTAGAGGCTCTTAGGTACTTTCGTCGAAAGCCACACCTCGAGGGACTCCAAACCTCTCGGCATGACCCCAACTTCGTCCTCTCCATCGAACCGGGCACCCACAGCCCGCTCGCCGTCTTGGCCTATACCGTGCCGAGGCCGCTTCGGGGACACCTGGCCAGTAATCCCGACAAACCCGGCTGGCGGCCCTCCCACAACCCCGACAAAGCTTTCAGCCTACCGGGCTCACAACACTGCAGCACCCGGACCCCACTTCGCAGAGGAACCCAAGTTCCTCCACTGCAAAAGCCATAAGGTCCAAATCTCATTCATGTGGGACTCTTAGTTTGGCTGTTCCATCGATAAGCCCGCTGGCCAGAGGTGGCCAACCTAGGCCGCGAGCCTCCAACTTCTACCTCTCCATTGTTCACGGGCCGAAGCACCCGCTGAACTTCCATCCACCTCGATATCACAGAGACCGCTTCAGAGAGCCCACGGACGAGTGTACGAAGAGGTGCACAGCTCAGTCCGCAGTACTCCCTGACGGGCCTGCAGAAGACGGAACCCCCTCAAGCCCCATCCGAGGCCCTTGTACGGCCCCTCAACCAAGGCTGCAACCCCCAGCTTCGCTGGGGGACAAGTGAATAAGATGACTGGACCGGCCCACCCAAGCGGTCCGCCAACCTTCAACAGGCCCCCCTCCACCGGGGCTGCCAGACTCAGAACCCAAGGGCGCCAGCGATCCGAGCCCAACTTCTCAGAGGCACCGTAGCCCCCCCCCCCCCTCGTCAAGGAGGTCCCACTCCGGGGGGGAGCGAGGATGGACAGCTAGCCATTGGCTTTCAGGGACCCATCCAGTGATACCAGCGGTCCCAGGAAAGTCCCAGGAAAACATCCCCCAGACATGCATACTGCCAGCCTGTACTTGACCGACAAGCGTGTCCAGGTGTTGGTTCTTGTGTGTCTGACACCATATCCACCACCGCTCGTCACTTCCACCACCATCACCACTAAATCGTCAAGAGAGTCGGCGTCGACTCTGCAGTATATATGGGGGCCTTCACGCAACGTCAACTCTGGAGACACATGAATAACAGTATTTGCTCTACTGTTATTGGGGACACGTACCTGGGTGCCCCAGCGTTCATTTGAGTGGTCAATTGCTGCACTGTTGCGCGTTGCAGGCGACGTTCTCCTCTGGGGTCGATGGCCTTGGGAGCGCCACAGTTATGACGTCTGGAGGTGCTCAGTGTGCCAGCGTCCATTCTTGGTACACCCTTACCACAGCACCTCGCGAACAGCCCACTAAGTCTGCTGTTTCCGATATGCTTCCACCCTTGGCGCGGTAGCCGATCATTCCTTTTTGAAGGTCCATCAAATCAATATCTCTGCCCATTGTGCTCGCGTTACGTACTATGGCTCATCCGTCCTGGCCAGCCGCTTATATCTCCGTGTGGTCGATCTAGTCATGTGCACTCTGTGACGCGCCTGGGCGGGTACAGTGTGATTTCGCGGATGGTCATATTATTCTGATACGACTATGTAATCCTCAAGCTCATTTGGACTACATTGGTCTAAGTCAGCGTCTCGCAAACTGTGTGCCGCGGCACAGTAGTGTGCCGCGAGAGATTTTCAAATTGACACTAGATATTCCAAAGATTTCATTTTGACTTGACTTGTGTTATCGACGTGCTTTAATAAAAATCTTTCAGATTTTATCAATTGGGATCTTGTAAGTATTTATCAAGCTTTTACCAAATTTCGGTATTAATTTTGGTTATTTCAAGCCATAGAATGGACAAATATTTAAAACAAACACCGAGTTATGATTAATTATATTTATTATTATATTTATTTTAAATAAAATGCATTTAACGAAACTTCAATTTTCCTCTTTTTACGTAACCATCAAAAATTCTTTTTTAGGTGTGCCGTGGAGAAAAAAATTAGATTCAGTGTGCCGAGGAAAAAAAATTTAGATTCAGTGTGCCGCAGAGTAAAAAAGTTTGCGAGACACTGGTCTAAGTAAACTGCGCAATTTAATTTTCTGAACTCATCGATCCTAAGCAACAACTGCAAATTTGTTTATTTCAAGCCAATTGCAATAAGTCCTGTATGATATGGTTCTCCCAACGCCTTCATTCTAAGCTTTTCCGTTTTCCCTTTTCCCAAAAGAATTTGGGGGAATTGGTGATCCAGGTCAATTGTACAGACTGCTATTTCACAATTTTTTTTAATTCACTATCACACAGCTAATGTCAGCTGATTGAAGTCTTAACACATTGGCGTCAAAAAACTTGAAACAAAAATGTGCTAGAAGGGAAAAACATAAATTCCCGTCTCGAAAATGGATCGAGACGGGAATTTATGTTTCAATCCAATAAACGAATCTATTTACTTATGTAGAAGACAATTGCAGTGATATTTTGTCCACACTTTCATTGTAAAAATCAGAATTGTCATGTGATATTAATATGAAATACAATATTTTAAATTAAAAACGTCCATATAAGCTTTACTATGGATGTCCCGATAATATTGATTTGATAATGCCCATATACAAAAGTAGTGCAGGGTCCCTACGAGCCTCAGGTTCAATACACTGCGCACAACCGACCGCAATTCTTCCCTGCAAAGATTATTACATAAAGAATAAGCTTTGAAAATAAACATGCTGTTTAATTTCTGAATACTTTTTAGAAATAAATACGAGAGTAATATCTGCTCAAAGTATATTAAATGCCTTATTTTTGTTTTTTTCCAAAGGTGCAAAGATGGTCAGACACTTTCCGAAGGAGGCAGAATTAAGATGGTAAAAGAAGGAAACATCAGACGACTTGTTATCGAAAAAGCTAGAACAGAAGATTCAGGGAATTATTCCTGCACCATCACAAACAGCAGCGGAACTCAAGCGGGATTTGGCGCCTTGCTGGTCAATTGTAAGTTTAAAAAATAAATTATAATTGTTTGTTTTTTGCAATAACTACAAAAAATTTTCAATTAGAATTTTTTGACAAAGCAAACAACATAACTGAAAATTTCTAATTTTCCTATATTACCATCCTCATCAACAACTCTAGTGAAAGAATTAATCTCGCAAAAATTATTTGCCTAAAGGAGCAAATCAGTAGCATAATAAAAGTCAGATATTTTTAGATATGTAGACTGCGAGCTGTAATAATTTCACTGTCAAATTTGGAAGATTTGTTTAACTAAATCCATTTTATGTAAAAATTGCATTTACATTGCCTCACCAAAATATTAGCCGACTTTCCATGTTATGTCAATGGGAATCTAATTTCGAAGCTTTATAACTTATAAAATATGCATTTGATGTAAATATGGGATAGAAGTCAAATTAAAGACCATAATAAAATCTGTTTAAATCTCGATTTTCAACAATATTCGTTACCTTACTTAAAGAGTTATGAAAACTGGAATATTTAATAATAAATTATCTTGTTCTATAAAAATCATTCATAATTGTCTAATACTGAAATAATCATTACACAAACTTTAAAATGTATGCTTATTTTATTAAATGGTTTGAAACAATTCTTATTATTTAAGTTTTAATTAATTTCTGAGATAAAGTCTTACGACGCATTATTTTTGTGAAATGTTCTAGCTTCCATAACACTTTAAATAATGAACGAATACTATTGAAAATAGAGATTTAAGCATATTCGATTAGGATTTATAGCACCAATCACATTTTTTCGTTCAATGCATATTTTAGAGGTTATAGAGCTTTAAAGTTAGATTCCCATCGATATAACACGGAAAATATTTAATATTTTGGTAGGGCATGTGTATAATAAATATATTTGTATGTTTTTTTATTCCGTAAGTTTAATAAGCTATGTTAAATGATGATTAATCCGTAACTGTTAAGTGGGTTTTTTTTTAACTGGTGAGGTGGGGTAAGTATGACCTCAGGTTTGTTTTGCGTATGTGAGGTACAATCAAAATTGCTACACGCCATAATCGTAGGTGAGTGTCAAAGATCAGTTTCTTTCCCGCACTACGAGCTTGAGCCACCAATGCTGGTAGGAAATTCACACATCACTTTCATGATGACCCTTTCAAGAAATAGAAAATTTAATCTGCCTGAGACACATATCTTCAGTTTAGGTCGGAGATTCCCCTAGAATAAAAAGTTCGGACTTAATCTAGCTTTTTCCATTGCATGTTAACTACCATAAACAGACTACAAAGTTTTATGTAAAGTTATATTTTATTTTGAATTCATGTAAAATATTTTGGTTACAAAAATTAATTTTTTTTGTTAATTTTTATTATTTATTTATTCGTTTTATTTTGAATTCATGTCAAATATTTTCGCATACAAAGTATGATCTTAATAATAAATATTGCATTAATAATCATTAGTAGTACTAACGTAGTTAACAAATTGGTTTCTAATCTTTTTAGGTTCCTAACATTTTTTATTAAAATGATCTAAAAATTAACAAACGTCCACTGACCTATATTGTAGAATTTTAAACAAAAAGCAGAAGATCTGAAAAATCAAGAAACAAATCTGAACGTACTTGAATTATTGGGTTGGGTTGTTTTACCTCTGAGCGGCACTTTTTTGCACCCCATGGGCTAAATGCCAGGTCACATGGACCCCGAAGGCTCAGAGAAGGCTGGGGGAGGGAACCCACTGGAACAGCTGTTGGGAGACAGATGGTAGCCTCCCGTCAAGGCCATCCAGCGTGTTCTTTAACGTGCACAGGGTATGGCTCTCCCGCACACGAAGCCACGGCTTAACGTCCCATCCGATGGACGGCGGCCTTTCCAAGCCCATCGGTGTCCCCTACTGACCGTGGGCAGAGCGGGGAATTTTGCGGAGATAAATCTCAACGCTGACCCAGCTGGGACTCGAACCTGGGAACTACAGATTACGAGTCTGGCGCGTTACCGACTGAGCCACCCCCGCCCCTCTTGAATTATTGACTCTGTAAACAATTCAATCTATACCTTAAGGCTGAAAACCACTGAGTTAATAATAACAAGTTAGTAACATGCAGTAAGAACAAATAGGAATGTGCTTGTTATAAAATAACTTGTCTTCACTACCCCTTTAGAACTGCTTGAATTAATGCAACATGTATTCAGTGAATTTAGTACACTCAAAACATTTCGTATAAAGATGAACTTTTTGGATACAAAGAACTACGTAATTTATCTTTTAAAAGTATCATATGTATATCATTAACAACAAAAACATCATTTCATATAATCGTTTCGACTTTTTTCTTCAACTTACAGCACCACCAAAGTTCATAGAAGGACTAAAGGACACAAGCACAGCACAGGATCAAGATGCAACGTTCACAGTGAAGGTTTCCGGTCAACCGAAACCGTCTCTCAAGTGGTAAGAATTATTTTAATCGTTGTGCTTATTTCATTAATACGAAACAAAATGCTACTGCTGAGACTTGACTCAAGTGAATGCGTGTTTTGCACCAAAAACGAGCATTATTCGCTCGTTTTGGGTGCAAAACACCAAAAACAACAATGGAAAATGAAATTTTAATTAAAACTCTTGAATGATTATTCAAAAAAAAAAGACTTTCATGTCTGACATTCACCTGTTTAAAAGCAACAACTGATTAGGAAAGGGGGATGAACTGGCTCGGAGTTCAAAGCTATGAGGTGGGGGGGGAGCTTGAAGGTTCGGATCAAGAGAAATACAGGTATTTTTTTTATAAAATAGTTATTATTTACTATTTACGCATGCTCATATCAGTGTATTAGTTTAATTGTTTGGAAACACGATGAACTGTCAAATACGTTTAGCGTAGTATCAATGAGGGAAAATCTGTGATTTACTCAGATAAGGAAAAGAGGAGTGGGGGATTTCAGCTAGGCAAAGCCCTATTCCAAGAAATCCTTAATTCCATCCATTAATTCCATCACTTTCTTTCAAAAAATAATAGGTTCACAAAATGTATACAAACTGTAAATTTCTTTTCTAGGCCGAAATTGGTTTGTTATTTATAGGTGGTTTAAAGGAAATTTCAATCAACCTCCTTACCAGTAAATTACATAGCAATATTTTGCTTGTGAGGTTTGCATCAGATTATGTGCGTGCGGCACCTAATCTGATGCTCCAAGTACGAGTTCCTACTTTAGCTGCGCTTTCTCTGATAATCTCTGCTTTCCCTCAATCAGAAACGGGTCACCGATGGACTTGTGAAGGCCGTCGACGTTGGATGGAGCATTAAGTTGTGTCTCCTTGTGTAGAAGAGCGATACCCTATTACACGTTAAAGAATACTCTGGATCTCCTTAAAACCTTCCATCATCTGTCTCCTAACAGCTGTGTGTTGTTGAATAACATCAGCAAGTTGTCATTTCTCATTAGATAACAGTCTGGATTGTGTTATCAAAATGATTTATTTAGATTTATTGAATATTTATTTTGCATATTAATATCTCGATGCCCCATACCATACAGAAGCCATATCTGAACGCCGTACTAAGCCTCAATGATGTACCTAATCACTTCACTGGGCTGTGCTACGATGAACATAAATAAATGTGAATACACAACATCACTTTTTAGGGGGATGGGTAATCTGCAGTTCCCAGGTTCGAGAGGGACAGGGATCATTAGTCGATATCTCGCCAGGCTCGTAATCTGCAGTTCCCAGGTTTGAGTCCCAACTGAGCCAGCGTTGAGATTTATCACCGCAAAACTCCCTGACCTGCCTCGCTCAGAAAGGAGATGCAGATGGGCTCGGAAAGGCCGCCGTCCATCGGATGGAACGTTAAGCCGTGGCACCTTATGTGAGAGACTTATGGAGAGTTAAGCCGTGGCACTCTTACCCTATCTACGTTCAAAAACACCCTGGATGTTCCATTTGTCTCTTAACAGCTGTCCATTGGGTCCCCTCCCCTAATCTTCTCTGAGCCATGGGGTCCTTGTGACTGGCCATTTAATACATTGTGGGCAAAAAAAAGTGCCGCTTAGAGATAAAACAATCCAACAGTGCCAACGTTGGGATTCACCTCTGCTAACTCTCACCCTTGGTGAGAAAGAGGACGCCGATAGGCTTGTAAAGGCCGACTCTGAAAGCAGGAGAGCCGTAACTTGTGCATGTTAAATAACACGCTAGATGGCTTTAACGGTAGGCTGCCTCTGTCTGCTAATAGCTGACCAATGGTCTCTTTCTGAACCACGGGGATCCGTGTGACTTGGTCATTTCACTTATTTTGTGCAAAAAAAAAACACCTCTCAGTGGTAAAAGAACCTAACACAATCTATCAGTTTTTAATGTTTTGAAATGTGTGAGACTTTGAAATCCTTTCAACATAATTTGCAGAACCCTTAGAAGGCTTACATCTTCTTTTACATTAGCCGATCTTCTACATCTGGATATGGATGGATCTTCTACATCCATCGAGAGACGGATCTAGGGAGGGGGCACAAGGGGTCCATGGCCTCACATTTCAGAATGCTGAAAATGACAAAAAATAGAGGCAAAAATTATGAAACTTATTTATATTTCATTCATTTTTCTAGAAAATTTTAAAACCTGTAAAACGGAGGGGGAAATGATGTTATACTGTGCAGGACATCAAGTGTTCCCCTCCCCTTTTACATTCTTTTGGCTCGATCGTGTTTCTTGGCCCTCCTCCCCCCCCCCTCGATTTTTTTCATAGATACAGCCTTGCATCCTTCCGTTGGTTCAATGACTGAAAAAATTCAGATCAAATTATCTGCAGCAGATTCAGTTCCTCCAGTATTCTCATTAACTCATAAATTCTATAAGATATAGAGATATAGCAAATGGTTTCAAATTATCATAATTCCGTCATTAATTACTAATATTCGTCCGAAATATTTTCCCGAATGCATAATTTTCCTCTCTAAACAAAATATACCATTGCATTCGTTTGTCTGGAATTAATGGTATGGGATGGATAATCTCTTGAATGATTTAAATTCAAACCTTCTGGAGTTTAGTGCTTCATATGACATGGTTTTATGTAAATAATTTGTTTCAATAGTAAATCAATAAGTTTAGTGTCCAAAAATGATTAATCACTTTGCAGTTTCTTAAAAAAAGGCGGCATTATTGGAGAACACAGACAAAAGACAATATCTCTGATTGATCCTTACAACTAAATAAACGCATCAATGTGGTGGAAAAACATTTCTCAAAGTTAATGCCGCATCGAGAAGGGAATGAATCATTTAAGATTTAAAAAATAAAAAAAAGCACTGCAAGTTAAATTTCCTGTCATTCCATCTAAACAGCAGTGCACCAAGAAAGATGCATCTCCCAGGATAGGGATATTCTTAACAGCTTACTTAAAGGTTTAAAAAAGAAACAAATGTAAAACTGAAGAAATTATTTACTTCTTTTTTTTAAAAAAAATTTTTTGTTTCCAGAAAATGTCTCATTTGCTTCTTATGTTAAGTTGCTACCATTGCGTAATCCAGCAGAAAATTTTTGGCTCATGTTGGAGGCTAATTTCATTGATCGTTGTGTTGTCAATTATTACTCAATAAATTCAATTAAAATATCTATACCTACCTTTTTTTTATAGAAATCATCAAATAAAACTAAATTAATTCTCTGAATGTACGAAAATAAGATCTTTGTTTTTTCAGCCAATCTCCATCTCATGGGTGAGAGATCATTTCATTCCAAATATCATAAAATACGTGTCTAATATAGACTAATTAAATTTTAGATCATTTTGAATGAGAGATATTCGTCAGTTTTTGTTCACAAAATCTCTTTGTTTTTCTTGCATTTTAGGACCAAAGACGGATCCCAACTAACTATCGATGGCAGTCACGTGTTACAAAAGGATGAAGGCTCAGACACTTTTACTTTAATTATTAAGAAAACCACTCAGAAGGACATTGGCAAATATAGTTGCGAAATAAGCAACCAGCACGGTCAGGATTCATCCAGCGGAAAACTCACAGTCAAAGGTACTACTTGTTTATATTAAAATTTTTTAGATTATTTTTTCATGAAATTGATCATGCTCATATATTATGCGTGCAAATATCATTGTATATAAATCCCATCCGTTGGAATTGGAGAATTTGCAACTATTAGGATCCATATTTCTGCCAACATTGGCGGGAAAACCTGCGACACCCTTTCGCTATATATAATCAGATGGAGGTGGTTCTGAAATCAAAACACGTGATATATAATTATGATAAAAAATATCCCCTCAAGCAGCTGCTTGCCACAGAGGTCTGACAGGAGCCTGTCATTTAATACGCCATAGTAGGTCAGTGAGGATGGCGGAACTTTAGCAGAAAAGGAACACAAACATCCATGCCTTGCCAAGGGCTCGAACTCGGGTCCCTTTGATCAGTAAGCCAAGCATGCTAACCACTCGGCCACGAGACGGCATAATTACGAAGCCCTTCATCAGTCAAAACTGGTCTTTGAGTTAAGATCATGACTATTTACCAAAAATATTAATGTTTGGGCAGAAAGGTCCAATTAAAGATTTTTTTTTTTGCAATTCTATCTTTAGATCAGGCCTGACCGCTGTTCATTGCAAAAGAACTTGCCGCTCATAAAACAAATCATCACTATACTGAATCTGGCTCATTTGCTCCAATTTTTTTAAAGAAATATTTTCAGGTGCATAACTAAATCATTTTGCCAATTAATAGTTCTCAATAGAATGTACATTTGTGTTTTTAATCAAAATATTTTCGCGATTCTTTAAAAGTATATTTTTTTCCCGAATTCATTACTCATTAAATTTTTTTGCTGCGCCTCTTTAAAATTAAAGAGTTTTTTTCTCTAGTAGCAGCTCTTTGCTAAATTGAGTTTGCCAGACCTGCTTTAGACAATCCAATCCAATTCACAGATCTTATGACGCAACAATTGCTTCGGGGGCGGGGGTGGCTCAGTCGGTAGGGCGCCAGGCTCGTAATCTGTAGTTCCCAGGTTCGAGTCCCAGCTGGGTCAGCGTTGAAATTTATCTCCGCAAAATTCCCCGCCCTGCCCACGGTCAGTAGGGGACACCGATGGGCTTGGAAATCCGTCGGCCGTCCGTCGGATGGGACGTTAATCCGTGGCCCCGTGTGCGGGAGAGCCATACCCTGTGCACGTTAAAGAACACGCTGGATGGCCTTGACGGGAGGCTACCATCTGTCTCCCAACAGCTGTTCCAGTGGGTCCCCTCCCCCAACCTTCTCTGAGCCTTCGGGGTCCATGTGACCTGGCCATTTAGCCCATGGTGTGCAAAAAAGTGCCGCTCAGAGGTAAAACAACCCAACCCAACAATTGCTTCATCGTAAGGTAAAAAAAGAACATAAGACATATTCCTGAAATCTGACGCTTCTCGCTGTGGCAGGGCACCACAGATAAGCTGCTTGTATTTTAAAAATAGACTTGTCTGACGGGAAGTGAGAGGCTAAAAGAGACTGAAGAGTGGGTTGTTTCTTAGTTAATCATTTCTTGTTTCTACTTTCTTTGCAATACGCACGAAAATATTCTCTACTTCGTTTCAAATTAACCCACCCTTATCAGGTATAGTCAGATTCTACTCGTGGTCAACAAAAGAAATGCCAGAAATATTTTGCTGTGGGTTGGGTTGTTTTACCTCTGAGCGGCACTTTTTTGCACACCATGGGCTAAATGGCCAGGTCACATGGACCCCGAAGGCTCAGAGAAGGTTGGGGGAGGGGACCCACTGGAACAGCTGTTGGGAGACAGATGGTAGCCTCCCGTCAAGGCCATCCAGCGTGTTCTTTAACGTGCACAGGGTATGGCTCTCCCGCACACGGGGCCACGGCTAAACGTCCCATCCGACGGACGGCGGCCTTTCCAAGCCCATCGGTGTCCCCTACTGACCATGGGCAGGGCGGGGAATTTTTGCGGAGATAAATCTCAACGCTGACCCAGCTGAGACTCGAATCTGGGAACTACAGATTACGAGCCTGGCGCGCTACCGACTGAGCCACCCCCGCCCCATTTTGCTGTGGATAAGCGAAGTCGAGTTGGATCCTCATCCATCTGCTGTTCGTCTCTGGGAAGTAACTCCCTTTCGATCCGGAGGTGCTCCTGACGTCTATTTGCTATCTTTCTCAAACACAAGAAGCGATTTTACAAAATGTTCTCATCGGTTGTATGCTTCATACGCTTAAATCATACAAATGAAACCCGTCATATTATTTAGAATTAACAGTTTGTATTTTTTTTATTTTTATGCTTAAAACCTTCGGAAACATATAAGATAAGCAAATATTATTGTTTGACATTAATGTTTAATACTATATTAGCAGAAATTTAAAGTTTCTTTGGGCGAATTTTCCTCTTGAATAGCATTTAAGGGTTGACAATGACTTTCTCTGCTAACTCGAAGAACCCTTTGTTATTTTGTGAAGTCTGTCTCTAATATTGCACCCCCAGAACGAAATTGTCGAAACTCAAAACATACCCTTTTTCGGTAAGAAAATAATATTATACTGATAAACAGCTGTTTCATGAATTCTATTTAATATTAAATTGAAAACGATTAAAACAAATCATACCAGTTTGTGCCAAACTTCATTTTCAGAGAAATCTCAAACTTAAAATTCAATTATTGTAAAACTTTATTTTTGAGTTACAACATTTTTGTCTGGGAATACGATTATACACTGGTGTTCCATAGGCAGTCGTTATGTTGATATATCGGCATAATGACTGGCTATAAATTAGTGAAATTCGGTAGTGAGGTACATCAGATCGTGGCAAAGAATAGATGCAAAAAGGAATGACAGGTGAGCCTAGCTTGCGCAGGTACATGTATAACTCTATGCATATAATGTAAGCTATAAAAGTGAGCCGAAACGGAGCTGGTCATATCGTACAGTCGCTCAAAAAATATCCGAACACTATGGTTGATTACAGAATTCAGAAAAAATATCTGGCAACGATTTATTTAGAAATTAGTGATCTGGCAACCTTCGTGTCACGTGATTACAGAATTCAGGAAAAATATCTGGAGCGTGTACAGCAACTGTACACGCTCCAGTTACCGTTCACAGCAAACTGGAGCGTTAATGTATGTGCAAACTGGAACTGGCAAACTGGAGCGTGTGCAGTTACTGCACACGCTCCAGTTTGCTGTGAACGGTATCTGCACACGCTCAATATTTCTGTGAGTGAGCCCACGCGATCTAGTATCAAAATAATATGACCACCTACAGTCGCTCAAAAAAGTATCCGAACACCATGGTTGATTACAGAATTCAGAAAAAATATCTGGCAACGATTTATTTAGAAATTAGTGACCTGGCAACCTTCGTGTCACGTGACACGAAGTACAGCAGTAGTCACATGTACTCTTCATAGATGAGTCCCGTTACAGTCTGACTATGGATTCCCGACCTGTGCTCATCTGAAAAGAATTCAGAACGCGCAACTATCTCCGTAACATCCGGGAATGAGACCACTATGGAGTAGCTATAAGCTGGATGTATTGAGGGTGCCACTCCATGTATTTGAGGGTGCCACCGTGTATGCTCAAAAGGTACGTAGAGGAGATCCTCGAGTCCTATGTAAGGCTTTTAAGCGGTGTAGGCCCCAAGTTCATTTTTATGAACGATATAATTCTCGTCCTCATAGGGCTCGACTGATCAACGCTTACCTCTAGAATGCGGGTATTCACAGGATGGAGTGATTAGCCAGGTGTCTGGATCTTAATCCCATTGAGCATATCTGGGACGCTCTGGAGAGATGCATTGGTGCACTTCAGCCAAGAAGCTTCCTAGAGCTGCGATCTGCGCTAACGGAACAATGGCTTTTATTATCATCCGACCTCATCCATCATCTGCCAAATTGTATTTGACAGTTATGTCACACAGAAATAAGGTGTACCCTAGTTGAAATGAAACGAAGTATGCAACCCTTGACACTGGAATTATTTCATTTCGTATCAATTATTACATATAATTTGAGCGACTTTCCACATACCTTTCTTTTGTGTGTGTGTGGGGGGGAGGGGTAGGGAATGGAGAATGCAGGTCAAACTCTTTCAGGTAGATATTATACTCGAAGGATCAGAAATATAATTAAATATTATTATTGGAAATAATAGAAGAATTATGGACCGTTGAAATTCAGGCTTTTCTATCGTCTGTCCTAATTATCTCTTTTTTCTTTTTTTGATAACTATTATTACGTTCTAATTTCTCTTCCTTTATTGTCAATGCTAATTATTAAACTGGAAATTTTTAAAAACTTTGCTCTTAATGATTGACCAATACAGTATATAACAGGTAGATGAAAATTTTTAAATATATTTTTTGTATATACTTGTTTTAATCTGCATTAAAATATTTTCTTTGAATTGTAAAACTTATTGAATCGCATCTTTTTTTGTGTTTTGGCATTAATATCTGAGAGTAGAATTTTTCTATTTCAGTAAAACCGACCTTCTCTCAAGAGCTGAAAGACAGGACAGTAAAAGAAGGAGAAAAGGATGTTGACCTTACAGTGAAAGTTGCCGGAACACCAGCGCCGAAAATTAAGTGGTTAGTTGAACTTTATTAGTCTTTATTATTTAACGCTATTACACATTATGCAAAATGCAGATAACAACCCCATTTGATGTCAATAAGAGACGAGGTGTAGAAGGGGGAATATTTATCATCAGTAATGCACTGCTATGAAACTCATATATTATTGACGAACGTTGAAAGAATTACTGACACAAACATCAAAAATATATACTTATTTTATTAAATGTCCCGAAACAATACTTATTATTTAAGTTTTAATTAACTTCTTGAGTAAAAATCTTATGACTGCCGTTGCTATTGTTACATATCCAAACTTTTATAAATCTTTAAATAGCAACGAATATTGCTGAAATTGGGATTTGGATGGTTTGATTGAGATCGTTAATTTATGTTTTCACATTTTACCATAAAAGGTTTATTTTAGAAGTTTAATAGCTTCGAAGTTAGTTTCCTATTGACATAAAATGAGGTTGTAACTTATTTTTTTTCACGCCAGTGTATAAGTGTAAAATTAATAATTATCGCCATCTAAAGAATTTTGTTAGGTCTTTGTTTTTTAATTATTCATTGCTCAATTTAGGTTTTTTCGTTATTATATTTTATGATGAATTTGATTTTTTGCCAGTAACAGAAGGAATAAGATCGTTAGAAAAATGAATGGATTTGCAGTTGATTAAAATTGTAGAAAAAAGTTGAAAATTCCGGTCTTTGCAACATTTACGTATAAGAGTGATTTTCTTGTGATCCTTTTATTGTTTCGCTCTAAAAAATTGATATGACGTCTAATTTACTTAATCGAAACAGTAATTAAAATTTATAACATCGTAATGCTCTACAATTATTAATTATTAAGCATTGTGTAAATTATCAACTCCATAGAAGTAATACTGAAGCACATCTTAATATAAACAACACAAAACAGTTGTTGTCCTTATAGCAGTTTAAGTTTAAAATTTGCTCTACATTTATAGTTATCTGTAGTTCTTTCTGTCGCTGGTGTCATCATATTAATAGAAATGATTTTTAGAACAGTCATTCTTCAATCAAGAATCTCATTACCTTTAAGTCAGAGGCTACACTTAAATTTGCGAGAGCATTAGTTTACCAATAGCGACGTACTTCAATTATGGCATTCAACAGAAAGCGAGAACTCTTTAAGGGCCGTGATTGCTCTGGAATAGTGATAGAAAACTCTCTTTTAAAATTTCCAGTGGTTAGACGGTAAATTTACTTTCTTCTATATATATATATAAATTTTTATGTGACAAAGAAGTCAGAAAACTTTGAGTCCAATTTTGAAACTTGGATTTTCTTATTCATACAGTTGGCAATCGTTTTCTTATTCCTCTCTATCAGCTATACTTATGATATCTGAATTTAATAACAAAATTTTACATAATCACGTTTGTCAAATCCCTTCTGGAATTGAGCTCAATGATGTGCATAGAACGTGTTGCAATGCAGACAAAAATGCACCAGCTCGCATTTTATAGTTGTTACAAATGGTTTAAACCTGAACATAGAAAATATTAAGTTCTTTATCATACAAAACACTGAATAAATCAGTTACGCTTGCATAATAATAACTAACCTCAAGGAAAAAAAACTTAGTAGTCCGTGTATAAAAATAACTAACTTAATCTCAAGAAAAAAAAACTTAGTTACGTGTGTATATTAATAAATAACTTAATCTCAGGAACGTCGTTAAGATTTGAGTAGGAGGATGCAAAAGAAAAATTAAAAACGATTTTTTTCTAGTTGGAATCAAAGCAAATATTTTTCCACAAACGTTTTTTTTTTCATTGATTAGCATGAAAATAGCTTTTTAAAATTGCAAGGAGTGTCGGAGAAGGCAGTGAGCCTTTCTCTGCTCCTGAAGTGGTAGTGAAATTGATGTTTAAAAAAGAAATCTATGCTAGTAAATTACTAATTCCCAGCCACGTTTCTTGTTATGTTATCTTACGTTTTAACACTAATATTGAGTGACATTAACGTGGGAGATAACAGGAAATCCATGCGAGACTATGAACCATTGCAGTTAATGCTTCAACAGTATGCAGATTTGTATGCTCCACATAAACAACTAAAATCAGTTATATGTTTTTCACAGCTTATTATGATAATATACTTTCTGTAGGTATATTGGCGACATGGTGATTACGGAGAGTTCGAATTACAAGATTATTTCTGATGTTGATGCTGGAAGTTATACTCTACGTATCAAGGAAGTGAAGCCCAAATTGGCAGGGAAGTACAAATGCGAAGCTGAAAATGATTCAGGCAAGATGGATACAAGCGCTGTGCTCACAGTGAGCGAGGAAATCATCAAAACATGTGAGTTCATTGAAGCTTTGGCTCCTTATTAATAGATCATATCGGAATTGTCTTAGAAATTTATGTAATTTCAAAAATTTAATACTGAATGTTTTTAATTTTAAGAGGAAGCCAGGAAACAAATGCAGTTGTATCTTGATAAAAAATGAGGGTTCCCAATTGTAACAAGAAAAATTATATACATAACCTTAACTGTTGATAATAAGCCACAGACTTTAAATGGCCCAGATTTTCGCAAAGTGAAATACTTTTCCTAGAATATAAAAGTTACAAATGATGATTAAAAGTTATATTACCTTCAGAGTCCTTAAGAGGATTTTAGCCAGAATGAACAAATAAAAAAAATCATTATTTTATTTCTTTTTCTTTTATGTTTAAAAATAACATGTAGTTAGATGCGTCTGTTTGATGATTGATATATGCACAGCTCGTTTTCATTAATTAATATACAAAATTGAAATATTTGTAAAATTTAAGAGAGTGAAAATGCGTTGTTCTGTTTTTAGAATGACCATGATTCTTTTGTAATAGTTTCAGATCTCTCTTCACAATTTAACTGTATGCACTCCAACCTGGTTTTTAAAAGGGCGTTATAAAATTTTGTTACAGTTAAAATATATTTCATACGTTTTAATATTGATTGATTTCATCATATATTGCACACCAATAGGAACTATTAATGATGAGAAAAAGTTAACCAATTAATATATATTTTGTTGTTGTTGTTGTTATTGATTTACCTCTGAGTGGCACTTTTTTGCACACCATGGGCTAAATGGCCAGATCACAAGACCCCGAAGGCTTAGAGAAGGTTGGGGGAGAGGACCCATTGGAATAGCTGTTGGGAGACAGATGGTAGCCTCATGTTAAGACCATCCAGCGTGTTCTTTAACTTGCACAGGGTATGGCTCTCCCGCACAAGGGGCTATGGCTTAACCTCCCATCCGACGGATGGCGGCCTTTCCAAGCCTATCGATGTACCCTACTGACCATGGGCAGGGCGGGGAATTTTGTAGCGATAAATTTCAACGCTGGCCCATCTGGGACTCGAACTTAGGAACTGCAGATTATGAGCCTAGCACGCTACCAATTATGCGCTGTTATATTACTGAGACTGTATACTGAGACGAAATATGTGTTACTTACACATATTTCGTATAATTGTTAACATTTGTTACAAAAAGTTCTCTATGAGATTTAAAATATAATATTCCCATTAATATATAAAAAAATCAATTTCTCAACATTCAATATGTAAAATTTGGTAGTTTTTGATTGTATGCAATGAAACACAATAAATAAATTTTTTAGGTAAATTTAGAACACTGCAAAAAGAGAAATACACATTTTTGTTTAAAAGAGAAATTCTCACCTAAACATTCTTGATTCTAATTAAAATTAATTCTTTAATTTTAATTACTTGATTTTAATTTATTGAGGTGTATTATTGCTACAATCAAAAACAGAAAATCTTATATACGTATTTAGCAAATATAAATCTGTATAGTAAATGCCAATTATCCCACTGAAGTACCCAGTTGCATGGAAGAAATTTAAGCCGAAAATAGTTATTGAGTGGTTGACCACTCAACAACTTACCACTGTTTGTTCACATTCTGATGCTACAACAAAGTAAGTTAAAATTATTTTAACAAAAAATTGTTAAAATGACGCTTATTTATTTCCAGCGTCTCCCACGTTCCAGCAAGGACTGAAGGATACCGAAGTGAAGGAAGGCGAAACTGTCAACTTTACGGTTAAGATTGCAGGAGAGCCAAAACCCACAGTCCAGTGGTAAGTGTAGAGTTACTCTATTGCATTGTTTGGCTCGATACAGTAAGAGTTAGCTTTATTTGCTTGCCTATTAAAGCAGTGCTCCCCCGATCTTTTTAAGTCCACGATACACTTTTGAATATTCAAAATTATAGCGGAACACCAGGAAAAACATGTATAGCTATTTTTATAAAAAAATAATTTATTATAATAACAATAGTTTATTTTCCGTATAATTGAATACACAGAAGGTCAGACTATGCATCACACTCTTACTCCTTCTATATTGACTTGAAAATGAGAAATGCAAAACAAAATAGTGTACAATTATTTCCTTTCATATAATTGTTAACATTTGCTGCAACAAAGTTCATAGTATGAGGTTTTAAAATCTAAAGCATCGAAGAAATAGTGACAATTCCACTTTTTTTCAATTTTCTGCTGAAACTCTGTAACTAGAGGATGGATGACGAAAACATAAGTCCATCGGATGCTAGTTCCAGACACTCCTTGCTCTGCAGACAAAATAAAGATAGAATATTTCTTGACAAGTGGAATATTTATATTTTTTTTAGTTTATTTATAGATTTATTTATAGATTTTTTTAGTTAATGAAATCGGCTATTATTTTGGAATAGGTGTTTTTTTTTTTGGAATATTTTTATTCAGCTGAGAAGGGAGGGCAATTTAATCATAAATGGATAATTCAATGACATAGAATACGGTGTTGAAAACTGTGTGCAAAAAAAAATATTTTTTTTCTACACCTGAAGCTCAATTTTGGAAGTTGTGTATTGTGTATATTTTTGGAAGCAGAAACTTGGCTGGGAATTAGTATGAAATTCTTTATGAAAAACATGTATTGCTCGTGCAATAATATGAAAAATTTTCCTCTCTGGAATTTTTGAAGGTATTAGGAAAAATAATATTCAGTTCCAAAAGAAAACTGATAAAAAGAACTGTACAGTGTAAAATTTGAAACTGATCACTAGACAAGTTCCTTTAACTTCGATCAATCTGCCTGTGCAGATAAAAGAAGCAAATAATTTTTCTGTGAGGTATAAGGCAAAACTTACATTATTAATATACACATATATATATATGCGTATTTGAACTTGGGATTATCTGTTTTTACAAGCTTAATATTAACATCAAAAGTTTAACAAAAATTTCAGATTGCATCAGGATTGGACTGACTGAACTTTCTTTGGTGTGATCGAGAGTATGTTTAACTAATATCAGTAAACGCAGAATATTTAATATTGTCTGTATTATAATTAGATTAAAATAATGTTGAACCTTAAACTCAAAATTGATAGAAAAATTGTCTTGACCTGGATGGGATACGAACCTACCGTGCTTCAGAAGTTTTTTATTCCATCCGGACGGAGACAATTTTTCAACTAATTTTGAGTTAATGTTCAAAAGCATTTTCTTTGAATTCAAATTCAATCAACATCAGATATTTATTTATAAAAAACCAACTGTATTAATTTATGATTTAGTTCACGAGAAGATACGTTTAGTATTTTATCTGCTTGAAGTTTCACTGAATCTGATGTCTCTCCGTTGCAGGAACAAAGATGATGCAGAACTTAAAATTGATGGCAAGCGCATCCAAGTTAAAACCGAAGCTGAAGATTCTTTAACTCTGATAATCGATAAATCGAAGAAAGAAGATGCGGGGAAATATTCCTGCGTCATCACCAATTCATCTGGATCAAAAACATCCAGCAGCAAATTGACAGTTACAGGTAAGAAGGGGTTGTTACTCTTGGAAATGCATTTGGATCTCATTTGGAATGAGGTTCATTCATCATTTAATGAGGCTCACCGATAGAATGCTCATCCCATGGTACTCCTTATTCAACTTTCTTGATTCGTGAGCCAATGCATCTTTAGAACGTAAACTATTGTATGTATAACACGTACTATCTATTATCAATATTTATTCTCCTAAGCCTCTAGTTTTTAACTTTAAATTTGTTCCCATCTTTTTGTGTCGTATTAGTTATATGTTCCTTGATGCGTCTTTAGATTCGAAGAACATTTAATTGAATGCAGAGAGAGTCTAGAACCTCTAAATTCAGAACTACAAATGAACACTTACCGGACTATCAAGATGGAAATTGACACGTATGTGAAAACAGCAGGGACTAAAAATGATTACAATTGGTGGAAGAATGGGCTATTAACCCTTTAAAATCCAGGACCATTTGTCAAAGATAAAATAAACCATCAAAAATGTCATATGGTGCAAATAAGTGTTGTTCAATTATAACTTAGGACTTCGGCTACCTTTTCTATTAAAAAATGCAGATACTATTTTATGGTAAATTGTTTCATAATTTCTTTTTTGTTAACTTACTATTATGAATCTTTCAAGTACCAGCGGGAATCATTCTCATCAACTCCTCGGATTGCAAATTGTGAACCGTCCTGTAAAGTATTGAAAAATTAAAATCTGAAAATATATTTTAGAATTCGTCAAAAAGTAACGAGCACACCCGTTTCGACACAGTAATTTCATACTTATTCATAGAAATAAGTATACGAAACATTGCAAAATATTTGAGAATAAATGTTAAGTCTAAGTGAACGATAGAGGAGAAGCTTTTATCGATGTTGAATTATTGAATTAAAAGGATTCTTGCATCGAATAGGTATCGTATTTGCTTAAATAGTTAGGGTAAGATGTCTTGTTTAAATATCTCTTGATTTGAAGCACGGTTTACATGAGAAAGACAGATAATGGAAAGACAGTGATAAAATTTTATTGAAATTAAAAAGTGATTCATAATAGGTGATTACAGAAATGGATTAAAAGGACTCAACTGCTCTTATTTTTAGAGTCTGCAACATTCCGCCAGGGGCTGAAAGACACCGAAGTGAAGGAAGGTGAGACCATTAACTTGACTGTGAAGATTGGAGGAATTCCGAAACCAACCGCCAAATGGTAAATACAAGTTTTGTATAATTGCCAAAAAAATTTGAGTTAATTCTTTCTCTTTTCAATATTTTAATGGACTATTGGAAATTATAAATTAATTTTAGTAGAGGATCTCTTATCTTCGTAGCATAAATAAATTCAATTACTGTAAACATAAATTTAGTTTCGTATAGTTAGAATGTTTCTTCCTTTGGAGCATATAAACATATATTAGGCTTATGTGACAAATTCCTACCGATCTCATGAATATTATAAAGACTATCCATGGTTATGGCACTCATTTTATCTTTTTAAAAGAAATCTTTTCCATTAATTGGCACCATGCCCAGTTCTTAAAAAAATTATAACATCATAGGAATAATTTTAGTCTTCGTCTTAAATGATCTTTAGGGGTTAGGGTAACTGAAATGGTAAAGTTCAATTCTTGTCAAAAAGCAGCAACGGAACAACGATTCATTCGGCTATGTAGAATATTAAAATAATCCTCTGGCATCCAAATTACTCCGAAAGTCTGACAAGAACCTATAAATGCAATATGCCACAGAGATGATCTGTGAGAGAGTCGCGAAAAGTCAATATTAACATCCTTGATCTCATCAAATCAAAACCCTCATCAAGGATTATCTCATGGTACTCCTTTATCCACCTTTCTTGATTGGATGAGCCGGTGCATCTTTGCAGCATAAACTATTGTATGTATAACACGTCGTCGTCGTCGTCATCATCATCATCGTCATCATCGTCGTCGTCATCATCACCACCACCACCACCACCACCACCACCACCACCACCACCACCACCACCACCACCACCACCACCACCACCACCACCACCACCATCATCATCATCATCATCATCATCATCATCATCATCATCATCATCATCAAGCAGCCATGGGCTACGGAGGTCCAACCAGACCGTGCAATTTAGTTCTCCAAGCATCTGTCCTGAGCTACATCTACTGCATCTGGCCATTGCACATCAATTCTAACAAGGTCCTGTTTGACATTGTCTGCCCACCGCATCCTAGGTCTCCCCTTCTTTCTGAGGCCTTTAGGCACACTGTTCATAACCCTATTCTCCAATCTATAATTATTCATACGGGCAACATGGCCAAACCAACCGAGTCTCTCTCTGCACAATATGCTGCTTAAAGGAGGTTGCAGACTCCTTTGCCTAACCTCATCATTAGTTACAAAGTTAAACCACCTAATACCCAAGATACTGCGTAAGCATCTGGAATCAAAAGCATCTAGTTTCCTGTTATCTTGTTTAAAAAGTGTCCAAGTTTCACTACCATAACTAACCCTAGAAAGAACCAAACTATTATACAGTCTAATTTTAATCTTTAGGTGTATACGCCTATTTCTCCACAATCTCCATAGATTCTTAAAAGTCCCGGCAGCAATCCCTATTCGTCTGTTAATCTCATGCCACACATCACCATTATCTGTTACATAGCTCCCAAGATAATTAAACTGTGACACCTGTTCAAGACTGCAACCATTCAGATTAACTAAATCACAGCCTGCCTGACCAATTTTGATCACTTTAGTTTTCTCTCTGTTTATAACCAAACCTACTCTACTACCAGTCTCATCAACAACTCGAATGAAAGAGTTCATCTCATCAACATCATTTGTCAAAAGGGCTAAATCATCAGCAAAATCTAAATCAGAAATTTTCGTATCTCCAGTCCATTTAAGGCCAAAATCTTTCCCTTGCAGTGAATTTCGCATAACATTGTCAATAACCAAGCTAAAGAGAAAAGGAGACAAAATGCACCCTTGTCGAACACCAGAAGTAATGCTAAAACAATTGCTACAAGCCTTACCAACTCTCACACACGACTCAGTGTTATTATAGAGAGCTTTCATTATGTTAACTAACTTGTCAGGTATACCATATGATCTCACAATCAACCACAAATTATGACGATCAACAGAGTCGAAAGCCTTTTTGAAATCAACAAAGCTAGCAACCAAAGGTTTCTGAAACTCTAAACATTTCTCAAGAATCTGCCTAAGTGAAAATATCTGATCCACACATCCCCTACCACTTATGAATCCACATTGCTCATCACGCAAATCACTGTCAACCAGATTTTTAATTCTATTAAGCACAATCATGGAAAGAACTTTACCTGGAACAGATAGTAGGTTGATACCCCTATAGTTATCACAAGAACTGCGATCACCTTTTTTGAAAATAGGGATAACAATAGCTCTGGTAAAATCCTTAGGAACCATGCCTTTATCATAAAAGATATTCAGAATTTCAGTCATCCAAGTGGTAACCAAAACATTCCCAGCTCTAAGCATTTCGGTAGTAATTTCATCTACCCCTGGTGATTTATGAAGTTTAAGTTTAGAAACAGCCAAAATAACTTCAGACTGTGATATGGGGCCAACATTAGGGCCAGTAATGCATCTATCATAAATATAACCATTCGGAGTAGAATTAACCACATTGTTTAGAACATCACTGAAATGCTCAGCCCACCTAGCCATGACAGAATCCTCACCTTCTATAACCTTACCTTGTTTATTCTTCAATCCCTGTATACCTGTCCGTTTTCTATCACACAAAACATTAACTATCTGGTACAGCTCTCTGCTGTTGTGCTGTCTAACTGCTTCCTCGGCTTTGTCAGCCAAACCATCAAGCCAAAGATTTTTATCAGCAGCTAACTGATCTTTTACACGTTTATTAAGTTCTCTGTAATGCTTTCTATTAGGACTAGTAGGGTATTGATTAAGGACATTCCTGCAGTTCTTTCTTTCCGAAATAAGCTCAAGTGCCTTATCACTCAGATAATTCTGTCTCTTCTGCTCCTCTTTTCCTAAAATAGTACTGTTAGTTTCCAAAAAAGCCTGTTTAAAATGATCCCATTCTTCCTCAACTTCAGTAGTAAGCATACCATGACTGTCATAATGACTAAGTAACCTATCATGGTAAGCTTTGGCTATAACTGGGTCTTTCAGAGCTTCGGTATTAAAAGTAAATTTTTTAACCCTAGCACAACACTTTTTAAGTTTAAGTTGCAAGACACTTTTTACAAAGTAATGGTCAGATCTAATTTCAGCTCCCCTATATGACCTGGTATTCCTAACTGAACTAGTCCATTTGCTGTTAATTAATAAATTATCAATCATATTCTTATGCAGCCCATTGGGTGAAACCCATGTGTATTTATGTATATCGCGGTGTTTGTAATATGTGTTAGTTATTCTGAAACCATTGAGTTTGCTTACCTGTAGGAGACGTTGCCCATTGCCATTGCAGCTACCAATACCAAAAGGGCCTATTACTCCTCCCCAAAGGTCAGAGTCAGTACCAACTTTGGCATTGAAGTCACCAAGAACAAGGGTAATATCTCCTTTCTTGACAGAATTCAAAATATCCTGAAGTTGTTCATAAAACCTATCCTTCTCATCCTCATCGACATCCTCAGTGGGGGCATAACAGCAGATAACATTCAAGTCTTTAATGGTTGTCTGAAATTTTGCTGTAAGAAACCTTTCATTAATGCACTCATATCCTAGAAGAGCATCACTAGCGTGTCTGCTGAGAAACAGACCCACGCCTTGGTGATGCTTATTGTCGTCCCTCCCCGAAAAGAGAAATTTAAGATTATTTTTAAGAATCTGACCTTTATCTGTCCATCTGGTCTCTTGCAAGCCGAGAATATCTAAATTATAATGGTGGAACTCTTGTGTGAGGACATCAAGAGAAAAAGCTCTGTGCAGAGTCCTCACATTCCAACTACCTATGGAGAGAAAATGGTTAGTGGGATGCTTGAAGAAACTATGTTTATTGAGAGAGGATGTGGCGACAATATCAAACAGCCCCCTAATCGCAGGCATGGGGCAAAGACCCGTTCCCCCACCACTAAAGGCTGAAGCCATCTACACTGGAAGACTTCCCCCAACGTAGAATTTGACGATGCCAATAGAAGCAAAGAGTTCAGGTGCCTGCGATGACCTCTGCTCAGGATTATCCACCAGCTGATAAACATATCCTGTGAATCTATTCACTTGGGACTGTCAACCCACAAACAAACAGAAAACACAGTGGAAGATTTTCCCTCCACAGAAGCCCACCAGTGTAGCAAAATCGGGATCCATAATCAAGCTCAGAGCCATATATCAGTTCAGTCCAGTAGATTTATTGGTGAGCACCAGGACACTGTGTGGTTGACCACTCCTCAGCAGGGTAGAAAAAAAAAGAAAAGTAGCCATATTTGTCCAGATCAGTAGGCCTCACTAATCTGGCAGCCCTCCCCTTCCGTTCACTTCCACAAGAGAGTATCTCTTTTGAAAGGTACTAACGGTCTGCACCACGAGAAGGCGGGGTCGGACATTAGGTGCTAGGCCTGGCAGGTTCTATGCATCGTCACAGGGGATTGGTGCATAGCTCTCCTTCCAGTGACTACCTAGCTACCATGTACTATCTATTATCAATATTTATTCTGCTAAGTCCCTAGTTTTTAAATTTGTTCCCTCTTTTTTGTGTCGCATTATTTCCATGTTCCTTGCTGCGTCTTTTAATTCGAAGAACATGCAAACTTGTTCCTTGAACACGTACGATGAAAAGATTATTCTCTGGCATAATGCAGCAAAAGATTCTTTGCAGAATGCTTTGCAGAATGATTCTTCCTGCAGAATGGCACAATAAAATCTCTTAGCTCGATACCTTGTTGCCTTGTTCTGGTTCGATGATTTCACATTCTTTGTTGCGTCAAACATAGGATCGTTACCACTCTTCCTAAATGTCTTTCGAAACTACGCATCATGAAACGTTTATTTTCATTTTTCGAACATTCAAATTTATTATCATGGCTGAATTAAATTTCGAGTTTCGGTATTTGCCCACCGTTGACTTAAGGCACACTGTGAAACGTAATAAATACCATAACCTCGCAACTAATTTTATCAAGCTACAGAAGAATTTTTTTTGAAAGGTGCAAATTCCGAACTTAATTATTTTGTCTGTAGAGCTTGATTCAATTCTTGCTTTATAATATTATTCAGATGACAATACAAATGATGAAACGAAAGATGTAGATTTGGAAATAGCCAATTGATTTGTCTTAATTATTCTTAGGAATAAGGATGGAGCAGAACTGACCATTGATGGCAAACGCGTCCAGGTGAAAACGGAAGCAGAAGATTCATTGACGTTGGTCATCGATAGAGCCACCAAAGATGACGCAGGGAAATATTCTTGCGTCATTACGAATTCTACCGGTTCTGAAACGACGAGCAGCAAACTCACAGTTAAAGGTGATTACTTTCTTTGCATCCTTACCATAAAAGAAACCTTCAGACTTTTTCTTCCACTCCAAAAAAATATTCACGTTTTTTTTTTACATTTTGTGACTGAAAAAAAAATTAATGAAATATTTTGCAATTCTCACCTATCTGTTACGGATTATTAATAAGATCAATTTTTAGATAATTAATAATGAATAATAATATTTTTAAATAATAAAGTTTTAGATAAAGAATTTTAGAAAATTAATATTTAGATAAAAAGATCAAAGAAGTTTTTAGTTTTAAGTGTTTTTTTCAGTTACTTTTGGGTTAACTGGAAGTAAAAGGTCTCTTTTCAAATGGCCATTTATTGTGGAGATCATAGAATATTTCAAACAATATGATTACATTATCTGCCCGAACGCAAAGTTTAGTTTTTCCTATTAAAAATTAACTATAAAATCCTAATTTTAGCCTTTTCCTGATTTGGAACTACACTTACTTACATTAGGATATTAGGATATGAAACATACTTGTAACTGCTATGCAGCATTAGGAAATCTGCTGAAAAGCATATTCAACTGTCTTTTCATTCTTACTATTGAAAACGAGCTTACAGTTCTTGCGGACTACAATAGAGTAAATGTAGAGAAGAGTAGCCATTAAAGATCAGCTGGCAAATGCTTTGGGTTGTAGATGCAATTGTAGGGAAGAGTAGCAATTAAAGATCAGCTGGCAAATGCTTTGTGTTGTAGATGCAATTGTAGAAGAGAGTAGCCATTAAAGATCAGCTGGAAAATGCTTTGTGTTGTAGATGCAATTGTAGGGAAGAGTAGCCATTTAAAGATCATCTGGAAAATGCTTTGTGTTGTAGATGCAAATGTAGGGAAGAGTAGCCATTAAAGATCAGCTGGAAAATGCTTTGTGTTATAGATGCAATTGTAGGGAAGAGTAGCATTTAAAGATCATCTGGAAAATGCTTTGTGTTGTAGATGCAAATGTAGGGAAGAGTAGCCATTAAAGATCAGCTGGAAAATGCTTTGTGTTGTAGATGCAATTGTAGAGAAGAGTAGCCATTTAAAGATCATCTGGAAAATGCTTTGTGTTATAGATGCAAATGTAGGGAAGAGTAGCCATTAAAGATCAGCTGGCAAATGCTTTGTGTTGTAGATGCAAATGTAGGGATAAGTAGCCATTAAAGATTAGCTGGCAAATGCTTTGTGTTGTAGATGCAATTGTAGGGTAGAGTAGCCATTAAAATCAGCTGGCAAATGCTTTGTGTTGTAGATGCAATTGCAGGGAAGTGTAGCTCTTAAAGATCAGTTGGAAAATGCTATGTTTCGTAGATGCAATTTTAAGGAAGAGTAGCGATTTGTGATCAACTAGTAACTGTTTCATAATGGTAGTGCACTAATGAAGAACCTTACATGCCTAAAGGCAAACACATATTGATTAGCTCAGTTTTTTTCCATATGTTTATTAACTTCGTACTATTCTTTTCCTACTCATTTTATTAAAGTAAAAGATATTTAAAAAAATTCGGTTTTACAAAAAAGTTGGATAGCATTTAATTTAATGTTTACTCTGTTTTTCTTATTTAAGCCTTTAGACTAAAAATGAATACAAATAACAATTAACAAGAATAGACTTTTTTCCTCAATAAGCTTAATTGCTATTTTTTTAAAGTAAGGTAAACTTTATTCAAACACGCTTGTAGAGAATTAGTATAACACTCTTAATTACTTTTTCCTTCACAAATTAATATAAAAATCCTAAACTCATTTAGAATTTTGAAATAAACATAATGTAAAAACTACTCGTATTGTAATATGTAGTTCTCTTATCTATTTGATAAATAGGCCTACTTGATTTTATTCGCTATGATAATTTTACCACATAACTTATTTAAAGTGCATTTGTGGAAGTGCATACAGATATTTTTATGTAACAGCTATAAAAGTTAAATCGAGTATATTTCTATCCAATACTATTTTTATAATTAACAAATGACAAATTGAATGAATTACGTGCGAGTATTTCAATTATCTTTCAAATTTTCAGTTTCAGAAACATCCCCAGCATTCCAAGAAGGATTAAAGGATAAGAATGTTAAAGAAGGGGAAACTGTGGAATTTAAAATCAAATTTACCGGACTACCAAAGCCAACAGCAAAATGGTATATATTTGTATTTTTTTTATTCAAATGCGCTTTAATTTTCATTACCCCTGAAATTGAAACACTGGAAAATGCAGTCGTGCTGCTCATATTCATCTTCCTTTGTATGCATTTGGAAAAGAAAATGCTAAGTATAGAGGACCATGAGATCATCTACAATCTGGTTAATTACGATCATCATCCTCAAAGCAAATTCAAGCAACCTCGATTTTTGGTTTTCCCTCCAGCTTCTTGAATTCCCTTGATTTTCTTATTGCCTTGCCCTTAGGTCTCACCAGCGAGTGATTTATCTTCTAATCTTTTGCGACTCATGCCACTTTTGGACATAATCCGATGGAAACGGTTTAAAGCAATCCGGTAATTCGAAAGCCATATTTATGCTATACGCTAAGCTTGGAGAAAAACATTTAATAAAGTAGTGCATCACCAATGACCATTATAACTAAGACCGTTTAGATATTATTACGTGATTATATTGTGGAGCACTGCATTCTGTTCAATATTAATCTTTGTCAATAATATTTTAGGAACAAAGATGGCACTGAATTGACTATTGACGGTAAACGTGTCCAAGTGAAAACTGAAGCTGAAGATTCGCTAACCTTAGTCCTGAATAAAGCAACTAAAGATGATAGCGGAAAGTATTCCTGTGTCATAACTAACACAGTAGGATCAGAAACAACCAGCAGCAAACTTACAGTCTCAGGTATGACTTTCAATAAAATTAACTGACAAAGTTAATATAAGATATAACCTGAAATTGTTGGTCTTTGTATTATTATATATTTCTTGCTTCGTTATGGAGATAATTCAGTATGAACATTTTTAAGACACGAGGTTTACTAATAGCCATATTTAACACTCTAAGAATTAGTTGAGATACTTGAGTGTTACTGTTTGAAGTTTGAAACAAATACCCTAAAGACTGGGCAACTAATTTTTTTATCGTTATAGGATTTTACACATCGTTCACACAAAAAAGTAAATCCCTATTTCAACTAGTTCATCATTCAAAATAAGAAAATACTTAAGCTGAAGATTAAAAATAATTTTCTCCTGAAATTTCTAATCTTCTACTTAAGGAATTTGTAGAGCATCTGGGATCATAAATTAAGAACTTGAATCAATCAGAACAAAGGGAATATTCAATTCAAATCCAGATATATTTCAGTCCTACCTTTGAAGGAAAGTCAGTTTAAGTGCATTGTTTGTAGGAGTGTATCTTTCATAATTAAATAATAAAATACAGATGATATCCCAAAGTATTAAAAATATAAAAAATGCTTAGAAAAGTGCAGGTTTTAAGGTTATACAGAAAATTGGATTCATTCTCCAAAAAACAATTGCCTTGCAATTGACAACAAAATTCCATCAATAACAGATATGAAAGACTTTATCTTTAATCGGAAAGTGAACACCATTACTTTGCAAATTATAATATTTGAAAGTTTAAGAATTCAATAAGGCTCTTCATTCACTATATAACCCTGTAAAACTGTAGTGAATATCCATAAAAAATGTTCATGTCTTATACGCGTAATATGTTTTGTTGCATGAATACGCATAATATGTTTCGTTGCGTGATATAGAAGTGTATAAGTTAATAAACTCTCGATTTAATGGGCTAATTAGAAGGAATGGGTGTCCGTTAAATCCGAATATTCGATAAATAGTAAATGGGATTTTATAAAAAAAAGTTAATGCGTATTTTTTATTATATTTACTGATTTTATACGAAATATAGACAGGTTCGAAAAATTTAACTATGTATTTAAATAACTGAAAGTCATTAATATTTAAACACATGTGCAGCCATCTATCGGAGAAGAAGATAACCACTCTGTGAAAAAAGATAAGCCTAGTTGCTTTATGGAATCTTATGATCATAATTTAAAAGAGCAACTTATTAATATTTTTAAGTTGGAAATTAGGAAAGAATTGGCAGAGTTTGAAAAAAGAATTAATCAACAAAATGTTGATATTCTTAGGTCTGTTGAATTCTGTAGTAAAAAAAATAGATGGCTTCGTAAGGGAAAATGAATAAATTATGAATGAGCTTAAATGCCATAGATCTGATCTTGACGAAACTAAGTAAAATGTATTTTACTGAAAAAACAAATTAACGTATTATAGTCTAAGATTAATGATTTAAGACAAGACTCATTAAAAATAAATCTAGAGATTGTTGGTATACCTCAACAACCGCAAGAGAATTTACAATTAATTGTAAATTAAGTGTGTCTACTATGTTACAAATTCCCCAGAAACAGAAGTATATAAAATTAAATAAAAGGATTCAGTCTCGTAATACTGATAAACCTGGAAATATTGTAATAGAGGTTAAGAACGAAGACATCAGAAATAAGTGGTTGGAGGGGAAAAGAAAAGGGAAGAAGTTATTTCTAAATTCATTAAATGAAGAAATGGAAGAGAAACCATTTTGCATAAATGAGCAACAATAGAAAGGAAGAGATTACTTTATAAACTCAGAGCTCTTCAAAAGGAATTTAAATACAAATATGCATGGACCAAAATGGAAAGAATATTCTTAAGGAAAAATGACGACTCAAATGCCATCAGAATTGACAATGACTCAAACTTAATTAATATCTTATACGTCATAGAGTTTTTTAAAGAGCATTTTTTTACATTGATTAATTAAAAAATAAATTATATTGATTAATTCAAAAAAGGAATTGGTTTCATTCATTTGAATATCAGAAGTTTACGAGCGAATTTTGATGTATTTTTTGGCATTGATAGAAAGTAGTAATTGTAAACCAGATGTAATAATCCTTTCTGAGATTTGGATACCTGACAATGAAACATCTTTATATCATATTGAGGGATACAAAGGATTTTTTAACTGTAGACATTTTAATAGATCTGGTGGAATTGTGGTTTACATCAAGCAGCATTGGTATGCTTCCCAATTAGATTTCTAAATGAACTCAGCTGAAGTTATTGCAATAAAAATTCAATTGAATTCGACAATGTCGGTAGTCTTATTGTAGATTTATCGTTATGATTGGATGTGGAGAAATGAATTTCATTGAAGAATTGTTTCAACTCGATAAACTTCTAGATCGTAATGTTATTCTTACCAGAGATATAAACTTGGATATCTAAAAAATCTACAGAACATATAAACAGTTATTTAGATCTTATGACTCTATACAACTTGTTTAATTATATTACTGGGATTACGAGATCGCAATCACAATCTTGTATAGATCATTTATTCATAAGGAAAATAAGTTCTTTTTATTGTTACCCCTATATTGTAACTACTGACATCACAGATTATTATATGATTTATTTCACCTTTTCTTCAACAAATGTCTCAATCAAAACTAAGGAGCCAATACAGTCAATTATTTACACAGACAAAGTGAAATTACAACAAGGATCATAGTTGGAATGATATACAAAATTATTATGACGTAAATGAAGCTTTACACCATTTTTTTGTGGACCTTAAAAAATTAGTTAAAAAAGCTACAATAAAGAGAAATGTGAATAAAAAATTAAAAATTTAAAACCATGGATAACCACAGAACTTATTAAGTCAATACGGTACCGATATCATTTGCATAGATTATGGGAAAAAGCAGAATTGATGCTAACTACTACAAAAGCTACAGGAACTCCTTAAATAGTATAATATCAAAAAATTCATATTTTCAAGAAAAACTGGTATCTGTTGGAAATAATACAAAAAAGAAATGGGATATTGTAAATGAAGTTATTAATACGAATAGTAGAAAAAAAACCCAAAATCATCTGTTAGAAATGAGCTTGAATAATAATATGGTATATTTTACAGAGAGTTTCACTGAAATAGTTAATGCTTTCAATGATTATTTTATAAATATAGCTACTGAATATAAAACTGCTAGTTCTGAATCTGATTTGGTAGTACCTGATGATCTTAAGTTAAAAGACATAATATTCATTTCCCAGGGCAATTCAATGGGTCTAATAGCAGTTTCGCTGGAAGAATTCCGAAGCACAGTAAAAAAATTGAAAAGGACTTATTCAGTTGGCTGGGATGACATAAACGTGGATAATTATAAAGTAATATATCCGTCGATACGAACAACATTGTGCTATTTATTTAATATATCTTTACCTTCTGGTATTTTCCCAAATACCTTAAAATGTTCAATAATTTGACAAATTTTTGAATTCTTTGTGACTAAGTAACGCCCACATATCTAATGAACCCACATTTAATTTTATTTGGCAAGTTAATATTGACTGGCGCCTGATATGCTACCCGGAGTTTTAATTTAATTTCGATCAGTCAAAAGGTCCAGAGTATAGAAGTTTAAAAATCTTTTGGTGCGTTACAGAGCCAAGAGAGAAAGTGGTAGTACATAATGCTATGTTACTAAAATGTCGGGGGCGGGGGTCAGTCGGTATTGCGCTAGACTCGTAATCTGCAGTTCCCAGGTTCTAGTCCCAGCTGGGTCTACATTGAGATTTATCTCCGCAGAACTGCCCACGGTCAGTAGTGGATACCAATGGACTTGGAAATACCGCCGTCCATCGGGTGTGACGTTAAGCCGTGGCCCCGAGTGTGAGAGAGTCATACCCTGTGCACGTTAAAGAACACGCTGGATAGCCTTGACGGGAGGCTACCATCTGTCTCCCAACAGCTGTTCCAGTGAGTCCCCTTCCCCAACCTTCTTTGAGCCTTCGGGGTCCATGTGACCTGGCCATTTAGCCCATGGTGTGCAAAAAAGTGCCGCTCAGAGGTAAAACAACCCAACTACAATGTAAAAAGGAAATTAGTCACTATGATTTTAAAAAGAAATTTTTTGAGTTTTTTTTTGTCAAATCCTGTTTAGACCTACCTACATTTAAAAGATGGTTTCGCTGCTTAGATTACTTATTCCATTATTTCATGTTAATTTCAGTTACAGAAACATCCCCAACATTCCAAGAAGGACTAAAGGATAAGAATGTGAAAGAAGGGGAAACTGTGCAATTTAATGTGAAATTTACTGGAAAGCCAACGCCAACTGCAAAGTGGTAGGTATATAGATTTATAGTTCTATAGAATAGTCATTTCTTTCAGTTGAAAGTATAACTTTTGGGGAAAAATATTTGCCTTTATATAACTTGATTAAAAACAGAAAATATTAAGTCTAAAGAATTTTTTTATGCATTCATAGGTTTAGCGCAGTTCGGAATATCTGTCATTTTGGTTCTCCTGCAGATTTAGAGATATTAACATTTGGAAAACTAGCTAATAGTTTGAAAAAAAAAAGGAAAACTATATAAATGTAAATGGGTAGTTATGCAGGGCCGTATTCAGGTGGAGGGATGTTGAAAAGGAGCCAGAGCCTCCCTTTGATAATGCTAGTAACTAGAACGAAGGCTAAAAACAATAAACACACACATATATATATATTTCACACATATTTCAAAAAATATTTCAAAGATCTCTAAAATGGAGGGGAATACGGAATTGCGTTCTAGTTTATTCCAGCTCGGTTCATTCAGTTGCCTTTCCCCAACTCTCTCTTAAAAACACTTTTATTTTTTTCTATATCCAGGCGTGGGCGCATGCCATAGTCGCGTTTAATATCATGTGAAGGTAAAAAGTAGAGGGTTCATAGGGAATGAAGTGCATAATTGGTTCATATTTAGCTTTTAAAAAACATCAATTTATTATGACGTTAAACTCGAAATTTACCCTGCGATGAATTGTCAAAAATCATACTTATAAAAGCAAAATAAATTTAATGTTTAGAAAAGCATTTATGTAATATAATTAACCTTTAAATAATTTTCAGGAACAAAGATGGCGCTGAACTAACTATTGACGGTAAACATGTCCAAGTGAAAACTGAAGCTGAAGATTCTCTAACTTTAGTCCTGAATAAAGCAACTAAAGATGATACCGGAAAGTATTCCTGTGTCATAACTAACACAGTAGGATCAGAAACAACTAGCAGCAAACTTACAGTCTCAGGTATGACTTTAAAGAATTAGCAAGATTATTAATCTGTAAAACTTTTGAAACAATTTTACACACGTGAAGAAAAAATAAAACCCAGATTTCCAAAATCAAATCAGATCAAGGAGAATGCGTTTTTTGAAACAAAGCGTTAAAAAAAAGGTTTTCAATGAAAAAGGAAAAGATTCGAAAGATTAAATATTAATTCTGAACCATTTTAATATTGGGGGCAAGGTTAACAAAAGAGTCCCAGATTGCATTGAAAATTTGCAGAAGGTTGGAGGTATTGAAACGCAAAATTACGCATGCATATGGTTTAATGCATTTCTTAACTATTTAAAGCTAAATTTAATAAAATGTTATACCATTTATAGATGTAAGTAATTACTTTTACTTTCACGTCGATATCAGAGTTAGATTAAAAACTGTCATCAGAGTGGGTTACGAATAGCATTGCCAGGTGCTCTGACAGCTGAGCTACCGGCCCCCAATCTAGATCGCCTTGTACTACTACACTTAATACATCCATAGTAAATACACAGATTCCATGTAGAAACAGACTTCAGCAACTATTAAAATCGTCAGGAAAAATTTATCCCTGACGCGGCGGGAATCGAACCCGCAAATTACTAGATACATGCCAGAGCGCTTTACCGTTAAACCACGCATCAGACGAACCCGCAAATTACTAGATACATGCCAGAGCGCTTTACCGTTAAACCACGCATCAGATGAACCCGTAAATTACTAGATACATGCCAGAGCGCTTTACCGTTACACCACGCATCAGATGAACCCACAAATTACTAGATACATGCCAGAGCGCTTTACCGTTAAACCACGCATCAGATGAACCCGCAAATTACTAGATACATGCCAGAGCGCTTTACCGTTAAACCACGCATCAGACGAACCCGCAAATTACTAAATACATGCCAGAGCGCTTTACCGTTAAACCACGCATCAGACGAACCCGCAAATTACTAGATACATGCCAGAGCGCTTTACCGTTAAACCACGCATCAGATGAACCCACAAATTACTAGATACATGCCAGAGCGCTTTACCGTTAAACCACGCATCAGACAAACCCGCAAATTACTAGATACATGCCAGAGCGCTTTACCGTTAAACCACGCATCAGATGAACCCGCAAATTACTAGATACATGCCAGAGCGCTTTACCGTTAAACCACGCATCAGACGAACCCGCAAATTACTAGATACATGCCAGAGCGCTTTACCGTTAAACCACGCATCAGACGAACCCGCAAATTACTAGATACATGCCAGAGCGCTTTACCGTTAAACCACGCATCAGACGAACCCGCAAATTACTAGATACATGCCAGAGCGCTTTACCGTTAAACCACGCATCAGACGAACCCGCAAATTACTAAATACATGCCAGAGCGCTTTACCATTAAACCACGCATCAGACGAACCCGCAAATTACTAGATACATGCCAGAGCGCTTTACCGTTAAACCACGCATCAGATGAACCCACAAATTACTAGATACATGCCAGAGCGCTTTACCGTTAAACCACGCATCAGACGAACCCGCAAATTACTAGATACATGCCAGAGCGCTTTACCGTTAAACCACGCATCAGATGAACCCACAAATTACTAGATACATGCCAGAGCGCTTTACCGTTAAACCACGCATCAGACGAACCCGCAAATTACTAGATACATGCCAGAGCGCTTTACCGTTAAACCACGCATCAGATGAACCCGCAAATTACTAGATACATGCCAGAGCGCTTTACCGTTAAACCACGCATCAGATGAACCCACAAATTACTAGATACATGCCAGAGCACTTTACCGTTAAACCACGCATCAGATGAACCCACAAATTACTAGATACATGCCAGAGCGCTTTACCATTACACCACGCATCAGATGAACCCACAAATTACTAGATACATGCCAGAGCGCTTTACCGTTAAACCACGCATCAGACGAACCCGCAAATTACTAGATACATGCCAGAGCGCTTTACCGTTAAACCACGCATCAGATGAACCCACAAATTACTAGATACATGCCAGAGCGCTTTACCGTTAAACCACGCATCAGACGAACCCGCAAATTACTAGATACATGCCAGAGCGCTTTACCGTTAAACCACGCATCAGATGAACCCACAAATTACTAGATACATGCCAGAGCGCTTTACCGTTAAACCACGCATCAGACGAACCCGCAAATTACTAGATACATGCTAGAGCGCTTTACCGTTAAACCACGCATCAGACGAACCCGCAAATTACTAGATACATGCCAGAGCGCTTTACCGTTAAACCACGCATCAGACGAACCCGCAAATTACTAGATACATGCCAGAGCGCTTTACCGTTAAACCACGCATCAGACGAACCCGCAAATTACTAAATACATGCCAGAGCGCTTTACCGTTAAACCACGCATCAGACGAACCCGCAAATTACTAGATACATGCCAGAGCGCTTTACCGTTAAACCACGCATCAGACGAACCCGCAAATTACTAGATACATGCCAGAGCGCTTTACCGTTAAACCACGCATCAGAAGAACCCACAAATTACTAGATACATGCCAGAGCGCTTTACCGTTAAACCACGCATCAGACGAACCCGCAAATTACTAGATACATGCCAGAGCGCTTTACCGTTAAACCACGCATCAGACGAACCCGCAAATTACTAGATACATGCCAGAGCGCTTTACCGTTAAACCACGCATCAGATGAACCCACAAATTACTAGATACATGCCAGAGCGCTTTACCGTTAAACCACGCATCAGACGAACTCGCAAATTACTAGATACATGCCAGAGCGCTTTACCGTTAAACCACGCATCAGATGAACCCGCAAATTACTAGATACATGCCAGAGCGCTTTACCGTTAAACCACGCATCAGATGAACCCACAAATTACTAGATACATGCCAGAGCGCTTTACCGTTAAACCACGCATCAGACGAACCCGCAAATTACTAGATACATGCCAGAGCGCTTTACCGTTAAACCACGCATCAGACGAACCCGCAAATTACTAGATACATGCTAGAGCGCTTTACCGTTAAACCACGCATCAGACGAACCCGCAAATTACTAGATACATGCTAGAGCGCTTTACCGTTAAACCACGCATCAGACGAACCCGCAAATTACTAGATACATGCCAGAGCGCTTTACCGTTAAACCACGCATCAGACGAACCCGCAAATTACTAGATACATGCTAGAGCGCTTTACCGTTAAACCACGCATCAGACGAACCCGCAAATTACTAGATACATGCTAGAGCGCTTTACCGTTAAACCACGCATCAGACGAACCCGCAAATTACTAGATACATGCCAGAGCGCTTTACCGTTAAACCACGCATCAGACGAACCCGCAAATTAGTAGATACATGCCAGAGCGCTTTACCGTTAAACCACGCATCAGACGCTAAAATCTTCCAAAATAATACGTATAAATCTTTCACTGAGATATGGTGGACCTTGCGCCGTCTACATATACTTCAGCAGAGGCAATTTTTTCCAATTGTTGTTAATGATTTATTTAATTGTTAATGACTTCCTCATTGTATCTAGAGCGTTGTGGATTCGATTTCCGCCGCGTCAGCGATAAAGTTTTTTCAGACTATTTTAATAATTTTTGAAGTCTATTTCTACAGGCAATCTGTGTATTTACTACTATGGACGGATTTTTAATAATAAACGCTTAAATGTGATAGACCTCCTCAAGATTGCCTCCATTTGATCATATGAACTTTGTTACCAGCATTATATTTCATGAATGCAGGTAGGAAGGTTCGTATCATCAAATGAAGGAGTTTTTATCGGCGGTCGGTAGCTGAGCGGTCAGAGTACTGACATATTGTCAGAAGATCATGGGATCGTATCACACTCGGCTCCAGATAATTTTTTCCATTAACTGTGATATCAACATGAAATTAAGTGATTACTTACAACTCTATTGAGACTAACATGGGGAAATTTATTAAATGCAATAAATTTATTTCATAACTTTGAAGTTCATAGTTTTACCTCTACAGACTCTGTGTTGCATTTTCAATGTACGTTACTTTTTAGAATTTTCTTAAATACATGTACTATATCTCTGGTATTATAATTGTTTGCAATTTATTGACCAGTCTTTAGTCTACAGGAATGGACTAGAATTTAATGCCATCTATGGAAATAATAGAAATAACATTGAAGATGACTGGGCCTCAGCCGCAACAAGAACTGTTTTTCTACATTTCACAAATATCCATGTCCTAATAATGTCTATGTCCTGAGTTTATCAGGACAAAATGTGGATATAAATCATAATTCTTTCCTTTTATGTTCATTTTTACTGTTTTCTGAATTTTGAACCTTTGGGACGGTATTATCTATATAATAAAAGATGATGTCTGTGGGTGTGTCTGTCTGTGGCAGCCATAACTCATCGAGAATCAACGTACACGCTTCAAATTTGCAGCGAATGTTTCTGGTTGTGGTCCGGATTGTAGTGCCAATATTTTTCATTTTTTTTGGCACCTTTTTCTCCATTCAAGGAACGTCCTTGGAAGAAGTCCTGAAAGTTCCAAGGAATGCAATATACAGAATACATGCATTCTATATTATTCTCACTATAATGTACATGAAAATAATACGGCATGCATAATTTTCATTTCTGCTCATATAACTGAATGCTGATAAGTCATATCACCACTAAGCTTCACCGAGAAAGCAATTTTCATTTTTGAGAAAAATGGTTTATATCAATACAATACTATTTTTGAAGCGGAAGAATACACATTTAGTATGATCAGAATCTCAAGAAAACAAGTAACTCTCAAATACCATTCTTAAAGTAGTTTTTCACGTGGAACGTAGCAGATGAACTTCTTGTTTTGACTAGGGAGAAGGCTTTAATAAATGGACTCTATTTTAACACTTGTATCGACATCCTTTTCTCATACCATTCGGATACGCTTTGTCATTGTACGACTTAACTGGTGCTTTAATTCAAAATGAATTATTTTCTACCAACACTTGGTGAAGGTCCCACTAAGAAACGAATTTCCAATAGGAGACTACGAGTATGCAATTCCCCTTAGGGAAAGAACTATGATAATAACACAAGAGTGCTAATTTGAAGATTTGATGTCTTGGTATGGATTCGTACAGTAGAATAAAGTGAATAGAAAAGATAAATACGTGTAAAAAATAAATAAATACCCCCTCAAGCAGCTGCTTACCACAGAGGTCTGACAGGAGCCTGTCAGTTTATATGCCATAGTAGAAGGTCTGAGATGATTGAGAGAATGGCAGGACCTCAGCAAAAACCAACACGAACGTCCATGCCTTACCCGGGGCTCGACCCCAGGTCCCTTAGATCAATAGCCAAGCGCTCTAACCACTCTGCCGCGGGACGGCTAAATGCGTGTACAGTTGAATATTATTACTTTGCTTATGTATAAGGGTTTTGTGGGACACCATGTATATATCCTTATATCATCATCATCATCATCCTCAAGCAGCCATGGGCTACGGAGGTCCAACCAGACCGCGCAGTTTAATTCTCCAAGCAAATCTGTCCTGAGCTACATCTGCTGCATTTTGCCAATGCACACCAATTCTAACAAGGTCCTGTTTGACATTGTCTGCCCATCGCATCCTAGGTCTCCCCCTCCTTCTGAGGCCTCTGGGCACACTGTTCATAACCCTATTCGCCAATCTATAATTATCTATACGGGCAACATGGCCAAACCAACGGAGTCTCTCTCTGCACTATATGGTCCTTAAAAGAGGTTGCTGACTCCTTTGCCTAACCTCATCATTAGTTACAAAGTTAAACTACCTAATACCCAAGATACTGCGTAAGCATCTAGAATCAAAAGCATCTAGTTTCCTGTTATCTTGTTTACACAGCGTCCAAGTTTCACTACCATAACTAACCCTAGAAAGAACCAAACTATTATATAGTCTAATTTTAGTCTTTAGGTGTATACGCCTATTTCTCCACACTCTCCATAGATTTTTAAAAATTAATTAATCTCATGCCACACATCACCAGTATCTGTTACATAGCTCCCAAGGTAAGTAAACACCTGCTCAAGACTGCAACCATTCAGATGAACTGAATCACAACCTGCCTGACCAAATTTCATCACTTTAGTTTTCTCTCTGTTTCAAACCAAATCTACTCTACTACCGGTTTCATCAACAGCTCGAATGAAAGAGTTCATCTCATCAACATCATTTGCCAAAAGGGCTAAATCATCAGCATAATCTAAATCAGAAATTTTAGTATCTCCAGACCATTTAAGGCCAAAATCTTTTCCTTGCAATGAATTTGGCATAACGTAATAAATAACCAAGCTAAAGAGAAAAGGAGACAAAATGCACCCTTGTCGAACAGCAGAAGTAATGCTAAACCAATTGCTACAAGACTTACCAACTCTCACACACAACACAGTGTTATTATAGAGAGCTTTCATTATGTTAACTAACTTGTCAGGTATACCATATGATCTCACAAAAAACCACAAATTATGACGATCAACAGAGTCGAAAGCCTTTTTGAAATCAACAAAGCTAGCAATCAAAGGTTTCTGAAACTCTAAACGTTTCTCAAGAATCTGCCTAAGTGAAAATATTTGATCCACACATCCCCTACCACTTCTGAATTCACATTGCTCATCATGCAATTGACTGTTAACCAGATTCTTAATTCTATTAAGCACAATCATGGAAAGAACTTTACCTGGAACAGATAGTAGGCTGACACCCCTATAGTTATCACAAGAACTGCGATCACCTTTTTTGAAAATAGGGATAATAATAGCTCTGGAAAAATCTTTAGGAACCATGCCCTTATCATAAAAGTTATTCAAAATTTCAGTCATCCAAGTGGTAACCGAAACATTCCCAGCTCTGAGCATTTCTGTAGTAATTTCATCTACCCCTGGGGATTTATGAAGTTTAAGTTTAGAAATAGCCAAAATAACTTCAGATTGTGTTATAGGGCCAAAATTAAAGCCGCCAATGCATCTATCATCATTACAAACAATGGGAGTAGAACCAACCACATTGTTTAGAACATCACTGAAATGCTCAGCCCACCTAGCCATGACAGAATCCTCCCCTTCCTTGTTTATCCTGCAATCCTTGTATGCCTGTCCGTTTTCTACCACATAAAACATTAACTATCTCTATAATAACACTGAGTCATGTGTGAGAGTTGGTAAGTCTTGTAGCAATTGGTTTAGCATTACGTCTGGTGTTCGACAAGGGTGTATTTTGTCTCCTTTTCTCTTTAGTTTGGTTGTTGATTATGTTATGCGAAATTCACTTCAAGGGAAAGATTTTGGCCTTAAATGGGCTGGAGATACGAAAATTTCTGATTTAGATTACGCTGATGATTTAGCCCTTTTGGCAAATGATGTTGATGAGATGGACTCTTTCATTCGAGCTGTTGATGAGACTGGTAGTAGAGTAGGTTTGGTTATAAACAGAGAGAAAACTAAAGTGATGAAAATTGGTCAGGCAGGTTGTGATTCAGTTAATCTGAATGGTTGCAGTCTTGAGCAGGTGTCACAGTTTAATTACCTTGGGAGCTATGTAACTGATACTGGTGATGTGCGGCATGAGATTAACAGACGAATAGGTATTGCTGCCCGGACTTTTAAGAATCTATGGAGATTGTGGAGAAATAGGCGTATACACCTAAAGACTAAAATTAGACTGTATAATAGTTTGGTTCTTTCTAGGGTTAGTTATGGTAGTGAAACTTGGACGCTGTGTAAACAAGATAACAGGAAACTAGATGCTTTTGATTCTAGATGCTTACGCAGTATCTTGGGTATTAGGTGGTTTAACTTTGTAACTAATGATGAGGTTAGACAAAGGAGTCTGCAACCTCCTTTAAGCAGCATATTGTGCAGAGAGAGACTCCGCTGGTTTGGCCATGTTGCCCGTATGGATAATTATAGATTGGCGAATAGGGTTATGAACAGTGTGCCTAGAGGCCTCAGAAGGAGGGGGAGACCTAGGATGCGGTGGGCAGACAATGTCAAACAGGACCTTGTTAGAATTGGTGTGCAGTGGCCAGATGCAGCAGATGTAGCTCAGGACAGATATGCTTGGAGAATTAAACTGGGTGGTCTGGTTGGACCTCCGTAGCCCATGGCTGCTTGATGATGATGATGATGATGATGATGATGATGATGATGATGATGATGATGATGATGATCTGGTACAGCTCTCTGCTGTTGTGCTGCCTAACTGCTTCCTCAGCTTTGTCAGCCAAGCCATCAAGCCAAAGATTCTTATCAGTAGCTAACTGATCCTTTACACGTTTATTGAGCTCTCTGTAATCCTTTCTATTAGGACTAGTAGGGTACTGATTAAGGACATTCCTGCAGTTCCTTCTTTCTGAAATAAGCTCAAGTGCGTTATCACTTAAATAATTCTGTCTCCTCTGCTCCTTTTTTCCTAAAATAGTACAGTTAGTTTCCAAAAAAGCCTGTTTAAAATGGCCCATTCTTCCTCAACTTCAGTATTAAGCAAACCTTGACTGTCATAATGACTAAGTAACCTATCATGGTAAGCTTTAGCTATAACTGGGTCTTTCAGAGCTTCAGTATTAAAAGTAAATTTTTTAAATTTAGCACAAAACTTTTTAAGTTTAAGTTGCAAGACACTTTTAACAAGGTAATGGTCAGATCCAATTTCTGCTCCCCTATATGCCATGGTATTTCTAACAGAACTAGCCCATTTGCTGTTAATTAATATATAATCAATCATATTTCTATGCAGCCCATCAGGTGAAACCCATGTGTATTTATGTATGTCGCGATGTTTGTAATATGTGCTAGTTATTCTGAAACCATTGAGTTTACTTACCTGTAGGAGACGTTGCCCATTGCCATTGCAGCTACCAATACCAAAAGGGCCTTTTACTCCTCCCCAAAGGTCAGAGTCAGTATCAACTTTGGCATTGAAGTCACCTAGAACAAGGGTAATATCTCCTTTCTTGATAGAATTCAAAATATCCTAAGTTGTCCGTAAAACCTATCCTTCTCATCCTCATCGGCATCCTCAGTGGGGGCATAACAGCAGATAACATTCAAGTCTTTAATGCTTGTCTGAAATTTTGCTGTAAGAAACCTTTCATTAATGAACTCATATCCTAGAAGAGCATCACTAGCATGTCTGCTGAGCAGCAGACCCACGCCTTGGTGATGCTTTCCATCCTGTAAAGAGAAATTTAAAGTTATTTTTAAGTATCTCACCTTTATCTGTCCATCTGGTCTCTTGCAAACCTAGAATATCTAGGTTATAGCGCTGGAATTCCTGCGTGAGAACATCAAGAGAATAATCTCTATGCAATGTCCTAACGTTCCACGTTCCTGCAGAGAGAAAATGATTAGTAGATTTTTAAAGAAATTAGGTTTAGTGAGATTGGTAGGGCCAACAATATCAAACAGCTCCCTGATCGCAGGCATGGGGCAAAGACCTGTTCCTCCTCCGCTAAAGGCTGAAGTCAGCGATGCTGGTAGGAACTTCAGGCACCACCTTTTCAAGTGGACTTTTTCAAGAGCCATATGGCCTGCCTGAGACACATTACTCCAGTTTAGGCTTGACTTAGCTGGTTAACGATGCCCAACTAGCTAAGTAAGGTTCAGGTACCTGCGATGGCCTCTGATTAGGATTATCCACCAGCTGATATAAGGTATCCCATGCCTCTGTTCACTTAGGGCTGACAACCCAGAAGCAAACAGAAAACACAGCAGCAGATTCTCCCTCAGCAGAGGCCGGAGAACAGTGTATACCGGAGAGAGATGAAAAAATATACTGTTTCTGATGAAATTCGGATTAATTAAGCTACACTGATTTCTATAAATTAAGGAAAATTTATCTAATAAGTCAATGGGAAGCTAACGTCAAAGCTCTGTAACTTTTGTTTTGAAAAATGTGATTGCAGATAAAGATCTCAATCAAATAAATCAATATCTCGATTTTCAACAATATTCTTTCAGTATTTAATGAGTTATGGAAGTTTGAATATTTAACAGCAGCAATGCCAATCTTATACAAAACTGAAGAGTAATGGAAGAATTCTTTACACAAAGTTTTAAAATACAAACTTATTTTATTAAACACTTTGATACAATAATTATTAATAAGTTTTAATAAACTTCTGAAGTCAATTTTTGTGACTGGCATTGTCAAACAGGACCTTGTTAGAATTGGTGTGCAGTGGCCAGATGCAGCAGATGTAGCTCAGGACAGATATGCTTGGAGAATTAAACTGCGTGGTCTGGTTGGACCTCCGTAGCCCATGGCTGCTTGAGGATGATGATGATGATGATTGCTATCGCTAAATATTCAAACATCTATAACTCATTAAATACTGAACGAATATTGTTGAAAATTGAGATATTGATTTATTTGATTGAGATCTCTATCTGCTCACATTTTTCAAAACAAAAATTCTGATTTTAGAAGTTATAGAGCTTTGACGTTAGCTTCCCATTCCGAATTTCATCAGAAACAGTATATTTTTTCATCTCTCTCCGGTATAGACTGTTTATTTACATTTAAGAGATTATTTAATTGCGAAGACCATCTATTAATGACATCTTAATTTCCAATAATTTCTAGCTGTAGAAAAAGCCCCAACATTCCAAGAAGGGTTAAAAGATAAGAGTATTAAAGAAGAGGAAACAGTTGAATTTAAAGTGAAATTTTCTGGACAACCAAAACCAACTGCAAAGTGGTAAGTATTTGTTTTAAATATTATTAAATTTTCAGCTTCAATTATTATATAAAATATAATTATATGCGTTTTAAATATTACTTAAATTTTTAGCTTCAATTATTACATGCAGAATCCATTAAGATAATTATTTCAGCTATCTTATAATGTCAGGCTTATTAAGCTAATTGGAAAGGCAATGCTCATCACATTGTATTGTTTCAAAACCATATGCCTCATTAAGTTGCTATTTTCTTGGAAGAAAGTGAGAAATAAATTCTAAAATATTTTGAATTAATGCGTTGATGGCGAATGTATATACCTATATCGATTATTTTCTAGGTTAGTTCTGTGATCGGTTGGCTAGATTAAAGGTAGAAAATATGTGTAGCATGTAGTACAGTCGCTCAAAAAAGTACCCGAACACTATGGTTCATTACAGAATTCAGAAAAAATATCTGGCAACAATTTTTTTTAGAAATTAGTGATCTGGCAACCTTCGTGTCACGTGATTACAGAATTCAGGAAAAATATCTGGAGCGTGTGCAGTTGCTGTACGCGCTCCAGATATTTTTCCTGAATTCTGTAATCACGTGACACGAAGGTTGCCAGATCACTAATTTCTAAAAAAAATCGTTTGCCAGATATTTTTTCTGAATTCTGTAATTAATCATAGTGTTCGGATCTTTTTTGAGCGACTGTACAACCAGCTAAAGAGATTTTCGTCTGCAAGATGATGAATATCAGGCAGAGGTGGTTGAAGCTGGTTCGGTATAGATAGTGTCAACCGTTTGCTAAAATAATGTTTAGAAATATTAAATAGCTTGTTTGCCTCGACACTCAAGTTTTAACACTGATCAAATTCGCTTTTCTTCTGTTGGATTTCATACGTTTTTGAGCTCCGCTTCAGGTAACATGTCTTTTACTTTATCTTATCTCCTCTCCTTTGTGGAATCTCTGTACCACAATACTCGGATCAAACATAAAGTGCTTAGATCTTGATCAATAGCACAAAAGAGGTTTAATATAACTTTCCTTTTTATCAGTAGTGATGTTGGAGGAATTTATATTCAAAAGAAATTTATATCTATAATTTCAGAGATAAAGATTAAAAGCAAATGTCAAAATATGAATTTTTAAGAAGGACCATGATAAAGATTTTTCTTTAAAGAGAAGAAGATGGTTATTTGTCCCTACACAAAGTTCGGAGATAACCTAGAATCTCTATTGGAATTCTTGTAGAATATCGAAATACATATATAGGAACTTGCCCACTGGTTTAGTAGTCAGATATACTAATCACTAGACCAGGCTGAACTTAACCTTCACTAAGCATACAAATTTAGAAAAAAAAATGCTATTAAGTCTGCTATTTATGTTAATTACTGTGTTTACAGGGAGGGTTACTTGGATGGCAGCGCACCAGATTCGCAATATGCAGTTTCCAGGTTTGAGTCTTAACTGTGCCAACGTTGAGATTTATCTCAACTAAATCTCCCTCCCTACCTCCCTCCCTCCCTCAGCTTGCCCTTGAGAAAAGGGAATGCCAATGGTCTTGGAAAGGCTGCCATCTGTTGAATACCTTGTGCATATTCAAGAAGACGCTGGATGGCCTTGATGGGAGGCTATCATCTGTTCTATTTAAATTACCATATATTTCCGCAGATAAGACGATAGTTGAATTATAAAAAAAAAGGCCCCCCAAATCCGGGTCGTCTTATAGGACAGATACAAAAAAAAAAAACGTAACAATGCTAAGAGGAGGCTTTTCCTTTATGCGTGCAACCACCGACTGCGACTGATCTTGAAAATTACTACAACTTATCGAAAAATCAATCATATTATTTAAATACGCTATATGATAAACATTACATTGTAATAGTAAAACAATACTAAAACAAAATAAATATTAAAAGTTATGTTTATTGAGCTACTGAGGAAAAAACGGACAAACCGTAATTATTTACTAGTACAGAGTAGGGTATGTCCACAAAATAGAATAGCCCATACGACGCTTTTGTGAATAGTCAAGGTCATTACCCGAATGCACGAATCAGTGCGAATGTTTGAGAATAGGACATAATTCCGTACAGTATTATTATTTAGATGATGATCGCCGATCTAAACTAAATTCATAGGCCGTTGATAGTTTGGGGTCGTCTTATAGGACAGATATATGCTAAAACTATAAAACTTTGACGAAAATTTATACCTCGTCTTATCTGAAGGTCGTCTTATCTGCGGAAATATACGGTTCTTAATAGGGTGCAAAAATGCTGATCAGATGTAAAACCATCCAATTATATTTACACCATGCAAATTTTCGTTCCCTGAAAATGCTTCAAAATTTATCCTACATCTTGCATGAGCAAGATCATGGAGAAGTCCTCAGTACTAAATTGCTAAATTCCGAAATCCCACTGATCCATAGACGACACCAAAACGAAATATACTCAGAGGCCACTTTTATTATTTCAGTTCCCTGCTAAGTCAATAGTAACCCAAATACACAACTCAGCAACTTCTTAAATATGCCTATTGCGAAAAAATGTGACTTAAGATAATTTAAAGATATCAATGAAATCTATTTCAATCTCGATTTCCAAGAAGATGTTTTTAAGATTTTAAGAGTTAGGGAAGCTGAAACATTTTGTAAATTAGTTCGTTCTCCAAATAACATCGAAAATTGGAAAAACTTACGAAATTATACGCGAACTGCTAAAAATATCTTAGTAAAGTTTTGTATAACGGTTGTTATTTTCATTTTAACTGGTTTTTACTAACCTTTGAGAGAAATTATCTAAATTGGTATTTTGGCTGTTAACTCTTTCAATTTCCGTAACTCGCTAAATATTGAACCGATATTGTTGAAAATCGAGATTGAAATAGACTTAATGGAGATTTTTAAATAATCTTTTTTCTTTCATTTGAACAGAGAAGAATCCTAGAAGCTACTCCTAGCTTTAAGAAGCTTCTCATACAAGAACATGCTGCACTAAGACTGAAATCACTTCTGACCACTGCCTCAGAGATAAGACAAAACACAAAGGTCGCCCGCCAGCTAGAAGAGTAGCTAGCTCCCTATCCACTATGCCAATTAAGGTTTCTTCAATCATATTTTTTCATAAAAAAACCTTATTTAAGAAGTTACCAAGTTCTCTGAGTTACGAGTCCATAATATTGACATAACATGGAAATGCAACTAATAAAGTGACCGCTACATAAATGTCACTTGCTACCGAAACATGGCAATAAATTATTATTTGAGGAAGATAATTAGAAATTTATTCCATTTATGCAGAATTAATATTTTACGTTTTTTGATAATTGGAGCAATCATTAAATGTTTTATACTTTTCCAATATATTTGTGCGATAATTATTCTTGTAAATGATTTTTAGGAACAAAGATGGCGCTGAACTGACTATTGACGGCAAACGTATCCAAGTGAAAACAGTAGCAGAGGATTCTCTAACCTTAGTTCTAAATAAAGCAACTAAAGAAGATGCCGGAAAATATTCCTGTACTATAACTAACACAGTAGGATCAGAAACAACCAGCAGCAAGCTTACAGTCTCAGGTATCATTGTAAAGAATAGATGGATTATATTATCTAAAGTTTTTAATCAATAGGAAGTTCAAATTTATAACTTTTATGTACTAGTCTCAGAATCAAAGCGATTGACGAAATTATATTCAATAAGAAATATTTCCCACTCTCTAAACCAGTGATTTTTCAAAAAACGTTTTATGATTACAATTTGCGACAAAAGTGCCCTCTGGTAGCAACAGTTAAAGATTTATTTTAAGTTATTAAGTTTGTTTACCAAGCTTTTTAAAGAATGAATTCTATTTGTAATCAGAAATAATGACTTCTATTTGATTTAGAAAAATACACTGAAGGGAAATCGAAGCATGCGATGTTCTCAGTAATCAGGAGGTTAGTTTCAAGTTTTTTGTTTCTCAAAAAAATAATAATAATAATTTATTCCATGCAGGGCGTTACAGTAAAGCCAAGATAGAGGTAATTTTGGATAGTAATTTGAATGTTTAAGTGGCCATCGCATTGCCATTGTTTTGGTAATAGAGCCTAAGCAACAATGCACATTCCTTCAAGTCTTATGGTGACGTTGTGTCTTCATTCTGTTATCGTCTTCTCTTATATTCTTTCACGGAGGACCCGTCATCGGGGGACGGGGGTGGCTTGGTAGCGCGCCAGGCTCGTAATCTGTAGTTCCCAGGTTCGAGTCCCAGCTGGGTCAGCGTTGAGATTCATCTCCGCAAAATTCCCCGCGCTGCCCACGGTCAGTAGTGGTCACCGATGGGCTTGGAAAGGCCGCCGTCCGTCGGATGGGACGTTAAGCCGTGGCCCCGTGTGCGGGAGAGACATACCCTGTGCACGTTAAAGAACACGCTGGATGGCCTTGACGGGGGGCTACCATCTGTCTCCCAACAGCTGTTCCAGTGGGTCCCCTCCCCCAACCTTCTCTGAGCCTTCGGGGACCATGTGACCTGGCCATTTAGCCCATGGTGTGCAAAAAAGTGCCGCTCAGACGTAAAACAACCCAACCCAACCCGTCATCGGAATAATAATTTGCATCGTTCTTCTGTATAGCGCCATGTTTCAGTGATGCAAGGTTTTGAAAATAATATTTCTTTATGTTATTACATTCTCCCGTTACCTGATTATTGTCCATTCCAAATTTCAGCTCTGTGCTGCTATCTGTGTTTTTAGCAGACACCTCGAAAGTTAAAACCGTAATTTACTATGATTTTGGAAAGGGTTAAAATCGAAAGAGCCACACGTAAAAGATCTTTTGAAATGATCTGAAAGCCTGAATTAATCAGTTCTCTATTTTATAGGAAAACTGACACTTCATGTGTTATCTGAACGCATTTCCTCAACAAGTTAGTTATTATTAAGTTATTCTGATTAAAAGAAGCCAAGCTGTGTAAATGCAACAGACTCATTTGAAGTTAAATAATTTGTGAGGTAACTTGAGAAAAGCTTAAAGGCGCGAAATCATTTCAAAGTTCAGCAAGACGGTCCAGTTTTTTATCCAAACAGATCTACCCTCAGCAACAACTGCAGCATGAAGACTTCGAAGACTAGTTTGAATAAGGTCCTATTTGCATTGCCATCCCAGCTTAATCTTTCACTGTCCATGAAGCCTTTAGTCGTTTACAGATTTACTCACTGATCTTCAGTATTGCATTCAGACAACGTGATCAAACCAATCTAAACTCTTCTTGTACCAAGACATTGTTTGAAGGGGGTTCCTGACTTCTTTGACTTCGTAATCATTTGGGAAAAATGAGAGAAATTTCCATTTACAGGATAGTTGTTGTTAGCGGTTCACGTATGGGTCTATATCTTTAATATCATCGAAATCAGTCAAGCGGTTGAAAATTGCTAACTAAATCGCTTTATTATTCATTAGTTGTCTAATCTATTACAAATGCTCAGTATTCTAATGGATAATGAAGCAATCTGATTAAGATTAAAGCATCACTACGAGCAATATAAGGAATATAGTGCAGTGTCTTAAGAAAAAAAATAATTTCGTCAATCAGCATTAATAAATGTTCTAAAGTCCAGAGGTCATAAATTACTATTTGCAGATTTTTTTTCTCGTTGTGTCTGTGATGGAACTGTTGTGATCTAGATGTAGTGAACTCTTGGTAGGTGGAGCGATTCATCATTAGAAGAACTAAATAAGGATAATCATGCTTTATTACATTTTGAGTAGATTGGGAACATGATCTAAGGCTAGCACTAACTGAGGTTCGATATTGTAAAGGTTAATTAATTAATACACTGCACGACATTGAAATTGCCCCACCCAGAAGGAGTGAGGGGATAGGGGTGAAATGTAGCACATACCTAACAAATACATATTGGCATACCATGATTTAATTTGGAGCCACTTACAGCGGTTAAAAGATGAGATAATGTAGCATAATGTGACTGCCTCAGTAGGTGGTTGCACAGCCCTGAACGGCAATGCAGGCAGCAATACGGTGCGGCATGGAGTCATACAGTCGATGGATACGGTCCTGAGGAATTGCACACCAAGCAGCGTTGACTTGCTCTCATAATTCATTGAGATTCCGAGCCGGCCTGTGAGAGGATTGTACACATCCAATGTGGTCCCACATATTTTCTATTGGGGATAAATTTGGAGATCGTGATGGCCATGGCAATCAGTGGCGGCCAAGGTGTCAGCTTGTCAGATGGCGAGGGTGTCTGGACTAGCCAGGGTGTCAGCTTGTCCGATGGAAAGTGGGCCCTGTGGGCCCCTGATGAAGTGGGCCCCCTTAAACATTAGACAGTATGTTAAAAATGACAATCTTATAGTTGTGAGTGGGTCCCTTTGTCTCCTGGCAATCAATATTTTTAGACCCGGTCCGCCACTGATGACAATACTTGAACATGTTGCAAACATTGTCTGGAGATCCTAGCAGTGTGTACACGGCGTTGTCATGCTGGAAAATGGGCTGCTGCATTCCTCCCAGGAACGTTACAAAACGGGCTGCAGAACCGCGCTAACGTATCGTGCAGCTGTCAGTGTTCCCTTAATGCGGACAAAAGGAGACCTGCTGTCATATCCAATAGCACCCCATACCATTATGCCTGGCTAATAGGTGGTGTGTTGGTCGAAAACAAAAGCTGGATCCGTCCTCTCGCCAGGTTATCGCCATACACGGACCCGTCGATCGTCAGCACCCAGACAGAAACAGGATTCATCACTAAACACAACATTATTTTATTCGTGACCTCAGTTCGCACGACTTCGGAACCAAGCCAGACGAGCGCTGCGATGGTTTGCAGTCAACGTAACAGTTGCCTAGAGCGCATGTGCCTCATGCAACCTTCGGTTTACCGTTCGTATCGTTATGGGGACGTCTATCGCTGACACAGTCCGTCGAATATCGCTTGAGTGCTCTGTGGTGATGAACGAGCATGTCGAAAAATGCGCCTATCAAGCCGTGCTGACGTCTCTCAGACGGCATCACTCCCTCTGCGACGCACGCTACTTCATTTCGCCTTTGTTGCCAACAATGTCCAACAGTTTGTACAACCCGATGAACATGGGCATTTCCGAAATCCCGATGACGTGTCTCGATTCAGCTTCATAGGGCTATAATTCTTCCTCTCTCAAAAGCATCCAAGTGACGATAAACCTGCCAATGGCGTGTCCGAGGCATTTTCTCTCTTCGCTGATCAATTTCTAAGCGGGACCATCTAATCTCAACCTTTCGCACGACTTCTGTCTGCATAAACACAATACCATCCCTGTTATTTTTTGTACCTTTTATCTCTTGAGCCACACACGTCATTGGCTCCGGGATTATCATCATTTGCATATCTCAACTGCGCACACCCACCCTTCTATTTGCATGTTTGTACGACATGTCCTTCTGGGTGGGGCACTTTCAACTCGAGCAGTATAGATAACAGCATCGAAACAAATGCACAACGATCATTAAACGAAAAATAGAAGCCGTTGTTATTTTGTTAGGATATCAACTATGAAAGGAATGTGAAGATTCTTTCTGTTCGTTTGCATCTTGCCGTCGGTGAGAAAGAAGAAACCAATGAGCTTGGAAAGTTCCCAACCATTTGGAAGATGTTAAGCCATGGTCCTTACACGAGTACTATGTTTTGAGCACGTTAAAGAACACACCAGATGGCCTTAATAGCTGACAGTAGATTTCTTTTCCCAACAAACTTTGGGTTCTTAGGATTTTGTCATTTACTCATTACTCTCACACAGAATAAAGTTTTCTGTAGGAGAGCTGAAATAATCCAATCCAATAGAACCAAAATTTCATTTGCTGTTAAATTCCATTTCGTGAACCACACGAATAAAATTATCTAAACTCAATATTTTTGATAAAATATAGATCTATATATTCTATACTTCCATTTTGAATTCTTTTTCTTCTAATGGTTTTTATTGACTTGCATTGGAAATATATTAATTTTTCAGATGCACAAACATCGCCAACATTCCAGCAAGGATTGAAAGACACCTGTGTTAAAGAGGGGGATACTGCTCAGTTTACCGTAAAAATAGCCGGAAAGCCAAAGCCAACATCTAAATGGTAAATATTTGCATTTTTAAAATGACTTCCAATCTAATAAAGTATGTCTTTACACTGGCCTTTAAAATGAGTGTAGATCAATTTTCCTAAGTGCCATTATATAGGAAATACCAATAACAGTCTAAGAAAGACTATATACAAAATATATCAGTAATAACAAATAAGGAAGACTTTCAATTATTCGGAATGAATGAAGAAAAACATTCCCGGATAATCGAATTACTGGTTATTCGGCCATCCACTTAAAACATAAAAAAAAATTCAACATTTGTAGAAAATATGTTAGCATGGAGTTGCTCTATTCATTTAAAGAAGAATAGCAGCGAAGTTTGCTTTTTTAACTTCATTCTCCTTTCGGCGAAGAATTGTGCTGAAAACATTTTGATATGCGAAATCTTTTAAATACAGAAATATGACATAATTCCCATTTGGTAAAATTAAAAATCAGTTGTATTATATGAAGCATAAATATCTACAATGATAGTTTTAACCATTAAGGTGAATAATGTTTTTATTCAAAGGCACTAAACAAAAAGTTTAACATTAAAAATAATTGAATAGATATTTACAATTTAATGTTAATACTGAAGGAAAATTCACTTGAAATCCATCACTATTTATCAATGAAAATTATTAATGATATTTCAATGCATTGGTCATCAGTGTATAGGTTTCGTTAGTTAATAAGAATTGAAGACAATGTAAAAACATTTTTATTAATAATAAAGATCAGGTCCGGCAAAAGAAAAGAAAAAATAAAAATCGAGGGGACAAGAAATACAATCAAGCTGCAAAAATGTCAAGAGGACTTAATTTCCAATGCAAGATAACATTTCCAATTCCGTTTTACGGTTTTTAAAAAAATTCTTGAAAACTGAATGAAAAATAAGTAATTTAAATATTTTTTTATCCTTATTCACATTCAGAAGGGGTAAGTAGTAACAAGTAGGGCATGGCCCCCTTGTTCCCACCACTGGACAAGGGGGACCTTGTTTCCCCTTGTTTCCACCACGGACCTGATAAGGATCAATTATATGAAATCGTCATCACAGATTACTATTGTGCTGATTGCTCACACATTATTTGATTTTTTTCTTATGTAGCTATTTCCTAATTCTTTCCTTTTTAGAACAGGACAGGATTTCCAGAGCGTGTGTGCTTTTGAGTGAAAAATGAATTGAAAAAATATGTTTACGTGCTAAAAGTACGCATTACACATTTTTTCAATAATACTTTCTTAAAAAGGGACCGCTAGAACATAAGGGTTAAACACGTATTTAAATATTTGGAGAAAATAATTTTGTAATAAATAAATAATGTAAAGTCTCTGTGGTCCTTTCCGGCCCAATCCAGTTGTTTGCCCCTCAAAAAGTTATTTTCTAGATCTGAGCCTATTGATGAATAAACTGATTTCTACTTTCATTATATTTTAGTTTTAAGCACTTGTTTAATCTTAAAAGTTATCTTAGCGTGATAGCTGCGGGAATATATTCTACACTTCTTGTTAACAAAAAGAGATGCCATTCAGTAATGAAAAGGAGATTAGTGGATTTTTACACGTGTAGTTCAAGGCTTTGGCTTTTTTTCAGGAATCTTGACGGAGCCGAGTTGACCATTGACGGCAAACATGTTCAGGTGAAGACGGAAGCCGAAGATTCGCTGACTCTGATTATCGACAAAGTAACTAAAGAAGATGAAGGCAAATACTCTTGCGTCATCACCAATTCTTCGGGCTCTCAAACATCCAGCGGAAAATTGTCTGTCTCAGGTACGAAAATCAACTCTTAGAAATTACAGTACACAGTCTAGTCACAGATTTTGAACTAAAAATTTATCATAAATATTTTTTCTATCTGTTTGTCTATCCGTCCATTTCACTTTTCATCTTTCAGGAGTGGGATGGACTCAGTCACTATTGCGCGCCAGTCTCGTAACCCGATGTTTCCAAATTCCAGTCTCCATTCTGCCTGCTTTGAGATTTTTTCTTCTGACCCCTACTCAGCTCTTCTTGAGAAAAGTGGCACCGATGGGCTTGCCAAGGCCGACGTCTGTTGGATCAGACATTAAGCCATGGACCTGGTTTAATGTGTTTAGGAGAGCCACATGATATGCATATTAAAAAACATGCTTGATGGTCCAGACGGGAGGCTTCCATTTGTCTCCTAACAGCTATCCAGTTAATCATTCCCTTACTCAGTTCTGAGCTCTTGGAAACCCGATCACCATTTAGCACATCGAGAGAACAATGCATTGTTTACGGTTAAAACTGTGTCTCGCAAACTTTTTTACTCTGCGGCACACTAAATCTAATTTTTTTTCCGCGGCACATTGAATCTAATTTTTTTTCTGCGGCACACCTAAAAAAGAATAAAAGCAAACTCTATATAATCGTCATTATATTTGCGCTTTGTTGAAGTCATCAGCCTGGTTTTACTTGAAGATTTGCTCTTGTTCTTTAATTCATAACTCGGTGTTTGTTTTAAATATTTGTCCATTCTATGGCTTGAAATAATCAAAAATTAATACCAAAATTTGGAAAAAGCTTGATAAATACTTACAAGATCCCAGTTGATAAAATCTGAAAGATTTTTATTAAAGCACGTCGATAGCACGTTGATAACACTAGTCAAGTAAAAATGAAATCTTTGGAATATCTAGTGTCAATTTGAAATCTCTCGCGGCACACTACTGTGCCGCGGCACACAGTTTGCGAGACACTGGGTTAAAAGAACCCAAACCCATATTCCTGGCGATAAAAGCAACAGAAGTAGTCAAATATGTTTGCATTAGTAAATTTAAAAGTAAATTCAACCAAAAAGTTTAGTTTTTGAATTATTTTTAATGCTGGCTCACCGAAAACTGAGAAACACCAAAACCGAAGAGTATATTTAGCAATTTGTTATTATTAACATATTTTGCAGATAATGAGAAAAATACTAAAAGTGAATAGATAAAAACATTGTTTGTGTGGTAGTTATTTAATTCACTGTGTCAAAATGTTCTTAAACGTGTTTTAAGGTAAAAAGAATTGTTCTTCAGAAAAAGAAGCAAAAACGGAAAAATCAGTCAAAATTTTATGGGTTGAAATGTTTGGAGAATTTTATGCATCTTATACCTAATAACTGTGCTTGAGTAAACTTTTAACTCTCTGGAAAGTATTTTTATGTCTTTGTCTCTGTGTTTTGACGGTGTGGTACAGTCACTCAAAAAAGTATCCAAACACTGTGGTTGATTACAGAAATCAGAAAAAATATCTGGCAACGATTTTTTAGAAATTAGTGATCTGAAAACCTTCGTTTGAGTACGCGAAGGTTGTCAGATCACTAATTTCTAAAAAAAAATCGTTGCCAGATATTTTTTCTGATTTCTGTAATCAACCATAGTGTTCGGATACTTTTTTGAGCGACTGTACGTTTGATGCAATTCAATCGGTCTTTGATCAGGAATTGATTTGGAAGAATATGATGTTTATTTTTTGTAGAAACTCCCGTGTTCACGAAGGGACTGGAAGATACAGAAGGCGAAGAAGGAGGAATCGTCAAATTCAATGTGAAGTTTGAAGGACGCCCAGAACCGGTTGCTACTTGGTGAGTTCTCCTGAAAAAGTTATTTTAAAGAATATTTCTAGTGACATACAGAAACGAGAATTGCTTCCAAATATGAAAGTTTGCCTATATTTCAGACATTACATCCCAACTTGTACAGAAATGTCTTGAATCGCCGTAATTTTGTGTTTGTCGAATTATAACACCGAATCTCATAAATGAAAGTAATGTATTTAATAACCTTTTTCCATTAAATCTGTACAGAAAGTTGCTGTTTTAAATATGAACTTTGCTTCATGTAGAAACATTGATTTCATGTAGTGGTTTAAAGTTTAATCATCGAATTGGCATTGTTTAAATTTAGGTTATGCCAAATAACAGACACACTTCGAGGATGGGATATTCCTCATCTTCAAAATTACAGAACGGTAAAAAGATAGAAAATATGGCAAAAATTCAAAATGTAAGAAATCAGCAATAAAGTGGTAAATAATTACTATATAATATAAACTTTTTCCAGACAATGACAGAGGTGGTAATAAAATATTCCAGGAGTTTTATTATTAATCCATTAAATAGACATGCCAGACGTTCGCTGAGGTCATGGTTATAACAGTGAGATTAAGAAATTAATCTATTTATTATTCTATGACATGTGATTACAAACGTTTCTAGAAGTAAAATGAAAGTGTTTTATCTACATTAGATTTCAACTCTTCTATTTCCACGAATATTAATTAACTTTGTAAATTAACTTTAGATTTCCTATCGAAAACATATTGGATTACATCACTGCTGATCATTAATACTAAAGACATTAAAAATAAATCTGATTTTCACAATTTGAAAAAAAAAAATGTCGAGATATAAATGCAATGTTGTCAATAATGCTATTTAATCCCATTCTCTTAAATTACAGATCCGCAAACTGCTTTAAAAGCAGCAGTTGACTTTTTCAGAGTCCAAAATTCTTCACAATACCACTATAAATTAAACACCATATATTACGTTTATTGCATTTCTTAACCGATTCTCAATTTTAAAAGAAGTAAATATAGAAGAAACAGTATTTGAGGTATTTCAAAATAAATCCCCTCCCTCAAATAGCTGCTTCCCACAGACGCCTAACAGAAACCTACCAGTGTAACGCCCATAAAGTAGATCCACGAGGAAGGGGAATCTCAACAGAAAGACATCAAAAGTCAGTACCCTATCCGGAGTTCGAACCAGGTCGCATAGATCAGTAGCCAAGCACACTAAGCACTCGGCACTCGGAATGGTGTGAATATTACAGATTTATTTTCACGTTCCGTAAATGTTTTCAATCCTTGGGAGTTGTGGACCCCCCCCCCCTCCTTGTAATAAAAGAAGACGATATGTGATTACTATATTTATACTTAACACTTATGTGATGTTACAAAATCGCTAATGTGCTTCATTTCAATTTCATAATTTTCAGGAAAAAGGATGGTGTGCAGATAGATATCGATGGAAAACGTGTAAAGGTGTCGATCGAAGGTGATGATTCTCTCACTTTAGTCATCAAAAAAGTAGAGAAAACAGACGTTGGCCAGTATTCATGCGAGATCACTAATGCACATGGTTCAAGCACAAGCAGTGGAAAGTTATCCGTGACAGGTATTCATTATTTGCATATTCCTCAGAGCAGTATTTAGCTTTAAAATATTTATTCCTCATCAATAGAAACAAACTTCTTTAAGTAGTGCTTTTCTAATATGTTCTGTGTACTTTACATAATGCATAATAGCAACTCGAAAGTTGTCAATAACTTTATAAGCCAAATAAACTCGAAAGTTAGTTGTAAATTTTCACTCTGGATTGATTTTAATGCATTTATTTTCAAACTGGCAGGAAAACCAGTGGTGAAAAAGAAGTTAGAAGACAAAGAAGCTCCTGAAGGGGACTGCGATGTCGAATTGGTAGTGGAAGTGAAAGCTACTCCGGCGCCCAACATCAAATGGTTCGTATGATTTCAATCGGATCATGTTAATTAAATATTACAGATTTTGTGTTTGATGAAAAACTGATAAGAAATAATCATGAATTGCATTTACTCATGATACTTTGCTATACCAATTGCTCACGTCCAAATTCATACTTTTTATTTCATTATAGCAGTGGATCTCAACATGTAGTCGTAGTCCATTCGAGTTTGTTAAAGAATTTGATAGATATGAAGGAACAGAAGACATGACTTGTCTCTCATCTTGTTTGCTTTACGCATTCAGCTTTAGTGAAGATTTCCAGGGCATGATGGGTTCATGTCGGAGATATCTGGTTTGATTTTAATAGTGAGATGAGCTAAGAAAAATGCTTGAGAGTCTCAGCCCTAGAAATTCATTGGGCACAAGTACACAGTAATTTTTTTAAAAATCGAAGTTCGCTAAACAGTTAACCTCTGAGTGTCTTGTTGATATCGAAGAAGTGTCTTGTCGATTCTAAAAATGCCTCATCTGTGAGTTAGCTTTGAGTTTAAAATATGGGAAGGTTTTCTTTGCAATAATAAAAGGTTTACTGAAAATATTTACAAAGGATAAAAGAGTAGTAGGCTTAAATTCGAGTATAAAAGTGTTGTGTTTAACTCAAGAATGCTTTTTTGATTCATAATGTTAACGATTTAATTGGTCAGGTCACGAGAACTGCAAGTCTTGGGGGATGAGGAATAAAGGAATTCCTAAAGGCCTTATCTAACCGACATTTATTAGGAAGAAATTGAAATCAGTTGTGAAGGTCGTTTATGGAATTTTGTAATATGAGCAGAGCACGAATGTCCTTCGCATAAGCCCATATATTAACGTCCCTGATGATGAACGGAATATTCCAAGGATCATCAAGATCCCCTTTCTTACGGAGAACAGGGTGCAAGTAAGTGCGGAAAAAAATATTAGCTCTAGGATGGTTGGGGCTCGATATTCTGAGTCTAAGCTGTGCTCTCTGGATTCTCGATCTGTGCGATAATTATTGGTCTTCCTAAGCTCATTCTCTTTCATTTATCGTTAAGAGAAAGCAGTAACCTGTTGATATACAGATAGAAATTTGACAGTATTTTTTTTAAATCCATTTTGCCATTTACAAGCATTCTAAGGCCGTAAATGTCTCAGGTTTCCGGTAGAATGATGCAGTGATTTACTCAGCAGAGACTGAAGATAGATAGAAATTAAAGTTAGGAAGAGGTCTGTTCCATTGCTTATATTTTGAATTTGAATTCTAGATTCATCGTTTATCCTTTTTCGAAATAAAAGTCACTGCCAAGAAAAAGGTTTGCAGAGTTATGTTTTTAAATACAGAAGAGTTGTGGATCATCTAAATTTATTGTTTCTTTTTGGCATTAGAAAAGGTTACTCGTATTTTTCTGCTTTTATTGCTGAAATATTTATCGACGGTAAGAAACTTTCGTTACAAATTTTAACTGAAATTTTTTTTAAATACACTGTAGTTAAGAAAAGCATCATATTGGAGTATATACAGCATATTTGACTGCATTAATATAAATGCAAAAATTTGCATTTATCAAAGGCATTTATATTATTAATTGAAGTAGGGTTGTTAACCTTTAGTAAAGTTACAAAAAAAAAGAGATATGATTGGACAGGTCCATAAAACTACAGTCACTGCCAAGTAGACAGGTCCATAGAAAGTTTTCAAGGGCTTAGAAAACATACATCCATTCTATGCTATATGTAACGTCCCACAGCATCCCAATTGAAGGGGAACATCGCAATATATACAGGAAAAGCAGAGGACGTTGCGAGACTTTACACCTTATTCTAATTTCGATTCAATTTTGATGCATTTTACCTTTTTAATGGATACAAATGAAACGCATTAAACAAAATGACAAAAACGCACTATGGTGTACTTCTTCAATCTTGCACAGATCAAGATATTGGAGAGGAAGATTGTATGTGGTCACAAAAGGGAGAATTAAGAAGGATGCCGAAGTGGCTAATTATAATGAAGAGATTTTCATAGGTTGGAATAAAAACAAAACGAACTGTAAGGGAAAAAATCAGCAGGGCTCCACTGCTAACCCGAAAGTAACAAGATGTAAATATTTTGTATTGTTTTGTGTGTGACTTTAACTCGCACACAACCTTTAACGGAATTATAATGTCTTAGCATTAGAAGATTAAGTTAGAACTGCTTTTGCTCCCATCGCAAGCTTCGTTTTCATGATAATGTTATATCTAGGTATGCAATGGCCTAATTTAAATCCGATCTACTTAAAGACTAATTAATATTCTGCTTATTAATCAAATTCTCACTTTTTATGACATATAACAAGTGGCCTAATGGATAGCGTTTCGGATCACAAGCAGGATTACTTATCAGATCGATTTACAATTATGGTCCCGATTCCGGAACTTAATGCAATTCTTCTGCAGATATTTGACTTCTGAGAAAATAAATGCAAACAATTCTTTCTTTTCGCCCATGACAGGTTCTTGGGTGACGTCGATATCACGAGCAACGAGAAGTACAAGATCACCAGCGATGATTCGGCTGGAGTGTACAAGCTTGCCATCAAAAAGGTGACCCCCGAAATGGGCGGCAAGTACCGTTGCGAAGCGACCAATTCTGGAGGAAAAGCAGACACCAGTGCTAACTTCACCGTGCTCGGTAAATTTCGCAAATGTTGTCTTTTGCACGATTATTGAGAAGGAATAATATTTATAACTCTTTTGTTTCGATGTGTTAGATTTTTCAGTTTTTTGTTTTCTGTTCATGTCTTTCTTCCAATAACGATCATTTGTTTAGTTTCTAACAAGGATATATAAACGGACATGGCTTAAATTACAATTCCCTAGGGATAATAAAATTGTTATACATTATAATATAGTGATGAAACTATAGTGATAAATTCCCAACATTATGAGAGTTGGCAACGAATTATTTGACACTTATGGCCAATACCCTAGGCTGGGAACTGCATAAATTAAATTAAGATAAATCTTTACCTCTTTGTTTCAACTATGAGAGAAAATTCCCGAGTTATGAGCGTCTGAATTAAGAACACCCGTTCACCCAAACGAAGCCCATTTCCTACTTTAATATTTAAATAATTCGATCATGCGAACGCCAAGTCATACGTACGAACCACTCGTCGTTCTATGGGAACTACTTGAAATGTTGACATATAACGTTGTCTATGCTCTTTTGTCTGCAAAATTCATATCGAAGCAGATGGTGGAAGTCTATTGGATGAAAGATAGGGAGGGAGCTTGGTACTGCCTAATAAACAAACCTTAATTGATCAAAAATGACAATCTCTACGGCTGTCTCAGATGCTCTCACACGTTATAAGGAAATTTAGGGTGAGAATGCAAAAGCAGCTGTCTGAAGAGAAACCTGTTAAAAAAAAAAAGTGTCTCAAAGGAATTACTGACATCAACCTCAACAATCCTTGAGCATGCTCAGAAGTCCTCTTCAGTATCTCCAGGAAAGTCTTCATCTGTCTCTTCATCTTCTTAAGACATTAAATCAATCGAAATAATCAATCAGAATTCAATTCCGCTGCAATAGAGCATCCACTGAAATTTCACATCGACACAGATAAGTAATTTTTGGCATTGTTTTAAACCTAATTCATTTTCGTGGAATGTTATTATTATTCTCTTCTGCATATAGGCAGATGCTTTGAGGGTCATTTGTTTAAATAATTCTTGCTATTTCTTTTTTCCATTAAAAATATTATATAAGATTATTATTATTATTAAAATTAAATCTGTTTCTCCTCAATAAACAATGCTACCAATAAGGAAGGAAGTGCCAGTATTTAATTAAATAATTGAAACATTCCTATTCAATTCGACTGTGTTTCCTTTTCGTTTCCTTACTGTTGAAATAAAGTATTGATTTCTACTAATTATTCATTTAAAGGGTGTTATATAACCACAATTATATATTTCACCCTAATTGATGGTTCAATACGCTACTATAAGCTGAATCAGGAATATAATCACCACTTATAACATTGCGAATATAACCACCATTTAAATAACATTATGGGTGTGGAATACCAATTACGAGTTGCCAACAACATACATCTTTATGAGCGAATTTTTGAAACGCGATCCATTCTAACTTGAGATTCTTCTAATATTTGAAATGTTAATGGTATGAATACTTGATGTCAACAGTGAAACGTGTACGAACTTTTTTTGGCTCATAGTACATATAACAAGACTAAGTAATTTAGCCTCTCGTTGTTCGCATTGTTCGCGACAGCTCGTACTTTGTAATGTTAAGTTACTCAGCATACGTTGTACCATGGTCGTCACTAGGGATCTAACCAATTTCATTAGGGGGCTACAGGTATGGGAAAATTCGTGGAAGCAAAGGATGTTGACGGAATTGTAAATGGAAAATAAGTTTATGGATTGCAGTCTTTGGTTTTAAGAATGCCTTTATATTTTGGAGTGATATTGATAAAGATATACTGACAATAAAATAGGAGGTAGCCACATACATTGCCTGTCCAAATTATTATGAGCACCTACATACTATTTCGTCGTATGTATCAGTTCGTAGTTGTACAGTTCCCAAATTTCAAAGTGTTCTGCCGCCTGGTGCTCCTTTTCCTTAAGATGGCACTGATGGTGTGTTATATACAGACAAGCTCCTCTGACACATCTGGCACAAGCAACTGCCTGAGGGATTAGTTAAAGAAGAACGCATATCTACTGCCTCTGGTGAATAAGGTAATCTCGTTTTCAAGAATAATGAAGTTTTTGGTTTAGATACTTTTTCACTCCTTAAAAGTTTTGAATGGAGTTATGATCGGGAAAATGTAAATAGTAGTATTTTGCTAATACTTATAAAATATAAAAGGTATTTTTTCTTTTATCCTTCAATTTAAAAAGTCTCTTTTCTCACACCCATCTAAGAATAGAGGGCAGATTGTTGCTGTCAGTAGAATATCTATCGACACACTGCCACCGAAATTTCAAATTGATACGATAAACAGATCTCACTTGCAACATTCGTTTCGAATTTTCCGTTTCCCTATTTAGTGCTTATAACGATGCAAATTAAAACTGCTTAAGGATTTAAAAAATACGAGTTATAATATTTCATTACTACGAATCCAAATAAAGATGAGCTTTCCAATCATCTCTTAAAACAAAACAGTTACATTCCCACCCATCCTGGGCGTAAGGTGTCAATTTATTGCTGTCAACGTAAACTTCATCACCTTCAGATACCACCATTAAAATTTGAAATTTCTAGCATAAATACATCGTTTGCAATATTCGTTTGAATTTCTGGAATTTTCCACTCTAACGGGGGAAATTTTTTCACCGTTAGAGGTCCCAATAATAGCCTTTGGGAGATTCGGAAAGTGGGAATCGCAATTTCATCAATACCTATCCAACCCAAGAAAAGTTTTTAACTTATCTCTAAAATCAAAGCTATTCGTTATTTACAGATGGACAGATAAACCGGCCACGAAATGAACATATTTTCTTGTTTGTTTTTTGAAAAAGAGATAAAAAAAATAAAACAAAAGGCCAACAGTTCTAACGCTCTAAACTTAGGATTATCATTAGACACGACTCTAGCAGTAGCAGGTACTCTCTAGCATCAATTGCCTGAAATTTGTTTGAAAGGAATCAAAATTAGAATTTCCATCAAAAGTATATTTAATGTGTATTGGAGAAATGGGGATTGATTTTTAAAGAAAAATCATAAAACAATAAATCAAACCTTTTTATCCAAGTAATTTGTCTTCTTTAAAGCACGGTTAATATATTCGTTGACTATAATCTAACGAACCTCGTTTGCAATAATTCATATCCATCAAAGCATTCTATAAAGACCTTCAATTTGTGCTTAACAAGATAATTTTTTGATCAAACAGAAGCAAACACGGTCTTAAAAGGATCGATAATATTTTATAATAGTGACCCAACCAGTGTAGAGTAGTTGGGTGAATATATAACCCTCTCATCGAACATATATAGAACATATAGAAACCCATTTTCATTGCATATTCTTCTAACACGTTCTCCGAGCCCCAGGGGTCCTTGTAACGTGGCTATTTAGCCCATTATGTGAAAAAATGCCGCTCATAGGTAAAACATCTAGCACGGTGATAAATCTCATTTTATAGTAATAAGTCCCGTTTTTGTTAGTGAGAGGCGCTCCTTTTTGTATAAACTAGATTAATTAAATTAAATTCCAATATAATCAGATTCCCTTGTAGTTATCAAAAACTTATTTGTTATTGTTGAATATTGTTCTTTAATTTTTTTCAGCAATCTAAAACCCAAGAAACTACAGAGTTACTCCGCTGCAAGCCATTGTGGCAAAAATGCCCTCCCCTTCTGTAATAGCTGATTGTGGCGCTGCTTTATGATTCAATTCTTAACTAGGCTTTCGTTTCTCTAAAAGTGATAATTTTATACTCAATTTGGCCCATACGAAATTTTCCCGAAATCGCCACCATGACTTTCTCAGTCAGTTAAATCGATCGAACACGTCCTTGGTAACAAAAACTTCAAACACACGTCCTTGGTAAGAATCAAATAAAGGCATATTTCATTAGAGTGTGTAAGATGAATTGTTATCATGCTCTTTGAAATTGAATTCTTCATGAGAAAATGGTTGAAATTAATTTCTTCATGAGAAAACTTGTCAATATATAGTTTAATATATTATCAAGTATACTTATTCATTTAATTTACCCAAGATATCTGATTTTTTCTTTCACCTCGTTCAGTTAAGCCTAGTTTCCTAAAGGACATCAGTGATCAGACCATAATAGAAGGAGAAGCTTTAGTATTGGAAACATCTGTGAAAGGTCACCCGATGCCGGAGGTAACATGGTAAGCATTTTTGTCCGTAAGTAATCGTAGCATGTGTTTTTCACTTTTTTGTAAATACTGATAATATAAAAGCTCATCTGCATGGTTATAGCTTGCTGCATTTGCTGCTTGAGGGAACTAAAGTTTTTGAATAATTAACTATTAAGCACTTTGATTGTGCCAGAAGGAGTTAGCATATTTATCTTGCAGGGCACAATTTAAATTATTGCACGCGTGAAGGGTGGATAAAGTAACAAAAGTATAAATGTGTAAATATTTAAAAACAAAAAATTAAAAGCAAAAATTTGAAAAATAATAATAATATATTTTTTTTTCAATTTTTATTTTTAAATATTGTTAATAAATAGACATTAAACCGTTATGCATGGAAATCAAATTATTGAAATGAAAATAAATCAAGATATAACTATAGATTTTCAGCCAGATTATTATGATTTCTCACGTGACTTGAGTCTCCTGTTTTTAGATTGTTGTCTGGAATTGATGAGTCTGGATCGGTATTTGATTGGATTAGAGGAGAAAATCTCTACGCAGGTGCAAGGGGTGACTCGAATTTAGGAACATCAATTATCCTGGTGCGCTAAAGACTGAGTGAACTCTGTAAACAGTTGCAAAACATGAAAGTAATTAGAAACAAAATCCGTTTTATGAATTGAAAATGAGAAAAATAAAGACGTTTCGTATTCAGAGATCTCATTTAACTCATAGTAACAAAAAACTAATTCCCGTATTTGTAATAATTTGAGCTCGTATCTTATCTTTTTTAGTAACACTATAAAATAAAAAAAATAAAATAAATACCCCCTCAAGCAGCTGCTTGCCACAGAGGTCTGACAGGAGCCTGTCAGTTTATATGCCACAGTAGAAGGTCTGTGAGGATGGCAGGACATCAGCAGAAAAACGACACATACATCCATCAAAATCTTTATAATTTTTTTGCATTAAGCAGACAGTCGTATGATTTTGGAACTAAGTAAATAAAATGCTTCTATATAACATTTTTACCATGACAAAATAACTAAATTTAAATTTATAACGAATCTGATATTTTGGGAGGGAATTTTAATATTTTGCATATCCTAATGTTTGACAACGTGCAACAAAAGATGATAAACATATAGTTTGCTAATAGGTAAAATACTTAATTCATTGTAACAATTTATTGAACTATCACATTTTTTTCTTCTTCATAATGCATCGAAATCAGGGGTTCGCGAAAGTAGAAAGGAGAACCGCTAGCTGTTTTTAATATTTCAGAAAGCTCTAACAGAAATCGTATATTTGCTTCGATTACCATAACCTGTTAAGTTTGGGGCGGGGGTGGCTCTGTCGGTAGCGCACCAGGCTCGTAATCTGTAGTTCCCAGGTTCGAGTCCCAGCTGGGTCAGCGTTGAGATTTATCTCCGCAAAATTCCCCGCCCTGCCCACGGTCAGTAGAGGACACCGATGGGCTTGGAAAGATCATCGTCCATCGGATGGGACGTTAAACCGTGGCCCCGTGTGCGGGAGAGCCATACCCTGTGCACGTTAAAGAACACGCTGGATGGCCTTGACGGGAGGCTACCATCTGTCTCCCAACAGCTGTTCCAGTGGGTCCCCTCCCCCAACCTTCTCTGAGCCTTCGGGGTCCATGTGACCTGGCCATTTAGCCCATGGTGTGCAAAAAAGTGCCACTCAGATGTAAAACAACCCAACCCTGTTAAGTTTTATTCCTTTTCTGCTGGAATTATGTCAATTCAGTATGGCAACACTTGTTATTTCATGCTGATCACATAAAATTGTTGATGACGTAAGAATTTCTGGAGCATCGAATTTCTACACTAAAATAATTATATTCAAATAACAAAAAAGGCCAATAATGAGCAAATAAAGAACTACAGATAGATTCCATTCTTGCGACTTTTAGGGAGTTCTCGTTGCAAGGATCTACGTTTTAGTTAAAATGTGTCAGAAATGATGGAGAGAGGGTGTTCAGAAAGAGTTGGACATCGCAAAGGATCTGAAGAAAGAATGAGACTTCGTAAGGGTTCCGTGGCACCGAAAAGGTTGGAGACCTGTGATCTAAATTACTATATATGTTACCGCTAAAGTGCAGAAATCAGTTATTCTACAGATTATCTAGGTATTGTGCAGATTAACTAAGGTGATCCGTTAACTTGCGGAAAATTGTTCATTTCTCAAATTACCTGGATAATCTGCACATTACCTACTAGGCACTCGTTAAAGTAAAAATAAGATCTTTGCTGGAACAACAGGAACGTTTCAGGAACGTTTCTGTTTCTAATTAAATTAACATAATGTTATTTATCTAGTGTCCGAGAGTAGAGTTGAAACCAGGGTCATCCCTCTGTCAACATGAATCAGTCGTCTGAATTATAAAAACACTCCCCCAACATGAGCAGGCCAAGTGAGAACGAATCATTTTAGTGATTCGTTATCAAGAATGAATCACTTTACCGATTCGTTCTCACTTGGCCTCCGCTCATCCGGGGCGTTTTTTATAATGCGGACGAGTGAATCACGTGACACGAAGATTCATATTCAAGAGATTCACCACTATGAGAGAAACAAACTTTTGAACTTTAACGATACGGAAGCCGTTAATGTGCATATTACCTAGGTAAAATGCGGAAAACTCTTGATTCCGCACGTTAACGGAGCAAATCAGTTAATCTGCAGATTAGCTAGGTAATGTGCACATTAACGACTTTCGAGCTTTAGCGGTAACATATATATTGTGGCATAGTCAAAGGTTATTCAGATGTATATATCCCTCTGACATCAGATCCTTCTTTTCCTTCCCCTTCCCCTAACCTTATCTGATCCTTTCGGATCCCTCTGACCTAAAGTGCTTTTCAGAGGTAAGCCAACTAATTGAACTTCTTCATTATTATAAGAGATAATGATAAAATGATTTAAAAAACTTTCGCACCTTCAGTTATTCTTTTTTAACCCCATCTCCTACAGCTGAAGTAAGTTACAGCTTCCAATCATCGTTAATTATCATACAGAATGTATCATACATAAATTCGTGCATCATATGTTAATCCAGTATAATGTTGTCTGAAAATCGGTACTTTTTACAGTTCTGGCAAGGCATGGATGTATGTGTCGTTTTTCTGCTGAGGTCCTGCCATCCTCTCAGATCTTCTACTTTAGCATATAAACTGATAGGCTCCTGTTCAGACCTCTGTGGCAAGCAGCTGCTTGATGGGGTATTTATTTTTATTTATTTATTAATTTTAGCCCAACGTGAAGCCTGAAATCTTCTGGTCCTTCATTGATTCAAGCACAAGTTCATTCTTTATTTTAATGTTTGACCAGCAGTTACCAGGAAGTCACGTGTGTTTCTTGCAGGGCAGGATTTAGTGGGGGTTGGAGTGACATGCCCCCTTTCAGAATGTTAAAAACTGGAACGGGAGCAAAACAAAAATATGAAAAAGTTTGAAAGATAACGTTTTTCATTGTTTTATTAAAATTTTTAAAGATTACTAAAACGGAAGAAAAAAAGTAAGTATAGGAAATATCATTTGCTAGGTGGAACGAATTGGGGATTTGTTCCACCTAGATCCGATTAATTGCCCCCCCCCCACACCTCAGATTTTCCTTAGATCCAGATTTCGTTGTTTGAATTTTTGAATAAATACACAGCTTACACTGTTTGCTTTAAGCATCCTGTTCGAAATACCAAGACATTATTATACAACTTCTAATATGTATATTCTGACTACTCAAATATTGCCATTTTTGACTGGTTGTATATTATGCTACATACAGCATCTTACGTTTTGTCCCATTTCTACACTTAGGATGAAAGGTACGAAAGCCGTCACTGCCAGCGATCGCTGCAAACTTTCTTCCGATGGCTCAACACACAGTCTAACTATTAAGAGCTCTTTACCTGAAGACAGCGGAAGTTACACGTGCAAAGCCAAGAACAAAGCGGGTGAAGTTTCGCAGAAGGCAACGGTTACGGTCAAATGTAAGTACACTGAACGTTTAATGCAATTAGTTAAACCAAAGGTTTCCAAACTTTTTAAGCCCCTTTACTCCGTGGAATTCAAAATTCTTTTACTTGTATAAAACTTCCAAATTCCTTAAATAATATTACTAAGTATACAAATTTAAAGTATTTGGAATCCGTAATTTAATTATTTTCAGAAATTGGCATTAGGTGGTTTGACTTTGTAAATAATGATGAGGTTGTTGAATGAAAGAGTCGGCAACCTTCTTCGAGCAGCATATTGTGCAGAGAGAGACTTCGTTGGTTTGGCCATACTATCCGTATGCATAATTATAGAGTATCGAATAGGGTTATGAACAGTGTGCCTAAAGGCCTCAGAAAGAAGGGGAGACCTAGGATGCGGTGGGCAGACAATGTCAAACAGGACCTTGTTAGAATTGGTGTGCAGTGGCCAGATGCAGCAGATATAGCTCAAGGCAGACGGGTTTGGAGAATTAAATTTCAAAATCTGGTTGAAACTCCCTATTTCATGGCTGCTTGATGATGATTTTTTTTATCATTTTTATTATCGTAACTATGATTTTCTAAGGTTTTTCTGTCGAAAGAAAGCATACATAACTATGTTAATCTAAGAAATTTTCGATATTCTGTTTAATCTATTTCCACTGAAAATCACAACGAAATGCCCCTCCCCTCAAATATTTCAAAAATATTCACAAGGGGTGGTAGCGCCCTCTTCGGAAACAACTGAGTTAAGAGAGATTTCAGAGGTAAGAATGAAATTGGATATTCTTTGAATTTTAAACTACGTAAGTGGTAAGGGGAAAATGCAAAGTGTATGTGTTTAATTAATAGTTTTTTTTTAATTCCTTGTGTCAATAGTTTTCTGGGTTTGGGTTGTTTTACCTCTGAGCAGCACTGAATAGTTTTCTGGAGTAGATATAGACTTCTTAGACATATCCTTTAGCACAATGATTCTTAACCTTTTTCCACGAACCTAAGCCAAGATTAGACTCAAGCCAGATTAAAAACTTCCTAATTTCGATAATTAGCTTTTTAATAAGCAAAAACAACAAATCGCTTCTTGAAATAAATGCAATTTTAGATGTTGTTGCAATGATTATTTCGGTTTTCGTTATTTTTGAAGAAAAATGTTTAATTTTCTTAACTATAAGCAGCCTCTGCTGTTGAATGTTCTGAACACTTTAAATGCTAGAATAATGTTGAAAATCGATAGAAAGATTTTAATGATATCTTCAATTTATTTTCTGTGACTTTTTTTGCAAAAAGTTATTTTTGAAGTTAAGGAGCTTTGGAATATTGCTTTCCATTCACATTAAATGGAATTTTCCAAAACATTTGACAATGTAGTGTATGTGTGAGAGGTACGACGATCCAATAGTTAGCGTGCTTTGTTATTGCAATGGTACTTGGGTTTGAGCAGAGAAGAACAGAATTTTTATGTTGCTTTTCTGTTGAGATTCACCCCTTTCTCATAGACCTTTTCTATGACGTATTTTATTGATAATCTCCTGTCAGACCAATTGCGGAGAGATATTACATTTTTTTTTGCTATGTCGGTAAAGTGCACACGTATAAATACAGAAAAAAAAAATAAATCTAATTATAAGAAAGAAATCATTAAATTTCATTAATTTTATGTAAAATATTGAAATGGTGTATATAACTTTTTTTTTAATCTGTAGGCTTAATACGCAAACACTTTGTGGATCGATATTTTTGGGTTTGGCGCGTAATTTTTTTATGCAATCCAAACAAATGAATTTCATAAAATAGTAGAAAATAATAGAACTAAGGCTTTCAAAAATTCAGAGAGAGTCTTCTTCACATGTTAAAAACCAAGAGACGGATAGCGATTCGTAGCAAGTCAACTATCGCTTATAACTTGGAAAGTACTGAATAGATTTTTTGACACTCTAATCTTCCTATTGTGAGGTATTTCGCTTTGGGTCAGTAACACACAATCATATAGTTTTATTTCTTCTTTTCTTAGAAATATTTCTTATTCAAATAACAGTATTTTAGAAGCGCTATAGCAGTGGTGTATTGAGGATTTAATAGACTAAAGTGCAAGGAGTATGATGGAATCCCAAATGTTTTGCTTCAACTTCTAACAATATTTCAAATTCATAATTTCGTAATTTTCCTTTACATATTTTTTTTCCTTTAAACAATAGATATCATTAAAATTTATTCCGTGTTACCTCAAGGTTTTATTTTTTAACTACTAAATCTAATTATCTATGAAATATGTCGGCTCTTAATTTTCGAAAATAAAAGTTTTGTTTTTCCATTTCTCAAATTTCTCGCCCTCTAACGATGGAAATTAAAACTAATGGAAACGTCAAAAAGCACGAATAGCAATATTTTAATTAATACTCTTCCAACACAAAGGGAATGTTTCATATTATCTCTTAAAACACAAAACTTTGTTTTCCCGACTACCCTGAGAGCTCAGGGCAAGTCTTTTGTGTTATTGAAAGCTCCTTAATTGCCATATCCTACTGCTCAAATGAATAATCCTTTATTACAATATCTTCAAAAAAATATATGTTGCTTAAAATATTCGTTTAAAACTTTTCCATTTTGAAAATTTATAGCCCTCTAGCGTTGAATATTGAAAATGCTTAGAAGATTCGAAATTCGTGAATCGTAATGTCTTTTTGGTACCTGTTTAACCCAAAAAGAATTTTCCATTTATTTCTTTAAAAAAGTATACAAACAGGCGACAAAGTGAAAATACCAGATTTTTTTTGAAAACGACTAGTACCTGATAAGTGTTATAATATTTTTTTTTTAATTTTTACATCCTCATTAAATATTCATTATGATACAAGTATATGCAAGTGATGATGAAACAATAAATAATCTCCCAACCGATGACTTCCAGCTGTCACTGATATACTACATCTTGACAATAACTTATCTAAGCAAAAAAAAGTTAATCACTAATCGAAGATGCAAAGTTCTTTATTCACTTTCCTAAAACTGCCTAACATACTTAGTATTAATTTACGAAACATTAATTTCTAAATTTGTTGTTCATATACAAGTTTTATTTCAGTTATTGTAATTTTTTTTCCAGCGAAACGGGATACAGAAGGTCCCAGATTCATCACACATCTGGCAGATCAGAACATCGTCGTCGGTGATGCTGCTCGCCTTGAAGTGAAAATTACTGGCAAACCTCCACCTCAAGTCACTTGGTGAGTTCTTCTACCTAAATTATGTGTATCGGTTTTAATTGGGACTGTTTAAATGGACAAATGCCCGAATAACTTATTCAAAATTATTGCCTGAACTGGCATAGTGGTTAGTGAGCTAGCGACTGTCCCTGCAAGGCAAATTGTGAATGCTGTGTTAGCTCTAACTGATGCAGTGGTCAGCAGTGACTTCGGTGTTGGTAGGGCATGTCCTTGTATGAGAAGGCCTGTAAAAGCTAGGAATAACTTCTAGGATTCTATTCTGTTCTGTGTTGCAAATGAAAAGAAATGGAAAAAACATTCACTTGACGAAAATATAAACTGATTTATTCATGAAAGCGATAATATTGTTTGTTTCTTGCAAATAAACGCACGATTTCTGTTTGAGGAATGATAAAAGACAAGGGTCTGTTGTATACTTTTATTTGGCCCCTTAAATCTGAAAATTTTCCTCGATTTCAGTTCTTGAGGAAAACACCGAACGATCACATGGACCTGATTACTTGTAATAGTGCTTATAGCTCGTTATACAGTATATATCCTCGTTAAAGATGAATCGTTGACTGGTGGCCGGCAGCTCAATGGTAAAGTTCTTTATATGTTTTAATTAGGTCAAGAGTCCATAGCGTTTGGATTGCATAAAAACTACTCGACTCAAGTTTCTGCTGTATCGGTGTGAATAATTTTTTTCATTCTCCGTATGATTTTCTATTCCGTATGTAACATTCGAAATTTAGTTTTAACCTTTCAACTATGAAATTGATTCTATGATAACGAACAAACTTTTTTGATTTTTTAAGGTATAAAAATGAAGGTGAACTCGAAAATAAAGACGAAGTGAAAATTACCACCACCCCAGAGGAAAACTTGTACACGTTAACCTTGACCAACTTGGCAATTAAAGACAGCGCAAGATATACTTGTAAAGCTGTGAACGAAAATGGCGAAGCCACGGAAAGTGCTGTATTGACCATCAAAGGTAAGGAATGACTCAATTATATAAAAAAAACATCAAAAAATTTAAAAAGATAGAAGATGTTATTTATAAGGAAGCTAATTTTGTTTTGAAATATTTATGAGGTGTTGATTTTTTTTAAAATCTAGAACCAATGGCTCCTGCGATGGAAGGCATGACTGATATGGAAGTTGCTTTTGGATCTCCTGTAAGGATGAGAACAAAGATAACAGGATTCCCAACCCCAGAAATCACTTGGTAAGTATTTCTGGAGTACAATTGTTAGAATGCACAAATAAAAAAATTATTACTCAAGATTCCGCTTGTCAAGGAAGTCTGAGAGCAACCTTTCAGTATAACACGCAACAAAGAGAAGACCAGTGTGGAAGGCGAGATCTCAGAAGAAAGAAAACATTGGGAAATAAATGTTCATGTCTTATGCGGGACTCGAACCCAGGACTCTTTGCTGCACATGCAAGCAGGCTAATCGCTTCACAGGAATATAAATATTTTTTCCATATGCTCTATGTGTGTATAGTGAAGAGTTAAATGAAAATGAACACGTTCATGTTATGATGATCCTTGAGCGTAGAGGTGGCGATTAGTCGAGTCAGGAGTCAGTAACGAGCCTGGCACGTAATAATAACCACATTACATTGCTCTCTTTAATAACACTGAGTCATGTGTGAAAGTTGGTAATGCCTGTAGCTGATTTAGCATTGCAATTGGTGTTCGACAAGGGTACATTACGTCACCTTTTCTCTTTTGTTTGGTTATTGATTATGTTACGAGGAATTCATTGCAAAGAAAATATTTTGGCCTTAAATGGTCTAGAGATCTGAAAATATTTTGGCCTTAAATGGTCTAGAGATCTGAAAATATCTGGTTTAGATTATGCTGATGATTTGGCCCTTTTGGCAAATGATGTTGATGAGATGAATTCTTTTATTAGAGCATTTGATGAGACTGGTAATAGAGTAGGTTTGGTGATAAACAGAGAGAAAACTAAAGTGATGAAAATTAGTAAGTGGATGATGCTCCAATATTTTTAATGGGTATTCTATGGAGCTGGTTTCCCGTTTTATCTCGAGAGTATCGTTATAGTTTTTGGTAATGTACAATATGAGAATAACAGGAGAATAGGCATTGATGCTGGGACTTTTAAGGAGCTGTGGAGAATATTGCGTTTTTTGCGTATATATCTGAAGACTAAACGTAGGATGTCTAATAGTTAGTCTTTTCTAAAATTTGCTCGAAGTGAAACTTGGACCCTTTATGAACAAGATAACAGGAGACTTGAAATGATGCTTTCGATTCTAGATGTTTTTGCAGTATCTTGAGCCTAGGTGGGGCGGGGGTGGCTTAGTCGGTAGCGCGCCAGGCTCGTAATCTGTAGTTCCCAGGTTCGAGTCCCAGCTGGGTCAGCGTTGAGATTTATCTTCGCAAAATTCCCCGCCCTGCCCACGGTCAGTAGGGGACACCGATGGGCTTGGAAAGGCCGCCGTCCGTCGGATGGGACGTTAAGCGTGTGTGGGAGAGCCATACCCTGTGCACGTTAAAGAACACGCTGGATGGCCTTAATAATCCCAACAGCTGTTCCAGTGGGTCCCCTCCCCCAACCTTCTCTGAGCCTTCGGGGTCCATGTGACCTGGCCATTTAGCCCACGGTGTGCAAAAAAGTGCCGCTCAGAGGTAAAACAACCCAACCCTTGAGCTTAGGTAGTTTCATTATATAAGTAATGATGAGATTAGACAAAGGAGTCAACTTCTACTTTTGATTAGCGTTTTATACAGGGAATGACTGCAATGGTTAAGCAAATTTTGCTCACTTGCAGATCTAGGGATTAGTGACTAGGGTTATGGAGAGTGAGACAATGTTTCTAAAACAAAATGCCCTCAAACGAAAGAAAATGTGATGAGTGGACGATCACAAAAAGTACCTCTTTAGAATTGCTACAATGGCCTAGTGCAACATCAGTAGCTCATATTAGATTATTCAGGGGAATTCATTCGCCTATGGGAGACTCGCACTTCACCTATTGGACATAGAGGGATTATTTTAGTCATTCTTTTGTAAAAAAGCGTACTTCTTACATGTGTTAAAATACGGTAAATTCAGAAATTGGCTTCCATGCAACGATTTTAGTTTCATTTCTTAACAGCAGAGAGCAAAGTCAGATATCCATTTGATTTCTTTCAGGCTGAAGGACAGCAAGCCAATTAAAGCATCGGATATGTACCAGATTTCCCACGATGCTGAAAATAAGTATGCCTTGTCAGTGAAAAGCGTCAAAGACCAAGAAGTCGGAGTTTACTCTTGCGTTGCGTCAAACTCTGCAGGGAAAGCTGAAGAACAATGCGAACTCTCCATCATGGGTAAGAAAACACTGATCTCTATATTCTATGATGAAGTGAAACTATGTAGTAATAAAAAAAAAACTCCTCTTAACACTGTGGATGAGTTCCTGGCAATTCCTGGGGCGGGTGGCTCAGTCGGTAGCGCGCCAGGCTCGTAATCTGTAGTTCCCAGGTTCGAGTCCCAGCTGGGTCAGCGTTGAGATTTATCTCCGCAAAATTCCCCGCCCTGCCCACGGTCAGTAGGGGACACCGATGGTCTTGGAAAGACCGCCGTCCATCGGATGGGACGTTAAGCCGTGGCCCCTGTGCGGGAGAGCCATACCCTGTGCACGTTAAAGAACACGTTGGATAGCCTTGACGGGAGGCTACCATCTGTCTGCCAACAGCTGTTCCAGTGGATCCCCTCCCCCAACCTTCTCTGAGCCTTCGGGGTCCATGTGACCTGGCCATTTAGCCCATGGTGTGCAAAAAAGTGCCGCTCAGAGGTAAAACAACTCAACCTAACCCTGGCAATTCCATGTTGTGAAGTCCGCGTTAGCCGGGTTATTATAGAATGGATTTTAATGAGACAGAGTAATGCCCGCAATCTCAACAACAAAAATAAATAAATAATAAATTCCCCTCAAGCAGCTGTTTTCACAGAGGTCTGACAGGAGCCTGTAAGCTTATGCGCCATAGTAGAAGATCTGTGAGGGTGGCGGGACAAACCCAAATAAAATGTAAACATAGAAACACACAATCCTAAAAAACTGTAAAAAATTATAAAAAAAACTTATTTATATATAAAATGAAAACTTAACTAACCATAAAATCTCTTGGAAATCGCTGCTTAACGAAATTAACGCCTTGGGCATGGCTCTCAAATGAAAAAAGGAGTCCAGGGTCGACTACTTAACCTTTTTCTCTTCATACGTAATGTCCGTTTCTATATCATTGTTATAATCGCATATCCGGAAGTGACTCACAACTACGTTTCTAGGCATTGTCTCGTGTGATGTCATAGTTGTGCTTCTACTTCGACAAAGTTATGCACCGATAACGGAAATAAAGTGCCTCTTCTATAAGTTCAGTAGTCAACGTTTTCACAAAATACCTCGCTCGAGATTTTGCATTGGGGCATTCCCATCAACTAAAGCCAACCTTTGTATTTTTATTGTTTTTGCAATCTGAACGCAAGAGAAATTAATATGAAAATTTTGCAGAAAAAATCTCAGGTAAGGTGGAGAGCAACATGTTATTTAACTCTTTTCTGCAAATGAATGGATTTTTATTGTCATTTCCAGTTTTCGTGTGAGTTATAGGTTGCAGATACTTTTCTTTCCCAACATACAGACGCCCATGATTTATAACTAGAGCATTTCTAAGCATCTTAAGGGAAATTAAACATACATTTTGAAGTGGATTCTTATTTTCAGGGCAACTATTCGATCTAAATGAAATAATATTTATATCTTAAGAAAACTGCTCTGTTTACTTACAAGTAAGCCTTTTCTTCACATATTTCATTCAATATATATATATCTTGTACCTTCTTGTATTTTGCTACGAAATATTTACATTTTCAATGCTTATCACAACTTGCATTTCTTCTTTTGTCCTCAGCTCAAGCGCCAGTGTTTGCTAAAGACATGGAAGATAAAGCAGTGGAAGTTGGAGATGTTGCCAAGTTCCAAGTCGAAGTATACGGCTATCCTACTCCCACTATCACTTGGTAAGATTTTTATGACAATAAATGCAAAGTTCACTCAAAAGGTGATATCCCAAACTTTTTTTTACAGATCAGTATTTATTTTACAGCATTGTTGTACGGTGTAAAAGTACACCCTTCCGAACTCTTTTTATCGTATTGTTTCCCCACAGGTGATGCTGTAGCATTAATCAAACATGGCAGCCATCATGGACATTAGTCGAAACAATGTGATGTTAATGAATTTTTGGCGTGAATGAATCTCTGAAAGTCGGAGAGAAGAATGTGGAACATCCAGCACTGACAGAAACGCACGAATTCCTGTCTGATGTGTAAGGACTACACATCAAACTCGGTGTGATGAAAAACTTCGCAAAAACCATGGACCGGATTGCATCAGCTTTCAAATACTTGACTGACAAATTCCCTATACTCAGCGAAGCAAAAAATAAAGAGGGAATTATTTTTATTTTTTTTCTCAGATCCCCGAGCTATTCAGAGATCAGATGTTCGACAAAATGTTCAACTGAATTCCTCGGGATTGTCAGGGCAGACAACTACAAGAAACTGGTTAAGGACATGTTGTCTCTGTATCACAAACTTGGCTGCAATATGTCCTTAAAGATCCACTTTCTCCATTCCCACTTAGATTTCTTCCCCGACAACTGCAGCATGGTTAGTGATGAGCACGGTGAGCGTTTTCATCAGGACATTGCAACGATTATCAGGGAAACTGGTCCACTTCAATGTTGGCTGACTACTGTTGGACTCTCGCCAAAGATGATCCTGAGCGCTGTACAAGCGACGGGCAAAGCGACGTCGGAAGTAGAAGCGGAGTTTTACCGATACATGTCATATGTACGTATTACTCTATTAAATAAGAAACTATTGCGGATTTCTCAGAAATCGTAGCCAATTTTGCATTTTCATTGTCATATTCGTTTTCAACACCTTAAAATCTTTAAGAAATGGTTACTTTTATCTCAGAGGCATGATTTTTATGAAAATTTGTTGCCCAGTGTAATCAGTAGTTCCCAGGTTCCCACCTGGGCCAGCGTTACGATTCATCTCAGCAAACTCCCCGCTCTGCCCTCGGTAAGTTGGGGATACCGATGAGCTTGGAAAGGCCGCCGTCTGTTGGATGGGATGATAAGCCATGGTTCCGTGTGCGTGAGAGCCACATGCTGTGCACGTTAAAGAACACGCTGCATGACCTTGATGGAAGGCTACCGTCTATCTGCTAAAAGCCGTCCAGTGGGTCCCCTCTTCCAACCTTCTCTGAGCTCTCAGGGTCCTTGTGACCTGGTCATTGAGCCCATTGTGTTCACAAAAGTGCTCGTAGAGGTAAAACAACCCAATCCTTGAATCAAATGTGCCAATCCTTTCTTGTTATCTTGCTTACAAAGTACTCTAAGATTCACTAACATTGCAAACTTTAGAGAGGGCCAAACTGATGCTTTCAGGGAGAAGTTTTTGTCAAAAATTCAATTGTTTTAGTTCTGAATGATACTACGTTTTCAAATCTACTTTCTTAAATGGTTCAGTTATAACGATTCGAGAGTTCAGAGCTCAAATCAGAGCTTCAATTCCAGTCCTGGAAGCTGAAAAGGAAGATTGTTCTTTGGATACAGATATACAGGATGGTAGTTTCTTGTTAACTCTTTCAGGAACATAAGGTTTCTAAGAGTAAATATTAGTATGTAACTGTTTATTTTAGTTTAGACGTAAAATAAATAAAAATCATAAGAAAAATACATACCAATGTGTAGTTTTTTTGGAATTTTATGGGAAATATTTTTCCCAATGGACTATAAAGGTAACACAAATTATAGTTAGGCTTATTATGCAATGTCTTTTATTTATTGGTTTATTAGAACAAAATGTTAACTAAAATAATACAAAATTATGAAATAAAATTACTATACAAAATGATGTGCTACTTATGATATTCTGCGAAGCAATTTCTTTTGGTAGTGAGGCAAAGATGGACATTGCACATAGTACATATATTATGCGTCCTGACAGTTCTGTTTTTGTTTTCTAAACGTTCCCGTTTACGTAATTGCGTTCGGCATACGTTCTATTTTGACATTCTGTATAAAAAATGCAGATAAGGTTATAATTTAATACGATGTTTACCTTAGTCGTGAAAGGGTTAAAGTCATTCAGCGTTTTTTTTACTGTGCACATTGTATAGATCTCCATCCCAAGGGATCAGAGTTTAAAGTAAAGAGGGTGGCCTTTCCAAGTCTATCGGTTATCTCTTCCCGATCAAGGGCGCAGTGGTGATTAGCAAAGAAAATCTCGACGCAGACACAGTGAGGGACTAGAATTTGGTAACATCAGGTCGCTAGCCAGGTGTGCCTCTTACTTAATCATCCCGTGTTTCATGTTCAAGGAAGAACCTGGTAAAACCAAGTTCTTTACGAAATATTAAAATTTTAGTCGCCATTCAAATTCCCACATTCTCAATTAGCAATTGAAGAATTTCTCTTTTTGATTTTGAAAATAAAATCGTTAGGAATCTATACAATAAAATAAATTAGCCCTCGAGTAGCTGCTTTGCCACACAGGTCTGACAGTATAGCCTGTCAGTTTAATAAGCATAATATGAGGAATACCTGCATAAAATATATTAGAATGTTCTTTAGAGATGAAAAGCGGTCAACTGAATGATATTAAGAATTTTTAGGCATGTCTTTTCGTGAAAAAGAATCGATCATTACAAACGCGTCAGAAGGAACACTGGTCATTGGTAAAATTTATGAAACTTATAAATGACATCACAAAAATTATGATATCAGAAATCAGGATTGAGTTGTTTTATATCTGAGCGGCACTTTTTTGCACACAATGAGCTAAATGGCTATGTCACAAGGACCCCGAAAAGGTTAGGGGAGGGGTCTCACTGGAACAGCTGTTGAGACACAGATGGTAGCCTCTGGTCAAGGCCATCAGCGTGTTCTTTAACTTGCACAGGGTATGGCTCTCTCTCGCACACGGAGCCACGGCTTAACATCCTATCCTACAGACGGCGGTCTTTCCAAGCGTATTGGTGTCCCTTACTGACCGTGGGCAGAGATCTCAATGACACCCAACTGAGATTCGAACCTGAGAACTGCAGATTACGAGCTTGGCACGCTACAGACTGAGCCATCCCCGCCCCATCAGATATCAGAGGAGAAACTTGCAGTAGAGAAATGAGAGAAAATACAATGGCGAAAATAAATCTGCACAAAGTTTTTCCATGTACATAAATCCATTTTTATACTAATCATATCTATACATATCTGTTTTTGCATTTAATCTTTTATCATATTTATAATTTGCCACATATATTATCTATTGTTACATTTTCCATTTGCACAGATCCACATGTTTTGTATTTTTTTTCACTAACACACCAGTTTTCTATATTTTTCTATCTACATATATCCATTTTTATAATTATCTGTGTGTATATAATGATTTTTACATTCTAATATTTATTTAGGTTAAAAGGAAGCACGGCCCTTGCAGATGATGTTCGTTTTGTGATGACCGGAGCCGATGACGTATACACATTGGAAATCCGCAAGACCAACGGGAAAGACGCCGGAATGTACTGCTGCAAGGCGGTGAACACAGCCGGAGAAGCATCAAGGAGAGCGACATTGAAAATCGAAGGTTGGAGTTTTCTTCTTATGTGTTTGTTTACTGTTTGCAATAATTCTATTGAAATAGCTTCAGTCATCAAATGACAATGGCTATTCACATTTCCCTACAATAAAAGAAGGACTTTATTAATAATAAACTGGCACAGCTAGAACTAAACATGAGAATTTTAGTTTGGTTCTATGTCAGCATTGAGATTTCCTCTTCTTTACCTTTGGTGAGAAACGTACAGAGCCTTGGAGGTCATAGCTCATCCAAGAGTAAATTTCGTTTTGTTCATAGTGCAAAAGATACTTTGCATAAGCTTGACTGGAAACTGTCATATACCAACTAAATTCTGTCAAGAAGTCTCCTTTTCAGTTCTGGAATCTGCAATGTGAGGTCCGTCATCTCGTCGTCAACTACTTTATGATGTTCCTTCATGGGAAAACTGCTCTACTGATCCTCGACTGGTTTCGTCATTCATAACCCTGATTAAGTTCAGTCCTAGGCCATATCATGAATATATATGTATGCTTCTTGAAATACTATTAATAAGAATTGAGTCTTAACGCCTTTGCCTTCTTACTTTATTCCTCTTCAAAGTCAAACATCTACTATGCCACCTAATTACATCTTTCCCACTTCTGGGATCATCATCCGGGATTACCATTTCTGTACAAGGCAGATGAACACTTATATTCATCTTACAATTGGAATTTCAGCTACTTTTTAAAAAATATTTTTTATTCGTTGCTTCAGACAAAAAAATTCCATTTAGAGCATATAATGGCATAATGAAATCGAATCGGGATACTCTATCCACGATACGAGGTCAAGATGAGGTTCTTGAGAATGAAACCTGCTACCTGGAAGAATTAGTAAACGCTGAGAAAAGAAAACGAACCCAACTGCACTTGAACTCCTTTAGTCCAGCATTCGCTGATCCAGAAATTCCTGTAGCTAGGAAAAATTCTTGAATATATCTGGTCCTCAAAAACTTTCATGATTCGCTGTAGTCTATGCTGTAACGGATGTTTCCCTTTGGTACTACTCCAACATGGTTTTTAGAACTCTTTTAATCAGCGGCATACTTCCTCATTGCAAATGATATAGCAATAATATATTTCTATTGCTGTTATCTAACAACTTTACTTACGTGTACCTATAGTAAAGCAAGTCAGTACTTTGCAGAATTTCTGTCAACACTATTGATATTAGACATTAAGCAAAATATTTTATTTATAAATGCATATTGAACAAAATAACCCATTTTATATCACTACGCCTAAGTGTGTAATAGAGACAACTTATGTATACTCATTAATGTCCGTTGGAAATCCTATAGTAAATTGATAGAAAAAAAATTATATATATGTATATCTGAGGATTGACCCGAAACATTTTCAAAACTATAATCTTAATTTGAATTTGCTGCCCTTACAAAATGCAGAAAAGACAAGTCCACAAGATTAAAGGCATTAAAAAGGCCGATTTTCGGAAAATAGATACACTCGAATACATAAACTTAAATCCACATTTCATCTTGTTCCGTATTTTTATATTTTTTTGTTTTGTATTTTTCAGATTTCGCACCAATTCTAGATACACCGTTGATAGACTCAGTTGAATTGTTAGAAGGGGATCAGCTGAGTCTGAAAACCAAAGTAGTGGGTCAGCCTACTCCGGAAATCAAATGGTAAGTTTCTCCTATATTTTTTTCCATTACCTTGTTAACTGATTACTATTTAAAAACTTATGGGAACTGTTTAATACAGAGAAAAGTATTACTATGTCGAAATTTAACATAAATCTTTGAAACATTCATTATAATTTCTTACGGTTAGCGTTTTATAGTACTAAATAAAACATATGATACGATATGTTTTGAGTTGAGAAATTCAAAAAATGATTTAGAGATAACTAGAATGAGAATTGTGTACAGTCGCTCAAAAAAGTATCCGAACACTATGGTTGATTGCAAAATTCAGAAAAAATATCTGGCATTGATTTTTTTTTAGAAATTAATCATCTGGCAACCTTCGTGTCACGTGACACGAAGGTTGCCAGATGACTAATTTCTAAAAAAATCAATGCCAGATATTTTTTCTGAATTTTGCAAGCAACCATATTGTTCGGATACTTTTTTGAGCGACTGTACCTGTAAAAGAATTTGCAGGCCTTCGTGAAAAAATATATTATATTCTAAGTTTACAAGAGGAGAAGAAGATAAGGAAAGGAGTCCCAAAATGCATCATAAAAATTTCGCAAAATTTCCACAACCACAATTTCGCAAAAATTTCGCAAAAAGCAGTCTCTGTAATCCTTCGTCACAAGGATTACAGAGACTGCTTGATAAACAAATTTCCTTCTCGAGTAGATTTATTATTTATTTATTACATATATAAATAAGGGTATCAGCCTGCTTTCTGTACAGATAACGCCCTTTGCATGATTTTGCTTAGTAGAATTAAGAATCTGGTTGACGGACAATTGCGTGATGAGCAATGTGAATTCAGATGTTGTAGAGGATGTGTAGATCATATTTTTTTACATAGTAAGATTCTTGTGAAATGCTTAGAGTTTCATAAACATTTGGTTACTAGCTATGTTGATTTCAAAAAGGCTTTGACTCTGTTGATCGTCATAATTTGTGGTTGATTGTGAGATCGTGTGGCATACCAGACAAGTTAGTTAGCTTAATGAAAGCTCTCTACAATAACACTGAGTCGTTTGGGAGAGTTGTTTCTAGCAATTGGTTTAGCATTGCATCTGGTATTCCACAAAGGTGCATTTTGTCTCCTTTTCTCTTTAGTTTGGTTATTGATTATGGTCTGCGAAATTCACTTCAAGGGAAAGTTTTTGGCCTTAAATGGTCTGGTGATACGAAAATTTCTGATTTAGATTATGCTGATGATTTAGCCCTTTTGGCAAATGATGTTTATGAGATGAACTCTTCATTGGAGCTGTTGATGAGACTGGTAGTAGAGTAGGTTTTGTTATAAAGAGAGAAAACTAAAATGATGAAAATTGGTCAGGCAGGCTGTGGTTTAGTCAATCTGAAAGACTGCAGTCTTGAGTAGGTGTCTCAGATTAATTATCTTGAGAGCTATGTAATAAATACTGGTGATGTGCGGCATGAGATTAGCAGACGAATACGGATTGCTGCCGGGACTTTTAAGAATCAATGGAGAATGTGAAGAAATAGGCGTATACACCTGAAGAATAAAATTAGACTGTACAATAGTTTGGTTTTCTCTAGGTTAATTATGATAGTGAAATTTGGACACTTTGCAAACAAGATAACAGGAAACTAAATGCTTTTGATTCTAGGATGCTTATGCAGTATCTTGGGCATTAGGTAGTTCAACTTGGTAAGTAATGATGAGGTTAGGCAAAAGAATCGGCAACCTCCTTTAAGCAGCATATTGTGCAGAGAGGGACTCCGTTGGTTTGGCCATTTTACTCGTATGGATAATTATAGATTAGCAAATAGGGTTATGAACAGTGTGCCTAAAGGCCTCAGAAAGAGGGCGAGACCTAGGATGTGGTAGGCAGACAATGTCAAACAAGATCTTGTTAGAATTGGTGTGCAGTGGCCAGATGCAGCAGATATAGCGCAGAACAGATATGCTTGGAGAACTAAATTGCACGGTCAGGTTGGACCTCCGTAGCCCATGGCTGCTTGAGGATGATGATGATGATGAGACAAATTTAAGAATTCATATAAGATTTTCGTATAAAATTTTGTACCGGATATTCGGAGTGGAAGGAGCCACCTAATCCTATCAACCACCGGTACGTACCTGCCCGATGAGTGTATGTATCATTTTTATTTATGGTAATATCAAATTTCAAAAATATACTTATTTCTGAAAGAGTGGTTTTTAGTGACATGCGCTGGGATTACATGATTTATTGTTCATATCAATTACTGTAAACTTTCAGTGATCTTTGTATTAAACTAAAAAGAAATTTAGCTAATTCTACAGAAAACGGAAAGGGGAATCTGCTTGGAAAATTTACCCACCTCTGATCTAATGCAAGTATATATTAATAGAAGTATTTAAGTATCATTGACACCAGAGCCTCATCAGCCATCTTCAGCTGATCTTCGAGCTACTGTTGGTGAGATAGCACCAAAATGCAATTGGTCAGCTAATGACGTTGCCCACTTCTCACGAACTAGGACGTTGAGGTTGGATTTTGAGAGGCACCCACTCCCCCCACTACTCCGCTAAATTTGGAATAAGCCATTCGCTATTTCATTTTAGGGAATAAAAAAAATAAAATAAATACCCCCTCAAGCAGCAGCTTGCCACAGAGGTCCGACAGGAGCCTGTCAGTTTATATGCCATAGTAGAAGGGCTGAGAGGATGGCAGGCCCTAACTGCAAAAAAATCGCGGAAAAATCCATCACGCTTTAATTCAGCCTCGGAGAGAATCGCCGCTTACATACAACTGATGGGTGGGAGAATTAGTCCCTTCAATGGCAACTCGCCTCGAATTGGGGAGTGCGACACACAATAAAAGATATGTAAAATAAAACAAATTTCATAAAAAACTATTTTTTGTTAAAATAAACGAAAAGTAAGCAAGTGAAAAATAAAAATAACCATAGAATGCTTTCTGTGGCTATTCTTTAAAACCAAACTATATCAAAAACTCGTTTTTTTATTAAAAAAAACAAAACATGAAAAGAAAAAAACTCATAAAAAACTCCATTTGTTATTGAAAAAAACGAAAAGAAAAGACGCACAAACGATAAAAAACTAATGAAAAAAACCAAATACACCAAAAAGTGATGCACCAGGAAACCCTGGCCAAAATTGGTTAGGGAGCCTGCCGCAAAGAACTTACCTTTCCCTCGTTATTGAGAAGCTGAGGGAAGATCCATCCTGCACAGCTAAACAGATAGGAGAGGAACCTTGTTCAGGTTTTCTCTCGACAAGGGACAAGTCCCCCCACCCCCGGAAAGTAGCCAGGTTCTCCAACCCAGCCTCTATCCGGTTAAGCTGACACAATGGCCCGGTTCTTCAACCCGACCACTGTCTCAGTCAGGACGTTTACATGTACAACAGACAGAGACATCCCCCACTCGATACAGTGACCCTTTCCTCCAACCTGACCCCTATAACAGTAGGGGCGAAATGACAACATATGACTAAGGAACCAGCATAGCCTGGATTTCCTGGAGAAGAAAAAGAAAAGGAAAAACTCTTCAAATGTCTTGAATCTATAAACAAGTCAATAAATATCAAATAACTGTTATATGTTAAAACTAGAAGAAATGTCCTGCGTTGCTAGGATCGTAATATAAGTTATAAGAACTAACTGAAAGTTACAAGCTTCCATTTTACATAAAACTCAATAAGATTGACTTCGTGAAAGACTATTCTTCACCTGTTTTGTGAGGCTTAAAGTAGTGGACATAATTAGAGCTAGCCCATAATATTCCCTACGGCTGCTTTAATTTCAGACAGAAAACGTTAAGCTCTGTAATTGTTTACGAAAATTTTTTGGGAAATTGCGAAGATCAAACAGATAGGAGAAATATTGTGACGATTTCGTTCTATTGTTATTAACTGAAAATAATCTTAAAGAAATAATGAATAGATCGCAATTGTTCCATTTTACATTGTAACGTTATAATTGAGTGTTTCGGAAACCTTTGAGTTTGAAAAATCAAAATGGCTGAAAACGAAACAGAATTCCTATACAACGAAAGTAGATGAAATAAAATTTAGATGTTACCATAATTTTATGACCTGTAAATGGTAGCTAGGCGTTAACTGGAAGGAGAGCTGTGTACCAATCCCTAGTGATGATGCACAGAAACCGGCCAGGTCTAGCACCTAATGTCCAACCCCGCCTTCTCGTGGTGCAGGCTGTTAGTGCCTTTCAAAAGAGATATTCACTTTTGGAAAGAAAAGGAAGGGGAGGGCTGCCAGTTCAGTATGGCCTACTGATCTGGTCATCTATGGCCACTTTTTTTTTTCCAACCCTGCTGAGGAGTGGTCAACTTCACAGGGTCCTGTTGCTGACCATTTATACCTACTAGACTGGACTTGTTTATGGATTTGAGCTTGATTATTGATCCTGGACTTGCTGCACTGGTGGGCCTCTGTTGAGGGAGAGTCTGCTGCTGTGTTTTCTGTTTGCTTCTGGGTTGCCAGCTCTAAGTGAACAGAGGCATGGGATACCTTATATCAGCTGGTGAATAATCCTAATCAGAGGCCATCGCAGGTACCTGAAACTTACTTAGCTAGTTGGGCATCGTCAAGCCTAAACTGGAGTAATGTGTCTCAGGCAGACCATATGGCTCTTGGAAAAGTCCACTTGAAAAGGTGGTGCCTGAAGTTCCTACCAGCATCGGTGACTTCAGCCTTTAGAAGAGGAGGAACAGGTCTTTGCCCCATGCCTGCGATCAGGGGGCTGTTTGATATTGTTCGCCCTACCAATCTCAATAAAACTAATTTTTTTGAAAATCCTACTAATCATTTTCTCTCTGCAGGAACGTGGAACGTGAGGACATTACATAGAGATTATTCTCTTGATGTCCTCATGCAGGAATTCCAGCGCTATAACCTAGATATTCTAGGCTTGCAAGAGACAAGATGGACAGGTAAAGGTGAGATACTTAAAAATAACTTTAAATTTCTCTTTACAGGGAGGGAGGATGGAAAGCATCACCAAGGCGTGGGTCTGCTGCTCAGCAGACATGCTAGTGATGCTCTTCTAGGATATGAGTGCATTAATGAAAGGTTTCTTACAGCAAAATTTCAGACAAGCATTAAAGACTTGAATGTTATCTGCTGTTATGCCCCCACTGAGGATGCTGATGAGGATGAGAAGGACAACTTCAGGAAGAGGAGACAACTTCAGGATATTTTGAATTTTTTCAAATATTTTTCATATATTTTTTATGATATTTTTCAGGATATTTTGATATTTTTATTTTTACGGACAACTTCAGGATATTTTGAATTCTGTCAAGAAAAAAGATATTACCCTTGTTCTTGGTGACTTCAATGCCAAAGTTGGTACCAACTCTGACCTTTGGGAAAGAGTAATAGGCCCTTTTGGTATTGGTAGCTGCAATGTCAATGGGCAACGTCTCCTACAGGTAACTAAACTCAATGGTTTCAGAATAACTAACAAATATTACAAACACCGCGACATACATAAATACACATGGGTTTCACCTGATGGGCTGCATAGGAATATGATTGATTATATATTAATTAACAGCAAATGAGCTAGTTCTGTTACAAATACCAGGGCATATAGGGGAGCTGAAATTGGATCTGACCATTACCTTGTTAAAAGTGTCTTGCAACTTAAACTTAAAAAGTGTTATGCTAGGGTTAAAAAATTTACCTTTAATACTGAAGCTCTGAAAAACCCAAGTTATAGCTAAAGCTACCTTGATAGGTTACTTAGTTATTATGACAGTCATAGTTTGCTTACTACTGAAGTTGAGGAAGAATGGGGCCATTTTAAACAGGCTTTTTTGGAAACTAACAGTACTCTTTTAGGGAAAAAGGAGCAGAGGTGGCGGAATTATTTAAGTGATAAGGCACTTGAGCTTATTTCAGAAAGAAAGAACTGCAGGAATGTCCTTAATCAGTACCCTACTAGTCCTAATAGAAAGCATTACAGAGAGCTTAATAAACGTGTAAAGGATCAGTTAACTACTGATAAGAATCTTTGGCTTGATGGCTTGGCTGACAAAGCTGAGGAAGCAGATAGGCAGCACAACAGCAGAGAGCTGTACCAGATAGTTAATGTTTTATGTGGTAGAAAACGGACAGGCATACAAGGATTGCAGGATAAACAAGGTAAGGTTATAGAAGTTGAGGATTCTGTCATGGCTAGGTGGGCTGAGCATTTCAGTGATGTTCTAAACAATGTGGTTAGTTCAACTCCCATTGTTTGCAATGATGACAGATGCATTGGCAGCTTTAATGTTGGCCCTATAACACAATATGAAGTTATTTTGGCTATTTCTAAACTTAAACTTTGTAAATCCCCAGGGGTAGATGAAATTACTACGGAAATCTTAGAGCTGGGAATGTTTCAGTTACCATTTGGATGACTGAAATTCTGAATAACTTTTATGATAAAGGCATGATTGCTAAGGATTTTACCAGAGCTATTGTTATCCCTATTTTCAAAAAAGGTGATCGCAGTTCTTGTGATACTATAGGGGTATCAGCCTACTCTCTGTTCCAGGTAAAGTTCTTTCCATGATTGTGCTTAATAGAATTAAGAATCTGGTTGACAGTCAATTGCATGATGAGCAATGTGGATTCAGAAGTGGTAGGGGATGTGTGGATCAGATATTTTCACTTAGGCATATTCTTGAGAAATGTTTAGAGTTTCAGAAACCTTTGGTTGCTAGCTTTGTTGATTTCAAAAAGGCTTTCGACTCTGTTAATCGTCATAATTTGTGGTTGATTGTGAAATCATATGGTATACCAGACAAGTAGTTAACATAATGAAAGCTCTCTATAATAACACTGAGTCGTGTGTGAGAGTTGGTAAGGCTCGTAGCAATTGGTTTAGCATTACTTCTGGTGTTCGACAAGAGTGCATTTTGTCTCCTTTTCTCTTTAGCTTGGTTATTAATTATGTTATGCGAAATTCACTTCAATGGAAAAGATTTTGGCCTTAAATGGACTGGAGATACGAAAATTTCTGATTTAGATTATGCTGATGATTTAGCTCTTTTGGCAAATGATATTGATGAGATGAACTCTTTCATTAGAGTTGTTGATGAGACTGGTAGTAGAGTAGGTTTGGTTATAAACAGAGAGAAAACTAAAGTGATGAAAATTGGTCATGCTGGCTGTGATTCAGTTAATCTGAATGGTTGCAGTCTTGAGCAGGTGTCACAGTTTAATTATCTTGGGAGCTATGTAACAGATACTGGTGATGTTTGGCATGAGATTAACAGACGAATAGGGATTGCTGCCGGGACTTTTAAGAATCTATGGAGAGTGTGGAGAAATAGGCGTATACACCTAAAGACTAAAATTAGACTGTATAATAGTTTGGTTCTTTCTAGGGTTAGTTATGGTAGTGAAACTTGGACACTTTGTAAACAAGATAACAGGAAACTAGATGCTTTTGATTCCAGATGCTTACGCAGTATCTTGGGCATTAGGTGGTTCAACTTTATACCTAATGATGAGGTTAGGCAAAGGAGTTTGCAACCTCCTTTAAGTAGCATATTGTGCAGAGAGAGACTCCGTTGGTTTGGCCATGTTGCCCGTATGAATAATTATAGATTGGCGAATAGGGTTATGAACAGTGTGCGTAAAGGCCTCAGTAAGAGGGGGAGACCTAGGATGCGGTGGGCAGACAATGTCAAACAGGACCTTGTTAGAATTGGTGTGCCAGTGGCCAGATGCAGTAGATGTAGCTAGGACAGATGCTTGGAGAACTAAATTGCATGGTCTGGTTGGACCAGCCCATGGCTGCTTGATGATGATGATGATGATTTTATCACAAATTAAATTCTGCATTTATTTATAGACACGAAAAACATATACCTAGGAAGTTTTCACTTAAAGTTGCAAATGCATTGATATAACTACATTTCGAAAAAAAAAGTTATTCACCACTCACCTGTGATATCAAACGGAAAGCAATATTTTCAGTTCAAAAATAAGTTTTTTAAGGATAAAATGAAACCGAAATAAAGTTATTGACGTCAGTTCTAAGCCTTCATTTGCAACGATATTCGTTTAATATTTAAAGATTTATGAAAACAAACATTTAATTCCAGTTAACCTAAGTCTTAATAATTTGCCACAAAGTCAATCGAAACTTGAATAATAACCGTTGTATACAACGGAATACTAAAATATGCTTGTTTCCAGTCGTTCGTACAATTATTCTTTAAATCCAATGATCAAATAAACTCAAAGGACAAAACTCCTTTACAAATAGTATCAACAAAATCGGTCCAAAGACAGTTTTTTCAGGGACTCCTCTTTTAACAGTTAAACAATTAGTTGATTATGTAAAGATATTACTTAGGAACTATCAAGCAACTTATGACCAATATCCACACTTTGCAATCAAATCCTGCTGTGCACAAATCAAAAAATTAAAAGATTTCCTTTTATATTTCCAGTCACGAAATACTGGGATTAAGTTTCTGTACTTTTTATGAAACTGATGCTTTCCTTGAAATAATAAGTTAAACAAAATTGGTTGTCCTGAGTGGGTTTCGCACTCATGTCTCCCAGAAGCATACCAGGCGTCATAACCATTAGCTTCTGGAAGACGTGGGTACGAACAGGGGCGTAGCCATGGGAGGGAGGGGGGGGGGGGGAGGGGGGAGGCTCCCCCCCAAAGTAACTCGGAGTTGGCAAAATTCGATGCGACTTCGTAAAATCTAGGTGAATTGTGAAAATTCGTAATTTTGTTTTTGGAAAATTAAGCGGAATTGTCAAAATCGAGGCAACTTGGCAAATCTAAGGCAGTTTGGAAAATGGAGAGACATCAAAATTTAGAACAGTTGGCAAAATTCGAAGCCACGTAGTAAAACACCGGTGAGTTGGCAAAATCGGGACAACTTGGCAAAATCTTGGGGGGTTGGCAAAATTCGAAGTGACTTGACAAAATCGTGGGGAGTTGGCAAAATTCAGGTGAGATGTGAAAATTTGGATTTTTTTCTTTAAAATTATGGCGAGGTGGCAAAATCTAGGAGAGTTGGCAAAATCTAGGGGCAGTTGGCAAAATCTAGGGGCAGTTGGCAAAAACTAGGGGCAGTTGGCAAAATCTAGGGGTAGTTGGATAAACTAGGGGCAGTTGGCAAAATTCGGAGTGACTTGGCAAAATCATGGAGAGTTGACAAAATTCAGGTGAGTTGTAAAATTTGCAATATTTTTTCTGTAAAATTATAGTGTATTGGCAAAATCGAGGCAACTTTGCAATATCTATGGAGTATAAGGAGTATATGGCAAATCTTGGGGGAGATGCGAAAATTCAGAGTGACTTTGCAAGAATCAAGTGTGATGTAAAATTGGGTTTTTTTTCTGTAAAATTGTGGCGAGATTGCAAAATCGAGGAAACTTGGCAAAATCTAGGGCAGTTGGTAAAATTCGAATCCACTTGGTAAAATACGGGCGATTGGTGAAAATTGGGATTGTGTTTTGTGAAATTAAGGAAAGTTGACAATATCGAGAAAACTTTGCAAAATCTAGGGTAGTTGGAAAAACTGAAAACCACTTGGTAAAGTACAGGTGAGTTGTAAAAAATGGGATTGGTTTTATGAAATTAAGGAGTGTTGGACAAATTGGGGAAACTTAACAAAATGTAGGGCAGTTGACAAAATTCGAATCGACTTGGAAAATACGGGCGAGTTGTGATAATCAGAATTGGGTTTGTGAAATTCAGTATAGTTGACTGAAATCGAGAAAACTTGGCAAAATCTTTGGGAGTTTGAAAAGTTTGAAGTTATTTGGCAAATTTAGGAGAGATGTAAAGATTGGGATTAGTTTCGTGAAATTCAGGAGAGTTGGTCAAATGAAGGGAAAATTCACACTTACTTGCTATAATTCAGACGAGATGAAAATATTCGAATTATGTCTGTGAAATGATAATGGCTAGTTGGCAAAATTGGAAGTCAAATGGCAAAAATGCAGGATGCAGGAGACTTGTGGAAAATGCCAACCCTCCCAGGGAGCGAAAAATCTGGTAAGTTTGCTCAGTTGGCAAAATCTGAATTTCGAGTTAGAAAATTTTTGAATACTTTCCCCCCGAACCACATAATCCTTCGCTACGCCCCTGCGTACCCCTTGTATATATATATACAACGATATTGACACTATAACTATAGTTTCATCCATCTATACAGATGGATGAAACTATAGTTATAGTATAACAATGGGAATAAAATAAAACATATATATAAAATAAACATATATATAAAATAAAACACACACACATTAAATTTTGTATTCATAAATTACATATATCGATAAACACAAAAAAATGACATTTTTGCACAGCATGCCAACTTAGCGACTTTGTTACTAGATCTAGCGACTTTTGAGCTCTCACGGCGTACCCCACGTTGAGAACCCCTGCCTGAGGGAATGAATGTGATCTGGCAACGGTCACTGGCTTTCTCTATTAGAAATTAGAAATGGGGAACAGAGGAGAAAGACTTTTTATCCAAAATAGCAATTTCTAACTGCCAATTGAACTTATCGAGTTCACATTTTGCACTGCATATTCCTCATGCTACTCAAACTTCCGTCAAATTTCAAGTCCCTAGCCCTTTTACGTAAACAATAATGGCGATCACAGATTATTGAAGATGTAAACCATTTGCCATAGAAGCTCCCTAAGGAGTTGAGGGTTGATGCATTTTAGGTGTAGCATTTTGCTTTTCGTTGGCTTTCATGGTTAAGTGTAATAGGGTATGATTGGACAAGAAGAACTTTGAGAAGACCTACCGCTCCATTCTTTATGTGAAACAGAGTATACCATTATTTCAAAACTAAATTTAATATTTCAGAAACTATACATCTTGTGCACTAAATTAGAAGTAATTTTAAAGTTTGAAGGTACGAATGATATTTTAAGCACAATAGAATTAATGAGTCTTAGCAATTGTTATATAAACAGAGAATGTATATGGTTTACCTAACTGATATGCCATTCAAATAACACTGAACTAATCTTATTCAGTGAAAATCTTAAACGAGGTTTAGGGGAATGCAAAGTATCTTCTTCGTAGATATCTGAAGGTAATCTGATAAACTACTTGGATGTTCAAGTATCCAGTGATTTCCCATATTTCATTGTTTTTTTTATAGGTACAAGGATGGTAAGCCACTGAAACCCAGCAACAAAGTCAAAATGATTGCATCACCTGACGGATCAGTTGAATTGGTTATTGACGATATGACTCACGGTGATTCAGGAACTTACAAAGTGCTCGCGGTGAATAGCAAAGGTCAAGCAGCCAGTGAAGGATATGTCTCAGTTGGATGTAAGCAAATGTCATTTCTTTTTCTGCAGTTATTTTTGTATTTGTTTGTTTTAGGACCGTCAGCAATAATCTGTTAGTGCAAAGAGCAATCTGCACTGGTCATCGAAATTAAAACATCGATCAAAAAACATCCAGAATACAAAACCTTTAAGACAGAAATAAATGAAAATAGGAATGTATATAGCGCTGATATAATATATAAATGCAAAATTTGGTTGGGTTGGGTTGTTTTACCTCTGAGCGGCACTTTTTTGCACACCATGGGCTAAATGACCAGGTCACATGTACCCCGAAGGCTCAGAGAAGGTTGGGGGAGGGGATCCACTGGAACAGCTGTTGGCAGACAGATGGTAGCCTCCCGTCAAGGCTATCCAGCGTATTCTTTAACGTGCACAAGGTATGGCTCTCCCGCACACGGGGCCACGGCTTAACGTCCCATCCGACGGACGGCGGCCTTTCCAAGCCCATCGGTGACCACTACTGACCGTGGGCAGGGCGGAAAATTTTGCAGAGATAAATCTCAACGCTGACCCAGCTGGGACTCGAACCTGGGAACTACAGATTACGAGCCTGGCGCGCTACCGACTGAGCCACCCCGCCCCGCAAAATTTGGTACGATGAATACAACTTTATATATGAAGTAGTATTTAAAAAGTAGCAAGGTATGTAGGGCTTCAGTATATCCGAAAGAAAGCAAAAGAACTCAGACGGATTGGGAAGTTGGAGGCTGGAGGCAGGATGGTCCAATATTATGTTCTTTGGAAAGCCACTCCATCACCTCAGGAATCTGGAAGAAATTTCTGGCAAACTGAACGGTTGTCAAGAAACCTGATTGAGGAAATCCAAGGGTTACAATCTCATAAATGGCAACTGCATCGGACCACAGGCCAGGATGAATAAGACTGCAACAGCTACACTTCTTATATCACGGATTCTTCTTCTATATCTGATTTTAAACCTTATATCAATGTAGGAAGATAGATGTTTTCTCAACTGGCTAAAATACTTCACAATGCTGTACTATTCACTTCGATATACCCTCATGATACAGAGACAATAACCCCCATGATACAGAGACGCTGTTGAAATGGTGTCAAAAATATGTAGACTGTTCTCACGATTAGACGAATCATGTCCTCTGCACGAATGAGTACAGATTTTGCCGACAAACTCACTATGTGTACCTCTCTGGAGAGAAGTGATGATCCGCAACCAGCTTCATAATATCGTAGTGGTTATGGTGCTGTTATGGTCGGGACGTAGCGGTTATGGTGCTGTTATGGTCGGGACGTAGCGGTTATGGTGCTGTTATGGTCAGGACGTAGCGGTTATGGTGCTGATGTTTTAGTAGAAGGTCGCAGAGACTGTGGTGCATTTCAGGGAGATGTTTTTAATGCTCAGTGATATAAGAATGAAGTTCTAGACAATTATGTAAATCCTAAAGCAGGAGCAGTGGATGAGAACTTTATCCGATTGGATGATAATACTCTTCGCACACCATGCGCCATTCGCCAACCAATATCTTCAATATCAAGGTGTTCAATGCATGAATTGACCACCACGTTCTTTGGATCTCAGTCTCATCGATCATCCTCGAAATCACATAACTCGAATTCCCCCCCCCCCCCGAAAACGATAACTTTATAAATCGATGTTTGCTCAACCGAATATTTGCATACATTAATTTTTTTATGGAATTAATTTCTAATTATATCTGACTAATATTATTTGTCACTATCTTTGACTTTCCGATCTGATCGAATGGGATAAAGCTGGTGAAACATGTTTGTCTAACTCTTCTTCTATGTCTTTTGAAACTCATTTAAATATCTTTGATATTAATGATATTTTGTTGAATAACTTTTTCGAATTTTTATTTACAGTAATTTTTTGCTACTCCTTTAGTTTTACTGCCTTAAAATTTCATTGAAAAATACTTAATTCATTCAACTTCAATACTATTTATTTTACGCATTTACGAATTTTAAATTTTTTGCTGTTAGACATTTTTTTTTTGTCTTCGCTAAGAATTAATTACAAAAATCTGGGAACGGGATATCTTTCTCGTCTGTATTTTTTTTATATTAACATCCACATAAAATCGCACTAACGCGAAATTCACTTAGTCGATGAAAATGATTAGTTATGAAATTACATAAGTCGAGCGACATCTGTATTCTTTAATCTGTTGACGTAGGAGAAATAATATGAGGCTGTTAACCGTAAATATTATTAACCGTAGAAGTATATCTTATAATAAGTACACTATATTTTAACATTCATGTTATGGAACTTAGTGAAAAAATGAAATAAAAAAATATGATTAAAATGTAAACGCATAGTTCTAAAATAATTTTTTCCTTCAGTCCGTCCAAAGAACACGAAGCCTTTTGTGAAGCAGTTACGTCCGGTGGAAGTAGTAACCGGAAGTCCATTCAAGCTTGAAGCAAAGGTCGTTGGAATTCCGAAGCCAACTGTTGCTTGGTAAGGCTTAGTCTTTAAACACGTCTCTTCGCTTTTCGTAAAAAGCTTCATAGTAAGATTTGTTAACAATCATCGATTTCACAATTAACGTCGCCTAGGAAGAAGGCGGGAGCTCAGCTTACAAAGGGATACAAAATCAGGGTATGGATCTCCCACACAAGAGCCACCGCTCTATGTCCCATCCGACGGACCGTGGCCTTTCCAAACCCATCGGTGTTCCCTACTGACGGAGGGGCAGAGGAGGGGGGGGAGCTTTACGGAGATAAATCTCAACGCTGGCCCAGGTGAGACTCGAATTTGAGCACTGCAGATTGCGAACCTGGAAAAAGAGAGTGTGCACTGGCAATATGTAAGGGAAAAATTTGCTTTGAACCCAGTGGGTTAATGCACTTGACATGTCACCTGGAGGTCGTGAGTTCGTATTTCTCCAGGATGAAGACTTTTTTTTCTTCTCATTTACCTTTCAGTGTTTAAGAGTGTATTGATATGATCTTTCAGATATAATTGTGTATCTTTTATGCTAATGTTTTGTATCCCTTTGTTCCTAAGGTTTAAGAATGGTGAGCAGTTGGGTGCCACAACATCGGGCTCCCACGCTCAGATCAGTGAATCAGCTGAAGGCTTGGCCACGCTAGCCATTGGGCATGCAACGGTCGAAGATGCCGGAGAATACAAACTGACCGCTACCAATGAGATGGGGGAGGACAGCTCCACAGCTCAGGTCACAGTATCACGTAAGTTCAGTCACTTCTTTACGTGAAATCGCAATGGATGCGTCATATGATCACAAGGTTTTGTTAAACGTCTCTTCAATTAGCCTCCTGATATCTACATTAGATATGGGGTACCTATAGATCGTTACAACAGAGCTTAGATGAAACACTCTTATTAGATGTCCGCTGAAGGAATAAAATTTAATTTATTCAAAAAATAAGATATCGTAAATAACAGTCTAATAAGAGAAACAGATTTTACGCAAAAGAATGTCATAATCAAAATATTCTTGTCATGAACAAAACAATAATTGCAAAAGTCACAACTTATTGACACACACTATTCAATATAGAGGAAAATTTTCTTGAGCCACGTCTGATGCGAGCCATGGGTTCTTGGTAACATGTCTGGTCCTGTGTTGCTGAACTATCATTTTTTCTGAATTCTGTAATCAACCATAGTGTTCGGATACTTTTTTGAGCAACTGTACCATGAAGCTAAAGAAAAATTTCTCTAGATCCCGGAAAAAGAGAGAAGTGCACTAAACCTTTTAAAACAGACCAAAGCTGTTGATGGAACCAACGACAAATTGAAAAGTCTCCCTTCTTTGGCTTGTGACTCATCTGTGTTCCCGACATTGAAAAGATGGATAAAATCAGTAATTATTTAAAAATTGAAACAGGTAAAGAAATTGGTTCTTTCAACAAAATACTAATGTTTTGAAAAATTGCTTTTTTCCTGAGATCATTTTTGTTCGTCGCAGATAAATGGCCTCATAAGAAAGACTTTCAAATCTCAGTACAGATTAAAGAAATCCAGTAAAGAAGTTCCAAATGCCTCTGCCAAGGTTATCCGTTCTTGTCTAATACTTACAGTTGATAACTATTTTGCATAAGAAATCGTTTCTTAAAACTCCATCGGTTGGAGAGCTCCCTTTACAAAGCTAATAAGGTTTTCTTTTCTGAACAAGGACAGTGAATGACAGACAAGCAAATAAAGTAGAAGGTCCTGTATTGGAACTGTTTGGAACGAAAGTAGAGAGTCCTGGATTGGAACTCACCGATTGGCCTTTGGCGCCTTAAACGACGAACTGCAAACGAGCAAACATAAAACAATTTTGTTGGAAAAAGAAACGCAGATATTAAAAAAAAAGAATCGACTAAGTTCCTGTATTCTTTTCTTCCGGATCAAAATAAAAATGATAAACACTATTCCTTTAGAAACCGGAAATGAGCAATGATTATCTTCATGACGATTGCAAAAAAAAGTAAAATATTACACCAAGGGTAGTGTTTTAAAACATGGATGGAACAAAACAGTTTTTATTACTTCTGATATTTGTCTGCACAAAATATTTTATCATTTGAAATTTTAATAATTTGATCATCTATAATCTTGTTAATTGTTTAATCTTAAATGCCATATTTTTTATTAAAAGTGTGATTTAAAACATATATTATTGTATACATCTACTAGAAAGAGACCACAGATGTCACCAGAAGAAATATATCCACCAAAGACATTGCTAAGAAAGCCCCCCCCCCCAACAATCCCACCCACTCTCAGAAAAATAAAAAAAAGTAGAACCACGTCCTAATTACTTTCCTAAAGGGAAGTGTGAATCAATATCTAAGTGTTTGAAAATAAAATCACGAATATTAGGATTCCTCTATCGGCTACAAAACTGAAAGAAAAGTTTAAACAAGTATTTGAAAAAATAAAATTATCGAATTTATTGCAGAGTACTTTCAAAATTTAGACGGTAGTTATGCCGCTGCCTAATTTTTAATATTATTGAGATTAGAGAAAGGAGCTGAAAAATATTTGGTTGCTGTGTGCAAAAACGATGCTTGTATTAAATATCAGGCCAACTCTTCGATGCTGAAATGATATCGTAAAATTATAGCAGTTATTCTAATGGTATTCCGAAAAGAGCGAATGTACACTGAGATGTCAGTTTATTATTACTTTGTAGAGTGTTGCCCACCTTTGGCCATTCGTAAGAAAATGGAACTTACAGGATCCTGGAAGAGTTGTGCACAGTCTAGCTGCGAATAGCCCTTACCACCCCATCCAAAGATGCTCGAAAGGGTTTAGATCTGGGGACTGAAACAAAAAAAAACAACGAAACAAGAAAACTTGTCGGTATATTCCTGGGACATTCGGTGACGATACGTGCCTTGTGAGCAGTCGCATTATAATGCTGAATGTGTCCATCCGAGTGAGAATTAAACTGTAGCCCTGAAGGGACGAACTTGGTAAGCAACAATGCTGAAATATGCTGTGGCTTTCAGATATCCTTTGATGGGTAACAGGGGGTCTAATGTGTACCAGGAACATTTCCCACACCATCACACCAACGGGCTTATACTCTTGACACCAGAGAAGATGGCTCCATGGCCTCATGTTGCCTGCATCAAATTCTAAGCCTTCCATCAGCATGATGAAAAAGCAACCCTGATTCGTCAGACCAGACTACCTTTTTCCAGTCCTCAACCGTCCAGTGTTTATGCTTCTAAGCCCACTGGAGACGCGCTTTCTTGTTCTTCACTGACAACAACTCGACATGATCTTCTGTGCAGGCGACTTCTGTGCAGGCCCATTCGCGACAAGGTCCGATACGTGGTGCATTCACAGATGACCTTCTGTATCACCAGTGTTTATTTCTCCTGTGATTTTCCTGATTGAGGCCCGTCTGTTTGCATGTACGATTCTCGCCAGTCTCCTTTTACCCCTCCCGATCCACCAGCTGTTTTCGTCCACAGGATCGCAGACCACGATGGTAGTTTTTTGCTTTTCGCACCATTCTCGATAAACCCTTGAAACATTTGTGCGTGAAAAGCCCAGTAAAATGGCCGTTTGGGAGATGCTAGAACCGGCAGGTCTAGCCCCAACTATCATGCCACGTTCATAGGCGCTCAGGTCGCTCGTTTCGCCTCTTTTGATGTTCAATCCAACTCTTAATTGATGAGGGGTGGTGTACAGTCGCTCAAAAAAGTATCCGAACACTATGGTTGATTTCAAAATTCAAAAAAAATATCTGGCAACGATTTTTTTAGAAATTAGTCATCTGGCAACCTTCGTGTCACGTGATTACAGAATTCAGGAAAAATATCTGGAGCGTGTACAGCAACTGTACACGTTCCAGTTACCGTTCACAGCAAACTGGAGCGTGTGCAGTTACTGCACACGCTCCAGTTTGCTGTGAACGGTAACTGCACACGCTCAATATTTCCGTGAGTGAGTCCACACGATCTAGTATCAAAAAATATGACCACCTACAGTCGTTCAAAAAAGTATCCGAACACCATGGTTGATTACAGAATTCAGAAAAAATATCTGACAACGATTTTTTTAGAAGTTAATAATCTGGTTACGTGAGAGTGAGTTAGTCACGTGACACGAAGGTTGCCGAAGGTCCCATCCGACGGACGGCGGCCTTTCCAAGCCCATCGGTGTCCCCTACTGACCGTGGGCAGGGCGGAGAGTTTTGCGGAGATAAATCTCAACGCTGACCCAGCTGGGACTCGAACCCGTGAACTACATATTACGAGCCTGGCGCGCTACCAACTGAGCCACCCCCGCCCCTAATGTAATAAGGAAACGACGCTAAGCGAGGACTAAGCGTATTATTTTCCTGTTGTGCGAAGCTGATTTATCTAGGAAGCGAATGCTGCTGTTGGTTAAGAGAACAGCTGTACAAGAGTTATTCTAGTATTTTAAATTATTATATGCTGCTTGCCGATTCCCCATCGATTTTAATTTTAGACCATGGATAGCACATGTAATTTTGAATGAGCTTTTCCTTATAGTTTAGAAAATATTTATCCTAAGAAAACATTGCCTGTTTAAAAAAAATTAACACTCCTCCGGATTAAAAGAGAAAAAAGAAAAAAAAAGTGAAATTCAGATTACGTTAAATTTAAGGATTCACGCTAAATTTAAGAATTCACAAAATTATCTTCATTTAAGTCCCAGAATTTTACCCTCTCTTCCACATCGAATCCGATACTGCCCTTACAGTTGGTCAAAAAAGTATCCGAACACTAGGGTTGGTTACAGAATTCAGAAACATATCTGGCAACGATATTTTTAGAAATTAGTGATCTGGCAACCTTCGTGTCACGTGAATTCTGGCAACCTTCGTGTCACGTGACACGAAGGTTGCCAGATGACTAATTTCTAAAAAAATCGTTGCCAGATATTTTTTCTGATTTCTGTAATCAACCATGGTGTTCGGATACTTTTATGAGCGACTGTACCTAATAAACTGTCCTCTCAGTGTACATCGAAACTAAAATTATTCTACTTTTTGGTAACCTTAATACGGCAAAAGCAGACAGAAAAAACTCAATGGCCAAATCTATAAATACATTTCGCTTACTGTATCAAACTTTCCTCATATTTATCTTATAGTTTTAAAACTGAAGAGCTCTGATGACGCAGAACATCAACTCTTAAGAGAAAACTGTAGGACTCCACCGGACACACCGGATGATGTCCCGTTCACGAAAGAGGAGGTAGGAGAGGTTATAAAGGATATGTCCCGGGGCAAGGCCCCGGGTAACGACTGTCTGACTGTGGAAATTGTTTCTCAGGTGTTTACCGAACATAAAGACCTGTTCACCCAGCTCTTCAACAAGTGTTTGAATCTGGGAGCCTTCCCAACCGCCTGGAAACAGGCAGACCTTGTCCTCTTAAACAAGGCTGGTAGGGATCCGGCTGACGCAAGATCATACAGACCAATATGTCTGCTGCCGGTGTTGAGAGAGGTGCTGGATAAATTCCTGACTAACAGAATGTACTACCACTGCCACAAGAACGGGTTCCTGAATCCCAAGCAATTTGGGTTCAGGACAGACCAGTCCACCACCGCATCTATCAAACAGGTGGTGGACATCGTGCAGGTAAATAGAGTGCACAAGTTGCACACCTCTCTTATTGCCTTGGACGTGACGGGCGCATTCGACAATGTCTGGTGGCCTGCAATCTTGACTAAATTGAAGGAGTGTTCCTGCCCTAGGAACATCTTCATTCTTGTGGCCAATTACCTCCAAAAGAGGCTGGTCACATATTCGCATGCTAGCGGGACAACCTCAAGAAACTTGGAAAGAGGCTGCCCACAAGGGTCGTGCAGCGGACCGTTCCTCTGGAACTTAGTCGCTGATACTGCTCTGGAATTGACTATGCCCGAGGGAGTCTGGCTCCAGGCATATGCAGATGATTTGCTGCTTGCCATAACAGCGTCCTCCAGAGCTAAACTGGAAGTTGCTGGCAACGCAGCAATTAAGATACTGGAAGGATGGTGTCTTCGCAATAAGCTTGGGTTCAGCGTTGCAAAGACAACATCAATGACTATTGCAAAAGAGGGTGTCCTCAAGAAGAGGTACCCTATTTTTAAACTAGATGGCGACAACATCCACCATACGACAACACTAAAGTACTTGGGGATCACTCTGGATGAGAGGATGAGCTGGATCCCACACCTGCAGGACTTGAAAGCAGAATGCACCAATGTTATGTGCAAGTTGGGGCGTATGGCTCGCGTCTCATGGGGACTCAGAAGCGAGGTCCTCAAGGAAATTTATCTTAGGGGAACAGAGAGGATCCTAACTTATGGGGCGGGCGCCTGGTGGCGCCCGACGGACCACTCCATAATGTGTAGAAAGCTGCTTGCAGCCCAACGACCGGCTTTACTGCGAATCACCAGGGCTTATAGGACAACATCTACGGATGCCCTCCTGGTGCTCGCAGGGATCCGTCCATTATTTTTGACGGTCGGTAAAGAAGCGACCATATTTAGAGTCCTGCAGGCTAAGGAAAAAGCAACATTCCTCGGAGTCCAGTATGACCCTGAGGATTATGAGGCAAATACCGCTAAGTGGGATCTACATCCCACACGGAGACTATGTGTGCCCTGGTCCACGGAGTTACCATCAGGTACAGATCTTGAAATATACACTGACGGTTCCAAGAGCGGGGAGGGTGTGGGCTTAGCCTTCACTGTCTTCAATCAAGGGACCAAGGTGTATGATTTTCAGAGGAAGGTTTCTAATAATGGCTCAGCCTTCCAAGCAGAGCTGCTCGCTATCAGAGAGGCCCTTAACTGGGCTCTCAATGACGGCGGTCTGGACAACGACATACGGCTGTACAGTCGCTCAAAAAAGTATCCGAACACTATGGTCGATTGCAAAATTCAGAAAAAATATCTGGCAACGATTTTTTTTAGAAATTAGTGATCTGGCAACCTTCGTGTCACGTGACATGAAGGTTGCCAGATCACTAATTTCTAAAAAAATCAATGCCAGATATTTTTTCTGAATTTTGCAATCAACCATAGTGTTCGGATACTTTTTTGAGCGACTGTACACGGACAGCCAGGCGGCTCTACATGCACTTGAAGATGCAAACAACAGGCATCAGATTGTGAATGAGATCAAGTGCATCCTGGGCAATCAGAGCATGCCCAGGGTATCCTTCTCCTGGATCAAGGTGCACGTAGGGCATGAAGGAAATGAGCGGGCCGACCAACTGGCCCGTTCCGCAGGAACTAACACCCAACCTGTGCTAGCGGTAAAGACTTCAAAAACTACCCTGAAGTCTATAATTAGCCAAGGTACCATCAAGGAGTGGCAGAGACTCTGGGATTCGACTGAGAATGGTCTTCAAACAAAGACACTTGAAACGGGTCAGTCTATCCCTGATGTCCTCTGACCACTATTTGACGCAGGTCCTAACAGGACATGGGAGTTTCCCCAAATACCTGGAGAGGTTTAAAATCTCTGCCCACAGTTACTGCGGCTGTGGGGCTCCAGATGCAGATGTCGGACATTATATCCTCAGGTGTCCGATCACAGAGGGGTTCGCTAACGAACTCAGTGACTCCCAAGCGATCAATGAGGTAGCAGGCGAACTGGTCTCAGTGTCCATTGAGAGTGCCCGTGTCAGGGCACACTTGAGGGACATAGGCTGGCTCGTCTGCCGGCTTCGGGACTCTCTCCTTTGTGTTCCGTGGCTGCTGTCTGTCTTTGACTTATCTTCCTACTTTCTTCCCGGGCTGCACTCAGCACCCCCTTTAACACCACCCATACTCCAGGTCCCTACTGGTCTCCCCTGAGACAAACTTCATCTTCTACTTCCAGGCCTCTAGTTGCTATGCACGTGTAGTGTCGTGAGACGGAGCACGTGCTTTCCCCATGGGGAGTGGGTCCTTCGGGACCCACTCCCCATCCCGTATTAACCAGAGGTGTAGAGACTCTTAAATTATCCTTCTTCTACTCAATCAATTTTTTTTTCACACATAAATCGGGAAACTATGTTATATATGTATGTTTTTTATCTGCAATTATTTGGTTTGTAAGGGCGAACTGAAAATTAGCAAGTACTTGTTTAGAGATTGTCCTGCATTTTTTAATTTTAAGCTCCACCGACTACATAGATATCACATTTAATTATGGATACTTGGATTTAACCCCACCCTATGCAAAAACCTAGCGACGACACTGCTTAAGCATTTAATATACACTATATATATACAGGGTGATTCAAAACTTATCGTTCAAATTTCGTGGGGAGGTAGGGAATACGTCAGGAAACCGATTTCACATAGGAAAGAATGTCCGCAAATATACGCATGCGTATGTAGAGGGCGCTGTGTGTACCCAACCAGTGTACAGCTCACCCGACCACTCCCGCTGTCATCAGTGTACGAGCTGACTTACTAGTGATGAGATGAATCGTTTTACGCATCAAGAGCTAGCGGATATGCATCTCGCATATGGGGCAGCTGGCGAAAGCGGCCGCCGAGCTAGGCAAGTTTACAAAGACCGTTACCCCAACAGAAGAATACTGCAGCATCAAATGTTTGCACGTGTGCATCGCAATCTGCGCGAACGTGGTTCACTGCGCAGCAACATGCAGGATACGGGGAGAAGACGACTGGCGCGGACTGTCAACGTCGCAGAACAAGTCCTACAGTCCATCGAAGATAATCCGAATACCAGCACACGAGCTATTGCTCAGCAGCTTGGGGTCTCTCAGTCAGCAGTGTGGCGGATACTGCACGAGGAACGTGTGTATCCTTACCATCTGCAAAGGGTGCAGTTACTGCATCCTGACGATTATCCGAAGCGTGTGGAATTTGCACAATGGTTCATGCAGAAAGGTGCCGTGGACCCCAGTTTTCCAGCTTCTGTCCTTTTTACAGATGAAGCTTCATTCACTCGTGAAGGTGTGTTCAATACACACAATTCACATGTGTGGGCTTACGACAACCCGCATGGTACGAGAAGTCACGCTGCGCAACATCGTTTTGCCGTAAATGTGTGGGCTGGAATCATTGGTGACTGTTTGTTGGGACCTTACTTGCTACCGCCCCGATTGGACGGCCGGAAATACCTAATATTTCTCGAGACAGTGTTACCGACTTTTCTGGGCGCTGTTCCTGCGCATATCCGCCGAGATATGTGGTATCAACATGACGGTGCTCCAGCCCATAGCACAATTGTTGCGCGTGATTACCTGAACCGAACATTCGGAGCTCGATGGATCGGTAGAGGTGGACCGATCGCTTGGCCACCCAGGTCACCTGATTTATCGCCCATGGATTTCTTTTTGTGGTGAGCCATGAAAGACCATGTGTACGAGACCCCCGTCGACAGTGAAATGGACCTTGTTGCACGAATAGTGGCTGCCGCAGGCATTGTCCGTGATATGCCAGGCGATTTTGAAAATGTTCGGCGGTCAATGCAACGGCGCTGTGAATCCTGTGTCCGTGTAAATGGTCGCAATTTTGAGCACCTACTGTGAACCTATACTTTACCTTGTTGGAATAAAAGTCACATTCGTTACCACTTAACTGTACTGTTTCCTTGTGTTCACTTTACTTGTCCATTTTGTTCATGTAGATGACGTTTGCGGACATACTTTCCTATGTGAAATCGGTTTCCTGACGTATTCCCTACCTCCCCACGAAATTTGAACGATAAGTTTTGAATCACCCTGTATATGGACTTGCTTAAGCATTTAATATATATATGGACTTGCTTAAGCATTTAATATATAAATGCTGCTTAAGCATTTAATATATATATTGATGGATTGGGTGAGTGTGTGAATGACAGGGGATCACTCTAAGTGTAAGCTATAATGCCCTGAGAATTTGCCCCTAAGGTTAATCCTGATCGTAGAGCTCAGAAACTTTACGAAATTTCGCATCTGAAGGGTTCTTCGAGGTCAAAGACCAAATTTAGATCTACTGCTAGAGAGCTGAAAATTGATTCGTGGGGGTATTTCAAATCTTAGATCTCAAAAACGTGAAATTTGAGATCCGACGAGGCCTTCGAGATCAAAGGTCAAATTTTTTCTACTTGTACTAGAGAGCTAATATTCGATGACTGGGAATATTTCGGATCTTAGATCTCACGAACGTTATGAAAAATTGTATCTAATGGGCCATTCGACATCAAAGTCAAATTTCAATATACCGGTGCTAGAGAACTAAAAATTGGTCATAGAGGTATTTTGGATTGTAGATCGCAGAAATGTTAAGAAATTTGAGATCCGATTGTCGCGTTCGAGGTCAGATTGACAGTCTGGAAATCATGAGGCGCCAGAGTATGTACAACTGATATTTCTAGTTACACTATTTTCAATTGAATTAGTTTAGTATTATGATAATCAACAGTTTTAAACACTTCATGAAACATCCTTTCAAACCCTAGTGGTAAGTAGGATGCTTGAGGACAAAACTGTAATTTTTTTTTTGATGTGCAGCAATAGAAAAGCAAAGGGAGACTATGAGACTGCGCAGTTGATGCACGACAGTTCTACAGATTATTGGTAGATTGGTAGATTTTTATAGAACACTGAATAGATATCATATGCAAATGACCTCTCGATCAGTCAATGATCTGTGAGAATTTGGCGAAGCGTCAACTGCGCAGTCTTAGAGTCTCCCAAATTCATCTCGGTTCCACTCACACACTACAGTCGCTCAAAAAAATATCCGAACACTTGGTTGATTACAGAATGCAGAAAAATATCTGGCAACGATTTTTTTAGAATTTTAATGATATTTTTTCTGAATTCTGTAATCAACCATAGTGTACGGATAATGTCTTGATATTTTTTCTTAGTATGAAATTGCTAAATTCTGTAATCGCTAAATGACATTGGAGTCTTCGCCTCAGAACCATATTAATTATCTTTGCATTCCAAATAAAGTGATATATTTCTGACTCCGGATTTTATAATCTTTCCGATATTTTAAATGTGGCAATTACCGGTTAAAGTTTTATATGGAATGAAAACAATTGAAATATTCAAAATAGCGTCAAACATTTTTATTAATGTTTCCTTGTTCAGGTGTTTTTCATTCATGAAATTTCATATCTGAAGGAGGAAGTGAGTAAACATGCTGAATGTCAATTTTGTTTCCAGTTCCAGGCAAAAAACCAGCAATTCTCAAAGAACTGAAACCACTTCGGTTTATCGAGGGAGAGAGTGGCAAGTTGGAAACTAAAGCTGTTGGCTATCCAGAACCGACGATATCATGGTAAGAAAGTTATTTTCTTCCTAAAGGAAACTCTCGCAAATACGTCAATTGAATAAGCTTACATTTAATATTTGGAATTTGCAGTGAATCTGTATATGTAAAAGCAGGGCCTTATTTACACCTCACGCACTCGTAGGCACAAGAAATGGTAGTGCGTCCTTTTGTGAAATAGTTTCTTTTAATTTCGTATAAAAATATTAATATTTTTGATTTCACAACTATGAAGAATGTGTAATTAATGTAATTGAATGGATGTGAAAATTTAATTGATGAGTAATACAGTTTTGTTAATAAATAGCAAAATCATTGTAATGAATTAAGATGCAGCATATAACTTATAATATTTAGTACGTAGTGACATTTAAAAATCCAATTATTCATTTGAAATTAAAAATCTTTCTTCCTCTTATTTTTTGCTCTGGGATTGAACAAATTACTCTAAATTATCAACAGTATTCGAACATTTCCGTGTTGTGTAAATTAAAACTACTGTATTTAAAAGTTCTGCAACTTTCAATTAAGCGAAGGTTGCCAGATCACTAATTTCTAAAAAATCGTTGCCAGATATTTTTTCTGAATTCTCTAATCAACCATAATGTTCGGATACTTTTTTGAGCGACTGTATTAGGAATATAATGTAAATTAATTTCTTTGTTCATATAACTATATTTATCCATAGATATGTGCAATCAGTTTCCAATAGACCCAGCCATGCCCGTTTTTCATGCCATCAGACCACTGGTTGCTTGGTTGTTTTACCTCTGAGCGGCACTTTTTTGCACACCATGGGCTAAATGACCAGGTTACAAGGACCCCGAAGGCTCAGAGAAGGTTGGGGGAGGGGACCCACTGGAACAGCTGTTGGGAGACTGATGGTAGCCTCCCGTCAAGGCCATCCAGTTAGACCTCTGGCGAACAAACATTTAGTAACTAAGCAGCTTCGTCAACAAGGAATATATTGGAGAGAAAAGAATTCGCTTGGCATATTTATATCTATGTATATAAACTAAAAAATCGCAATCAGTCTCTTCTATAAAAGAATTAACAGACGTATAAAAACCTTTACATGTGAAGGATACAAGAATAAGCTATGATAGTACTTTCCAAGAAAAAGTGGAATTTATATTACGCTAATTGGCTTCTTTTCGTAACAGAAGATACCTAAAGATAATGTTATAGGCCCTTAATCTATGCTGAGCTGAGAGGGATGGAGATTGGGGAAAATGCTTTTCATGGAGACCGTTGTGGTTTTTATTTCGTGCATGGCTTGTGATCGTACTAAAGTTATGACTTTCGTCCTGGGTTATCGCTGAGTCGACACTTACTCAGAATTCGCATTAGACGACTGTTCCATTGAGACTAATTTTATTACACATACACCTTTTTTTATTTTTTAGAAAGAGTACTTTTTATTGGCTTCCTTGGATTCATACTCTCTAACTACAGGCTCTGCCGCTCTTTGGGCCTGGAACAAAGCCTAGAAACGGCACCATCAATTTTTGCTTATTCAACATAGTTAGGCAGTAGTTAAAAATTACAGGACTCGTGTACTTTGGCACAAACGAGGGAAATAGGAAGGAGACGGGGGAAGAGAGGCAAAGATATGAAAAGTTTTCGGACCTATCTTCCAAGTTCACACTTCTGTCGATAGTTCTGGCGAGCGTTCCTTTTTTTCAATTCCTCCATTTGTTATTCTTTTCGATGCCTCGGTGTTTCGGTTCGCTTAAGCACTGACAAATCCTGGATTAAGCTGGCGACAAGATTTTGGCGCATGACCTCTGTCGAAATAAGCTTATTCCCTGCTGAGCCACGGCCCTCTTAATCGGGGCCTCTGCACTCTCACCGCGATGTTGTCTCGTCGAGCTCGAAGATTACAAAAGGTACATTCGTCACCAAATCCGGTTCGATGGTTGGTAAAGGGCGGATGCCTCCCCCCAGGGGGGGGGATCCAGTTGAGGTCGTGTTGAAAGGCCATTGTGTAGGAGCATGTGATGACACGTGCCCGTGGCATGTCCAATGTGGCGGGAATGAGGGAGTGAAAGTAGGGGAACAGAAGAAGATTCTAGTCGACTCTTTCTCTGACAGTTCCCCCTTCCCCCAGCGAGCTTCTTCACAGATGGAAGATCAGTATATATATTCTGTCATTATCCATATAGAATGAAAACACGGCAGTCCATTTCAAGAAATGACCCCAGGTGGAAGGTGTAAAAATGTCGGCCCACATCGTAAGCAATGCGTGCACGACAATAATACAAATGCAACGTAACATATCAAAATGCAACACTATATTCAAACGATAAAAGAGCAGGACGGTTGGTCATCGTTTGAAGCTGAATGATCTGAATCGAAAATTGAAACATCAATGACTAAAATGTGTGATTCATGGTAATTTATTACAACTTAAAATTCAACTGCTATATTAGAGTCGATAAAAAAAGGATACACAATCAACGTCGAAACAGCAATAACATGTTGCTCATTAACTACGGGTTGGTTTCCACTGCACTGCGGAGACAAATGGTCCAACTTGAATATTTTGAGAGGCATTGAAAGTTTTCAGGAATCTCAGATAGCCTACAAATAGGTGCAGATGTTCACATACACAGATATTCACACATATAATAGCACATACAGACTGCACAATTAAGCAGTTTCTATTTTGAGAAGGTAACGTAACTCTAGAATGTGATATGGGGTCAGCGTTAAAGCCAGTAATGCATCTATCATCATTAATCATACAATGGGAATAAAACTAACCACATTGTTTAGAACATCTCTGAAATGTTCGGCTTACCTAGCAACTATAGAAACTTTTGATAACCTTATAGTGATTATCGCACAATCCCTTTATGCCACGCTGTTTTTCCCACAGAAAGTATTTACTCTCTGATACAATTCTCCGTTGTTATGTGCTTTACATGCTCAGTTTCCCTATATTAGAATTAAAATTATGTATGTTTTATATATATATATACTGGTAATCAAAATTAAATGATAATGCATAAATTCGTACGTAACTCTAAGTATTTTAAGGGAATGGAATGAAATTTGGTAAAGAGGTTCATTATTACATTTCAAATGTAAATCAAGCAGAAAAAATTCACAATCGTATAATGCGCATGCGTTAAGATCATAATCATGCAATTTACATGAAGGAGCAGTCCATGGAACAATACTTAAAGTCTCTTACGTACGACATGCGGTATGTTAATATGGAGTATGATCACCCCTGACAGCAATGAAGCTCAAGACTCCTCACACTGGTTATGAGGGTGTTGATCATGATTGGTCTTGAGGGATTAATGATCACTCCTCGACAAGTGATGTTCGTGGAGTGTTCTGATAGGGGGCTGTCGAGCTTCAATGCATCTTCCTAGAGCATCCCATACGTACTCAATGGGATTGAGGTCAGGAGATCTGGATGGCCACTCCATTCGGCGAATATCTTTCCTCTTCGAGAAAATCGCCGACCACATGAGCTCGATGAGGGTGGGCGTTATCGTCCATAAGAATAAAATCTGGACCGACGACTCCCCGGAATGGCCTGACATATGAGTTTAGGAACTCGTCTCTGTACCGCCGTAACAGAGCCACTCGTAAAGATGTGCAGGTCTGTATGCCCGTTCATCATGATTACTGCCTCAGTCATCATGCCACCAGAGTAGTCCCTTTCTCTGATGTTCGAGGGACTGTTGCAGGTCCGTGGTTCTCTCTAGATGCAAGTACGTCGCGAATCAGTACTTAGGCTGAATCGCGATTCATCTGTGAACATAACATGCGCCCACTGGTTTGGACTCCAAGTGTGATGTTGGCAACTCCACGTTAAACGAGCTCGCTGGGCTGCTGGAGTTAGAGGGACACAAATAACAGGTCTCCTGGCATAAAGGAATTGCTCACGAAGTCTCCTGTAAACAGTATGTCTTGAAACCATTCTTCCTGTAGCTGCTGCAAGCTCCAAAGACAGTTGCCTAGCTTACATTATTCTGTTCCGTCTGTCAGTAAGTGATCGTCTGGAGCAGTTGTGGCTCTGGGACGGCCTTGTCCTGGTCGACTATGAACATCTTCTGTCTTGAAACTGTCTCCAGAGTCTTGACAGGACATTTTGTGGAACATTCAATGCTCTGGAAACTTCCCTCTGGGTCTGATTGCTTCCATCCTTCCAATCGCTCTCCACCGCTGAAAATCTCCCATACGATGTCTTCGGGACATAATCAGCTCGACGTGCCACTGAAGTGAAAGCAAGTGTTGCCTAAAACAGTTACAAGTTAGGTGTAGATTCGTGCGTCTTTTTAACGCATTCCTAATTTGCATATTCCGGCTTACGTCCGGTAACTGTAAATAATGCGGGATAGTTTTCCCGCATAGCGTATTTCCATGTTCGCCCATTTTCAGTGCATCCTTCTACATATATATTATGGGGCGGGGGTGGCTCAGTCGGTAGCGCGCCAGACTCGTAATCTGTAGTTCCCAGGTTCGAGTCCCAGCTGGGTCAGCGTTGAGATTTCTCTCCGCAAAATTCCCCGCCCTGCTCACGATCAGTAGGGGACACCGATGGGCTTGAAAAGGTCGCCGTCCGTCGGATGGGACGTTAAGCCGTGGCCCCGTGTGCGGGAGAGTCATACTCTGTGCACGTTAAAGAATACGCTGGATGGCCTTGACGGGAGGCTACCATCTGTCTCCCAACAGCTTTTCCAGTGGGTCCCCTCCCCCAACCTTCTCTGAGCCTTCGGGGTCCATGTGACCTGGCCATTTAGCCCATGGTGTGCAAAAAAGTGCCGCTCAGAGGTAAAACAACCCAACCCAACCCAAATCTACATATATCGGCAGCTATATACGTTTCTGTCGATTTTCCTTTAATTTTAAATACCATTGTACATGACGCTCCGCTTCATATATGAAACATTTCAACTGTGTGAAATGATATATTTGTTTTAATCATATATCTTAGAATATTGCAGTGAAATGTGTTGTCCTTCGTGTTTTAGGTTACAGAATGGCAAGAATATCATAGAAGGTAAACACTGCAGCATTGTTCAAGAGCCTGGAGGAGCGGTTTCGTTGAATATTAGTAAAGTTACCAAAGAAGACGGTGGACTTTATACTGTAGTGGCAAGCAATAAGTTGGGCAAAGCCATCAGTGAAGCTCCAGTGATAGGTAATTTAGCAATACACTTGATATAACTATTTTGACTGAGGGTGATATACTCATTTTGTCGAGTAGCGTAAATAATATCATTAAATTTTTTCTATAAATGTACAGCTGGATTTTCCATAACTTTTTCCGTCATTGATTAGTTAATTAAAGTTTTACAGTACAGCAAAAGCAATGATTTAGAGTCGCCATTGTCTGATTGATTTTCTGTAATTCCAGTGGTTCCTGTCGTCAAACAGGAAGAGAAGAAAATAAGGAAGATATTTGAATTTACTCAAGGGCTGATGCCAGTTCTTGTTCCTGAAGGCAGACCGTGCAAACTAGAAGCACAAGTGACGACAGATCCCAAACCTGTGTCTGTGAAATGGTAAATATAAATTTTGCTTTGAATATATAAATATCAACAAAGTGCACTCAGTATTCACTAAATTATGGCCACCTCACTCCATGTTATATAAGTGGAAGCTAATTTCGAAGTTCAATAACTTTTAAACTAAGCATTTTATGAGAAAATGTAACTGAAGATCAATTATAGATCTCGATCAACTCTTTCAAAAACTCGATTTTCAATAATGTTCGCTTTATGCTTAAAGAGTTATGGACTTTGAAAACTGCAACAATGGAAGTCTTAGGAAAATATCAAAAACTTATTTACATTAACTTTTGAAATATACATCTGTTGTATTAAATGGTGTGAAATAATACCTCTTATTCAAATTATAATTAACTTCTGATTCAAATTTTGTTGTTAAATATTCAAGTTTCTACAACTCTTTAAATACTAAGGGAACACTGTTGAAAATCAAGCTTTAGATAGATTGAGATCTTTATCTTCAGTCCAATTCTGTCACAAAACTCTTTTTTTAGAAGTTATAGATCTTTGAAGTTAGCTTCCATTGACATAGCATGGAGGAAGGTTGGGATGTTTTACCTCTGAGCGGCACTTTTTTGGCACACCATGGGCTAAATGGCCAGGTCACATGGACCCCAAAGAATCGGAGAAGGTTGGGGGAGGTGACCCACTGAAACTGGGAGACAGATGGTAACCTCCCGTCAAGGCCATCCAGCGCGTTCTTTAGCGTACACAGGGTATGGCTCTTCTGCACACGGAGTCACGGCTTAACGTCCCATCCGAAGGACGGTGGCTTTTCCAAGCCCATCGGTGTCCCCTACTCATCGTGGGCAAAGCGGGGAATTTTGCGGAGATAAATCTCAATGCTGATCCAGCTGGGTCTCGAACCTAGGAACTATAGATTACGAGCCTGGAATGAAAGACTGAGCCACCCAGCCCCATGGAGCTAGGTGGTTCAGTCTTTCATTCCAGGCATCTCAGTCTTTCATTTCATTCCGACTGAGCCACCATGGAGGGAGGTGATCATAATTTAGTGAGCACTGAGAGTATATCTGAAAACCTATTGGTACACTTTCCGAGTTGGGTTGTTTTACCTCTGAATGGCACTTTTTTCAGACAATGGACTAAATGACTAGGTCACAAGGACCCCGAGGGCTCACAGAATGTTGGGAGGGAGGGGACCCACTGGACAGCTGTTGGGAGACAGATAGTAGCCTTCCGTCAAGGCCATCCAGAGTGATTTAGATATATTTGATTGAGATCTTTAAGGTGCACAGGGTATGCTCTCCGCCACATGGAGCCACAGCTTAACGTTCCATCCGACGGACGGCGCATTTCCAAGCACATCGGTGTCCCCTACTGACCGCGGGCAGAGCAGAGCGGGGAGTTTTGCGGAGCTAAACTCAACGCTGGTCGAGGCAGAACTCGAACCTGGGAACTGAAGATTATGATCCTAGCGCGTTACCAACTGAGCCGCCACCAATTGCCCTCCGTACACTTCCCGATTATGTGATCTATCATATAATCGAGACGTGCATGTAGGGATGATGGTGGCGGCTCAGTCGCATACATTGCATTATTTCCTGGAAAATAACGTAAAAGTTTTAAATCAGATTATCTAATGATATCTCGTTGATCTCGGTGTTGATCTTACTGACGTCTTTGTTCAATGGCGCGAGTATAGCTCGGTCCTTCATCCCTTCATAGCTTTCATTGGCGAGGTAATTTCCGAAGACTTCATCGATTGCAATTAGAAAAGATGGTCCATATTGGCTCAAGTGGTACATCATCACAAATTTAATTATTATTATTATTTTATTCTTGAAATACAAAAAAGATCCACGAGGCCTGGGAAAAGGGGCCACCCCCAGATGACCCCCTAAACGAGTTTGCCCAAAGACAAGACCTAGCAAAATTGCTTTCTCGCACCCGAAAACTGTAGATTCTCCTCATTTCATCAATATCCTTAGGCCCGTTTTCAAGATAAAAGTTAGATACATACTACATACAAATATACAAGAATTGCTCGATTTAGAGTATATGATGAAAATAGTTTTTGTGTTGCAACTAAGACGATCACATTTGAACACATTATTTCGAAATATTTGAAATCCATTTCGGATGTAATTTTATTTGCTTTTCTACAGAATCGAAATCAAACAATTGCTATTTTACGGAAAGTGTTAATTAGTGGACAAAAAACATGATCATTAGACATAGTAGTATATAAGATGAAATTTTCAAGGGTAAATTAGTGAAACTTGAATAAAGAAATGAAAGCTATCTATTACAATGGTACCATCGTACATTCACTAGGGAATGTAGGAAAGTATCATTGATACATTTCGAATAAAATCTATTTTTTTTTACTTTAGATATATCATAAAGATATATCTGTAATCTACTATTATCGAATGTAATGTCTGGGGATACTCAGATATTGAATGAAAGGTACATTTAAATTAATCTGAATTATAAATCGGGTGGTAGTTTCGATAATAGCTTTCACATTTTAATTTTCTTACCGTTTTCATTCATCACTTGTTGGTTTTTGAGTTTATCTATACATTTGTCAAAACGGTTCTTCTAAGATGTTGACCACTAGCAACATGCTACGTACCAAATAAAAGCCTGTTATATAGGAGGGTCGTGGATTTTAAAAAAATTACCCAATTTAATTTGCCCATTAAATAATAAAAGTACCTGGAAGACCGGGCTTTGCTCGGTAAAGGTGGGCTGAGTGATAAACTTGCTGTGCATACAAAATTTTATATTTTGCTATGTTATTTCCAAAGATCGTAATACTAAATGAAAATCATCAAGACTAATAATGTAAGACGAATCAGAGACAGACAGCTGCTCGATGATCTCGGCGTTGATCTTACCGACGTGTTTGTTCAATGGCGCGAGTATAGCTCGGTCCTTCATCCCTTCATAGTTTTCATTGGCGAGGCAATTTCGGAAGACTTCATCGATGAGATTGCAATTCGAAAGGATGGTCCATATTAGCTCAGGTGGAACATCATCACATCTTTTATTATTATTATTTTATTCTTCAAATGCAAAAAAGATCCACGAGGCCTGGGAAAAGGAGGTACCCCCGGATGACCCCTAAATCAATTTTCCCAAAGTCGAGATCTAGCTAAATCGCTTTCTTGCACCACCCGAAAACGGTAGATTCACCTCATTTCATCAATATCCTTAGGCCCGTTTTCAAGATAAATGTTACATACATACATACATACATACATACAAAATCCTCATGCATACATGGGCTACGGAGGTCCAACCAAACTGTGTAATTTTCCTCTCCAGACGTGTCTCTTTTGGGCTACAGCTGCTGCATTTGGCCACTCTAGGCCAATTCTAGCAAAGTCCTGTTTCACATTGTCTGCCATCGCATCCTAGGTCTCCCCCTTTTTCTGATATCCTTAGGTACACTGTTCATAATACTCTTTGCCAATCTGCAGCTATGCTTACGGGCAACATGGCCAAACCAACGCAGTCTCTCTCTGCACAATATGCTGCTCAGAGGAGGTTGATGACTCCTTCTTTTAACCTCATCATTACTTACAAAGTCAAATCACCTAATGCACAAGATACTGCGTAAACATCTAGAATCAAAGGCATCAAGTTTCTTGCATCCTGCTTGAAAAGGGTCAATGTTTCGCTACCATAACTAACCTTAGAATCAAACTATTATATAGCCTAATTTTAGTCTTTAGGTGTATACGCCTATTTTTCCATACTCTCCATAGATTTTTAATTAAAAGTCCCAGCGGCTATTTATTTCATGCCGCACATCACCAGTATCTGTTACATAGGTCCCAAGATCAGTAAACTGAGACACTTGCTCAAGAGTACAGCCATTCAAAGCAACTGAAGCACCATCTACCTGACCAATTTTCATCACTAGTTTTTTCTCTGTTTATCACCAAACCTACTCTGTTACCAGTCTCATCAACAGCCCTAATGAACGAATTCATCTCATCAACATCAGTAGCCAACAGGGCCAAATCAGCTGCATAATCTAAATCAGAAATTTTGAAATCTCTAGACCATTTAAGGCCAAAATCTTTCCCTTGCAAAGAATTTCGCATTACATAATCAATAACTTAACTAAAGAGAAAAGGAGACAAAAATGCACCCTTGTCTAACTCCACTAGCAATTATAAACCAATCTCTGCAAGACGTACCAACTCTAACACACGACTCAGTGTTATTATAGAGAGCTCTCATTACACTGACTAACTTATCAGGTATTCCATATGATCTAACAATCAACCACAAATTATGTCGATCAACAGAGTCAGAAGCCTCTTTGAAATCAACAAAGCTAGCAACCACAGGTTTCTGAAACTCTAAACATTTCTCAGGATTCTGCCTAAGAGAAAATATTTAATCTATACATCCCTTACCACTTCTGAATCCATACTGTTCATCATGCAGTTGTCCATCAACCAAATTATTAATTCTATTAAGTATAATCATGCAAAGAACTTTACCTGGAACAGAAAGTAAACTAATTCCCCTATAATTACCAAAAGAACTGCGATCACCTTTTTTAAAAATTGGGACAATGATAGCTCTAGTAAAATCCTTAGGAACAACACCTTTATCAAAAATATTCAAAATTTCAGTCAACCATGTGAAAACACAAATGTTCCCAGATCTAAGAATTTCAGTGGTGATTTCGTCCACCCCTGGGGATTTGTGCAGTTTAAATATAGAAATAGCCAATGCGACTTCGGAATGTGATATAGGGCCATCATAAAAGCCAGTAATGCATCTATTCTCATTACAAACAATGGGAGTAAAAATAATCACATTTATTTAGAACATTTCTGAAATGCTCAGCCCACCTAGCCATCACAGAATCCCCACCTTCAACCACCTTGCCATGTTTATCCCTCAATCGCTGTGTACCTGTCTGTTTCTTCCCACATAAAACATTAACAATCGGGTACAACCCCCTACTGTTGTGCTATCTAACTGCTTCTTCTGCTTTGTCAGCAAAGCTATCAAGCCAAAGATTCTTATCAGCTGTTAACTGATCTTTTACATGTTTATTAAGCTCATTGTAATGCCTTCTGTTTGGGGTAGTAGGGTGTTGATACATATTAATCCTGCACTTCCTTCTTTCATAAATAAGTTCCATAACCTTCTCACTCAAGTAATTTTGTTTCCTCTGTTCCCTTTTACCCAAAGAGTATTTTTGGTTTCAAGAAAAGCCTGTTTAAACTGATCCCATTCTTTCTCAACTTCAACAGTAAGCAAACCACGATTGTCATAATGAGTAAGTAGCCTATCATGGTATGCTTTGGCTATATCTGGATCTTTCAGACCTTCAGTGTTGAAGGTAATTTTCTTAACCTTCAGCTGCAAAACGCTCTTGACCAGGTAATGGTCAGACCCAATTTCGGTCCCCTTGTATGATCTGGTATTCCTAACTGAACTAGTCCATTTGCTGTTAATTGAAATATAATCTATCATATTCCTGTGCAACCCATCAGGTGAAACCCGTGTATATTTATAAATGTCCCATGTTTGTAGTATGTGTTAGTTATTCGTAAACCATTAAGTTTACTTGTACTGTAGCAGACGTTCCCCATTGCTATTTGAACTACCTATGCCAAAGGGACCTAAAACTGTCCAAAGGTTAGAGTCAGTACCAACTTTATTACTGAAGTCACTTAGCACAAGAGAAATATCTCCTTTCTTCATAGAATTAAAAATATCCTGAAGCTGGCTGTAAAACGTATCCTTCTCGTCCTCATCAGAGTCCTCTGTGGGGACATAACAACAGATGAAATTCAAGTCTTTAATTTTTGTTTTAAATTTTGCTCTAAGAAATCTTTCATTAATGCAGTCATATCCTAGAAGAGCATCACTGGCGTGTCTGCTGAAAAGCAAACTTACACCTTGGAGATGCTTTCCATCCTACCTCCCTGAAAAGAGAAATTTAAAGTTATTTTTAAGTATCTCACCTTTACCCGTCCATCTGGTCTCTTGCAAGCCTAGAATATCTAGGTTATAGAGCTGGAATTCCTGCGTGAGGACATCAAGAGAATAATCTCTATGTAATGTCCTCACGTTCCATGTTCCTGCAAAGAGAAAATTATTAGTAGGATTTTTTTTAAAAAACTAGGTTTATTGAGATAGATAGGGCCAACGATATCAAACAGCGCCCCCTGATCGCAGGCATGGGGCAAAGACCTGTTCCTCCTCCGCTAAAGGCTGAAGTCACCGATGCTGGTAGGAACTTCAGGCAACACCTTTTCAAGTGGACTTTTTAAAGAGCCATGTGTCCTGCCTAAGACACATTTCTCCAGTTTAGGATTACGATGCCCAACTAACTAAGTGAGGTTCAGGTACCTACGATGGCCTCTGATCAGGATTATCCACCAGCTGATATAAGGTATCCCGTGCCTCTGTTCACTTTGGGCTGACAATCCAGAAGCAAACAGAAAGCACAGCCGCAGATTCTCCCTCAATTGCTATTTGAACTACCTATGCCAAAGGGACCTAAAACTGCCCAAAGGTTAGAGTCAGTACCAACTTTATCACTGAAGTCACTTAGCACAAGAGAAATATCTCCTTTCTTCATAGAATTAAAAATATCCTGAAGCTGGCTGTAAAACGTATCCTTCTCGTCCTCATCAGAGCCTGATGGGAGAGGCCCGCCATACATACAAATATACAAGAATTGCTCGTTTTAGAGTATAGGATATTCGCTCAGTAATTAGTGCTTTGAAAGCCAGATCGTACAGAAATAATATCTGTGTTCGTAAGAGTTTCTTGAATATTTGAAACAACGAGAGGATTATCACACATACATTTAAAACGACCCTTAGTCGTGGCTTCTATAATTATTTACGGATATATTTTAATTCAGTTATGACAAACATTTTACGTGGTGAATTTGATGTGAATATTCGTACTTGCATAACTATTTGAAATGGGGGTTAATTCATTCGGTAATGCGCCAGTCTCCTAACCTGATGATCCAAATTAAAGCCCCAATGAGCCTGCATTTAGATTTCTCCGTTAACCACTATTCTTCCCTTACTGCGAAAAGGGGATATATTAAAGCTTCGAATGTGACGTTAAGCCGCTGCCTCCTGTGCAGGAGATCCATACCGTGTGTACTTTAAAGAACATGCTGGATGGTCTTGATGGGAGACTTCCACCTTTCCAGTGCATCCTCTTCTCTTATCTGATTCTGATTAGTTTTGGTGCTTTCGACCCGGCTGTTTAAAATTGTGTCTCAGAAGTAGAAAAACCTAATCCAGGTTATGTTAATGGGAAATGAAATCCGAAGGTATAATATATAAATAAAAGTATATATGTAAAATTATAATTTGCAGTCTTCGTAACGGTATAGTCGCGCAAAAAATATCCAAAATCATCAAAAATATCAAAATAATCAAATATATCAAATATATCAAAAATATATATATCTTCGTGTACGTATACGAAGGTTGTCAGATCACTAAGTTCTAAAAACAACATTGCCAGATATTTTTTCTGAATTCTGTAATCAACCATAGTGTTCGGATACTTTTTTGAGCTACTGTACACTAAGAGTATAACGATTTAAGAGTAGAGAAGGCAGGATTAAGGTAGAGGCCAAGGTGGGGGGGGGGGCAAGAAAGAGGGAGGGGAGGGTTGGTTGTTAAAGTCTAATAAGATTTTCAGTAGAAATATATATTTTTTGCAACTTATGCAACTAGTAACAATGAAATAAATTTACGAAACTGTTCTAAATTGAAAAATCTGAATTAGCTATAAAGCCAATGAATTATTTTTTTTTCTCATTTCGCTATTAAGGCAAGTGCCTTAAAATACGTAGCACACTTAAAAAACTAAAGTTTACTTAGGAAAATCAATATTATTAACATTATTTGTTAATATAATAATTTATTTCTGATCGTTTTTTGGTAGCAGAGATGCCCTAAAATCCTGAGTTGCTCCGGGCCCCAAAATTGGTTAAACCAGCCCTCAAGATAGGTCAGCATCTACTTTCAATGCTTTTATGAATAGGACTGTTGTTATGAGCAGCCCTATTTGCAACGTTTTCAATTATTGCGAACTCTAACTCAAAATTGTGTAAAGGAGAGACCAAAAAGTAATCTATATGTTTTCGGCATTTATAAAAATATCACAACTGTACCATAGAGAGAGATTTCTCCATTCTCATAGCGTGAGAATTAGAGATATCAGTGAAGAGAGAGCAGTTAACTTACTGATGAGCAGCTGACGATAAGACGACAGCAAAACGGATGAAATTTTCGTTTA